>JASWHV010000001.1:28587927-29787927 GCA_030760725.1 Neostapfia colusana | reverse complement strand
AAAACAATGCACCATCTTTATTACCAAAAATGATCTAAATTATCTAAAAATTTATAAGTTATCTACCACTATGATTAGGAATATAATAAAACAAAAATAATAGCGATGCAGAAAATAACAATGTCGGTACCCGCGATATGGGGTACCCCCGCGCATAGGGGAAAATGCCTGAGGAACTCGCCCTTCTCCGCAGGGAGAGCTCCGAAGGCGCCACGCGTCCGGCGGGGCCGGACCTCCCTCTCCTCACGGGAGAGCTCCGGGCTCGCCACGTGGCCTGCAGAAGCCGGACCTCCCCCCTCTGCGGGCGAGAGGTCCGAAGGCGCCACGTGTCCAGTGGGGCCGGACCTCCCCCTCCTCAGAGGAGAGCTCCAGGCCCGCCACGTGGCCGACAGAAGCCGGACCTCCCCCTCCGCGGGGAGAGGTCCGAAGGCTCCACGTGCCCTGCGGGGCCGGACCCCCTCTCCTCTGAGAAGGGCTCCGAGCCCGCCACGTGTCCAGCAGAGTAGCGCTGCCTGCCCCCGAGCGGTAGGCAGCGGGCGTAAAACGCCCCATACCTTGCCCATAGAAGGTATTCAAGACCCGCGCCTTCCCAATACGCGGAGACGCGGAGCACGCCTCTGTCAGGTGCCGTTGCGCCCAGTCGCATCACAGACTGGCGCGCGGTGTCAGAACCTGCCAGCCAATAAACACAGCGACAAGACATCCCCTGCCGCCTCCGCCGTCATCAACCACTACGACTAGCATGCGGCATGGGCAGGGCGGCAAGACGAAGACTCACAAGCCTTCGCCGGATACAACTACCGACATAACTGCGGATACGATAGTCGGCAGACAATCTCCCCGGGACCACCTGTGGAATTCCGGGCCCCCCTTGTAAGCCACACGAGCCTTGGACTATAAAAGTCTCGGGTAGGCGACGTTAGCAAGGGTTCGCACTCCAGCAACTCACATGCTAGGATAACTCATCCTCAAGCTCAGGACTCCGGTTCTGAGCGACAAGCAATACAGCGAGCACCTCAGCTCACCGTGGATGTAGGGTTTTACGCTCCGACGGCCCGAATCACGTAAAACTCATCGTGTCAAGCTCCTCCTTAACTCGTCCCTACGCTTAAGCTCTCCGCAAGCGACTAGCCCCTCCGAAAAAGAACCTCCGCGGGCTGCCCAGTGCAGATCCGGGGGAAGTGTCGACCACACACTTCGACATTTGGCGCGCCAGGAAGAGGGCTTTTCCCTTGCGCGACGAGCTTCTGCCGACGAAGATGACCAAGCTTCCTTCAGTGGCAAGCTCTCCTCCCCCGCGTTCACGGCGAACCGTGACCAGCAGGGAGTACGTGTCGACACACTCAAGACGGAGTGTGTCAGCGCAAGCTGGTAGCCAGCAGCGGACTCCGGCAATGCAGGCTCCAACCAGCGTCAGATCTTCTGCAGCGCTGAGCATACCCCACAGGGGTGCGCTAGTTGCAGCAAGAGCACTACTGCGCAATCCACCTGCTGGGGACGCACCCTACTCACCGACCCAACAGTGGATTCGCGAGGTGGACCGTCTCGTCGTCGCCGCCGCAAACCATCGACTTCGACGGGGACGACACTCCGGCCAACCGGCGGTGTCGCTGACGCGTACGCCAACGGTTGACGGGCAGACAGCGGGCTCCAGCTCCACCAGGCTTCCGTCGACGGACCTGAGGACAGAGCTGGAACGGTGCCACTTGGGCCAGGATGCCCGGGTGTACCTCGAGTGACGTCGAGAAAGGCGTCGCAACCAAGAGGTTGGTGACAGCATGACGTCGGCCTCGACCCAGCCTAGAGAGCAGATCTTCGCCACGCGATCTCTGCCCTAGGCATACGCCGCGCAGCATATGCCACAACCATATGCCCTGCAAGCGGCGCCTCCGGTCTATGGCGCAGCCATGCCCATACCGGGGTACACCGTGCCAATGGCAAACCAAGTGTTCGCGGCACCAACACCTGCGGCAACAGGGGCAGGATGTGCGGCCCTGGCACCCCACCTTCGCTTCGCGAGGTGGCCGCGCAAGTTTCGGCCGCACCTGCCCGAGAAGTACGACGACAGCGTCAACCCGGCGGAGTTCCTCCAGATCTACTCCACCGCCGTACTTGCCACAGGAGGGGATGAGGCCGTCATGGCCAACTACTTCCTCGTCGCCTTGACCGGCCCAGCCCGGTCTTGGCTCATGAACCTCCCCCTGGGATCCATAACTTCCTGGGGAGAGCTCTGCCGGCAGTTTATTGCCAACTTCGGCAGCTCCTACACGCGTCGTGGCACGGAGCTTTACCTCCACGCCATCAAGCAACAACCTGGGGAGTCACTGTGCTCCTTCATCCAGCGGTTCTCCCAGGTACGCAACACCATCCCGCACATTCAAAGTGCTTCTGTGGTGGTAGCGTTCCGGCAGGGAGTGCGGGACGAGAAGATGCTTGAGAAACTCGCGACTAGAGAGGTCCGCGATGTCTCCGAGCTCTTCAGCCTGGCGGACAAGTGCGCCAGAGCAGCCGAGGGGCGGAATTGGCACTCACTGCCGGCCTCCGAGTCAGGAGGACAGCCCGGGTCTGGCGCTGCCTCCTATGGAGGCGGCAAGAAGGCCAAGAACCGGGGGAGTGGGGCAAGAAGGCCAAGAAGGCCAAGAACCGGGCAAGAGCCGCGACTCCCGTTGCCGCAGCAGCGGCACCCAGTGGGGCTCGGGGGCCGCGCCCCGACAAAAGGCCGCGACAATCATCGGCGCCTCTCGGTACCCACGATATGGGGTACCCCCGCGCACAGGGGAAAATGCCTAAGGATCTCACCCTTCTCCGCAGGGAAAGCTCCGGAGGTGCCACGTGTCCAGTGGGGCCGGACCTCCCTCTCCTCAGAGGAGAGCTCCGGGCTCGCCACGTGGCCTACAGCAGCCAGACCTCCCCCCTCCGAGGGGAGAGCTCCGAAGGTGCCACGTGTCCCGCGGGGCCGGACCTCCCTCTCCTCAGAGGAGAGCTCCGGGCCCGCCACGTGGCCGGCAGAAGCCGGACCTCCCCCTCCGCGGGGAGAGGTCCGAAGGCTCCATGTGTCCTGCGGGGCCGGACCTCCCTCTCCACTGGGGAGGGCTCCGGGCCCGCCACGTGTCCAGCAGAACAGCGCTGCCTGCCCCCGAGCGGTAGGCAGCGGGCGTAAAGACGCTCCATACCTTGCCCGTACAAGGTATTCAAGGCCCGCGCCTTCCCAAGACGCGGAGACGCGGAGCACGCCTCTGTCAGGTGCCGTTGCGCCCAGTCGCATCACAGACTGGCGCGCGGTGTCAGAGCCTGCCAGCCAATAAACGCAGCGACAAGACATCCCATGCCGCCCCCGCCGTCATCAACCACTACGACTAGCAGGCGGCATGGGCAGGGCTGCAAGACGAAGACTCTGAAGCATTCGCCAAAGACAACTACCGGCATAACTGCAGATACGGTAGATAATAGACAATCTCCCCGGGACCACCTGTCGGGTCCCGGGCCCCCCTTGTAAGCCACCCGAGTCTTGGACTATAAAAGGCTCGGGTAGGCAACGTTAGCAGGGGTTCGAACCCTGTTGGTTCGCATCTCTGCAAATCATACGCTAGCCATTCACACCCAAGCTGTAACTCACCCCCAAGCTCTAGACTCCGGTTCTAAGCAACAAGCAATACAGCAAGCTCCATAGCTCGCCGTGGACGTAGGGTTTTACGCTCCGGCGGCCTGAACCACATAAAACTCACCGCGTCAAGCTCTTACTAACTCGTCCATCCGCGCAAGCTCTCCGCAAGGGACTAGCCCCACCGAAAAAAGAACCTTCGCGGGCTGCCCAGTGCAGGCTCGGGGGAAGTGTCGACCGAACACTTCGACATTTGGCGCGCCAGGTAGGGGTCTTTTCCCCTTGCGCGACGAGTTTCCGCCGACGAAGATGACCAAGCTTCCCTCAGCGGCAAACTCCCCCCCTCCCCCCCCCCCCCCCCCCCGCGTTCGCGGCGAACCGCGACCAGGGGGGAGTACATGTCGACACGCTTGGGACGGAGTGTGTCGGAACAAGGTGGGAGCCAGCAACCGGCTCTGGCAGCTCCGACCCCGGCAATGCAGGCTCCAACCAGCGTCACGCCTTCAGTAGCGCTGGGCGTACCCAGTGGGGGTGCGCTAGCCGCAGCAAGAGCGCTACTGCACAATCCGCCTGCTGGGGACGCGCCTCAGGCAGCGACCCAGCAGTGGATTCGCGAGGTAGACCGTCTCGTCGTCGCCGCCGCAAACCCTCGACTTCGGCGGGGACGACGCTCCAGTCAACCGGCAGTGTCGCTGATGCGCACGCCAATGGTTGGCGAGCAGACGGCAGATTCCAGCTCCACCAGGCTCCAGTCGACGGATCTGAGGACAGAGCTGGAACGGTGTCACTTGGGCCAAGGTGCCCAGGTACACCTCGAGCAACATCGAGAAAGGCGTCGCAACCAAGAGGCTGGCGACAAACTCTCCTCCCACGCGTTCGCGGCAAACCGTGACCAGGGGGGAGTACATGTTGACACACTCAGGACGAAGTGTGTCGGCGCAAGCTGGGAGGCAGCAGCCGGCTCTGGCAGCGCCGACCCCGGCAATGCAGGCTCCGACCAGCATGAGATCTTCTGCAGCGATAAGCGAACCCCACAGGGGTGCGCTAGCTGCAGCAAGAGCGCTACTGCGCAACCCACCTGCTGGGGACGCACCTCATTCAGTAACCCAGCAGTGGATACGCGAGGTAGACCGCCTCGTCGTCGCCGCTGCAAACCCTCGACTTCGGCGAGGACGACGCTCCGGTCAATCGGCTGAGTCGCTGACGCGCACGCCAACGGTTGACGGGCACACGGCGGACTCCAGCTCCACCAGGCTTCCGTCGACGGATCTGAGGGTAGAGCTGGAGCGATGCCACTTGGGCCAAGATGCCCGAGTGTTCCTCGAACGACGTCGAGAAAGGCGTCGCATCCAAGAGGCTGGCGACAGCATGACGTCGGCCTCGACCCAGCCTGAAGGGCAGATCTTCACCACGCGAGCTCTGCCCCAGGCGTACGCCGCGCAACATATGCCACAATCATATGCCCTACAAACGGCGCCCTCGGTCTATGGAGCAGCCTTGCCCATACCGGGGTACACTGTGCCAGCGGCGAACCAAGCGTTCGCGGCGCCAACACCTGCAGCAACAGGAGCAGGATGTGCGGCCCTGGCGCCCCACCTTCGCTTCGCGAGGTGGCCGCGCAAGTTTCGGCCGCACCTGCCCGAAAAGTTCGACAACAGCGTCAACCCGGCGGAGTTCCTCCAGATCTACTCCACCGCCGTACTTGCCGCAGGAGGGGATGAGGCCGTCATGGCCAACTACTTCCCCGTCGCCTTGACCGGCCCGGCCCGGTCTTGGCTCATGAACCTCCCTCAGGGTTCCATAACTTCCTGGGGAGAGCTCTGCCGGCAGTTCATCGCCAACTTCGGCAGCTCCTACACCCATCCCGGCACGGAGCTTGACCTCCACGCCATCAAGCAACAACCTAGGGAATCATTGTGCTCCTTCATCCAGCGGTTCTCCCAGGTACGCAACACCATCCCCCACATCCCGAATGCATTAGCAGTGGTCGCATTCCGACAAGGTGTGAGGGACGAGAAGATGCTTGAGAAGCTTGCGACCAGAGAGGTCTGCGATGCCTCTGAGCTCTTCAGCCTGGCGGACAAGTGCGCCAGAGCAGCCGAAGGACGGAATTGGCACTCACTGCCAGCTTCCGAAGCCGGAAGACAGCCCGAAGACGGCGGAGTTCAAGCTGAGCTCCAGACCACGCCAGACACCCAAGAGCCAAGCACTGGCTGACTTTGTGGCTGAGTGGGCGCCAACGAAGGCTGACCCAGGGGGCCGCGAAGACGGTGAACCAATGTACCGAGCTCCGGTCTTCACCGGGCCTCACTGGACGCTCTTCTTTGACGGCTCCTCGCGAAAGCAGGGGGCCAGTGCCGGCGTACTGCTTCTCATGCCATCGGGGGAGCAGTCTGGGTACATGGTGCGTCTCAATTCCAAGGCAACCAACAACTTGGCAGAGTATGAAGCACTCATCTTTGGCCTAAAAGACAGTCCTTTCTCTGGGCGCTCGCCAGTTGTTGGCGCAGGGCGACTCCCAGCTAGTTATCAAGCAAGTTAAGGGTAAATTCCCCTGCAATGACCCACAGTAGCTGCTTATCTGCTCCACGTGCGGATGTTGGAGAAAGACTTCCTCGCCTTGGACCTGCGCCATGTACCGCGCGCTGGCAAGGCCGCAGCTGACGACCTCTCAACGAAGGCCTCCATCGGAGCCCCTGCGCCCGAAGGAGTCTTCGAGAGGACGTTGCTGCGGTCCACAGCCCGGCCCGCCGAGCCGGGCGAAGGGGGCTGAACCAGTGCCTCGAAGCTAGGCAGTCCCGGCAGCCATGGATGCCGCCAAAGGATCGTAAGCGTCACTGGGGACTCCGTGCAACCCAGGGCTCAAGATCCAGAAGCTCAAGTAGTCCCGATGCATGGACCACGGAGGTCCGGGACTCCTTGAAGGACATCCTTCCTGATGAACGTGCATTCGCTGAATGGGTGGTCCGGATGGCTAAGTGCTACGCGCTGGTATCTTTACTGGCGTGGCGCCACGACATCCTATTGCGGTGCATAACGCAGGAGGAAGGCTGCGAATAGCTCGCAGTAGTCCAAGGAGGCGAGTGCTGGGAACGCTCATCGTCCCGCACGCTGGTCGGTTAAGCCACCCGGCATGGCTCCTACTGACCGAGGGCCACCTGGACGCCGTCAAACCGGTTAGGGATGCAATGCGTGCCAGGTCCACGCCAAGCAGACCCACACAACCGATGCAGACGCGCACCCAAAGCTGTCGGGGGATACCGGCTCCTCCATGTCGAGGGCCAGTCGGACTTCCCAGGGCCGGGTCACGGGAACTACCCTTCCACATGGTTTTCGGGGCCGAAGCCGTGCTTCCCCCTGAGATCGCCATGGGGGTCCCCCCGTGTCCGGCGTACGACGAAGCCACGCATGACCCGCTCTGCGTGAAGACAGGCGCTCCGACGCCACCCCAGTAAGTCCACCATGCTTACTTAGGTGTTTATTTAAATTATGCATTAATTTATATGAACACCTCCCCACGCTCTAGATAGTGTGCGTCCATTGTACACTCGGTTCCTCTTTCCTGCTCTCATGCATAGTCGATATTTGCCGTCCTGCCGAAGGCGGTAGTGCTTGGGGTACCTGCCAGAGGCCCGGTGGCCTTTTAGATCTCCCCCTGTAAGGGTACTGTACCGCCAGTTGGTCTCCTCCGAGAAAAGACCTACGCTAGACCGGGGGGTCAGGAGCCTTGCTTTGCCCGGTCTTGCACCCAAAGCATGCGCACTCTGCCCCCTGGCGCTACGGTCTGAGTACCAGGGGGTCGGGCGGTTACACCCTGACTGGGGATGGGGCCAGACCTCCGGGACCAAGTGCACTGGATTACCCAAGCCCCGTATTCCGGCCTGGGACAGTAAGCCAAATGAGACTAAGGGACAGGAAAGGGGGGGGGACCACTGAGCAGTTCCGGACCTCCGCCCCCACAGCTGGGCCGAGCTCCGAGGCCAGCCCTCGCCCTCTTTTCAGAGGCGAGCGCTGATGCCGGACCTCACGCCCTTCGCTGGCCTGAGCTCCGATGACTTCCGGACTCCGCCTCCACAGCTAGGCCGAGCTCCGAGGCCAGCCCTCACCCTCCTTTCAGAGGCGAGCGCTGATGCCGGACCTCACGCCCTTCGCTGGCATGAGCTCCGATGACTTCCGGACTTCGCCTCCACAGCCAGGCCGAGCTCCGAGGCCAGCCCTCGCCCTCCTTTCAGAGGCGAGCGCTGATGCCGGACCTCACGCCCTTCGCTGGCCTGAGCTCCGATGACTTCCGGACTCCGCCTCCGCAGCCAGGCCGAGCTCCGAGGCCAGCCCTCACCCTCCTTTCAGAGGCGAGCGCTGATGCCGGACCTCACCCCCTTCGTCGGCCTGAGCTTCGATGACTTCCGGACTCCGCCTCCACAGCCAGGCCGAGCTCCGAGGCCAGCCCTCACCCTCCTTTCAGAGGCGAGCGCTGATGTCGGACCTCACGCCCTTCGCTGGCATGAGCTCCAATGACTTCCGGACTCCGCCTCCACAGCCAGGCCGAGCTCCGAGGCCAGCCCTCGCCCTCCTTTCAGAGGCAAGCACTGATGCCAGACCTCACGCCCTTCGCTGGCCTGAGCTCCGATGACTTCCGGACCTTTGCCCCCACGGCTGGGCCAAGCTCCGAGGCCAGCCCTCGCCCTCCTTCCAGAGGCGAGGGCTGATGCCGGACCTCACGCCCTTCGCTGGCCTGAGCTCCGATGACTTCCGGACCTTTGCCCCCACGGCTGGGCCAAGTTCCGAGGCCAGCCCTCGCCCTCCTTTCAGAGGCGAGCGCTGATGCCGGACCTCACGCCCTTCGCTGGCCTGAGCTCCGATGACCTCCGGACCACACACCCTTCGCTGGCCTGAGCTCCGATGACTTCCGGACCTCCGCCCCCGCAGCTGGGACGAGCTCCGATGACAGCCCTCGCCCTCCTTTCAGAGGCGAGCCCTGATGCCGGACCTCACGCCCTTCGTGAACCTGTGCTCCGATGACTTCCGGACCTCCGCCCCCACAGTCGGGCCGAGCTCCGATGCCAGGCTTCACCCTCTCCTAAGAGGCTGAACTCCGAAGCCGTCAAGACCCTGCCAGCACAGGGAGTACTCAAGACAAGAAAGTGCGCGGGTAGGAGAAGGCCTCACCTCGGGCTCGTTACCTCCCCCGAGGAGAGCCTGGGGGCCACTGTCGGTACCCACGATATGGGGTACCCCCGCGCACAGGGGAAAATGCCTAAGGATCTAACCCTTCTCCGCGGGGAAAGTTCCGGAGGTGCCACGTGTCCAGTGGGGCCGGACCTCCCTCTCCTCATAGGAGAGCTCCGGGCTCGCCACGTGGCCTACAGCAGCCAGACCTCCCCCCTCCGAGGGGAGAGCTCCGAAGGTGCCACGTGTCCCGCGGGGCCGGACCTCCCTCTCCTTAGAGGAGAGCTTCGGGCCCGCCACGTGGCCGGCAGAAGCCGGGCCTCCCCCTCCGCGGGGAGAGGTCCGAAGGCTCCACGTGTCCTGCGGGGCCGGACCTCCCTCTCCACTGGGGAGGGCTCCGGGCCTGCCACGTGTCCAGCAGAACAGCGCTGCGTGCCCCCGAGCGGTAGGCAGCGGGCGTAAAGATGCTCCATTCCTTGCCCGTACAAGGTATTCAAGGCCCGCACCTTCCCAAGACGCGGAGACGCGGAGCACGCCTCTATCAGGTGCCGTTGTGCCCAGTCGCATCACAGACTGGCGCGTGGTGTCAGAGCCTGCCAGCCAATAAACGCAGCGACAAGACATTCCATGCCGCCCCCGCCGTCATCAACCACTACGACTAGCATGCGGCATGGGCAGGGCTGCAAGACGAAGACTCAGAAGCCTTCGCCAGAGACAACTATCGGCATAATTGCAGATACGGTAGATAATAGACAATCTCCCCGGGACCACCTGTCAGGTCCCGGCCCCCCTTGTAAGCCACCCGAGTCTTGGACTATAAAAGGCTCGGGTAGGCAACGTTAGCAGGGGTTCGAACCCTGTTGGTTCGCATCTCTGCAACTCATATGCTAGCCATTCACACCCAAGCTGTAACTCACCCCCAAGCTCAGGACTCCGGTTCTGAGCAGCAAGCAATACAGCGAGCTCCATAGCTCGCCGTAGGGTTTTACGCTCCGGCGGCCTGAACCACATAAAACTCACCGCGTCAAGCTCTTACTAACTCGTCCATCCGCGCAAGCTCTCCGAAAGGGACTTGCCCCACCAAAAAAAAGAACCTCCGCGGGCTGCCCAGTGCAGGCCCAGGGGAAGTGTCGACCGAACACTTTGACAGCGCCAGATGGTGACCAAGGCGAGCTGTGCCCCGTGCATGGCACCAGCAATCATACTGCTGCCGAGTGCTGGGACATCCAGAGGCTCGCAGAGCGCTTCCGCAAGGGAGGCAGCTGAGAGCTGATGGGCCGCCCCTCCCTCAGAGGGAGGGCAAACAGAAAGTCGACGCCTCAGTCAGCGCCGGCCACCAGGTGGGGTTTCAAGAGCCTCAGCGCGTCATGAAGACGGTGCACAACGGTGAGGACTTCAGTTCCGGTGATGACGAGCCGGGGCAGTAGCTGATTGCGGCTATCCCGGGAAGTCAGTGGAGACTGCACTGCTGCGATATCAACCTTGGAGGAGCTCCAAGTAGTCACAGCAGCCCAAGCACCAGCCCCGGTGGTGCAGAACCGGGCCAGCTCCACCCGAGTGCACGCTTCCGTTCCTCGGTTGTACCTCCTGGGGGCCGCCCAGGGTCTGTCAACTCCTTGAAGGCCTTGCTAGAAGGGGTAAGACGCCTTGGGTCTCCCAAGAAGAGTCCGGGTCCTCCTGCCCCTTGAATGCCTTAGCCAGAAGGGGAGGGAACCCCGGGGCGCCCAGGAGAAGCCGCGTAGGACCTGATCCAGCGTGAAGATGACAACGTTGTCGACGAGGCTTGGCTGCAGGTGACGCGCCACCAACGCACGGCCTCGGCTGGTGCCAAAGCTAGCACTACCGCCAAGGGACCAAACGCGTCAGGGACCTGCAGGAGGGCAGCCTGGTGCCGCGGCACGCACTTTCCTGTGAAGGGCCTATAAACTCTCCCCCAGCCGGGAAGGTCCCTTCCGAGTCGCGAAAGTTGCGGTCCCAGGTACACATGCTTTTCAACCGAGTATGGGATCCGTTCCCAAAACCCATGGCATGGAACAACACTGTAAGTCCTATCTCCTGAGCGTTAGTAGAACACGGCCATACCCTTCTGTAATAAATCCCATAGAGTTTAGGAACAACGCTTGGGGCAGCTAAGTCTCAAGGGACGGTCCCGGACTACGTTCAGCTTGGCCTGGTTCCGACCCTAAGCGGGTAGAGTCTTGCTTCCCTTCTTGACGAGGCGGGTCGTTTCCTCCATGTACGGCCTGACTTCCACCTATGGGCATTAACACATAAACATGTTCTACTTCGCTCTCTCTCATGTGCTCATTTTAATTACGCATTAATTTTTATGATCGCACTCTCCATGTATGTTCATCGTACATTTAGCTCCCTCTCTCCCGCGCTCATCCATAGTCAGCATTTGCTATCCTACCGAAGGCGGCTGCGCTTGAGGCACCTGCCGATGGCCAGGTGGGTCTCTCGGGCCTCCCCCAGTCAGGTGTTCCGGTGCCAGTTGGTCACCTCCAGGAAAGGCCTGCGCCGTGCAGGGGGGGTCCAGGGTGCGTATCCCGCTTAGACGGCTCTGTGCCCAAAGCGTGCGCATCCTGCCCTCCGGAGGTCCAGGGGAGTACAACCGCTTTGCCTGGTTCCGTACCCAAAGCCTGTGCACTCTGCTTCCCCGGCGCACAGTTCGGTACTAGGGATTGGACGATCGTACCCGGACCTTGGAGGGAGCCGGAGCCCCGGTGCCTCGTGCACAGAATTGCCCAAGCTCCATATAACGTATCAGGATCGTAAGCCGAATAAGACTAGGAGACGGGAGGGGAGGACCCCCCGAGGAGAATTACATTTCCTCTACCTCTGTGCAGGACCTCTAGGTTACAGCAACAGGAGCTGCATGAAGCGGGGGGCAAGGAGCTACCAATTACTCCAGCATAGGATCGGAAGGTCCGGGTCCCGCCCCTTCCATAGGGGCGAGGCCCAAAGGTCCCACGTGTCCAGTGGGCCCGGAGCTCCCGCCTACGTAGAGGGGGGCTCCAGACTCGCCACGTGGCTAGCGGAAACCGGACCTCCCCCTCTGGGGGGGGGGCTCCGAAGGCCCCATGTGTCCAGCGGGGCCAGAGCTCCCGCCTCCTCAGGAGGGGCTCCGGACCCGCCGCTTGGTCGGCAGAAGCCGGACCTCCCTCTCCGGGGGGGGGGGGGGGGGAGCTCAGAAGGCTCCATGTGTCCCGCGGGGCCGGACCTCCTTCTCCTTGGAAGGGAGCACCGAGCCAGCCACGTGGCTGGCAGATCCGGACCTCCCCATCCTCATGGGGCGAGCCCCGGAGACCTCCGGGGTCCTTAATACAGTAAGGACCCGGAGAAGGTGCCTGTGCAGAGCTTCGAGATTGGTAAAGGCCTCTGAGTGCCTTGCGGAGCTAAGGACCCGGCCACGCAAAACCATGAAGAAGACAAAAAGCATCACAGGCACAAACAATCAAGAGAGCCTATTTATTCATGGCTCCACGAGCTGGTCTACAAACTCGATAAAAAGAAAGAAGCGAGTCCTAGGGGCCTCCTGGCTCGCGTCGGAACCTGGAGGCTACAAGGGCGGCCACCTCCCCGACTTCGGCCCTGGCCATCTCCTCCCGCTCCGCGGCATGACCGTCTTTCACTGGCTCTAGTGAGAAGGAAGGGTCCCGGCTCTTGAAGCAGGCCAGCACATGCGTGGCAACCTCCAAGGCCAGGCCCCGTCCCTCTGCCTCAAGCTCGCTGGCGACCACTAAGTCCAGCCTGCTCAGCTTGGCGCCAAGTGACTCCAGTGCGGGAATCACTTCAGCCACCTTCAGTGCAGGAGCCACCGCCTTCACCGGGCTGAAGCCAAGAGGGACCAAGGCGGACCTCGCCTGGTCAACGAAGTTCGAAACTGCACGAGCCTCAGAGGACCGCGAAGCCAAGAGCTCCTCTACCTCGCGGCGGGCTGCTCGCAGGGCGTCGCAGCTTCCCTCGGAGGACTCCTTCTCCCTGGCCGCCAGGGAGCTTTCCCGAAGGCGAAGAGACTGGGAAAGCCGCTCCAACTCAGAAACCCGGAAGTCGGCAGCCAATTCCCGATCCAGGACCGCCTGGCATTCGCGGGAGACCTGTTCCCCTCTCATGGCCAGGTCTGCCTTCCGGGCCTCTAGCTCCCTGGTCCGAGCTCGCAGGTCAGCCTCGCCCGCCGCCAGCCGCGTGGCGACCCTCTCCGCCTCTGCAGCCGTAGAACGCTCTTGGTTCTCGACGGCGAGCTTGCGGCGCTCCAGCCTCTGACGTATCTCCTCCACCTCAGAGAGACTCTCCTCGGCCTGGGCATGTACCTCGAGGGCCTCCCTGTGGAGCCGTCGAATTTTGGTGTCTAGGCGGTCAACAGACGTTTCAGCCGATCGAGGAGCACTTCCCTGAAGTCAAGCGACTCCTGCCTAGAATCGAGCTCGCCCTTGACCTTCGCGGTCTGCTCCCGCAAAAGGTTCCTCTAGATGAGGAGGCGATCCCTTTCAACCATATGCTCCTCCCGCTCACGACCAAGTGCGGCCAAGACCTGCCGGACGCTCGCTTGGGCGAGCGCGAAGGCATCCGCTAGAGGCATTGCCAATTCCCCACCGGTCGGGGACGGCCGAGAAGCGTGAACACTCCAGCGGGCCTTGAACCCCGACTTCCGAGCCGGGGTAGGATCCCCAGAGCATGCCGTCGTCATTGACCGCCGCTCCGCAGTCGCCTGGACCGACGGAGCAGGGGATGCTCCAGAAGCTCCCCTCGACGCATCAGCCCGGGACCTCTTTGTGTCGCCACCGCAAGGAGTGCCATCTCCAGAATCGGGAGGTGCAGGCACCCCGGATCTCCGACTTGGCACGGATGCCGCCATTGGAGGAGATCGAGCACGTTTCTTCTCTAGATGCGGGTTAGAAGCCTTGATGAAGGAGGACTCAAAGGCAAGAAGACAAAGGCACAAGAGTCCAAGGAAAAGCGCTGGGAAGTGCGAAGGGAAGCCGTAATGAGGGTAAGGTCCCCTTTTAAAACTTCCCAGACGCGATTCCAAACGACCCAAAACTCTTCGGATACGCCGCATCAGCAACCGCATCGGCTTCAAGACCGAGCGCCGATGACAGGTGGACCCAAGCGGCCCAGCTGAAGCGATGGGTCAAGGAGTCAGTCGCCCAAGAAGATGAGCCGGCAAGGCGCTCCGGCAGTTCCCGAAGAAAGCGCCGCAACGTGCAGAAGTGGCAGTCTTGGGAACCGCCGCAGTAAAAGCAACCATCAAGTGGACGCACGCTCCCACGATCCCACGACTGTTCGTGCTCCGGCAGCGGTGAATGCGGGACAGAAGAGACGGAGGTCCCACCTCGAGCTCGCTATCTCCCCCGAGATGGGCCTGGGGGCCACTGTCGGTACCCGCGATACGGGGTACCCCTGCGCAGAGGGGAAAATGCCTGAGGAACTCGCCCTTCTCCGCAGGGAGAGCCCCGAAGGCGCCACGCGTCCGGCGGGGCCAGACCTCCCTCTCCTCAGAGGAGAGCTCCGGGCTCGCCACGTGGCCTGCAGAAGGCGGACCTCCCCCCTCCGTGGGAGAGAGGTCCGAAGGCGCCACGTGTCCAGTGGGGCTGGACCTCCCCCTCCTCAGAGGAGAGCTCCGGGCCCGCCACGTGGCCGACAGAAGCCGGACCTCCCCCTCCGCGGTGAGAGGTCCGAAGGCTCCACGTGCCCTGCAGGGCCGGACCCCCCTCTCCTCTGAGGAGGGCTCCGGGCCCGCCACGTGTCCAGCAGAGTAGCGTTGCTTGCCCCCGAGCGGTAGGCAGCAGGCGTAAAGATGCCCCATACCTTACCCGTACAAGGTATTCAAGACCCGCGCCTTCCCAAGACGCGGAGACGCGGAGCACGCCTCTGTCAGGTGCCGTTGCGCCCAGTCGCATCACAGACTGGCGCGCGGTGTCAGAACCTGCCAGCCAATAAACACAGCGACAAGACATCCCCTGCCGCCTCCGCCGTCATCAACCACTACGACTAGCATGCGGCATGGGCACGGCGGCAAGACGAAGACTCAGAAGCCTTCGCCAGAGACAACTACCGACATAACCGCGGATACGATAGTCGGCAGGCAATCTCCCCGGGACCACCTGTCGGGTCTCGGGCCCCCCTTGTAAGCCACACGAGCCTTGGACTATAAAAGGCTCGGGTAGGCGACGTTAGCAAGGGTTCGCACTCCAGCAACTCACACGCTAGGATAACTCATCCTCAAGCTCAGGACTCCGGTTCTGAGCGACAAGCAATACAGCGAGCACCTCAGCTCACCGTGGACGTAGGGTTTTAGCTCCGGCGGCCCGAACCACGTAAAACTCGCCGTGTCAAGCTCCTCCTTAACTCGTCCCTACGTTTAAGCTCTCCGCAAGCAACTAGCCCCTCCGAAAAAGAACCTCTGCGGGCTGCCCAGTGCAGATCTGGGGGAAGTGTCGACCACACACTTCGACAAACAATGATACAAAAAAATTAAGACGTACAAATATAATATAATCTTGATATACTTATACCATTGATAACACTACTACATTTAATTTGTTAATTTTGGAGGCGTAAATGCATTAGTCAGCTCCAACATCGCGCCCTTCTCCCCCGACAAGTGGGGCATTGGAGGGAGGTTTGAGTGATCGTCCAGATGCACGTCCATGATCGCTTGGAGCTGCAGAGCGGCCCCCCGGTCAGCAAGATTTGGGTTTATTATGTTTATACCCTTACTTGAAAGTCTAACCATGATTTTACTATCCAAAATCAAGATTTATGATTTATCCTTGCTTTTTTGAAACGAATCCAAAATCTACCCCTATCCCGTTATGTACTATTAACGATGTTAAATATGATGAAGAAAGACAATAATATCATTGTGATTTTACCCTGATTTTGATTTGTGCTTGTGATTTGACCATTATTTTACATAAATTAAGATTTTGTACCTCCTTTCAAAAATATGAACAAATAGATTTTGTACCTTTGTCTTACATGTATCTCGCGGATTCGCACTCGAGAAGAAAAAAACAGGTGGGATGGCGGTGGAGAAAGAAAGAAAAAAATTCGATTTGTGATTTATCCTTGTTTTTTTGAAACGAATCCAAAATCTACCCCTATCCCGTTATGTACTATTAACGATGTTAAATATGATGAAAAAAGACAATAATATCATTGTGATTTTACCCTAATTTTGATCTGTGCTTGTGATTTGACCATTATTTTACATAAATTAAGATTTTGTACCTCCTTTCAAAAATATGAACAAATAGATTTTGTACCTTTGTCTTCTTACATGTATCTCGTGGATTCGCACTCGAGAAGAAAAAAACAGGTGGGATGGCGGTGGAGAAAGAAAGAAAAAAATTCAAGGCTCAGTTGTATGCTCTAATCATCTCGAGTCAGATGCGTGTGGCGACCCATGTGTCACGAGCATCTTCATCATCGCTTGGAAAACTGGGGTGAGGGAGGTTCGAACTCCGGACCTTCACCATGAGGTCTTGGCTCTAGCCAACAGCCCAACAACCAGTTTGATGTTGGGCAGTGTAAACTCTTATATTTATTGTATTTCTTCCTCCGCCCCGCACCTGCTGCCCTGCCTCAGCTGCAGGTACATTTTTTGTCCGTACAGCTCGAGTCGGGAATGGTCCCTTGGGATTATTAGCTCTCGTTGAGAAACTTCTGATCGCGCGGCTCTGAGCTTTGACTTAGATCTAATCTCGCGATAACATCTGCTAGGTTCGTAATGGTAATTGCTTTCTCGCAAGTGTGGTTTCTTAATTGTAAGCGTAGCGAAAAAGGTGGTTTTTGGCAGGCGAGCGGAGATGTTTGTGGTACGGACGAGGAGGGCGCGGTACTGGCCCGGCCGGGCACCAGACGAGAGCGTCGTCCTCTGGACACGGGCTCCGTGGATGATAACGGTGGGTGTGTTTGGGCGCTTGATTATTGGCTACCTGGCATCATAGTTGGCGGGAAGACTGCTGGCTGGGTACTTGCGTGAACGATGGGTGGAGATAGAGGGAAAACCAACAAAACTGAAACAAAAATTAAATAATTCTATCAGAGCCAGGTTTCGATCCTGGGACCTGTGGGTTATGGGCCCACCACGCTTCCGCTGCACCACTCTGATACTGGTGATTATTGCGACATTTGATTTTATTTAAACGGGTCTTTGCACAACACGACCGTAACCAGAACAAAGCCCGACGGATGGGTGTGACAGAGAGAACGCGATGGCGCGTGAATATCACTGATCGACCACGCTCTCGCTCGCTCGGTCGGTGCCTGTTTCCGGTACGTGCCTGCCTTCCGTATCCAAAGCCTGCCTGCAGCAGCGCCACAGAAGATCTCATCTTGTTGCCCTCCAAAACGCTACGACGGCCTTGTCGTGCCCTGCGTCATCGACCGAGTCATCTGCTAGGTAAGGCGGAGTGAGGTCGAGATACGGAAGCAGAGCAAATCTTGGGAGCCTACGGTCATTGCACCCATGTTACCAGAAAATCTATGATAAATTGATCTGGTTTTGTTATACGAAGCTATGGTTTTTGTACATGCAGCGACGTGTCAGTCACATGTTTTAGAAAAATGGAAATGTGTCATCGACAAGCGGGGGATCAGTTGTATAAGTTATGGTTTTATGTTATAAAGAGTGTACACAAAATTCTCATGTCAAAAACAAAAAGTCACCCAACATTGTTATTATAAAAATGGTAAAAAAGTAACCCTATATATGTTTATAAAAATACCCACCATTATTACTATAAAATAGACTAAACTACCTAAAGAAGTTTATAAATTACTGTCCACTGTCATTATAAAAAAATAAGACGAAAATATCCCTGAATATATTTTAAAACAATGCACCATCTTTATTACCAAAAATGATCTAAATTATCTAAAAATTTATAAGTTATCTACCACTATGATTAGGAATATAATAAAAACAAAATAATAGCGATGCAGAAAATAACAATGATACAAAAAAATTAAGACGTACAAATATAATATAATCTTGCTTATACCATTGATAACACTATTACATTTAATTTGTTAATTTTGGACGTATAAATGCATTGATCATCCAGGTACTTTCAAAATAGTTCCAATTGTCTCTACCGCTACATTTGTACTGACGCGACCCACTCAGCCGAGACAGGCCACTCGTCCGGGAATCGCATTGGGTGGTGCCGTGTTGTGCGGCACCCAACAGCACACATATGAAGAACAATGTATTACATAAAACAATAGCGGAAGCTTACAAGTTTTTCTTTGTAAATACTTTACATCAAGTAACTACAGCGGAAGTCTATATCAACTCACGTCGAATAACTAAAAGCAATCGAGATGAAGTCTAGCCCGCGGACTCCTCTCGCTAGCAACACGAAGACAAGCAGCAGCGGCTAGGTTCTCCATGTGTTACCTGACTCGGGAGTCCCCGAGTCTCATCGGACAACCTTCTTTTCAGCATCGTTGTTAACCTGCAAAACCACTTATATAGCAAGCGTGAGCACATAGGCTCAGCAAGTCTGACCCGTCTCTCCTAAACAAGAAACTCTACATGCACGACAGTTACAATTGGGTCAGCTAGATTTGCATAAAGTACTCGCCTAAAGTTGATCCTTAACTTTCAGATTTTAAGCCTCATTGTGCAGACCTTGAGCCGAAAAGCATCGCAACTCCACAATCAAACAAGAAACACTTTGTTGCGATGCTCCTTGCACAAAGTGATAGTAAAATTTAATGAGTCTATCTCTAATTCAATCATGGTTACAATACAAGTTATAGCACAGCATTATCAAGTTCAAAGATAAACAATTCCAGTTGTTACTACGTCAAGACGCAGTGGGCAAGTATGCTCATATGACCGCGAGCGACGGTGATTCGAATCAGTACACGCCTGGACTACACGACACGTACACCCGTACTCCGAGTTGCCGGCAGCAACCTCGACTGACGTTGTACGCGGCCACCTTTTCCAAGATCTTCCACATTGGACGCAGTCCAACTGCCCCGAGTACGCAAGCTCCCTCAAGGTACATACCCGTTGTGGTATGTTCTTGAGCGAGGTACCTCCTGCTACCCTGACGCCGAAAGCCTAAGGCAGTTGGAAAAGTTCCACTATGGATCTCCCAAGGTACATCGGTTTCCTGGGTCCCATATAGCCAGTATGTGCCCGGTACACAACTCAAACTTGTCCAACAGGGCCAAGCACGAACGGGCCTTAACCGACACAGGCAGGGCTATGCACGCACGGCCTGCAACCTGCTGCATCTAAACCTCCCTGCCCGGTCTCCATTTCTTATGTGTGAACTTTCCTCATCTTTTCTAATTCGGACCCGTTCCGAGTAAACCAGCCCTAAACTCGCGAGTAAATTCCAACTACTCGTCTTCTACCGGACCTTTCCTACTAACATTAGCGTAGCCAAATTCCCTCGAGGAGTTGCTATTCTACCCTTTCTCTCTTAGGTGTTTCTGGTCATGCAAGTGGGGTTTTCAATATCATCTAGACGTAATGCAATCAACGATGCAAAGCTATGATCTCTACAAATGAAAATGCTTTATAAAACGGTTCAAATGCAAACCGAGACTTGCCTGTTTTGCAGGTGACTACTGTTACAATCAGTTAGTGACGATCACTTGGAGCTTGATCACTTGTTCTCCTCCCTCCTTGATCTTCACTTCAAATCCTCCTCACCTTCTTCACGTATATGCTACACGATATGATCATGCATATGTATTTAATTGAAAAGCTTTTGCTCATAAGATCTAAAGACCATTTTAAAACTGGAACTTTGTTTAAGAATTTAAAATGACACTGGTGCTAGTGGTTTGGGTTGGGCTTAAACACTAAGATCAAGTGTTGAGTGCTTCTTCCCACTTAAGTGTTGATCCCCTTAAGAGATCACACATGACAGTGGTGATCCAAAGCTCTAATGGAGCTGAAAATTTTCATGTGAGTTCCTTGTCACAAGAAAGTCCTCTGGACCAAAATTTAGCACATTTCATGGAATGGTTTATTCAGAATAATTCTCTAAGTGTTTAGTCAAAGATGAATTAATTCTGAGGTAACATCCATGTTCATGTCAAACTCAGTGAACCACAATTTCAATTATAGTTTATAGAGTCTACATAAATTTTCCTAGGATTTTTGGAGCTAGGAATTTCCCAGAACTGAATTTACCAGTTTTGGAAATTCTCTGAAAATGTTTCTGTATTCATTTGAATACAGGAACTTACAATCTGAATTACCCTGATCAATTCAACTCTAAATGAGCTGAAACTTTTACAGGAGTCTAATAACACCCTATAGAATATTCTGGCAAAATTTGAGTACTTTTGGATAAACCAAACTCCCTCTAAAATTCTTTTGCTGAAAAGCTTTAAAGAATTTTCCAGAATTAAATAAAGACTTTCATACAAATTGGGTTGCATAATTGGATAGAGTTTGTCAATCAATTTGAATCACTAAATTTGGAGGTTCCTAGCAAAAGTTATGCTTTTCTAAAGTTTGGGGAAAAATTCTGGAATTTGAATAAATCCGGGAAATGTTTAAACTGACTGTGGGGCCACGGGGCACGTGTCAGTCACCGGGAGCGCGCCACACGGGCTATAGAATTGTTTCCCGCGCTGTCACAGACGATCCTGCGCCACAGAGTATCCGACCCGTTTTCCCTGAGTCGCTGACACGCGGGCCCGGGGAGGTCGTCTTCCACCTCTCGCTCCCGCGCGATCCCGCCGCCGGGCTCGCCGGAGAAGCTCCAGGATCAGTCGTCCGGCCATCTCAACTGCTGAAACTCGCCGCCAGCCCCTAATTCAACGTGAGGAACATGCTGGTGGGGTTTGCTCGAGCCGGTAGGGCTCCCAAACTAGCCCGCGACGGCGCAACGGTTCGGACGAAGTCCGGCGACGTCGCCCCGACGCCCTAAGCCTTCTAGGCTTCAGTTTCCAAGCTCTAGAGCACCGGCGGACACTAAGGAACATCGACATGGGAGTACAATGGCTCGGAAACGGTTCTAAATTAGGGTTCACCGTGCACCCGAACCTTTCCGCCATAGCCGCCGTCGTAAAGACTGGAAATACGTCGTGCACAGTGTGTTTCATGCGGGGTTTCAAAAGCAAACTGGTGCGTCCTTATGTCTAGCCTTCGTGTGCGAAGTTTCGGGCTATCTAGACCATAATCAACTGGGAATTTCTCGGAAACATACCGGAAGTTCGGTTTGCACCGATCAGGAGAAATTCTCGAAATTCCCTGCCGACGATCCACGGGTGATCCTGAGCTTCGGGGGTGAGTTGCCTGGACGTTGCGCGTGCCCATAGATGGCCTAGCTCGGTCGTAACAAGCCGCGGTTGAAGCTGCCCACGAGAGCACTTGCTCTCGGTCCTATGGCGGCTGCCGTGGAAACTCAGCGTTCTCGGCGCAGAGAGCGTGAATCCGCTCGGTGATGGCTCGGGGATGTTGTGGGGTGTTTTGCGGTGCAGTTTTGCTGCTCAGCTGTGGCTGGCACAAGCGCTAGGTGGTGGTCGATCGACCGAGAGCTCGGTGGCAGCGCTCGGTTGATTTTTCTTACGCGAGGAGGAAGAACAGGCCGAGGGTTCGGGGCTTCGGCGATGAGAGCGAAAAGGAGCCCGACAGGGGGTAATAAAGCCCTGGGTGAGGCGGTTCCCGCGGGGAGGCGGTCGCCCGAGGCGGTGAGCGCCGCTGTCGGCTCTGCCGATTGCTTCACGTGGGAAGTAAGCAAAACAGAGACTGTGGACTTCAGATCTTTTGCAATTTCAGTGCTCCCAATGACATGTGGGACCCACTGATCAATCCTCCTTATCCCCTCTCCAAATATCTCCCAAGTTTGAGTGTTGAGTGAATTCAATTGTGGGAATTCAAATCTGGTATGCATTTGGATAATTAGGCAAGTTTCATCCAAATTCAAATGAGTGTTTGAATTCTTTGTCATTTAAAGTCCAATTTGCAAAATGGGTTGCAAACTATTTCCATAAATCATGAAACTTTGCACACCCCCTAATTTCGACTCAAGGAATTCAAATATGAAGTCTGATTTTTATTTTGGCTGCTGCAAATGAGATTTTTAGCACAACAGTTTTGAATTCCATTGTGTTTTTCTCATTTGAATTTTTGTTTGAACAAATTGTTCCAAATCTGATTTTTGTTTCCTCACACATATGGGAATTTCCCATCCTTGTTTTAGACCCCTCTAGGGTTCCAAGTTCTCAAATAAACTTTTGACTTGTGTGAAGAAAAGCCCTCATGTGTGTTATCACATGTGGAAAAGTTTTAACAAGTCCCAATTTTCATACATATGAAACCAACTTTTGCAAATAAGTGTTTCTTTGTATTCATAATTTTGGGACCTTTACATTCCTCCCCCCTTAAAAGGAATCTCGTCCCGAGATTCAAAAGAAGAACGAGGTGGGAGGTAATTACAAGGTTTATGACAAAAGCTCCGGATAGTTCTTGTGGATGTAATCTTCGGTTTCCCACGTCGCCTCTTCCGGGGTATGATTACTCCACAGGACTTTGTAAAATTTCAAAGTCCGGTTCCCGGTGGTCCGGGTCTTTTCGTCGATAATCTGTACAGGTTGCTCGACATAGGTGAGATCCGGCTTCAACTCGTCGATGTCTTCGGTGCGGATGGCAGCTGTAAACTTGAGACACTTCCGCAGCTGGGACACGTGAAATATGTCATTAATACCGGCAAGGCTTGCCAGTAGTTCCAGCCGGTAGGCTACAGTTCCGCACTTCTCCGTGATAGTAAACGGACCGATGAATCGGGGAGCAAGTTTCCCCTTGACACCGAACCGATGAATCCCCTTCGTCGGAGACACACGAAGATACACGTGCTCTCCGACTTTGAAATGCAGCGGTCGACGTCTCTGGTCCGCGTAGCTCTTTTGACGAGATTGGGCCGCCTTGAGGTTCTCTTGTATTATCCGAACTCTCTCTTCGGCTTCATTGACAAGATCAACCCCGAACGTTACTCGTTCACCGGATTCGCACCAATTCAATGGTGTACGGCACTTCCGGCCGTATAGAGCTTCATATGGTGCCATTTTGATGCTCGTCTGATATCCGTTGTTGTACGAGAACTCCGCCAGTGGTAAGTGATCATCCCAGCTCTTACCGTGGTGGATGGCACATGCTCTTAGCATATCCTCTAGTATTTGATTCACCCTCTCAGTTTGCCCATTGGTTTGAGGGTGATATGCAGAGCTTCTAATCAACTTTGTCCCCAAAGAGGTGTGTAGTTGTTCCCAGAAACGGGCTACGAACAGCGATCCTCTATCTGACACAATGGTGCGGGGAACTCCATGTAAGCACAAGATCTGTGCTATGTACAGCTCCGCATACTGCTTTGCGTTGTACCTAGTATGCACAGGGATGAAGTGTGCCGATTTGGTTAACCGGTCCACGATTACCCAAATCGAATCATGGTTGTGGGAGGTCATCGGCAACCCGACGATGAAGTCCATACTCAAGTCTTCCCACTTCTATGCCGGTACTTGCAATGGCTGCAACAGGCCTGACCTCTTCATATGGTCGGCCTTGACTCTTCGACACGTATCACACTCTGAAACGTACTTTGCAACTTCACATTTCATACGTGTCCACCAAAACTTCTTCCGGAGATCTTGGTACATTTTATTACTGCCCGGATGAATAGAAAACTTGGACAAATGAGCTTCATCCAAAATTTTCTTCCGTAGTCCCATATCCCGGGGCACTACAATCCGGTCGTTGAACCACAAGGTATCTTCATCGTCCTTCCGGAAGCACTTCATTTCTCCGTTGTCTATCCTCCGCCGTATGTGAGACATACCCTTGTCTTTTCGTTGAGCTTCCATGATCTCCTCTCGGATAGTAGGAATGAGAGCGAGATTATAGAGAGCTCCATACGGTATGACACGGAGGCTTGGTTCTTCATCATCCATTTCAGCAATAGTTAGGTGATGGATATGCGCCTTACGACTGAGCGTATCGGCGACCACATTCGCCTTTCCTGGATGATAATGAATCTCTAGTTCATAGTCCTTAATGAGCTCTAGCCATCTTCGTTGCCTCATGTTCAATTCTTTTTGAGTGAAGATGTACTTCAAGCTCTTGTGGTCGGTGTAGAGGTGTACAAGATTTCCGAGCAAGTAATGCCTCCACATCTTCAAAGCAAGGACCACGGCAGCTAACTCAAGATCATGAGTTTGATAATGCTGCTCGTGAGTTCTGAGTTGACGAGATCCATAAGCGACCACTCGTCTTTCTTGCATCAGCACACAACCAAGACCAATGCCAGATGCATCGCAATAAACGTCGAATGGCTTTGTCGTATCCGGCTGAGCAAGAACTGGGGCTGTTGTGAGATGCTTCACTAAGGTCTTGAAAGCTTGTTCACACGCAGCACCCCACACAAATCTGGTATTCTTCTTTAATAATTCCGTCATTGGTTTAGCAATCTTGGAAAAACTCGGAATAAACCTCCGGTAGTAACCCGCTAAACCGAGGAAGCTTCGTATTTCATGTACTGACTTTGGTGACTCCCATTTCTGCACTTGGATAGTCTTACTCGGATCTACAGCGATGCCCTCCGCTGAAATGATGTGTTCGAGAAAAGGTACTTGATTAATCCAGAATTCACACTTGCTGAATTTTGCATAGAGCTAATGATCTCGCAATCTTTGTAGCACAATATGCAGATGTTCAGCATGTTCTTCCTCTGACTTGGAGTACACCAAGATATCGTCGATGAAGACAACGACGAATTTATCCAACTCCGGCATGAACACTGAATTCATCAGGTACATAAAGTGTGCTGGGGCGTTGGTCAAACCAAAAGACATAACGAGATACTCATACAGCCCGTATCTCGTTGAGAATGCCGTCTTCGGAATATCTTCTGCCCGGATTTTAATCTGGTGATACCCGGACCGAAGATCCATCTTTGAAAATACCTTCGCACCCACTAATTGATCGAAGATCATATCAATGCGAGGTAGTGGATACTTGTTCTTGATGGTAACGGCGTTCAAAGGACGATAATCAACACAAAGCCGTAGTGTTTCGTCCTTCTTCTTGACAAACAACGCTGAACAACCCCAAGGTGACGAACTTGGTCGTATAAAACCCTTGCTCATTAGGTCATTCAGCTGTGTCTTCAATTCTGCCAGTTCATTGGGTGCCATCTTGTACGGCCTTCGTGATATCGGTGTCGTTCCCGGTATAAGTTCAATCTTGAACTCAACGTCTCGTTCGGGCGGCATGCCCGGTAAATCATCGGGAAACACATCAGGATACTCACGTACCACCGGAATGTCCTCTATCTTGACAGCTTCCGTGTGGTTCACTGTTGCAATCTGCTGCCGTCTGGCGCCCAGAATTAATATATGAAGACCGTGCTGTGGGGAGTTGAGCTCAATGGTCCTGGAGCTGATGTTAAGAACCGCTCTGTGGTAATACAACCACGACATTCCCAAAATGATGTCGATCTTCAGACCTTCAAGAATAATGAGGATCGTAGGGTATATTTACCCCCCAAACAAAGAGGTGCTCGGGAGACAACCTCACTTGCGGTACTACTGCCCCCGGGCGAAGATATGAGGTATTGCCTCTTTGTATAACCTATTTGGAGCTGATGTTGAGCCACGAAAGATTGGCTAATGAAGTTGTGTGTGGCACCGGAATCAAAGAGAACTAAAACCGGCAGCTGATTCAGAGAAAACATCCCTGCTAAAGCGGCTTCTCCTTCCGGAACATCATCAATCACAGTATAGTGAATGTTGCCCCTTATCTGCCCTCCTATCTGCAGACTAAGGTACGGGTCGTATTGTTGTAAATATGATGACCCGCATCCTTGAATTCCCTCCGGACATTGCCTAGCATAATGGCTCTTACGCCCACAAGTAAGACATGGATGCCTTTCCGGTTCTTCGTTGACTTGCGGTGGACTGCTAGGTACATATGGCTGCAGCGATGGAGCACAAACCACCGTCTGATGCTGCGGCAGTGGAGGTGGTGCAAGTTGTAAAACTTGACCAGCAATCAACCTCCGAGGAGTTGATCGTACAGGTGGCCTCCATCTTTCACCGGATGGCGTTTGATACACCAAACGGTACTTCTGAGGCACATAACTTGTGCTAGCCTGCTCGATCTCACTCAAGTGTCGGCTTCTCTTGAATGAAAGCCGCATCGACCATGTCGGTGTAACTGCCGTTATTGTGTACGGCCAGCTTTTCCTGTAATATAGCACTCAGGCCATGGAAGAATAGGTCATACCATGCCTCTTCTTTCGCCACATACTCGGGAGCATATTGGGCCAAAAGATTAAACCTTCTGACATACTCGAGGACACTCATGTCCCCTTGCTTCAAGCCCAAAAATTCCTCCCGTTTTGCCTTGACAATACCTAGTGGTATGTAACGAGTACGGAAGGCTTCACAAAATTCACTCCATGCTACTTGATGGTCCTCCGGAATGGTGGCAAGATGATCCACCCACTAGTTTCCGGCGGCTCCATGGAGTTGCTGAGCGGCAAACTTTGTCTTCTGGTAGTCATCACACTTGAATACTCCAAATTTCGACTCCATGACACGAAGCCATTGATCTGCTTCCACAGGTTCGGTGGCTTCAGTAAAGATAGGCGGTTGAGTCGCCAAGAAGTCCAGATAAGCGTCCCGAGGTGGAACGACTTGTTGCGTGTTCTGGAGTACGCCTTGCTGTACCAAAGCTTGGAGTAAGCGTGTGTGTTCTTGTGTTGCTTCTTGGAGTAGCCTAGTGATCTCTTGGTTAGACTCGACAACTCGAGTCATAAGATTCATCCATCCCGTGGATGGTGGTTCCGATGGTGGAATAGAAGCATCACCATCTCGACGAGAACTTCCGGCCCTACTCCTAGAGCGATTACGAACCATACTGCAAAATGTAGTTGAGATGAGTTAAACAAGAACTCATCAGCATGTGAGACTAATGGAAACATGATTATGTCAAAACTTTATGAAAGCAGCAACAAAATTCATGTTTACAAAACTCCTTAGTAGGCATAGTTATTCAGCCTATCTGTACAGGACAGGCCCTTATGCACTATCTCCAGATTTTGATCTAGTTGAGAGCATTTTCATAACTCAAGTTGAATACCAAAGTTAAATTTAACTTCAGTATCTTTCCAACGAGTACTCATATGCCCCCAGATCATCTCCGGATTTAAAGTTATGATTTTCCAAAATTGACAGAATTCCTGGATAAAATTTGCCAGCACCTCCTTTGTACGTGGCTGATTTTATCACAATTGTATATGTAAATACAATAAGAACCTGAACAAACTTTGAACTACAACAATGTTGCACATTCATAATCTTTCCAATGGTGTATCATAGGCTCCTTAAGGGTTTCTCTACAGAAAGTTATGGCTTAAAATCATAAAGGTCCAGAGAGGTTTTACTGCTGTCCTGGTTCTGGACAGTATACCTTCCTCTGAACTTTCTACCCATTTAGCATGTGATTTAGCTCTGGAGGTCTACAATAAAGTTGTATATCACTTGAAAATCTTTCCATAACTGTATCATACACCTTAATTGGGTCAAGCTACCCAGAGTTTATGCTCTGTTGAAGTCCAGCACAAATTTTTGCTGGAAACAGGGCACTCTGTTTTTGAAATCTTTGAAGCCTAATCTTCCTCTCATTTGAATCTTAGCTCAAAATAAGAGTTCAGTAACTAATATTTGTTTCAAACTTCCATTTTTATTTGAAAGTTAGTTCATGAGTCATTTCTTCAAAGGAAAGGGGTTATTATGTTTAGTATGGCGTCGATGCACCGTAAGAAGCATGTCGGTACTACGTAGCCTCACCAAAAGAAAATCCTAACCGGATTATATCGGTATAACGTATCTTAGGTGGCACTAAAATGGTCACTCGCAAACGTGTACTATTCGTACTACGATTTCGTGGTTAACCCTGCACAAGTCACACTCAATCGTCAGGTCCGGGTGCACACCGAACCCGGTATCCATACACCTATCCATCATCACTCGCACAGGTGTTCTCAAGCCAAACACGCCTTGAGCTACGTGTTCACGTTACTAACAACGTGACGGGGTTTCCCAAATTGCACCATGCACGCCTGGGACAGACGTTGCTCGAGTACCCCAAACGACATGAAGAGTCGTAGAGGATACTAAAGCGGATCAGGTTACCTGCCACCCGTGAGGCTCCACCCTTCAGCTTGTGCGCACTGGTGGACAGCGCTTACGTGCACACCCAAGACATAAATCATCCCGAGATGCACGATTTTCCGACATAACAAATAAGTTAGGTTGCCACCTTCATATTAAGCTAATAGTAATCCTTATGTGGGCCTAGTACCGTATCCTCACCGTAACCTAAATTTTTGTCATAATACCATCCTTATTCCGTGTGCTATTCCCAATGCGGCTCTGATACCACGCTGATGCGACCCGCTCAGCCGAGACAGGCCACTCGCCCGGGAATCGCATTGGGTGGTGCCGTGTTGTGCGGCACCCAACAGCACACATATGAAGAACAATGTATTACATAAAACAATAGCGGAAGCTTACAAGTTTTTCTTTGTAAATACTTTACATCAAGTAACTACAGCGGAAGTCTATATCAACTCACGGCAAATAACTAAAAGCAATCGAGATGAAGTCCAGCCCGCGGACTCCTCTCGCTAGCAACACGAAGACAAGCAGCAGCGGCTGGGTTCTCCATGTGTTACCTGACTCGGGAGTCCCCGAGTCTCACCGGACAACCTTCTTTTCAGCATCGTTGTTAACCTGCAAAACCACTTATATAGCAAGTGTGAGCACATAGGCTCAGCAAGTCTGACCCGTCTCTCCTAAACAAGAAACTCTACATGCACGACAGTTACAATTGGGTCGGCTAGATTTGCATAAAGGACTCGCCTAAAGTTGATCCTTAACTTTCAGATTTTAAGCCTCATTGTGCAGACCTTGAGCCGAAAAGCATCGCAACTCCACAATCAAACAAGAAACGCTTTGTTGCGATGCTCCTTGCACAAAGTGATAGTAAACTTTAATGAGCCTATCTCTAATTCAATCATGGTTACAATACAAGTTATAGCACAGCCTTATCAAGTTCAAAGATAAACAATTCCAGTTGTTACTATGTCAAGACGCAGTGGGCAAGTATGCTCATATGACCGCGAGCGACGGTGATTCGAATCAGTACACGCCCGGACTACACGACACGTACACCCGTACTCCGAGTTGCCGGCAGCAACCTAGACTGACGTTGTACGCGGCCACCTTTCCCAAGATCTTCCACATTGGACGCAGTCCAACTGCCCCGAGTACGCAAGCTCCCTCAAGGTAAATACCCCCTGTGGCATGTTCTTGAGCGAGGTACCTCCTGCTACCCTGACGCCGAAAGCCTAAGGCAGTTGGAAAAGTTCCACTATGGATCTCCCAAGGTACATCAGTTTCCTGGGTCCCATATAGCCAGTATGTGCCCGGTACACAACTCAAACTTGTCCAATAGGGCCAAGCACGGACGGGCCTTAACCGACACAGGCAGGGCTATGCACGCACGGCCTGCAACCTGCTGCATCTAAACCTCCCTGCCCGGTCTCCATTTCTTATGTGTGAACTTTCCTCATCTTTTCTAATTCGGACCCGTTCCGAGTAAACCAGCCCTAAACTCGCGAGTAGATTCCAACTACTCGTCTTCTACCGGACCTTTCCTACTAACATTAGCGTAGCCAAATTCCCTCGAGGAGTTGCTATTCTACCCTTTCTCTCTTAGGTGTTTCTGGTCATGCAAGTGGGGTTTTCAATATCATCTAGACGTAATGCAATCAACGATGCAAAGCTATGATCTCTACAAATGAAAATGCTTTATAAAACGGTTCAAATGCAAACCGGGGCTTGCCTGTTTTGCAGGTGACTACTGTTACAATCAGTTAGTGACGATCACTTGGAGCTTGATCACTTGTTCTCCTCCCTCCTTGATCTTCACTTCAAATCCTCCTCACCTTCTTCACGTATATGCTACACGATATGATCATGCATATGTATTTAATTGAAAAGCTTTTGCTCATAAGATCTAAAGACCATTTTAAAACTGGAACTTTGTTTAAGAATTTAAAATGACACTGGTGCTAGTGGTTTGGGTTGGGCTTAAACACTAAGATCAAGTGTTGAGTGCTTCTTCCCACTTAAGTGTTGATCCCCTTAAGAGATCACACATGACAGTGGTGATCCAGAGCTCTAATGGAGCTGAAAATTTTCATGTGAGTTCCTTGTCACAATAAAGTCCTCTGGACCAAAATTTAGCACATTTCATGGAATGGTTTATTCAGAATAATTCCCTAAGTGTTTAGTCAAAGATGAATTAATTCTGAGGTAACATCCATGTTCATGTCAAAATCAGTGAACCACAATTTCAATTATAGTTTATAGAGTCTACATGAATTTTCCTAGGATTTTTGGAGCTAGGAATTTCCCAGAACTGAATTTACTAGTTTTGGAAATTCTCTGAAAATGTTTCTGTATTCATTTGAATATAGGAACTTACAATCTGAATTACCCTGATCAATTCAACTCCAAATGAGCTGAAACTTTTACAGGAGTCTAATAACACCCTATAGAATATTCTGGCAAAAGTTTTAAAGAATTTTCCAGAATTAAATAAAGACTTTCATACAAATTGGGTTGCATAATTGGATAGAGTTTGTCAATCTGAATCTAACCCAATTTGAATCACTAAATTTGGAGGTTCCTAGCAAAAGTTATGCTTTTCTAAAGTTTGGGGAAAAATTCTGGAATTTGAATAAATCCGGGAAATGTTTAAACTGACTGTGGGGCCACGGGGCACGTGTCAGTCACCGGGAGCGCGCCACACGGGCTACAGAATTGTTTCCCGCGCTGTCACAGACGATCCCGCGCCACAGAGTATCCGGCCCGTTTTCCCTGAGTTGCTGACACGCGGGCCCGGGGAGGTCGTCTTCCACCTCTCGCTCCCGCGCGATCCTGCCGCCGGGCTCGCCGGAGAAGCTCTGGGATCAGTCGTCCGGCCATCTCAACTGCTGAAACTCGCCACCAGCCCCTAATTCAACGTGAGGAACACGCTGGTGGGGTTTGCTCGAGCCGGTAGGGCTCCCAAACTAGCCCGCGACGGCGCAACGGTTCGGACGAAGTCCGGCGACGTCGCCCCGACGCCCTAAGCCTTCTAGGCTTCAGTTTCCAAGCTCTAGAGCACCGGCGAACACCAAGGAACATCGACATGGGAGTACAATGGCTCGGAAACGGTTCTAAATTAGGGTTCACCGTGCACCCGAACCTTTCCGCCATAGCCGCCGTCGTAAAGACTGGAAATACGTCGTGCACAGTGTGTTTCATGCGGGGTTTCAAAAGCAAACTGGTGCGTCCTTACGTCTAGCCTTTGTGTGCGAAGTTTCGGGCTATCTAGACCATAATCAACTGGGAATTTCTCGGAAACATACCAGGAGGTCGGTTTGCACCGATCGGGAGAAATTCTCGAAATTCCCTGCCGATGATCCACGGGTGATCCTGAGCTTCGGGGGTGAGTTGCCTGGACGTCGCGCGCGCCCAGAGATGGCCTAGCTCGGTCGTAACAAGCCGCGGTTGAAGCTGCCCACGAGAGCACTTGCTCTCGGTCCTATGGCGGCTGCCGTGGAAACTCAGCGTTCTCGGTGCAGAGAGCGTGAATCCGCTCGGTGATGGCTCGGGGATGTTGTGGGGTCTTTTGCGGTGCAATTTTGCTGCTCAGCTGCGGCTGGCACAAGCGCTAGGTGGTGGTCGATCGACCGAGAGCTCGGCGGCAGCGCTCGGTTGATTTTTCTTGCGCGAAGAGGAAGAACAGGCCGAGGGTTCGGGGCTTTGGTGATGAGAGCGGAAAGGAGCCCGACAGGGGGTAATAAAGCCCTGGGTGAGGCGGTTCCCGCGGGGAGGCGGTCGCCCGAGGCGGTGAGCGCCGCTGTCGGCTCTGCCGATTGCTTCACGTGGGAAGTAAGCAAAACAGAGACTGTGGACTTCAGATCTTTTGCAATTTCAGTGCTCCCAATGACATGTGGGACCCACTGATCAGTCCTCCTTATCCCCTCTCCAAATATCTCCCAAGTTTGAGTGTTGAGTGAATTCAATTGTGGGAATTCAAATCTGGTATGCATTTGGATAATTGGGTAAGTTTCATCCAAATTCAAATGAGTGTTTGAATTCTTTGTCATTTAAAGTCCAATTTGCAAAATGGGTTGCAAACTATTTCCATAAATCATGAAACTTTGCACACCCCCTAATTTCGACTCAAGGAATTCAAATATGAAGTCTGATTTTTATTTTGGCTGCTGCAAATGAGATTTTTAGCACAACAGTTTTGAATTCCATTGTGTTTTTCTCATTTGAATTTTTGTTTGAACAAATTGTTCCAAATCTGATTTTTGTTTCCTCACACATATGGGAATTTCCCATCCTTGTTTTAGACCCCTCTAGGGTTCCAAGTTCTCAAATAAACTTTTGACTTGTGTGAAGAAAAGCCCTCATGTGTGTTATCACATGTGGAAAAGTTTTAACAAGTCCCAATTTTCATACATATGAAACTAACTTTTGCAAATAAGTGTTTCTTTGTATTCATAATTTTGGGACCTTTACATGTACGTAATATTCAAAAGCTCCATCTAGTTTGATACAAAGCCTTCCGTCATAATATTATTAATTGTCTCAACTGCTACATTTATATTGATATTTAAATGCTCATTTCAGTACATAGCTTCTCTCTTTCTCTAGCAGGATCCTGTAAGCTTCATGCCCCTTTGCATCCTCTTTCACCTGATCCATAAGCCTTGGCTACCACCAGAGTGGGCCTGGCCAGTGATCACCTCCATCAGCAGTGTCGAACTACTATTATGTGCACGTCAAAAATCCGGCCACAAAGAGACGGGGCCAAAATGTCAGGCGAAAATATTCGAGCTCAGGCTCTGTCGATGTGTAACCTGTGACACTTCCCTCGATACCGTTACTGGAACAGTCCGTGGAGCTTCGTTGTTTGGAGGGGCTAACGTCACTAAATCGAGCTTGAAGAACAGGGATGAACACCAGGATTTACGTGGTTCAGACCGTCGGAGCGTAAAAACCTACTTCCACGGGACTGTGTGTTAGATTGCTTGAGCTTACACGTGTGAGAGTCTGAGGGTCGGAATCGAATCGAATTGAGAGATCGAATATCCCTCTCTAGAAGATTGTCCGGTCCTTTTATGTCTCAAGGTCGGGCGATTACACTGTGGCCAAGGGCCTGACAGGTGGTCCCGTAGCTGTCCGTACCCTATATACGATCTAGGGTATTTACAGCTACTTGTAGTGCTCGGTGTCGAAGGAGTTAAAGCGCGCCGCCTGACACGCCGGGCGCCTTAGACCGAGTAGCGGTTGATGATGGTGTGAGAAGGCTCCGTCTTGTCGCCGCGTCCTACTTGGTTAGCTGTGCATCACTGTGTTGTTGTCACGCCGTACCGCCCTGTCTTGTCACTGTAATGATTGCCAGCAGCGGGCGGGGGCGTGCGCCGCGCGCCATGCTTTTGCGGAATGCGCGAGTCTTGAATGCATGACTGGACTGCGCACGTCTTCCTTGACTCCTGAGTCCCACGGCCCATGGCAGATCATGGGACACGTGGCGGCCCCGGAGTCCACCTCGGCAGGGAGGTCAGGCTAAGAGTCGGAGGACACGTGGCAGCACCGAACCTCGCCTCAGCGGGGAGGCTAGGTCCGGGGCCAAGGACATGTGGCAGCTCCGGAGCCCTCCTAAGCAGGGAGGTCAGGCCTGGAGCTCGGTGACACGTGGCAGCGCCGGACCTCGCCTCAGCGGGGAGGCAAGGTCCGGGGCCGAGGACACGTGGCAGCTCCAGAGCCCTCCTCAACGGGGAGGTCAGGCCCGGAGCCCGGTGACACGTGGCAGCGCCGGACCTCGCCTCGGTGGAGAGGTCAGGTCCGGGGCCGAGGACACATGGCAGCTCCGGAGCCCTCCTCAGCGGAGAGGTCAGCCCTGGAGCCCGGGGACACCTGGCAGCACCGGACCTCGCCTCAGCGGGGAGTCGAGGTCCGGGTCCGAGGACACGTGGCAGCGCAGGACCCCGCCTTAGCGGGGAGGGCTAGTTCCGGAGTCGAGGACACATGGCAGCTCCGGAGCCCTCCTTAGCGGGGAGGTCAGGCCCGGAGCCCGAGGACACGTGGCAGCGTGGACCTCGCCTCAGCGGGGAGGCTAGGTCCCGGGCCAAGGACACGTGGTGGTGCCTGAGCCTGCCTCAGCAGGGAGGCGGAGTCTGGAGCCTCTTCAAGCCTCCACGTGAGGGTACCCGGTCTGTAGGGTACCGACAGTGGCCCCGGGGCCCACCTCAGGGGAGGCGACAATCCCGTAGGTGGGGCCTCCGTCGTTCCTTCTGAAAGTTGCCTAGAGGGGGTGAATAGGCTAATAAAACCTGAAATTCAAATAAACAGCGGATAAAACCAGAGCAGACCGGACTAGTCCGGTCTGAGGTCAGACTAGTCCGATCTAAGCCTAATTTGTGTTTTAGTTTTCCTTTTAAGTTTGTTTGAGTAGAAAATATGTGGTAGCCAAGTGATATCACTAATTAGTTGAGAATGGTTAGATTGCAAAATAATAAAACACAATGAAAGCTTGACAAGTAATTTTAGTGAGCAATTTAAATAGTAGAGAGACCAAGAGATACAATTTATCCCGAGGTTCGATTCCACACAGGAACCTACGTCCTCGTTGAGGAGTCCACCAAGGACCGGGTCTTTTCTAACTCTTCCCTCACCGAGCGATCACCAAGATCAAGCCCGTGCTTTTTCACTATCAATCGAATGTGAATACAATGATCTTAGGGGCTACTCACACTTTGAGGCTCCCTTCACCAACAAAGTAGTTCTAGAATTCAAAGTACAACTGTTAAAAAACTCAAAATAACAGTTAGAGTGGAAAGGAATCAAACCGAGAGCTCAAACGTCGGTCACCACGTCTTTCCTCTCACAAGAACCACTAACTCCTTAAGATCCAATCTTAGGGGTCTAGAAGGTGAGGAAAGAGGCTTAGAAGAGCTCTAGGAATGAGTTTTCAGTGCTTGGGTTCGTGTGTTACTCATTCTCGGCCGGGGAGTCTCCTTTTATAGAAATCCCGACATTTAGCCGTTACCAACTAAAGTCCGGACTAGTCCGGTCCCAACCCCGGACTAGTCCGATCTTAAGGGACCACTCATGTCACAGCTTACCAAATAAAGTTTTAGTGACCGTTGGATTCAAACGGTCATGAAACCCCGGACTAGTCCGGCCAAGAGCGGACTAGTCCGATCTCAATCAGGAACCTTTGTTCCGTATGAGAACGGACTAGTCTGGTAGGGGCGGACTAGTCCGGTCTAAAGGGCGGACTAGTCCGGTCTTACCAGACTTAGTCTAAAAACTCTCTCAATTGAAGCTGCGGACTAGTCCAGCCAACCTCGGACTAGTCCGAGCTCACACAGGAACCTTTGTTCCGTCCTAATTCGGACTAGTCTGAAAAGATCAGACTAGTCCGGCTTGTGGAGCGGACTAGTCCGATGGCACTCAGAGACTTATTCTCCGGACCTAAGCGGCTTAGTCCGCTTAGCGGACTAGTCCGGCCTCTTGGGCGGACTAGTCCGGCCTGATGAGACTTAGTCTCATAACGGCTCAGACTAACACAATAACGGACTAGTTCGGCCTTTAACGGACAAGTCCGAACTGACTCAGAGACTCTTTATCCGGTCTAAAGCGGATTAGTCCGGGTATGAACAGACTAGCCCGACCATTTGTCCGGACAAGTCCGGTCTTCCCTTTTCTTCATATCTATGATTACTTCGTCTCATGATTCTAACTTTCTATCCTTCGTTTGAGCTCTCTAGTGATTTTCAAGCACTCTAAAGAGAAGACCCTATATACAACTAGAAAAAATGTGAAGATTAATAGAAAATGCTATTTTCTATTCTTTCAAGTCTTCTTATTTTCCTTTTGCTTCTTGAGAGACTCCATATCCATTTCTTTGATAAACACCTGTGCTCATACTCAGTAGAAACTTATTAGCATCTTAATTGTCGTCATCAATCAACCAAAACCCACGGAGATTACCTAGATGCACTTTCAATCTCCCCCTTTTTGGTGATTGATGACAACTCATTAATATTTTCGAAAAGTGGATATAGTAGATTGTTTTCATAAAGATTTACTCCCCCTAGATGTGTGCATAATGGATTATCAAGAAAGAAAGAAAAATACGCACAAGAGTGAGTTCTTGGGGAATTTCATGCTTACATGTAGTGAGTTCTTGGGGAATTTCATGCTTACATGTGTTTTGGTGGTGTGACTAAGTATAAGCAGTAACCACATTAAGAAAGATATAACATTTACGAGCAAGCATATTTCATTATGGCATAATTTGAAGAGATAAAATAACATAGTCGTTACAAAAATAACATAACGTGGCATAATATAGCATAGTTATTACAAACCAGCATGAAATGAGTTTAAAGAGCAAGACTATGACTATGACAAGACTACTCCCCCTTATTCTCTCCCCTTTGGCATCAAGGTACCAAAAAAGGGAAAGAAAAATGAGAAAACCTAATTACTATCATCTTGATCTTCGTCGTGGTCACTCTGAGTCTCCTCGTCCTCATCCTCATCTTCATCGTCATCCTCGTGATGGGTGTGGGAGGTAAGAGGAGCAGCTGAGGAGGATCCAAAATAGGCAAGCTCATCCTCCGTGAGAGTGGGAAACTCTGTCACGTCGTCATCATCTGATGACGGTGGAGACATAGGTATCTCCATCTTGTCGCACATGGCCCTGAGATATTTCTCTTGGTGTTGCTTCATCTTCTGCGTGCGAACTTCCACCTTCCGGCACGAGGAGAATATGGCTTTGAAGATCTTGAGCAGTCCACTAGAGGAGCCACTCGCTGACGGAGGGATGGATGGTCCGACAGAGGAGGATGGAGCTGCAGTGGATCCCCTGCCCAAGGATGCAGGAGGGCGAGAAAGAGGAGTCAACATCTGAGGACGGAGCTTCCTGTGCTTCACATCCTTTGCAAACTCTAGCCGTGTGACTTTTTCAATCATGCACATGATGTATGGTGCATAGCCACAAGATCTGTTCAGGGTGTGGGAGATGTTGAAGATGTCGTTGTAGATGTAGTCAAAGAATTGAATTTCTCTTCTTCATTGAGCAGCTTCAACAGGTTTCTGAGGTACCCCTGTATCATCTCCGCATCTCCATCTTTTGGAGCTAGAGTCTTCCTCAGAACTCTGTTCATCATTCCAAAGAAGGGTATGATGTTGTGGGTTGAGGATGCCTCATAGGAGAGATAGGAAGGATACATGAAGTCCAAGTCATCCTTTCCTAGAGTTCTCTCATCGTGAACTATGATCTCATAGTTCAAATGCTCCCCAAGTTCTAGGATGCGAGCAAACTCATCATATAGAATCGAGTACACCACACCATTTTTCATCCACGTGATTTTCCTGTTTCCATAGGTGTGGAAGTAACAGGTGATGTAGAACTGGACTATGACCTCAATGTTCCAATCATATTAAAAAGCCAGCAAGTCTTTGATCCCATGGCATTCTGCTGCTTCAATTACTGCATCAAAGGCTTGATGTTTCTTGTTGGTCATGTATGGCCAGTCCACCCACTGAGCATCAACTACCGGTGTCTTCATTGGGAGATAGACATGCCGGTAGTAGTCACAATGGAAGTCACACCAGAAGCGAGGGTCTGGTGTGGACTTCTCGTACTTGTAAACCTCCTCCTCTCGGAACCTTCTAGCTTTGTCGGCTCCTTTCCCCTTGAAGGTTGCACTTGCCAAATTGGGTTGGCGGTTTGGGTTGTGCATGGGAGGTGCCCTTTCAAGGGGCCCAACAGGTCCTTGTGGGGGATTTTCCCTTCCCCGTCTAGGGTTGTCACGAATGACGAGTCCCCTGTTGGCTAGAGCCTTTTTTCCTGGAAGGATCAGCTACTTTGCCTTTTCCTTTATCTTGGGTCGATTTTTGTGGCTCGGCAGGTTGTTTGTCCTTCAGGGTGACTAGTCTCTTCCTCCTTGGAGGATCAACGGACTGGGGGGCTTGGGCTTCCCTGTCAGCCCGTTTCTTCGTCCGAGCCTCCCTTGCAGCAGCCTCTACTGCCTCTGCCTCGGCTGCCGCACGATAAGCGGCTTGACGAGCCGCTTCGGCCTCGGGATTTGGAAGAGGGCTGTCGTTGGGTCCTGACATGATCTGGTGAGAAAAGAAGTATTTAGCTGATGGAGTATTGCGTTTAAATTAGTTTACAAACCCAAAGTTAGGGGTTAAGACTGTATCATCCGGACTTGTCCAGGCAGGAGGCGGACTAGTCCGCTCCGGCCGGACTTGTCTGGTTAGAGTCCGGACTAGTCTGGACTTTACAGTTTTAAACCCTAACTAATGTGATTTGATCACTAATTCATCAAAGTAGTTACAATACTATGGGGTTTTGAAATAATATGGCATAGGAATCTCAGAGAAGCCCTAAGGTACCCAAGATATGTTCTAGGAATAGGATTTTTGTGAAAAGTCAAGGCTAGGTTAAAAAGTACCTTGGAGTGAGGGAATGTGATGAAATCCGTGGTTCGAAGGAGTGGATATGGTTGGAGAAGAGTTCCCTACACTCCACAAGCCTTGAATCAAGGATGCCTTCGAGGGATTTGAGGGAGAACTCCAAAATCGCCAATGGGGGCGAGTTTTGGAGGAGAGAAGTGGAGTGGAGGTGAATGAGGGAGAGGGAGGGGTGTCATCCCGACCCTTGGAGGTTAAGTCTCCAGGGGCCGAACTAGTCCGGTCCTTAGTCTGGACTAGTCCGGTCTGTCGGACTAGGTCCGGACTTGTCCGGGTGACAGGCGGACTAGTCTGTTGTGGACTTGTCCGCTGCATCTCGGACTTTTTAGAATGCCCGGACTTGTCTGGCATCTAGGTCGGACTAGTCCGGTTCTTAAAGTCTAAAAATTCTTATAAATATCAGAATTTTGCCTTTATTTGCGGTGGATTTAATTGCACCTGCTATATGGTCCATATATATGTCGAACAAATAATTACATGATGACCACAATATAGCCAAAAGTAATATGAGAGAAGAAAATAGAGGAGGAACAAGTTTTTCACAATCATGCACATTTTTGGAAGTTGTGGAAGAATTTTGAAGAACTTCTATTTGCACAATTTTTCAACTCACATTCCTAGAGTCTTGTATGTTCAGCTCATTTCGAAGTTCACAAAATCGTTTTTCATCTAGTGGTTTGGTAAAAATATCCGCTAGTTGTTTTTTAGTTCTTACGTGTGAGATAGCTATGTCTCCCTTTATAGAATGATCTCTCAAAAAGTAATGTCGGATGTCTATATGTTTGGTCCTAGAGTGCTCAACAGGATTGTGGGCTATCTTAATGGCACTCTCATTGTCACAAAGGAGTGGAATGTTGTTCATATTGTGACCATAATCCCTTAGAGTCTGTCGCATCCAAAGAAGTTGAGCACAGCAGCTCCCGGCTGCGACATACTCTGCCTCAGCTGTAGAGAGAGCAATGGAGTTTTGTTTCTTGGATGACCATGATACTAGGGACCTACCCAAAAATTGACAAGTCCCTGAGGTGCTTTTTCTATCTATTTTACATCCGGCGTAATCTGCATCGGAGTATCCGATGAGATTAAACTTAGACCCCTTTGGATACCATAATCCTAGGTTAGGTATGTGAACTAGATATCTTAGGATCCTTTTAACGGCTGTTAAATGATATTCTTTAGGTGATGCTTGAAATCTTGCGCATAAACATACACTAAGCATGATATCGGGTCTAGATGCGCAAAGATAAAGTAATGAGCCAATCATGGAGCAATATACCTTTTGATCCACGCTTGGTCCATCTTCATTGAGGTCAAGGTGCCCATTTGTTGCCATTGGTGTCTTGATAGGTTTTGCTTTGACCATGTCGAACTTCTTGAGTATGTCTTGTGTGTACTTGGTTTGACTAATGAACGTGCCTTCCTTGAGTTGCTTGACTTGAAATCCGAGGAAGAAGTTCAACTCTCCCATCATGGACATCTCAAACCTATCTGTCATTATCTTGCTAAACTCATTGCAAAAAGATTTGTTAGTAGAACCAAATATAATGTCATCGACATATATTTGGCACACAAAGAGATCGTTGTCTACATTTTTTGTGAATAATGTATAATCTGCTTTGCCTATCTTAAAGCCATTATCAATGAGAAAGTCTCTAAGACATTCATACCAAGCTCTAGGAGCTTGTTTGAGGCCATAGAAACTTTATGCAATTTAAACACATGATCAGGATATTCTTGGTATTCAAAGCCGGGTGGTTGCTCCACATACACCTCCTCCTTGATTGGACCGTTTAGGAAGACACTTTTCACATCCATTTGATAGAGTTTAAAATCATGATGAGTAGCATAGGCTAATAGAATACGAATAGATTCAAGCCTAGCTACGGGAGCAAATGTTTCATCGAAATCCAAACCTTCGACTTGATCATATCCCTTTGCTACAAGTCTGTCCTTGTTTCTCGTCACCACTCCGTGTTTGTCTTGCTTGTTGTGGAACACCCACTTGGTGCCTACCACGTTTGCGTTTGGTCTTTTCACTAGCTCCCATACTTGATTTCTTGTAAAGTCGTTTAATTCTTCTTGCATGGCTACTATCCAATCTGGGTCCTTGAGTGCATCTTCCACCATAAATGGTTCCAAGGACGACACAAAAGAGTAATGTGCACAAAAGTTAGCTATACGAGAACGTGTTGTTATCCCTTTTGTGATATCTCCAAGGATGTTATCAACGGGGTGATCTCGTTGAATGCTTTGATGAACCCTTGGGTGAGGCACTTGATTTCTTGAGTGGTTTTCTTCTTCTTCTTCTCCCCCTTGATCAACACCATGGTTTCGATTTTCTTCTTCCTCAAACTGACCGTCTTGATCTTGGGGTGTTTGATTTTGATCTTGAGTGAGAGGTGCCAATTTTGATGAGCTTGTAGCATCTTGTCCTACATTTTCTTAGGGACGGATTTCTCCAAGCCCCATTCTTCTTAGTGCTTCACTTGGTGCTTCTTCTTCATATAATACACATTGATCAACTTGCTCCACTTGGGAGCCATTAGTTTCATCAAACACCACGTCACGTGCAGTTTCAACGCACCCAGAGGTTTTGTTGAAGACACGATAAGCGTAGGTGTTTGAGTCATAACCAAGTCGGAAACCTTCATCGGATTTCGAAGCAAATTTTGAAATTCTAGGCTTCTTATTAAGAATATAGCATTTACTTCCAAAAACTCGAAAGTAGGAGATATTGGGTTTGTTACCGGTTAGGAGCTCGTATGAGGTTTTCTTCAAGAGTCGATGGAGGTAGAGGCGGTTTGTAGCATGACAAGTGGTGTTGATTGCCTCCGCCCAAAATCGATCCGAGGTCTTGTATTCGTCGAGCATGGTTCTTGCCATCTCTATGAGTGTTCGGTTCTTCCTTTCAACTCCCATTTTGTTCGGGAGTATAAGGGGCTGAAAACTCATGTTTGATGCCCTCTTCATCCAAAAACTCTTCTACTTGAGTGTTCTTGAATTCAGAACCGTTGTCACTTCTAATCTTCTTAGTTTTTGAAGAAAACTTGTTTTGAGCTCTCCTCAAGAACTTCTTGAGGATTCCTTGAGTTTCTCCCTTATCATGCAAGAAAAATACCCAAGTGAAACGAGAATAATCATCAACAATTACAAGACCATACTTGTTACCGCTAATGCTTATATATGTGACAGGGCCGAAGAGGTCCATGTCAAGCATCTCCAATGGTCTTGTTGTCGTCATCACGTTCTTGGCGGGGTGAGCTGTTCCAATTTGCTTTCCTGCTTGGCACGCACTACATGTTCTATCCTTTTCAAAAACAACGCCTTTTAGTCCACGGATGTGATCCCCCTTTAGAAGTTTTTGTAAGTTCCTCATTCCAACATGGGCTAGTCTTCTATGCCACAGCCATCCCCTGTTGGTTTTTGCTATTAAGCATGTGTCAAGCTGAGCTTTATCTGTAGAAAAATCCACCAAGTAAAGCTTTCCCTTTAACACACCCTTAAAGGCAATTGAGTTATCACTTCTTCTAGAGACGGTCACATCCTCGTTAGTAAACAAGCAATTATAACCTTTCTCACATAGTTGAGATATGGACAATAGGTTATAATCCAATGATTCAACGTGTAGAACATGTGAAAGAAAGTGTTGAGAGGAGATTGCAATTTTACCAATACCTAGTACCCTTCCTTGGCTGTTGTCTCCAAAATAGATGCCTTCATTTGGATCATCATTTTCTTCATACTCAATAAATATTTTCCTCTCTCCGGTCATATGGTTAGTGCACCCACTATCTAGCACCCATTTAGTGCCACCGGAGGAGTAGGCCTGTAAAACAATTTAAACATTGTTCTTAGGTACCCAAACTTGGTTGGGTCCTTTGAGGTTAGTTACTAGTCATTTGGGCACCCACACACAAGTTTTTGGACTCTTGTAGAGTGGCCCAACATATTTTGCATAAACTTTACCATACTTGCTTTTCATAAGAACATAAGATGCATCGAAATTACGAAATACTATAGATTTTACATTTTTGGTAATCTTATTTGAGGTAGATGCAAGTTTGTTACTCTTGTCTTGACTTGAGTTTTCTTTCACGAAGGCTACAAATTTGCTATTGTTTCTAAGGATTCTAGCATTTTGCTTTCTTCCCCTAGTATATCCAAGTCCATCTTTGATGAAGGGAGATCTTGTGATTGTGTATGCACTACGTGCATATCTGATTTTTTCTTTATCAAAGATCCCACTCTTGTGTGTATTCTTGCTTTGTGCCTCTCTGAGCTCATTTTTTAAGTTTAAGACAATGCTAGCACATTTACAAGTTTTAGTGTTGGATTCTATATTTGTTGAGAGAGAGCTTTTGGAGGATGAATTAATTGGGACACTTGACTTAAGTGAGTCAAGTTGTGCTTCAAGATTCTTGTGAGCTTTGGTTAAGCTTACAAGTTCATCTTGAATTGGTACATTCTCACTTTTAAGCTGAACGCACGTCTCCTTGCTCATGGCAAGTTCGCTTTCAAGTGTTCTACACTTTTCTCTCTCAACTTCAAGAAGTTTCTCAATCTCAAGGTTTCTTTCCTTTTCAAGGATAAGCAAATCTTCTTGTTGATTGAGAAGCTCTTCTTGTTCAAATATTTCATCCGATAACATTTTCATTTTAGCTATAGCCTTTTTGTTTAATTCTCTAAACATGAATTCGTTTTCACTACTACTATCAAAGTCACTATCATCTTCAATATGTAACTTAGAAGGTTTAGTCATTACCTTGCGCTTTCCTTCCTTTGCCATGAGGCATGTGTGACTTCGGCTCTTCTAATCACCCTTGTTTGGCAAGAGTGATTTCTTCATGGTTGCCCTCTTGATGGCTATGGTTGCCACTTTTTCTTCATATTCAGAGGAGGATTCTTCATTTGAGTCCCATTCTTCTCCGATGTAGACTTGTCCATATGTCTTCTTCTTTGTGAAGAATTTCTTGTCTTGCGGCTTCCCATCCTTCTTCTTTCTTTTGTCATCTTCCTTGCTATGGGGGCATTTCACAATGAAATGCCCATGTTCTCCACAGTTGTAGCAAGTCTTCTTTGTTCTTGACTTGCCCTTGTCTTTGCTCTTGTTCTCATAGTGATGGCTTCTCCTTCTCCTCATCATCCTTTTGAATCTTTTGATGAAGAACGCCATTTCTTCATCATCCATGTTTGTGCTCTCATCATCACTTTCTTCATCTTTACTTGTGAGTTGTGTTTCTTTTGCCTTGGACTTGGATGTGGCCTTGAGAGCAATGCCCTTCTTCTTGGATGAAGTGATCTTGGCTAAGTCATTGACGTGTTGGACTTCCTTCTCCATCATCTCATGGTTAATGATCTTCCCTAGCACTTCATCCGGAGTCATCACATGAAAGTTTGGACTTTTCCGGATTAAGGTGCATAGGGTCACATTGCGAGGCATAAATGCTCTTATCATTCTTTTAACCACCTCATGGTCATTCCATTTCTTGCATCCGTACGCCCGACTCTTGTTGATAAGAGTTTTGAGTTGGTTGTATATTTCTTGAGGTGTTTCGCCTTCTTCCATGGCGAACCTTGCAAGCTCTCCTTCTATCATCTCAATCCTAGCTTCCCTTACGGATTGGTTTCCTTCATGTGCGATCTTGAGAGTGTCCCAAATGTCTTTGGCGAGCTCCAACCCATCTACCTTGTTAAATTCTTCAATGCTCACAGATGAGTTGAGCACGGCTGCTGCTTGTGCATTGCGATGGATTTGTTGTTCTTGTTCTAGGGTGAGTTCATCCTCGTCTTCGGGGATATCTATACCTGTACATACCACATCCCAAAGACTTGGGTTCAAGGAAATTAGATGCAACTTCATGTTGTGTTTCCACATTGTATAGTTAGTTCCATCAAAGTGAGGTGGTTTGCCTAGAGGAATTGATAAATAACTAGAATGAGAATTTAGTAGCTCATAGTTAAAAGGATATCGCAAGTAGTCTTGTTGACTACTCTTGAGTTTCTTCTCTAACTTCTCCTTCTTTTTCTTTTTAGCCTCCTCCTTCTTATTTTTGAGGAGTGCCATGAGACGAAGAACTTCTTCATCTTCTTATGAGCTTGTAACGTCTTGTGGAGGAGCAACTGCGGGAGGTGGGTTAGAACCTTGTTCTTCAAAGTTGCTCGAACTTGCTCCTTTTCCCTTGTTGAGATCAATTTGGCTACCAACCTTGTCCCCCATCGCCTCTCCAAGCGGTTAAGCTTTTGTGGAGAGTTAGGCTCTGATGCCAATTGAAAGTTGCCTATAGGGGGGTGAATAGCCTAATAAAACCTGAAATTCAAATAAACAGCGGATAAAACCAGAGCAGGCCGGACTAGTCCGGTCTGAGGTCGGACTAGTCCGGTCTAAGCCTAATTTGTGTTTTAGTTTTCCTTTTAAGTTTGTTTGAGCAGGAAATATGTGGTAGCCAAGTGATATCACTAATTAGTTGAGAATGGTTAGATTGCAAAATAGTAAAACACAATGAAAGCTTGACAAGTAATTTTAGTGAGCAGTTTAAATAGTAGAGAGACCAAGAGATACGATTTATCCCGGGGTTCGATTCCACACAGGAACCTACGTCCTCGTTGAGGAGTCCACCAAGGACCGGGTCTTTTCTAACCCTTCCCTCACCGAGCGCACCAAGATCAAGCCCGGGATTTTTCACTATCAATCGAATGTGAATACAATGATCTTAGGGGCTACTCACACTTTGAGGCTCCCTTCACCAACAAAGTAGTTCTAGAATTCAAAGTACAACTGTTAAAAAACTCAAAATAACAGTTAGAGTGCAAAGGAATCAAACCGAGAGCTCAAACGTCGGTCACCACATCTTTCCTCTCACAAGAACCACTAACTCCTTAAGATCCAATCTTAGGGGTCTAGAAGGTGAGAAATGAGGCTTAGAAGAGCTCTAGGAATGAGTTTTCAGCGCTTGGGTTCGTGTGTTACTCATTCTTAGCCGGGGGGGTCTCCTTTTATAGAAATCCTGGCATTTAGCCGTTACCAACTAAAGTCCGGACTAGTCCAGTCCGAACCCCGGACTAGTCCGGTCCGAACCCCGGACTAGTCCGATCTTAAGGGACCACTCACGTCACAGCTTACCAAATAAAGTTTTAGTGACCGTTGGATTCAAACGGTCATGAAACCCCGGACTAGTCCGGCCAAGAGCGGACTAGTCCGATCTCAATCAGGAACCTTTGTTCCGTATGAGAACGAACTAGTCTGGTAGGGGCGGACTAGTCCGGTCTTACCAGACTTAGTCTAAAAACTCTCTCATCTGGAGCTGCGGACTAGTCCAACCAACCTCGGACTAGTCCGAGCTCACACAGGAACCTTTGTTCCGTCCTAATTCGGACTAGTCTGAAAAGATCGGACTAGTTCGGCCTGTGGAGCGGACTAGTCCGATGGCACTCAGAGACTTCTTCTCCGGACCTAAGCGGCTTAGTCCGCTTAGCGGACTAGTCCGGCCTCTTGGGCGGACTAGTCCGGCCTTCTGAGACTTAGTCTCATAACGGATCAGACTAATACAACAACGGACTAGTCCGGCCTTTAACGGACAAGTCCGAACTGACTCAGAGACTCTTTATCCGGTCTAAAGCGGATTAGTCCGGGTATGAACGGACTAGTCCGGCCATTTGTCCGGACAAGTCCGGTCTTCCCTTTTCTTCATATCTATGACTACTTCGTCTCATGATTCTAACTTTTTATCCTTCGTTTGAGCTCTCTAGTGATTCTCAAGCACTATAAAAGAGAAGACCCTATACACAACTAGAAAAAATGTGAAGATTAATAGAAAATGCTATTTTCTATTCTTTCAAGTCTTCTTCTTTTCCTTTTGCTTCTTGAGAGACTCCATATCCATTTCTTTGATAAACACCTGTGCTCATACTCAGTAGAAACTTATTAGCATCTTAATTGTCGTCATCAATCAACCAAAACCTACGGGGATTACCTAGATGCACTTTCACCTTCCCGTGTGGTTGCTTTGAACTTGCAACTTGGTGGTTGAAGTGGTAGCACGCCCCTGGCATAGTAGGCGAGTGGATGTACCTGACAGTCGAAGCGGCAACACTCCCTTGGCATAGTGGGCGTACTTGACAGCCGAACTGGCGACACGCCCCTGGCACAGTGGACGCATGGCCTTGCTTCACTGGAGGGTCGTGGCAACGTGCTCGAGTAGAGGTTTCTGGGCATTGACTGTGACGGTTCTCGAGACGACTGCTGCAGTTCCGCCATGTCGCTTTTCTCGGGAATTGCCCGAGCCTCCTTCTAGAGACGTTGCCCACCTAGTCCCCACTGTGTGAAAGGCAGACCTGGGTCCCACCCATTATTGGAGATGCAGGTAGCGCGGGGCGGTGATAGCCCAGGCGTTTCGCACGCCGCTCTGCCAAAGGTCACAGAAGTAGTAAAGGAAACTTTGCAGCGAAAGGTGATTGTTTCCTTACTTGCTTTCTCGTGCCTTGTGCTCTTCGTCTTCCTCCTTTGCACTCGAAACTTCTGCTTCTGAGCAGATCCAGCCATCACTTGCTCCAATGGCGACTGACCTTCACTCCTCCTGCCTTCGGACTGACAAAGAACTCGGGTGCGTTACGCGCCTACTCGGCTGGCAGTCGGCCGAGTATGATGGAAGTATTTGTCGCGGAACGACCCCGCTCACCGGCCTACAGCCCGGCGAGGTCGTCCTCTTCAAGTCCTATGTGCTGGCTGGGTTCGCTCTCCCGGTATCCTCCTTCCTGTTGATGCTGTGGGAGGTGTACAGGCTTAACCTCCACCACCTGACGCCGAACGCTCTCGCATTGGTGGCGGTCTTCGTCCACTTCTGCGAGATGTTCATGTGAGTGGAGTCGTCTATGCGGCTATTCCGGGTGTTCTTCATGTTGCATGCCTCGGGGAGAAGCACAAGCCACCTGGGGGCTTACTACTTCCAGCACCGAGGCAAGAACTCAGCTCCGTACATCGCGCCCTTCTCCCCGGGCAAGTGGGGCACTGGAGGGTGGTTTGAGTGATCGTCCAAATGGACGTCCATGATCGCTTGGAGCTGCAGAGCGGCCCCCCGGTCAGCGAGATTTGGGTTTATTATGTTTATACCCTTACTTGAAAGTCTAACCGTGATTTTACTATCCAAAATCAAGATTTGTGATTTATCCTTGCTTTTTTGAAACGAATAAAAAATCTACCCCTACCCCGTTATGTACTATTAACGATGTTAAATATGATGAAAAAAGACAATAATATCATTGTGATTTTACCCTAATTTTGATCTGTGCTTGTGATTTGACCATTATTTTACATAAATTAAGATTTTGTACCTCCTTTCAAAAATATGAACAAATAGATTTTGTACTTTTGTCTTACATGTATCTCTCGGATTCGCACTCGAGAAGAAAAAAAGAGGTGGGACGGCGGTGGAGAAAGAAAGAAAAAAAATTCAAGGCTCAGTTGTATGCTCTAATCATCTTGAGTCAGATGCGTGTGGCGACCCATGTGTCACGAGCAACTTCATCATTGCTTGGAAAACTGGGGTGAGGGAGGTTCGAACTCGGGACCTTCGTCATGAGGCCTTGGCTCTAGCCAACAGCCCAACCGCCAGTTTTGATGTTGGGCAGTGTAAACCTCTAATATTTATCGTATTCTTCCTCCGCCTCACACCTGCTGCCCTGCCTCAGCTGCAGGTACATTTTTTGCCCGTACAGCTCGAGTCGGGAATGATCCCATGGGATTATTAGCTCTCGTTGAGAAACTTCTGATCGCGCGGCTCTGAGCTTTGACTTAAATCTAATCTCGCGACAACATCTGCTAGGTTCGTTATGGTCATTACTTTTATCGCAAGTGTGGTTTTTTAATTGTAAGCGTAGCGTAAAAGGTGGTTTTTGGCAGGCGAGCGGAGATGTTTGTGGTACGGACGAGGAGGACACGGTACTGGCCCGGCCGGGCACCAGACGAGAGCGTTGTCCTCTGGACACGGGCTCCGTGGATGATAACGGTGGGTGTGTTTTGGCGCTTGATTCTTGGCTACCTGGCATGGTAGTTGGCGGGAAGACTGCTGGCTGGGTACTTGCGTGAACGATGGGTGGAGATAGAGAGGGAAAACCAACAAAACTGAAACAAATTATTAGAACAATTTTTTCAGAGCCAGGCTTCGATCCTGGGATCGAGGGTTATGGGCCCACCAGGCTTCCGCTGCGCCACTCTGATGCTGGTGATCATCTCTACATTTGATTTTATTTAAAGGTTCTTTGAACAACACGACCGTAACCAGAACAAAGCCCGACGGATGGGTGTGACAGAGAGAACGCGATGGCGCGTGAATATCACTGATCGACCACGCGCTCGCTCGCTCGGTGGGTGCCTGTTTCCGGTACGTGCCTGCCTTCTGTATCCAAAGCCTGCCTGCAGCGCCACAGAAGATCTCATCTTGTTGCCCTCCAAAACGCTTCGACGGCCTTGTCGTGCCTAGGGATGGCAACGGGTGCCCATTACCCATTTACCCGTGGATATCCGACCCGATAGGTGCGGGTTCGGGTATAAATTTATATCCACGGGTTCGGGTAACAGGTAGAATCCAATGGATATTTCTTATCGGGTAAAAAAATTCCATATCCATATCCGTATAGCCGAACCCGTTCTCTGACATGTGGGTCCAATACAACATCATATAAATAAATCTAGTTCTAGGGTTTTCTCCTCTTCTTTCCAGCTCTCTGGCTCCCTGCGCAACGCCACATCCCGAGTTTTCCCGATGCTTTGTATTTTATTTAAGCTACAATTGTTCTATTGTCAGGAGTTTATCAATTGTGCTAATTTATGTTTGTGTTATGTGTTGAACATGTTCTTTTATGTGCGTATGTTTGTGTTATGTGTTGAAAATGTTTTGTTATGTGTTAAAGTGTTGCAGAAATCTATATGAAATGTAACTTTTTATTAAAGGTTTTCGGGTAACGGATATACCTGCGGATAAAAAATATCCGCGGGTAACGGATAATCTTTTATACCTGCTGCGGCTAACAGGTACGGGTTCGGGTACAGATTTTATCCAGCGGGTACGGGTAACCCAGAGTAACATCCGCGGATTTTTTACCCGTTGTCACCCCTAGTCGTGCCCTGCGTCATCGACCGAGTCATCTACGTAGGTAAGGCCGAGTGAGGTCGACATACGGAAGCAGAGCAAATCTTGGAGCCTACGGTCATTGCACCCATGTTACCAAAAATCTATGATAAATTGATCTGGTTTTGTTATACGAAGCTTTGGTTTTTGTACATGCAGCGACGTGTCAGTCACATGTTTAAGAAAAATGGAAATGTGTCATCGACAAGCGGGGGATCAGTTGTATAAGTTATGGTTTTATGTTATAAAGAGTGTACACAAAATTCTCATGTTAAAAACAAAAAGTCTCCCAACATTGTTATTATAAAAATGGTAAAAAAGTAACCCTATATATGTTTATAAAAATACCCACCATTATTACTATAAAATAGACTAAACTACCTAAAGAAGTTTATAAATTACTGTCCACTGTCATTATAAAAAAATAAGACGAAAATATCCCTGCATATATTTTAAAACAATGCACCATCTTTATTACCAAAAATGATCTAAATTATCTAAAAATTTATAAGTTATCTACCACTATGATTAGGAATATAATAAAAACAAAATAATAGCGATGCACAAAATAACAATGATACAAAAAAATTAAGACGTACAAATATAATATAATCTTGATATACTTATACCATTGATAACACTATTACATTTAATTTGTTAATTTCGGACGTGTAAATGCATTGGTCATCCAGGTACTTTCAAAATAGTTCCAATTGTCTCTACCGTACATTTGTACGTAATATTCAGAAGCTCCATCTAGTTTGATACAAAGCCTTCCGTCATAATATTATTAATTGTCTCAACTGCTACATTTGTATTGATATTTAAATGCTCCTTTCAGTACATAGCTTCTCTCTTTCTCTAGCAGGATCCTGTAAGCTTCATCCCCCTTTGCATCCTCTTTCACCTGATTCATAAGCCTTGGCTACCACCAGCGTGGGTCTGGCCAGTGATCACCTCCATCAGCAGTGTTGAACTACTATTATGTGCACGTCAAAAATCCGGCCACAAAGAGACGGGGCCAAAATGTCAGGCGAAAATCTTCGAGCTCAGGCTCTATAGATGTGTAACATGTAACACTTCTCTCGGTACCGTCACTGGAGCAGTCCGCGAAGCTTCGTTGTTTGGAGGGGCTAACGTCACTAAATCGAGCTTGAAGAACAGGGATGAACACCAGGATTTACGTGGTTCGTACCGCTGGAGCATAAAACCCTACTTCCACGGGATTGTGTGTTGGATTGCTTGAGCTTACGCATGTGAGAGCCTGAGGGTCGGAATCGAATCAAATCGAATTGAGAGATCGCATATCCCTCTCTAGAAGGCCGCCCGATCCTTTTATGTCTCAAGGTCGGGTGATTACACTGTGGCCCAGGGTCTGACAGGTGGTCCCGTAGCTGTCCGTACCCTATACACGATCTAGGGTATTTACAGCTACTTGTAGTGCTCGGTGTCGAAGGAGTTAAAGCGCGCCGCCTGACACGTCGGGCGCCTCAGACCGAGTAGCGGTTGATGATGGTGTGAGTACTTGGTTAGCTATGCATCACTGTGTTGTTGTCACGCCGTACCACCCTGTCTTGTCACTGTAATGATTGCCAGCAGCGGGCACGGGCATGCGCCGCGCGCCATGCTTTTGCGGAACGCGCGAGTCTTGAATGCATGACTGGACTGCGCGCGTCTTCCTTGACACCTGAGGCCCACGACCCATGGCGGATCATGGGACACGTGTGTCGAAGTGTGTGGTCGACACTTCCCCCGGACCTGCTCTAGGCAGCCCGCGGAGGTTATTTTTCGGAGGGGCTAGTCGCTTGCGGAGAGCTTAAGCGTAGGGACGAGTTTGGGAGGAGCTTGACACGGCGAGTTTTACGTGGTTCGGGCCGCCGGAGCGTAAAACCCTATGTCCACGGTGAGCTGAGGTGCTCGCTGTATTGCTTGTTGCTCAGAACCAGGGTCCTGAGCTTGAGGATGAGTTATGCCTAGTGTGAGAGTTGCTGGAGTGCGAACCCTTGCTAACGTCGCCTACCCGAGCCTTTTATAGTCCAAGGCTCGTGTGGCTTACAAGGGGGTCCCGGGACCCAACAGGTGGTCCCGGGGAGATTGCCTGCCAACTATCGTATCCGCAGTTATGTCGGTAGTTGTCTCTGGCGAAGGCTTCTGAGTCTTCGTCTTGCCGCCCTGCCCATGCCGCATGCTAGTCGTAGTGGTTGATGACGGCGGGTGCGGCAGGGGATGTCTTGTCGTTGTGTTTATTGGCTGGCAGGTTCTGACACCGCGTGCCAGTCTGTGATGCGACTGGGCGCAACGACACCTGACAGAGGCGTGCTCCGCGTCTCCGCGTCTTGGAAAGGCACGGGCCTTGAATACCTTGTACGGGCAAGGTATGGGGCGTCTTTACGCCCGCTGCCTACCGCTCGGGGGCAGGCAGCGCTCTTCTGCTGGACACGTGGCAGGCCCGGAGCCCTCCTCAGAGGAGAGGGAGGTCCGGCCCCGCAGGACACGTGGAGCCTTCGGACCTCTCCCCGCGGAGGGGGAGGTCCGGCTTCTGTCGGCCACGTGGCGGGCCCGGAGCTCTCCTCTGAGGAGAGGGAGGTCCGGCCCCGCAGGACACGTGGAGCCTTCGGACCTCTCCCCGCGGAGGGGGAGGTCCGGCTTCTGTCGGCCACGTGGCGGGCCCGGAGCTCTCCTCTGAGGAGAGGGAGGTCCGGCCCTGCTGGACACGTGGCGCCTTCGGACCTCTCCCCGCGGAGGGGGTAGGTCCGGCTTCTGCAGGCCACGTGGCGAGTCTGGGGCTCCCCTCCGCGAGGAGAGGGAGGTCCGGCCCCGCTGGACACGTGGCGCCTTCGGAGCTCTCCCTGCGGAGAAGGGCGAGATCCTCAGGCATTTTCCCCTGTGCGCGGGGGTACCCCATATCGCGGGTACCGACAGTGGCCCCCGGGTCCATCTCGGAGGAGATAGCGAGCCCGAGGTGGGACCTCCGTCTCTTCTGCCCCGCGCACTTTCTCTAAGTCCCGCATTGACCAATGCCGGAGCATGAACAGTCGCGGGATCGTGGGAGCGTGCGCCCACTTGATGGTTGCCTTTACTGCGGCGGTTCCCAAGGCTGCCACTTCTGTATGTCGCGGCGCTTTCTTCTAGAACCGCCGAAGCTCCTTGCCGGCTCGTCTTCTTGGGAGACTGACTCCTTGACCCACCACTTCAGCTGGGCGGCTTGGGTCCACCTGTCATCGACGCTTGGTCTCGGAGCCAATGCGGTCGCCGATGCCGTGTATTCGAAGGTTTTTGAATCACCTCGAATCGTTCCTGGAATGTTTTAAAAGGGGATCTCACCCGCATCGCGGCTTCCCTTCGCATTTCCTAGCGCTCGTTCTTTCCTTGAACTCTTGCGCCTTGGCCTTCCTGTCCTTGAGCTCTCCCCCGCCATGGCTTCCAACTTGCTCCCGACGCGCCTCGTTCGTTCCGCCGAGCTTGGGCCAGTGCGCAGGCTGCTGGGCTGGCACACGGAGGAACAGAAATGTCGGCTCCACCGGGGATCTCTCCCCCTGCTCCTGGAAAAGGGGGAGATAGCCTTCTTTACTGCCTATGCTCTGGCGGGGTTCGTCCCGCCAATTTCTTCCTTCTTTGTCACATTGCTGGAGACGTATGGGCTCCAACTCCAATACCTCTCTCCCAACTCCTTCGCAATGGCCGCTGTCTTCGTCCACTTCTGCGAGATGTTTGTGGGGGTGCACGCTTTTGTGACGCTCTTTCGCTACTTCTTTGTGTTGCGGACGACTGGACGCGGCTCGAAGACCCAGATGGGGGCGTACTACTTCCAGCATCGCTGCAAGGACCCAAAGGTCTCTGGGTACCTTCTACCTTTCAGTGCGTTAAGGTGGGAAAACTGGAGGGAGAGCTAGATGGTAGTGCAGACCGACGAGCACGATCGCCTACAACTCCCGACCGCTGGCCCAACCACTGAGCGTCGCTTTTGGGAGGAGGTCCCAGAGTTGGAGCAGGAGTACGCCCCGGTCTTGGAGCGGATCCGGTTCTTAGTCAACGAGGGGCTAACATCCCTGATGGTGCTGATGGACTTCATGTCGCGCCGTATTGCGCCCTTGCAGCAACGCAGTCGCCCAGCGTGGTACTATACTGGCGAGCAGGACTGTACCAGGCTGGAGAGGGGCCCCGGCTCAGATCATTCCAACGAGGAGCTGTACGAGATGGTGGGCAAGGTGAGCGGCGACTTCATTCCCAGTGGCGACCCTGCCCTTCCGTCCTCTGCCACCCCCCCTCTTCTTGGAGCCACATAGGAGGTCAGAGCTCCTACGGAAGATGCCGAACCTCGACGACATCGGGATCACCGTCTGGCAGGTTGGGGATGCCTTCCGGGGTATCTCGATCCCAGGAACCGAGCGCTCCGGATCGGGGCGCGAGGCGTCTGTTGCTGCCCAACCCGTCCCAAGAGCCGACGGAACTCAAGCCACCGACAAGGGGAAGGGGAAGGAGCCGGCACCCGGACATCCACAGAAGAAACGCGCCCGGTCTCCTCCGAGGGCGCCACCTGCGCCGAGTCAGGGAGCCGGAGCACCCTTGCACCCATCTCCCGGGGGTGCTGGTCCATCGGGTGGTGACCCGAAGAGGGCCCGGGTGTCCCACCCCAGCGGGTCTCTTCCCAGACAGCGGCAGTCCGAAGAACCCCAAGCACCTCGTCATCCTTCCTCAAGCGGAGGGGCTTCTAGGACGGATGCTGGTGGGGCGACACCGGGGAGTGTGCCGGGGGTCCAGACGCCCCGTCCCACGACCGTTCCAGCCGCAGGTCCTGGCGGTTCAACTACGGCCCAGAGGCCGGGGCTACAAGCCCGTTGGAGCGCTCATGTCGCCCAGTAAGTGTTGTTCCTTCTGGCTTGTAGGAGCAGCGTTCTCATCCCCTCTCTTAGCCTGAGAGCTTTCTTTTCTTGCAGGGACCGACCGACTACCGGGGACGGGCCTCTTACCCGGCCATCTCCAACTGGCGGAGGCTCCGCGCCACATCATCTGGGAACCGCGGTGGCTCCCATGGCCCCCAAGTCGGCGAGGGCTTCCTCTGTGCCGGCGAGTTCACCCTCCGTGGTGGCCGCATCCGCACCTGTCCGCCCTCCTTCACCAGCCCAGAGATCCGGTCCTGAGGCTGGGAGGGCCGCTGTAGGTGCACCTGCTGGCCCCCTGGCTCCCTTAGGACAGCGTCCCACTCCGGTTGCTGAGGCACCGGCGCCTCTGTCGGTCTTAGACTCGACAGGGGGGTCAGGGGCGTGACTCCTGTCCCCTCTGTCCTGGCGCCCATGTGGGATGCCCTAGGGCGTGTCCAAACCAGCGCCCGACAGTTCCAGGCCGCCTTCGAGCGGGAGCGGGGGGCGCTGGCCGGAGAGAGGGAACGCCTTCTTAGCTGGCAGCAGCGGGCCCAGGAGGCTAGGGCAGATCTTGACTCGAGGCAGTCAAGACTTGAGGCCATGAGTGCTCTGCTTGACACTCAGAAGAAAGCCATTAGCCGCCTGGAGTCAGAGACCCGGTGGCTTCGTGCTTCCTACCGCGAGGCCCTGGCCCATGTTGAAGCCAAAGCCGAGGCGCGTTATGCCGCCGCGGAGGAGTTGCGGCTGCAGGTAGCTCGTCGAGAGTGCACCGTCGCCGATCGGGAACATGCTGCAGCGGCTGAGGAGGAGAAGATCGCCGCACGGCTGAAGGCCAAAGAGGGCGAGCTGAGGGCTCGGACCGAGGAGCTGGAGCTCCGTGAGTCGGCTGCTGCTGCGAGGGATGAGCAGTTCTCCTAGGAGCGCTAGGCGGCGTTGGATCGCGAGCTGGCGGCTCGCCAAGAGGTAGAGAAGCTCCAGTCTTCGCGGTCTACCGAGGCCCAGGCGGTCTGGGGCTTTATTGCCAAGGCGGGGTCCGCCTTGGCTCCTCTTGGTTTCAGCCCGGTGCGGATGGAGGATCCGGCGCAGGAGATGTCCGAAGCAATCCAGGCACTTGAGTCCATCGGCGACAAGCTGGGCCGGCTCAAAGCGGTGATCGCCGACGAGCTTGAGGTGGAAGGACGGGGCCTGGTGAAGGAGGTCGCTATGCACGTACTGGCGTGCTTCTGGAGCCAAGACCCTTCCTTCTCTCTGGAGCCAGTCCATCTAGGACCCGTTGCCGAGCGGGAGGAAGATGCCAGGGCCGAGGTCGAGGACTTGGCCGCCCTTGTGGCCTCTAGGTTCCAACGGGAGTCCGAGGACTCTTAGGCATCTGCCCCCGTGGACACAAGGCCCTGTACCTCCTTTTTTATTTTTGTTGAGTCTGTAGCCCAGCTCATGGAGCCTTGTATGAACAGACTCCTGTTTTCTTCTGTGTCTGCATGCCTTAGTCTTCTTCCTGGTTTTACCTGGCCGAGTCCTTAGCTCCGCAAGGTACTCAGAGGCCTTGACCAATCTCGAAGCTCTGCACAGACACCTTCCCCGGGTCGTTACTATATTAAGGGGCCCGGAGGTCTCCAGGACCCGCCCCATGAGAATGGGGGGGGTTCGGGCTTGCTAGCCACGTGGCGGGCCCGGAGCTCCCCTCTGATGAGGGGGAGGTCCGGGCTTGCGGGGCACGTGGAGCCTTCGGACCTCTCCCCGCGGAAAGAGGAGGTCCGGATTCTGTAGGCCACGTGGCAGGCCCGGAGGTCCCCCCCAAGGAGATGGAGGTCCGGCCCCGCCGGACACGTGGGACCTTCGGGTCTCGCCCCTGCGGAAGTGGTGAGGTCTAGGTTCTTTGGTCTTACCTTGGAGTTTCGGTCTTGCGCGATCCCGTAGCGGCCCCCTGGTAGGTGCGTTCCATTGGATGGATGTACCTACCATACTCCTGCGGGGAGCTGAGGCCGAGAGGTCCTACACACAAGTAAGGGAAACGTAATTCTCCTTGGGGACTCCCCCTCCTCTATCTCATAGTCTTATTTGGCTTACGGTCCCCATCCACTTATACGGTGCTTGGGGACTACCGTGCGCGAAGTGCCGGGAGCTCGGGGTCCCCCTGGCTATCGGCAGGTACCTCCAACGCAACCGCCTTTGGTAGGGCAGCAAATGCCGACTAAAGGTGAGAATGAGAAGAGGGAGCTGAGCGCATGGTGAGCATGCGCCAGAAGTGCAGTCATAAAAATTTAATACGTAAATTAAATGAGCACCAAGGAAGAGCAATGTAGGACAAGTTTCTTTTCATATAAATTTCCATAGGAGGAAGTCAGGCTAAACATGGAGGCCACGACCCGCCCCATTAAGAAGGGAAGCAAGACTCTACGCGCTTGGGGTCGGAACCAGGCAAAGCTGAACGTAGTCCTGGACCGTCCCCTGAGGTTTAGCTGCTCCGAGCACTGTTCCTGGACTTTATGGAATCTATTACAAAAAGAAGAGTCTGTCCTATTGTTGCTCTAGGGGTAGAACTTACGGAGGTGTTCTATGTTCCAAGGGTTCGGGAGCGGGTCCCCATCCTCGGTGGAAAGGCGTACGCACCCGGGATGGCACACTTTTGTGACTCGAAAGGGATCTTCCCAACTAGGGGAGAGTTTGTGGGTTCCTTCACGAGAAAGTATGCGCCGCAGCACCAGGTCGCCTTCCTGCAGCTCCCGGGCACGTATATACCTCTGGTGGTAGCGGCGGAGCGCTTGTCTGTACCATGCGTTACGGAGTGCTGCATGCAATCGGACCTCGTCGACGAGGTCGATTTCTCCATGCCGGAAGTTGTCCTGCGCGGCTTCGTCGTAAGCCCGGACACGGTGAGACTTCATGGTGATCTCTGGGGGAAGTACGGCTTCGGCCCCATACACCATAAAGTAGGGTGTCTCTCCGGTGGCCCGGCTCTGGGATGTCCGGTTAGCCCATAGTGTGTTCGGAAGCTCATCCACCCAATTGGCACCATGTTTCTTCAGGTTGGCATATGTGCGAGTTTTAAGGCCCCTAAGAATCTCGGTGTTGGCCCTCTCAACTTGCCCATTGCTCTTTGGGTGAGCAACAGAGGCATAGCACACCTGGATGCCGAGGTCTCCGTAGTAGTCTTGGAACGCTGCACTGGTAAATTGGGTCCCGTTGTCGGTGATGATCCTGTTTGGGACCCCGAACCGGCAGACAATCGACTTGATGAACTTTACTGCGGATTGCTTGTTGATGGTGGTGACTGGTGTGGCTTCCGTCCACTTGGTGAACTTGTCGATGGCGATATAGAGGTACCGGAATCCCCCTGATAGCTCTGGGGAATGGTCCCAGGATGTCCAGCCCCCATACGGCAAACGGCCATGAGGGCGGGATCATCTGTACCGTCTGAGCCGGTGTATGGATCTGCTTGGCGTGGAACTGGCACGCCTTGAAGCTCTCGACCAGCTTGACGGCATCCTGGAGTGCTGTCGGCCAGTAGAAGCCATGTCGGAAGGCTTTACCGACGAGCGTGCGTGAGGAAGAGTGACTCCCACATTCGCCTCCATGGATCTCAGCGAGCAAGTCGCAGCCTTCCCTCTGGGTTATGCACCGCAATAGGACGTGGTTGGCGCCACATTGGTAGAGATCCCCTTCTACCAACGTGTATCTCTTAGCCATGCGTGCGATCCGTTCAGCGGATACACGTTCATCAGGGAGGATATTGTCTTTCAAGTAGTCCCGGATCTCCGTGATCCATGCATCGGGTCTGACTTGAGCGTCTGAATCTTGAGCACTGGGTTGCACGGAGTCCCCAGTGACGCTTACGATCCTTGTCGGCGTCCATGGCTGCAGGGCCGCCGGGACCGCCAGCTTCGAGGTGCTGGTCCAGCCCCCTTCGCCCGGCTCGGCGGGCCGGGCTGTGGGCCGCAGCAACGTCCTCTCGAAGACTCCTTCGAGCGCAAGGGCTTCGGTGGAGTCCTTCGTTGAGAGGTCGTCAGCTGCGGCATTGCCAGCGCGCGGTACGTGGCGCAGGTCCAAGGCAAGGAAGTCTTTCTCTAACATCTGCACATGGAGCAGATAAGCAGCTAGCTGTGGGTCATTGCAGGAGCATTCACCCTTAACTTGCTTGATAACTAGCTAGGAGTCGCCCTGTGCCAACAACTAGTGAGCGCCTAGAGACAGGGCTGTCTTTAGGCCAAATATGAGTGCTTCATACTCTGCCATGTTGTTGGTTGCCTTGAAATTGAGACGCACCATATACCCAAACAACTTCCCCGATGGCATGAGAAGCAGTACGCCAGCACCGGCCCCCTGCTTTCGTGAGGAGCCGTCGAAGAAGAGCGTCCAGTAAGGCCCGGTGAAGGCCGGGGCTCGGGGCCTTGGTTCACCGTCTTCATGGCCCCCTGGGTCAGCCTTCGTTGGCGTCCACTCAGCCACGAAGTCAGCCAGTGCTTGGCTCTTTACTGCGTGACGAGGAAGGAAGTCCAGCTCAAACTCTGCCAGCTCCGCTGCCCATTTGGCGACATTGCCAGTCGCATGGGGGCTGTGGAGGACAGCCTTCAGCGGATAGGAGGTGACCACTGAGACCCAGTGCGCTTGGAAGTAGTGGCGGAGCTTCCTGGACGCCACGAGCACTGCATACAGCAGCTTATGGACCTCCAGGTACCTTGTCTTGGCGTCATGGAGGACCTCGCTGATGTAGTAGACAGGCCTCTGGATGGTCCGGACCCTCCCTCCCAGGTCAGAGATATCTTCATCCATGGGTTCAGGCCTGCGGGAGGTGGGTGGGCCCAGGGAGGTTGCCGGGAGCTGATACTCGAAGGCTCCCGAGCCGTCTTGGACCTCTGGGAGGCCCCGCTGATTTCCCGGGAGCTCTGGGAGGTCCCGTTGGACATCTGGGAGGTTCCGTTGGACCTCGCGGGGGTCCCGTTGCACCTCCAGGAGGTCCTGCTGGTCCTCCGGAAGGTTGTTTTGGGGGTCCGGGGGTCCGTTTTGGACCTCCGGGGGGCTGCCTCGGAGACCCGGGGGGTCGTCTTGGACCTCCGGGGTTTCCTGGCGCCTATCTCCCACTACCGGAGCAGGATGTGGCGATGAGGGGTCCAACCGCTCTGCGACGAGGACCATACTCACCACTTCAGCCGTCACCGCGATGTAGAGCAACAGATGCTCTTTGGGCTCAGGGGCTACCATTACGGGTAGGGTCGTCAGGAGTTGCTTCATCTCCTGGAAAACTTCTTCTGCTTCGTCGGTCCAAGCAAATGGGCCGGATTTACGCAGGAGCTTAAAGAAGGGGAGCGCTCGCTCTGCTAACCTCGGTATAAACCGACTCAGCGCGGCTAGGCATCCCGTTAGTTTCTGGACTTCTTTGATGCGGGCGGGGGGCCGCATCAAGTCGATGGCTTTGATCTTCTCTGGGTTAGCCTCAATTCCTCGATGTGAGACCAGGAACCCTAAGAGTTTCCCAGAGGATACACCGAACACACACTTGTCGGGGTTCAGCTTGGTACGCGTAGAGCGCAGTTTATCGAAGACTAAGGCCAGGTTATCTAGTAGGGATGAACTCTTCCTGACCTTAACAACGATGTCATCGACATACACCTCAACTAAGTCTCTTATCAGCTCCCCGAAGGTTTTGTGCATTGCACGTACGAAGGTAGGGAGAGCGTTCTTTAGGCCATAAGGCATAGAGACATAACAGTACAGGCCGTCTACTGTGATGAAGGAGGTGTGCTCCTCATCTTCTCTAGACATAGGGATCTGATGGAAACCCGAGTAAGCGTCTAGGAAGCACAACATATCGCAGCCTGATGTCGAGTCTACTATTTGATCTATTCTAGGGAGAGGGAATGGATCTTTAGGACATGCCTTATTGAGACTGGTGTAGTCGATGCACATCCGGAGCTTCCCGCCGGCCTTCGGGACAACAACAGGGTTCGCCAACCACCGGGGGTGGTGGACTTCCCGTATGAAGCCAGCGACCAGCAACTTCTTGATTTCTTCGCGGATGAAGTTTTGCCGCTCGATGGACTGCTTGTGGGGCTTCTGTTGGACTGGCCGGGCGTCGGGGAAGACCTTTAGGTGGTGCTCGATCACCTCCCTAGGGATCCCCGGCATCTGCGACGGCTGCCATGCAAACACGTCGACATTGTGCCGGAGGAAGGTGACGAGCGCGCCTTCCTATTTGCTATCCAGGCCCCCGGCTACCCGGGTGGTCTGGGTGGCATCGGCGCCGATTTGGACGAGCCTCAAGGGGACGTCGCCCTCGTCGAGGGGTTGCACACGGGGTGCTGTGGTAGAGGCACGGTGGCGTGCACTCGGGTGGAGCCGGTTTGGTTCTGCACTGCCGGGGGTTGGTGCTCTAGCTGTTGTAAGCGCTTGGAGTTTTTCCAAGGCTGACACTGCGGCCGTACGGTCTCCACGAATCCTGAGGACGCCTGTTGGTGTAGGCATCTTCAAGACAAGGTAGCCGTAGTGCGCTACTGCCATGAATCGGTACAGGGCTGGCCTGCCAATTATGGCGTTGAAGGGGAGGTCGATCTCCGCCACGTCGAACAGAATGTACTCTGTCCGATAGCTGTCCGGTGCCCCAAAGGTCATCGGGAGGCTGATGTGGCCGTATGGAACGACCTGTCCCGGCCCTACCCCTGAGAACGGGCTCGATGGGGTGAGCTTGGCCATCGGGATCTGCAGCTTCTGGAAAGCTGCGCGACTGATGAGGTTCAGTACAGCCCCGCCATCCACCAAAACATGGTACATCCTCACGTTGGCGATGGTGGGAGCCACCAAGAGCGGTAGTTGGCCGGCCCCAGCCATGTTCGTGGGGCAGTAGGTGGCATCGAAGCTGATGAGGGTTCCCATCCACCTGAGGTGCGGTGCGGCACTCGGGAGGGGAGCCACCAAGACTACCGCTCGGCGCAAGGTCTTAACCGCGCTTCGGGACGAGGGGTCAGTGGACCCACCATAGATGACGTAGAGCATCTCCGGCGCTCGTCATCACTGGAGCTGGAGCTCTCATGATTGCGCACCGCCTTCACGGCGCGCTGAGGCTCCCGGAACTCCACTTGGTGGTCGACGTCATCTGGGGCATCGACCTTCTGTGTTGCCCTCCCTTTGACAGTAGGGTGGGACATCAGTTAGAAGCTGCTTCCCTTTCCGGAAGCGCTCCGCGAGCTTCTGGATTTCCCGGCACTCGGCAGCAGTATGGTAACTGGTGTCGTGCACGGGGCATAGCTCGCCCTGGCCCCCGTCTGGAGCCGGTGACTGTCGTGGCCTTTTGTCGGGGCGCGGCCCCCGAGCTCCACTGGGTGCTGCTGCTGCGGCAACGGGGGTCACGGCTGGCGGTTTCATCTTGCCACCGCCCCTGTTCTTGATCTTCCTGCCGCTTCCATAGGAAGCGGCGCCAGATCCTGGCTGCCCCCCTGGCTCGGAGGCTGGTAGTGAGTGCCATTTCCGCCCTTCGGCTGCTCTTGCGCACTTGTCCGCCAGGCTGAAGAGCTCTGAGTCATCGCGGACATCTCTAGTCGCGAGCTTCTCGAGCATCTTCTTGTCCCGAACGCCTTGCCGGAACGCCACCACCACAGAAGCGTTCTGGATGTGTGGGATGGTGTTCCGCACCTGGGATAACCGCTGGATGAAGGAGCGCAGCGACTCCCCAGGTTGTTGTTGGATGGCATGGAGGTCGAGCTCCGTGCAAGGCCGGGTGTAGGAACTGCCGAAGTTGGTGGTGAACTGCCGGCAGAGCTCTCCCCAGGACGTTATGGAACCCTGGGGGAGGTTCATGAGCCAAGACCGGGCTGGTCCGGTCAAGGCGATGGGGAAGTAGTTGGCCATGACGGCCTCATCCCCTCCTGCGGCAAGTACGGCGGTGGAGTAGATCTGGAGAAACTCCGCCGGGTTGACGCTGTCGTCGTACTTCTCGGGCAGGTGCGGTCGAAACTTACGCGGCCACCTCGCGAAGCGAAGGTGGGGCGCCAGGGCCGCACACCCTGCCCCTGCTGCAGCAGGCGTTGGTGCCGCGAACGCTTGGTTCGCCGCTGGCACAGTGTACCCCCGTATGGGCAAGGCTGCGCCATAGACCGGGGACGCCGTTTGCAGGGCATATGGCTGTGGCATATGCTGCGCGGCGTACGCCTGGGGCAGAGATCACGTGGCGAAGGTCTGCGCCTCAGGCTGGGTCCAGGCTGACGTCATGCTGTCGCCAGCCTCTTGGTTGCGACGCCTTTCTCGATGTCGCTCGAGGTACACCCGGGCATCCTGGCCCAAGTGGCACCATTCCAGCTCTGTCCTTAGGTCCGTCGACTGAAGCCTGGTGGAGCTGGAATCCGCCGTCTGCCCATCAACCGTTGGCGTGCGCGTCAGCGACACAGCCGGTTGGCCGGAGCGTCGTCCCCGCCGAAGCCGAGGGTTTGTGGCGGCGACGACGAGGCGGTCTACCTCGCGAATCCACTGCTGGGTCGCTGCCTGAGGCGCGTCCCCAGCAGGCGGATTGCGTAGTAGCGCTCTTGCTGCAGCTAGCGCGTCCCCGTGGGGAACGCTCAGCGCCGCAGAAGATCTCACGCTAGCTGGAGCCTGCATTGTCGGAGTCGGCGTTGCCGGAGTCGGCTGCTGGCTTCCAACTTGCGCCGACACACTCCGTCCAGAGTGTGTCGACACGTACTCCCCGCTAGTCACTGTCCGTCGTGAACGCGGGGGAGGAGAGCTTGCCGCTGAAGGAAGCTTGGTCATCTTCATCGGCAGCAGCTCGTCGCGCAAGGGAAAAGCCCCCTACCTGGCGCACCAAATGTCAAAGTGTGTGGTCGATACTTCCCCCGGACCTGCTCTGGGCAGCCCGCGGAGCTTCTTTTTTGGAGGGGCTAGTCGCTTGCGGAGAGCTTAAGCGTAGGGACGAGTTTAGGAGGAGCTTGACACGGCGAGTTTTACGTGGTTCGGGCCGCCGGAGCGTAAAACCCTACGTCCACGGTGAGCTGAGGTGTTCGCTGTATTGATTGTTGCTCAGGACCGGGGTCCTGAGCTTGAGGATGAGTTATGCCTAGTGTGAGAGTTGCTGGAGTGCGAACCCTTGCTAACTTCGCTTACCCGAGCCTTTTATAGTCCAAGGCTCGTGTGTCTTACAAGGGGGGGGGCCGAGACCCGACAGGTGGTCCCGGGGAGATTGCCTGCCGACTATCCTATCCGCAGTTATGTCGGTAGTTGTCTCTGGCGAAGGCTTCTGAGTCTTCGTCTTGCCGCCCTGCCCATGCCGCATGCTAGTCGTAGTGGTTGATGACGGCGGGTGCGGCAGGGGATGTCTTGTCGCTGTGTTTATTGGCTGGCAGGTTCTGACACCGCGCGCCAGTCTGTGATGCAACTGGGCGCAACGGCACCTGACAGAGGCGTGCTCCGCGTCTCCGCGTCTTGGGAAGGCGCGGGCCTTGAATACCTTGTACGGGCAAGGTATGGGTCGTCTTTACGCCCGCTGCCTACCGCTCGGGGGGCAGGCAGCGCTCTTCTGCTGGACACGTGGCGGGCCCGGAGCCCTCCTCAGAGGAGAGGGAGGTCCGGCCCCGTAGGACACGTGGAGCCTTCGGACCTCTCCCGCGGAGGGGGAGGTCCGGCTTCTATCGGCCACGTGGCGGGCCCGGAGCTCTCCTCTTAGGAGAGGGAGGTCCGGCCCCGCAGGACACGTGGAGCCTTCGGACCTCTCCCCGCGGAGGGGGAGGTCCGGCTTCTGTCAGCCACGTGGTAGCCCGGAGCTCTCCTCTGAGGAGAGGGAGGTCTGGCCCCGCTGGACACGTGGCGCCTTCGGACCTCTCCCCCGCGGAGGGGGGAGGTCCGGCTTCTGTAGGCCACGTGGCGAGTCCGGGGCTACCCTCCGCGAGGAGAGGGACGTCCGGCCCCGCTGGACACGTGGCACCTTTGGAGCTCTCCCTGCAGAGAAGGGCGAGATCCTCAGGCATTTTCCCCTGTGCGCGGGGGTACCCCATATCGCGGGTACCGACAATGTGGCGGCCCCGGAGTCCACCTCGGAAGGGAGGTCAGGCTAAGAGTCGGAGGACACGTGGCAGCACCGAACCTCGCCTCAGCGGGGAGGCTAGGTCCGAGGCCAAGGACACGTGGCAGCTCGGTAGCCCTCCTAAGCAGGGAGGTCAGGCCCGGAGCTCGGTGACACATGGTAGCGCCAGACCTCGCCTCAGCGGGGAGGCAAGGTCCGGGGCCGAGGACACATGGCAGCTCCAGAGCCCTCCTCAGCGGGGAGGTCAGGCCTGGAGCCCGGTGACACGTGGCAGCGCCGGACCTCGCCTCGGTGGGGAGGTCAGGTCCGGGGCCGAGGACACATGGCAGCTCCGGAGCCCTCCTCAGCGGGGAGGTCAGCCCTGGAGCCCAGGGACACCTAGCAGCACCGGATCTCTCCTCAGCGGGGAGTCCAGGTCCGGGTCCGAGGACACGTGGCAGCGCATGACCTCGCCTTAGCGGGGAGGGCTAGGTCCGGAGTCGAGGACACATGGCAGCTCCGGAGCCCTCCTTAGCAGGGAGGTCAGGCCCGGAGCCCGAGGACACATGGCAGCGTCGGACCTCGCCTCAGCGGGGAGGCTAGGTCCTGGGTCAAGGACACGTGGTGGTGCATGAGCCTGCCTCAGCAGGGAGGCGGAGTCTGGAGCCTCTTCAAGCACGACGTTAGGGTACCCGGTCTGCAGGGTAACGACAGTGGCCCCCAGGCCCACCTCAGGAGAGGCGACAATCCCGTAGGTGGGGCCTCCGTCGTTCCTTCCCGCGCGGTTGCTTTGAACTTGCACCTTGGTGGTTGAACTGGTATCACGCCCCTGGCATAGTAGGCGAGTGGAAGTACCTGACAGTCGAAGCGGCAGCACTCCCTTGGCATAGTGGGCGTACTTGACAGCCGAACTGGCGACACGCCCCTGGCGTAGTGGACGCATGGCCTTGCTTGACTGGAGGGTCGTGGCAACGTGCTCGAGTAGCGGTTTCTGGGCATTGACTATTACGGTTCTGGAGACGACTGCTGCAGTTCCGCCATGCCGCTTTTCTCGGGAATTGCCCGAGCCTCCTTCTAGAGACGCTGCCCACCTAGTCCCCACTGTGTGAAAGGCAGACCTGGGTCCCACCCGTTATTGGAGATGCAGGTAGCGCGGGGTGGTGATAGCCCAGGCGTTGCGCACGAAGCTCTGCCAAAGGTCATAGGAGTAGTAAAGGAAACTTTGCAGCGAAAGGTGATTGTTTCCTTACTTGCTTTCTCATGCCTTGTGCTCTTCGTCTTCCTCCTTTGCACTCGAAACTTCTGCTTCTGAGCAGATCCAGCCATCGCTTGCTCCAATGGCGACTGACCTTCGCTCCTCCCGCCTTCGGACTGACAAAGAACTCGGGCGCGTTAGGCGCCTACTCGGCTGGCAGTCGGCCGAGTATGATGGAAGTATTTATCGCGGAACGACCCCGCTCACCGGCCTACAACCCGGCGAGTTCGTCCTCTTCAAGTCCCATGTGCTGGCCGAGTTCGCTCTCCCGCTATCCTCCTTCCTGCTGATGCTGCGGGAGGTGTACACGCTTAACCTCCACCACCTGACGTCGCACGCTCTCGCATTGGTGGCGGTCTCCGTCTACTTCTGCGAGATGTTCATGTGCGTGGAGTCGTCGATGCGGCTGTTCCGGGTGTTCTTCATGTTGCGGGCCTCGGGGAGAAGCACAAGCCACCTGGGGGCTTACTACTTCCAGCACCGAGGCAAGAACTAAGCTCCATACATCACGCCCTTCTCCCCCGGCAAGTGGGGCACTGGAGGGAGGTTTGAGTGATCGTCCAGATGGACGTCCATGATCGCTTGGAGCTGCAGAGCGGCCCCCCAGTCAGCGAGATTTGGGTTTATTATGTTTGTACCCTTACTTGAAAGTCTAACCGTGATTTTACTATCCAAAATCAACATTTGTGATTTTATCCCTACTTTTTTGAAACGAATTCAAAATCTACCCCTACCCGTTATGTACTATTAACGATGTTAATTATGATGAAAAAAGACAATAATATCATTGTGATTTTACCCTAATTTTGATTTGTGCTTGTGATTTGACCATTATTTTACATAAAATAAGATTTTGTACCTTTGTATTACATGTATCTCTCGGATTCACACTCCAGAAGAAAAAAGAGGTGGGACGGCGGTGGAGAAAGAAAGAAAAAAAATCAAAGCTCAGTTGTATGCTCCTAATCATCTCGAGTCAGATGCGTGTGGCGACCCAAGTGTCACGAGCAACTTCATCATCCCTTGGAAAACTAAAGAGATGGAGGTTCGAACTCCGGACCTTCACCATGAGGTCTTGGCTCTAGCCAACAGCCCAACAGCCAGTTTTGATGTTGGGCACTGTAAACCTTTAATATTTATTGTATTCTTCCTCCGCCTCACACCTGCTGCCCTGCCTCAGCTGCAGGTACATTTTTTGCCCCTACAGAGTCGGGAATGGCCCCTTGGGATTATTAACTCTCGTTGAGAAACTTCTGATCGCGCGACTCTGAGACTTAAATCTAATCTCGCGACAACATCTGCTAGGTTCGTAATGGTAATTGCTTTCTCGCAAGTGTGGTTTCTTAATTGTAAGCGTAGCGTAAAAGGTGGTTTTTGGCAGGCGAGCGGAGATGTTTGTGGTACGGACGAGGAGGACACGGTACTGGCACCAGACGAGAGCGTTGTCCTCTGGACACGGGCTCCGTGGATGATAATGGTGGGTGTGTTTTGGCGCTTGATTATTGGCTACCTGCCATCATAGTTGGCGGGAAGACTGCTGGCTGGGTACTTGCGTGAACGATGGGTGGAGATAGAGAGGGAAAACCAACAAAACTGAAACAAAAAATTAAAACAATATTATCAGAGCCAGGTTTCGATCCTGGGACCTGTGGGTTATGGGCCCACCACGCTTCCGCTGCGCCACTCTGATGCTTTTGATCATCGCGACATTTCATTTTATTTAAACAGTTCCTTGAACAACACGACCGTAACCAGAACAAAGCCCGACGGATGGGTGTGACAGAGAGAACGCGATGGCGCGTGAATATCACTGATCGACCACGCGCTCGCTCGCTCGGTCGGTGCCTGTTTCCGGTACGTGCCGGCCTTCCGTATCCAAAGCCTGCCTGCAACGCCACAGAATATCTCATCTTGTTGCCCTCCAAAACGCTACGACGGCCTTGTCGTGCCCTGCATCATCGACCGAGTCATCTGCGTAGGTAAGGCTGAGCGCAGCGGCGCCCTGTAAACAGAGCTCGCCGCCGAATATAGAGGGGTACAGGTCTACGGCTGTCCGCAGCGGGACCTGCAAAGCAGCCTGTAAATTGCAGTCTTCTACAGGGCAGCGTCAAATGAAGAGCTGCATTGCAGCGCCGGTAGAAGAGAAAAAGGAAAGAGAAAGAAAGAAAAAGAGGAGGGAGAAAGGAAAGAAAAAAGAAAAGAAAAAGAAAGAAGAGAAGTAAAAGGAAAAGGGAAAAAAGAAAAAAGGAAAAAATAAGAAGAAAGGAGAGAAAAAGTAATAAAAAATTGGTGATTTTTTATAAGTTGCAAATATAATATTATTAACATAAAAATAGTTATATGTAATAATATAAAATATGAGTTAGTTATATTATATAATAGAAAATAGATGATAGTTAATATAGAGGTCTGATTTAGAGGTGAACGAGTGCAGAGAATTGAACTGTAAAGGTGAGAATCTTTTAGAGGTGACTGTAAAGAACTAGGAATATTCTTTTAGAGATCCGATATAGAGGTCCACGAGTGCGAGCAGTCTAAGGCGGAGTGAGGTTGAGATACGGAAGCAGAGCAATTCTTGGGAGCCTACGGTCATTGCACCCACGTTACCAAAAAATCTATGATAAATTGATCTGGTTTTGTTATACGAAGCTATGGTTTTTGTACATGCAGCGACGTGTCAGTCACATGTTTTAGAAAAATGGAAATGTGTCATCGACAAGCGGGGGATCAGTTGTATAAGTTATGGTTTTATGTTATAAAGAGTGTACACAAAATTCTCATGTTAAAAACAAAAAGTCACCCAACATTGTTATTATAAAAATGTTAAAAAAGTAACCCTATATATTTATAAAAATACCCACCATTATTACTATAAAATAGAATGAACTACCTAAAGAACTTTATAAATTACTGTCCACTGTCATTATAAAGAAATAAGACGAAAATATCCCTGCATATATTTTAAAACAATGCACCATCTTTATTACCAAAAATGATCTAAATTATCTAAAAATTTATAAGTTATCTACCACTATGATTAGGAATATAATAAAACAAAAATAATAGCGATGCAGAAAATAACAATGATACAAAAAAATTAAGACGTACAAATATAATATAATCTTGATATACTTATACCATTGATAACACTATTACATTTAATTTGTTGATTTTGGACGCGTAAATGCATTGGTCATCCAGGTGCTTTCAAAATAGTTCCAATTGTCTCTACCGCATTCAAAAGCTCCATCTAGTTTGATACAAAGCCTCCCGTCATAATAGTATTAATTGTCTCAACTGCTACATTTGTATTGATATTTAAATGCTCCTTTCAATACATAGCTTCTCTCTTTCTCTAGCAGGATCCTGTAAGTTTCATTCCCCTTTGCATCCTCTTTCACCTGATCCATATGCCTTGCCTACCACCAGCGTGGGACTGGCCAGTGATCACCTCCATCAGCAGTGTCGAACTACTGTTATGTGGACGTCAAAAATCCGGCCACAAAGAGACGGGGCCAAAATGCTAGGCGAAAATCTTCGAGCTCGGGCTCTATAGATGTGTAACCTGTGACACTTCCCTCGATACCGTTACTGGAGCAGTCCGCGAAGCTTCGTTGTTTGGAGGGGCTAACGTCACTAAATCGAGCTTGAAGAACTGGGATGAACACCAGGATTTACGTGGTTCAGACCGTCGCAGCGTAAAACCCTACTTCCACGGGACTGTGTGTTGGATTGCTTGAGCTTACGCGTGTGAGAGTCTGAGGGTCGGAATCGAATCGAATCAAATCAAATCGAGAGATCGAATATCCCTCTCTAGAAGGCTGCCCGGTCCTTTTATATCTCAAGGTCGGGCGGTTACACTGTGGCCCAGGGCCTAACAGGTGGTCCTGCAGCTGTCCGTACACTATACACGATCTAGGGTATTTACAGCTACTTGTAGTGCTCGGTGTCGAATGAGTTGAAGCGCACCACCTGACACGTCAGACGCCTTAGACCGAGTAGCGGTTGATGATGGTGTGAGAAGGCTCCGTCTTGTCGCCGCGTCCTACTTGGTTAGCTGTGCATCACTATGTTATTGCCACGCCGTACCGCCTTGTCTTGTCACTGTAATGATTGCCAGCAGTGGGCGGGGGCGTGCGCCGCACGCCATGCTTTTTCGGAACGCGCGAGTCTTGAATGCATGACTGTACTGCGCACGTCTTCCTTGACTCCTGAGGCCCACGGCCATGGCGGATCTGTCACACCCGGTACCTGCAACAGGATACCATGCGTACTCACGCGTGTGCCAGGATCGAGTCTCATCCACACGAGATAAATAAGAGCAAATGTATCATTAATTAATTAAGCCAAGTGTGGTGATTACATCATTCGAGTACATAAAGGCCCCAAGGGATCAAAAAGAGAGTACATCACGACAACGGAAATCTAAGAAGGGCTCCACAGGTGTCGTCCGGCGGTACGCCAGCCTAGAACTGTGTGCCGGGGTCGAAGCCATCGTCCACGTCATCCTCAGCAGCCTCCTCGGATCCTGAGCAGCATGGAAAAGAAAAGAGAGGCAAACGCCTGAGTACATAGAGTACTCAGCAAGTGTGGGAAAGTTTATGCATGATGAGGCAAGAATCAAGAAAGGCTAAACACGTCTCTTGTACTACGCAACCTATTCCTTAATTTCATTAGGCATCCTATATGTTTAGTGAAATTCCCGCTCAACCCAATCATATCTCCAAGTACCTCCACTACCTCTATAGTCTCAACCCAAACCACCATCCCAAATCAAACAAATCCGACCCACGCTAATCGTGAGAGAGTTACCAGCCCACTCCTGACCATGAGCACGACTCTGCACAGTTTATACCCTTTACCCACAAGTTGTGTTTTCATCGTCCGTCGGCGACTCAAGAAACTCCTTCCCGCCATCTCACACTCCCTATGGTGTGTGGCCAGGAGTATACGACAAGGCCTTTACATTGCACTACCCAACCCGTCCACACCCGCTAAGGTTTCACCGCTGCGGCACTCTGAAACCTCTGCCGCAGAAGCCCCCTCTTGCGTCACTCACACATCTCTATGGTGTACACAAGGAAAGATAGGAACAACTTAATTGACCACACTGTCCCATAACAGTTCTTGTGGCGGCACGGTATAAGCTAGTTGACGGGTCTCACGAACCGGTCCTTAGGATCTACGCAGGCCCACAAACCCGAGTCTTGTGCACTCGGCACCCACCGTGAACCAACCAGCCTGCTAGATCCCTATACTACCCTCCTCATACACCATATACATCACCACATCATCTCAATCATCATGATATATTGAAATTTAAATGTATAACTCCCATCCCAACATCTAAGCAGGGCTAAGCATGAAATAACGACATAAATGTAAACCCTAGACTACCCATCCCGGCTACAAGGCATGTGAGTGAAGATCTAGTAAACAATCAATACATGGGAATTCAATTTAAGACCTATTGCATGCATTTCTAACTAAAAATCCTAAAAAGGTGCAAAGTGGTCAAGGGCACTTGCCTCTCGAGAAGTGATGCAGCTCGGGGTTGTCGAAGTCTTGGGCTTGCAGGTCCAGCGTCGGCTCAGGGGCTGATTTGTCCATGCCATCAAGGGTGGAAAGGAAAAATAACGAGAAAATAATTAAGACAAAGATATCCAAGCACTATAACAATTTACATATCAAGCATACAAGATAAATCCCAATTTCTACACCACATGTGCATGTTCAGGTTTAGGCCCTATGCCAATAATCATTATTAGGATCTATTGTAAAATGTTGGCATGGGTTTGAGGGGTAAATATGTAAATTCATCACTACTAGAGATTAAATGGCAAATTCCACAACTATGGGGGATGTTATTGTAATTTTAGCAGCTACACAAGGGGTGTTTTTATCTTTTTTCAGCAAGGAAAACAGGGGCAAAAGTGTTTGTTAAGCATTATTCAGTGGTTGTTTCTTATGTACAACTAAATCATGGGCTTTTTGGTAATTATCATCATGTGCAGGGGTCTTTTTGTAAATTTGCAGCAAGTTTTAGGGGTTTGATTGCTAGGACAGATTGTGGCAGGGGCTAATTTGCATAAAGAAAATCATGCAGGGGGTTTAGAATGTCAATCTGAGGTGCTGCAGGTTTTTTATAAAACAGCAAGTATTTCAGGACTAATACATGAATTTCTAACTCCTACAGGGGCTGTTTTGTCAAATGCAGTGTTAAACAGGGGCCTAAGTGCATAAACAGAATGTCCAGGGGGTTAGGTCATTAAATCAGCAACTTCCAGGGGTGATAATGCTAACAATTAGGCTATAGGGGTCTCTAAATAAGAATAGCAAGTAATTTAGGGCCATTTCAGGATTTTACTAGCACCTAGAGGGGTATTTTTGCTTTATACAGAATTAAACAGGAGTCTGGGTAAAAAACAGTGTCCAGGAGTTAAAACAGGAAAATAGCAAGCCACAGGGGTAAAAGTGCTAAAGTCCAGGGCTTCTGAGGCAGTTTGCACAAAAACAGAGGGTCACAGGGGCCTAGAAGCATTTCTGCGCTAAGGTTTCCAAATTCCAGAGAGTTGAGGGGCCCTTCTGCAAGAGTCCGGGGTCGGCCCGCATCAACCCAAAAAATCTAGGGGCTTGGGTGCAAATCTGCCGGCGGGAAAATGTTGGGTTCGTCGTGGGCCGTCAGATCAAATCGGAACGACCGGGATTTAAATAAACTGAACCGGTATGCATGTTTTGATCGTGGCCCTTGATCTACATCGGACGGTGAGGGTTAAACCCAGGGATCTCCGGCCGCCGACGGCGATCCCCGAGCGGCGGCGTGCCATGTGCGCGGCCAAACCTCGCCGGGGTTTACTTGATCTATGCTTCCGAAGCTCCTACGTCGAAGCTAGCTCTTGAAAACGAAGGTGGGGTTCACAGGGAACTCACCTAGAGGCGTTTGGGGTCCGGGGAGGGCTTGAGTTAGGACTCGTGACGTGGAGGTATGGCGAGGCTTCCGGGTTTTCATCGGAGTCGGCGTAGGAGATCCGCCCTTCGAGCCTTCCGCGTCCTGGACGTGTCCTGGTGTCCGGCGACCCCGTTAGTAGGGTTAGATCACGAGGAGCTCGTAGAGAAGTGGGATTGCGCCGGGGTAGACGGAGGAAGACTCACTGGCTTTGTCGGTTAGATGGCGTTCGGCCTCTGTTTGCGTCGCGGGAGCTGGGTGGCGTCACCGGTGTACCTGTGGAGGCGGTCGACCGATTAGTACATCGGAGACCGGAAGAGGGAGGGGTTTTCCGGCGGAGGGGCGCCCACCGGGGAGGGGTAGACGCGGCGGCGCGACCCCCGTTCATGGCGAGGAGTGGGAGCAGGAGGGGATCTAGGGTTCGGGTGGGGTTTTGTAGTGCACCGTGAGCTCGAGAAACGGAGGGGAATCGGGGGGGGGCAAACTCCCCTTTTGGTTGGGAAGGTCGGCTTTTCGTTCGGCGCTGTCGGGCGACCGGCGAAGAGAAAGAGAGGGAGAGCTGGGACCACGAGGAGAAAGGGAAGAAGAAGACAACGGTTCTTTGAGTGGGAGCTCACAGGTGGGGTTCGTTGGTCAGTGAGGAGAGAAAAAGACAAAGGGCGCGGGTGACTAGGCTGTGCCGGCTAGGGGAAGAAGGAGAGATGGGCTACGGGGAAGAAAAAGAGAAGTGGGCTGCGGCCCAAATCTGTTATCTTCTATTTCCTTTTTGTTTTCAATTGTTCCTTTGTTTCATTTAAATCTTGAATTTAAACAACTAGGTTCCAGTTCATTTGAAAGAATTTTAAAATCTCCTATTTTATGTAGGGTGTTACAGGATCGTGGGACACGTGGCACCCTGGAGTCCACCTCGGCAGGGAGGTCAGGCTAAGAGTCGGAGGACACGTGGCAGCACCAAACTTCGCCTCAGCGGGGAGGCTAGGTCTGGAGCCAAGGACACGTGGCAGCTCCGGAGCCCTCCTAAGCAGGGAGGTCAGGTCCGGAGCTCGGGGACACGTGGCAGCGCCGGACCTCGCCTTAGCGGGGAGGCAAGGTCCGGGGCCGAGGACACGTGGCAGCTCCGGAGCCCTCCTCAGCGGGGAGGTCAGGCCCGGAGCCTGGTGACACGTGGCAGCGCCGGACCTCACCTCGGTGGGGAGGCTAGGTCTAGGGCCGAGGACACGTGGCAGCTCCGGAGCCCTCCTCAGCAGAAAGGTCAGCCCCGGAGCCCGGGGACACCTGGCAGCACCGGACCTCGCCTCAGCGAGGAGTCCAGGTCCAGGTCCGAGGACACGTGGCAGCACAGGACCTCACCTTAGCGGGGAGGGCTAGGTCCACAGCCGAGGACACATGGCAGCTCTGGAGCCCTCCTCAGCGGGGAGGTCAGGCCCGGAGCCTGAGGACACGTGGCAGCATCGGATCTCGCCTCAGCGGGGAGGCTAGGTCCCGGGCCAAGGACACGTGGTGGTGCCTGAGCCTGCTTCAGCAGGGAGGCGGAGTCTGGAGCCTCTTCAAGCCTCCACGTGAGGGTACCCGGTCTGCAGGGTACCGACAGTGGCCCCCGGGCCCACCTCAGGGGAGGCGACAATCCCGTAGGTGGGGCCTCCATCGTTCCTTCCCGTTTGTTGCTTTGAACTTCCACCTTGGTGGTTGAAGTGGTAGCACACCCGTGGCGTAGTAGGCAAGTGGATGTACCTGGCAGTCAAAGTGGCAACACTCCCTTGGCATAGTGGGCGTACTTGACAGCTGAACCGGCGACACGCCCCTGGCGTAGTGGACGCATGGCCTTGCTTGACTGGAGGATCGTGGCAACGTGCTCGAGTAGCGGTTTCTGGGCATTGACTGTGACGGTTCTCGAGACGACTGCTGCAGTTCTGCCATGTCGCTTTTCTCAGGAACTGCCTGAGCCTCCTTCTAGAGACGCTGCTTGCCTAGTCCCCACTGTGTGAAAGGCACACCTGGGTCCCACCCGTTATTGGAGATGTAGGTAGCGCGGGGTGGTGATAGCCCAGGCGTTGCGCATGACGCTCTGCCAAAGGTCACAGGAGTAGTAAAGGAAACTTTGCAGCGAAAGGTGATTGTTTCCTTACTTGCTTTCTCGTGCCTTGTGCTCTTCGTCTTCCTCCTTTGCACTCGAAACTTCCGCTTCTGAGCAGATCCAGCCATCGCTTGCTCCAATGGCAACTGACCTTCGCTCCTCCCGCCTTCGGGCTGACAAATAACTCAGGCGCGTAAGGCGCCTACTCGGCTGGCAGTCGGCCGAGTATGATGGAAGTATTCGTCGCGGAACAACCCCGCTCACCGGCCTACAGACCGGCGAGGTCGTCCTCTTCAAGTCCTACGTGTTGGCCGGGTTCGCTCTCCCGGTATCCTCCTTCCCACTGATGCTGCGGGAGGTGTACAAGCTTAACCTCCACCACCTGACACTGCATGCTCTCGCATTGGTGGCGGTCTTCATCCACTTCTGCGAGATGTTTGTGTGCGTGGAGTCGTCGATGCGGCTGTTCCGGGTGTTATTCATCTTGCGGGCCTCGGGGAGAAGCACAAGCCACCTGGGGGCTTACTACTTCCAGCACCGAGGCAAGAACTCAGCTCCGTAAATTGCACCCTTCTCCCCCGGCAAGTGGGGCACTGGAGGGAGGTTTGGGTGATCGCCCAGACGGACGTCCATGATCGCTTGGAGCTGCCGAGCGCCCCTACGATCAGCGAATATCCCGTCGGGGATGAGATTTCTGACCTGCAGGAAGCCTACAAGCCCGTGCTGGTGAGGATCAAGTTCTTAGCACAGAATGGCCTCACATCGCTGATGGTCTTGTACGACTTCCTATCGCGCCTCATCGCTCCCTTTCAGCAGTGCAACCCTGCTATCTTGTTGTACACCGAGAGAATGATCTCACCCGGCGGGAGCGTGGCCCTAGGTCGAGCTCGGACAGGGAGATGCTGAGCATCATGCGGTTGAAGTTGTCCCCTGACCTGACCTCCGACGACTTCATCAACCTACAGGCGGGTTGCTTGACGGTCCGCCTTAACCAAGCGACAAGGTCGAGGTTGTTGAAGGAGTTGCCGACGCTGGACGATATCGATGTTGCCGTGCGGCAGGTCAGGGACGCTTCTCATGGTGTGGATATCTTTGGAGGAAGCGGTGCCAGTGAACATGCGGCGCCAGTGCCGGAGACATCCCTCAACAAGGGGAAGGATTGGGTGCTGTTTGGCGGATCCGCACCCGCGGCGTGTGGCGGACCAGGATCCGCCCATCCAGGATCGCAGAGGGTGGTGCCGCGCGATGCGACACCCGACAGCACACGTCATAAGAACACAATATATTACATGGGAAAAACAACTGAACTGTACAAACGGTACAATACTCAGTTACAAACTATTGTCTTTATTACACAGCGGAAGTCTACTATTCTACAACTCACGCCCGCCTACCTAGCAAAAGTCGGTTGCCCAGCCCTAGGGCAACCCACACTAGCTGCACTCCTCAGCTCAGCGCGGCGTGTACGACTCCCACTCAGCCGTGGTCCCCGACAGAGGGTAACCCTCGCCGGTGGACTCGTACTCCGAGTCCGTGGGTGGCTCCTCACTTGAAAAACGCTTAAGCAGCAACCGTGAGCACGAAGGCTCAGCAAGGCTTAACCAACTCACCTAAACATGAAACTCTACATAAGGTGTACAATGACATAGGATAGTAATATTGTAGCAAATGGACACGCCTACAAGTTCATCCTTAGTTCAGCTTTTAGCAACAAGTTAACAGTTCGGAAAGCTGAAATTTAGTAAGCAATATTTGATGGCAAACATGTAGCAATACAATATTATATCATATCAGCAATATTGAATCACCATATTTCATACATTATTCTACGTCACGACTCAGTGACCAAGTGGTACTCTTCACCGCGAGGGACGGCGAATCGACTCGATATACACCTGCAGGGAAACCCAAAGAGCACGTCACGTACACCCATCCGTGGAGCTGCACAGCACGCTCACTCGATGTCGTACGGGACAACCTTTCACCCAACAGCCCAAACGTCGAACCGGTCGCACCAAAACGAGCAGGAGGTTCCCCACACGGAGCATCTCTCTATGCCCGTTGGCAGATTTCCACCTTGTTGCCCTCAGTCTACACCTATAAATCGGTGTGTTATTCCTTGACGCCCAGAGGTTTAGGTTACATCAGTTTATCAGGGCCCATATATCCGATATGCCTTCGGTACGTTCAAACTTGATCAGCGTGGGCCGCACACGGATCGGTCCTCAATCGACACAGACAGTGCCGCGCACACAAGACTCTCTCTTGCTGCGCCCTAACCCCTGCCAAGTCTCATTTTCATTACTGAAATGATCTCGCATCACTCGAACCAATCCCGTGTGTCCCCAAGCCTATCTCGCGAGTAGAGTCCAACTACTCGACTTGTACGGAAGTTCTATGAAACATTAAGCCTAGCTTTTCTACGCGAGGTCTTAGACACTACCCTCACTCTTATGGGGACTTTTGGTCATGCAAGTGGGGTTTTCATCCATCCTACACCTAATGCACATTCACACTTCATATGACACATGTAAACAAAGTAAAACTTGTAAGAAGTTAATGCAAACCGGGGCTTGCCTTGTTGCTGCTGGTCAGGGGTTAGTTCTTCTTCCGGAAGTAGGAAGTCGAGTACTTCCGGAGCCTCCTCGCCTTCAGCGACTACACGTTAATAAAATACTACATGTTAATGAATATGCACATGAGTTTAGGGTAATACTTCTGCTATTAGTTCTAATAACCAGTCTCTAACAACTGGAACTCTATTTAAGAATTTAAAGATGAACTGGGTGTGGGTGGTTTGGGCTTAGACCTAAGCATATAGTTAAGTGCTAAGTGGTTATCCCCCTCTTCTCCATTGATCACCTCAAGTGGTTAAACAGAGCAGGGGTGATCCAGAGCTCCAATGGAGCTGAGAATTTTTGTGTGAGTTCCTTGTCACAAGAAAACCCTCTGGACCAAAATTTAGCACTTATCATTGAGTGGTTTGTTCAGAATAATTCTTTTAGCAATAAGCAAAGAAGAATTAATTCTGAGGTCACACCCCTGTTCATGCCTAACTGAGTGAACTACAATTTCCATTATAGCTCACAGGCTGCATGAATTTTCCTAGCCTTTTTGGAGCTAAGATTTGCCCAGAACTGAATTTCCAAGTTTTGGAAATTCTCTGAAAATGTTTCTGTATTCAAATGAACACAACACCTTCAAATTTAAATTGCTCTTATCAAATCAACTCCAAATGGTATGAAACTTTTACAGGGGTTCACTAACATCCTAAAGAACACTCTGGCAAAATTTGGGGATTTTTGGATGAACCAAACTACCTCTAAAATTCTTTTGCTGAAAAGCTTTAAAGAATTTTCGAGAATTAAATAATAGGTTTCATACAAATTGGGTGGCATATTTGGCTAGAGCTATGCAAGTGAATCCAGCCCAATTTGAATCACTAAATTTGGAGCTTCCTAGCAAAAGTTATGAATTTCTAAAGTTAGAGTGGAAACTGGAATTGTTTTGCTATTGGAAAAGAACCTGGGCCCACTCTTTAAATCTCAGCCAGTGAGAAACGAGAACACACAGGGTTACTGGGTTTCCCCCGGTGTAGCCACACAAGATCGGCAGCCACAGAGGATCTCAGCTCTACTGCCGAGTGGCTGACAGGTGGGGCCGGCGCCTCGTCTTCAACCTCCCGCTCCCCTCTTCCCGCGCGCGCCTCACTCGCCTATGTTCCTCCTCCCCCCTCGGTTCCTCCTTCCTAAGCACTCTCCCTGTCTGGCTTTCACTGCCTAGGGGTTTTGAGGGTCGGGGAAACCGTTCTCGGGGTCGTTGTGAGCTCTAACGGTCCACAGAAGTCGGGCGATGGACGGCGGCCTCGGACCGAGTCCGGCGACGTCGGCCGTCCTCTCTGCTGGCTTAATTTCCCGTCTCTTTCGCTCTAGAGCATCAGTGGCTCATGGCAAAGGACGTCCCGTACGCCAAAGAGCTTGGAAACTCCTCCAAACCCTATGTCACCGTGCGCCCTCGGTTGAAAACCGGCGCTAGAGGGTAAAACTTGAATAGCACCGTGGTGGCTCCACAATTCTCAGTTCTTTTCAGCCTCAGTGACTCGCACCGAGGTCTGTGGCCTACCCTATGACTAGAATGGCCAGAGAACACATATGGATCATGAATTTTGGAAAATCTACCCCCTGGCCTATGGACATGTCCTCGGTGTTCCGCAAATTCCCGCGGCTCCCATGGAGGGATGGACTAGGGCTTTCGGCAGCGTGAAGAGAAGGAGTAGGCGCACCTTTTTGCTATTCAACTCGGGGTGTGATGTGCTCTATATTGCCGGGACGTCGAGGAGGCCCGACGGCGGCACAAACTGAAACTTCCGATGACAGTTCCTGTTGTGCGCCACACACAGAGGATGAGGGGCTGGCTTGGCAGATCGGTGAGGTCTAGCAGAGTCCTGCACACACGCTCACGATCACTAGTGGTCGCGGGAGGTCCTAGGGGTGCCGTGCGACGTGCGGGCGCGAAGAGTGGTCGGCAGCGAGAGTTTTCCGGCCTGGTGCGGCTGCTTTCGGGGGAAAAACGGGGAGAAGCCGAAGTGGAGTACTCGGTTTGCTTCACTGAGGTGTTACACACGAGAAGCATCGAGCGTAGGGGGTGACACGTCGACGCCTCGGTGGCTCGCCGCCTCTCCCTTTCCTTGCGCGCGAAGCAGAGACCCGACTGCAGCAACCGACTGAACACTCGTGTGTGCAGCTGACATGTGGGCCTCCCCTTTTCATATTTTTCCAAATTTTCTCAATTCTGTGGTGCCAAAATATCCTCAGCTACTCACACTTTAATGTGGAACTTAGTCACCAAGTCTTAGTTTAAATTTGAATTTTCAAATTTGAACTGTGTTTGGCTAAATTTGCTGCATGTTTAAACTGAAATTCAAATCCAGTTTTGGATTCTTGCAAATTTAGCTCTTAACAAGATGAACTCCAATGAGGATGAAAATTGGTGGGCTTACTCAGAAAAATGTGCTGAGTTTGAATATGAATCTAACTTTTGAATTTGAGTGATGAAAGTTGCTGCAATTTGAATTTACATTCAATTTGGCCTCTTTTTCAAATACCTCCAAAAGTGCCTCAAAAAGTGTTGGATTTACATGAAACTTGGACTGAACCTTCCCAAGACTTTTTAAGTTCTAGGGGTGGGCTCAACCTCTCATGTTCATGTGTAGAAATCCTATTTTGTGAAAGTGTAGGCTTTCCCCTCTAATCACTCTTTTGATGGAGGTTACTTGCTCTTCACAATTCTTCACAAGATATTCACCATAAAACTGTGGTGTTGTGAGGTGATGAAAAGTTTTTGCAAGTCTCTTTTCTTGAGCTTTTACACGGCGCGCCCTCGCTCACCGCCCAAGGACACCGCAGAGTCGAACTAGCAACCGAAGAAAAGGTTGGTTAGCACCGACGGGAGATCCTTCTCGAAGCCCAGAGCGGAGGGGCCTCAAGCTGCACGCGGTCCTGCATCGGTCCCGGTGGGTGGTGAAATTGCCTAGAGGGAGTGAATAGGATAAAATACCTGAAATGACTTAATTAAACAAGATTAGAACACAAGGGTCAGACTAGTCTGCATCAGGGGCGGACTAGTCCGGTCAGCTTGTTGAAAAGCCTAAAAGGGTCCGGACTAGTCTGGCTCAGGGGCGGACTAGTCTAGTCAAACTGTTGAAAAGGCCTAAAACTTGATTTTTATGGGTTTTTCTTCAGATTTTAGTTTAACTAACTAAGGCCAACCCGGTTCTTCACTATCTCAAGGGTGAACTTACAAAGTTTTGGGGCTGCTCACAATTCGAGGCTCCCACTTGATCACTTCCACAAAACTTCACAGATCTCACAAGCCACAGATCACACCAAGTGCACGAGATCACTCCAAGAGCCTAAACACGAAGTTTTTCCTTCTCCACTTCGCACACACCCAAATTCACTCAAGATTTGATTCAAGAGGGTGAGTAGGCAATGGATAAGGCTTGGAGAAGCTCTAGGAAGGTTGTGGCGGCGCTAGTATTCAAGATGCATCTCCTTTTATAGAAGTCCCGACAGCCAACCGTTGCCACCTACCAAAAGTCCGGACTAGTCCACCTCACACCGGACTAGTCCGATCTCACACAAGAACTCTTTGTCCGGGTGAGAACGGACAAGTGTGGAGGACCCGGACTAGTCTGGCCACTGAGGCGGACAAGTCCGATCCACCAAGATTAGCCGTGGAGTGTTCTCTTCTCACAACCATACGGACTAGTCCACCACAAAACGGACTAGCCCGAACTCACACAGGGACTCTTTGTCCGGGTGAGAACGGACAAGTCTGGAGGACCCGGACTAGTCCGACAACTGAAGCGGACAAGTCCGGTCCACCAAGACTTAGCACTCTCCACTAAGGATTTGACACTTCTAACGCTTTGAGCTTTTTCTATGATCTCAATGCACTTGACACACACACTCTCACTCTTACACGACTAGCCTACTAAAGACTCAAATGAAACCCTAATTTCTACTCTTCGAGTCTTCGACGTCGCTCTTCATCCTTTTCCTTTTTGAGAGTTTAGGTGTCCGCTTTGGAAATATCTTGTGCTTATGATCATCTCAGATCATTAGTCTCTTAATTGTCATCATCAATCATCCAAAACACACGGGGATACCTAGATGCACTTACAATCTCCCCCTTTTTGGTGATTGATGACAACACATTAAGTTTCAATATAAGAGATAAAAATTTGATTTTCATAACAAGTGTAAGTATGCAAAACTCCCACTGGATGTATGCAAGAGTAAAAGAGGGGAAGTGACATACATTCACATGTTATGGTGGGGTGCCTACATGTTGTACTAAAAAATGTGATAAGACAATAACCATAGCAAGGAGCAACAATGATCAAATATAAGCCATAAAATCCAACACGTAGTCTTACATAAAAGAGACATAATGCATAAAATGTTGAGATAAAACATGAAGATAGTCATGTCCAAGGATCTATTACAAGACTAGGAGATGATAAACAAAAGAGACCCTCTTCGCATCTCTCCCCCTTTGGCATCAAGGCACCAAAAAGGAAAATAGGAAAGAAGATACGCCTAAGTCTACTCGTTATCTTCTTCATCTTCTTCTTCATCGCCATTTTCATCGCTCTCTGTGGCCTCCGTATCCTCTTCCTCGTCGTCGGCGGCGGTGGATGGAGGCACGACCTTGGAGGAGCTTCCATCTTCCCAGAACTGGGCGAGCTCATCAGCGGTGAACTCTGGATATGGAGTGAGTTCCCCATCACTCTCCTCAGGAGGAGACATGGGTATCTCAAGCTTGTCACACACAGCCTTGAGGTACTTCTCGTGACGCCTTTCCATGCGTCGAGTCCGGACCTCCACATGCCGACAAGAGGCGAAGAGTGCGTTGAAGCACTTGAAGAATCCACTCATGGACTGCAGAGGAGGAGATGATGGGAGTGCCACTGAGCTAGGAGGGGCCGCTGAGCTGGAAGGAGGTTGAGCATTTTTCCTTCTTGAGGGTTCTGGCACAATAGGGGGTAGCTGAGGACAGAGAGGTCGATGAGTGACATCCTTGACAAAGACAATCCCCGACACCTTCTCAATTAAGCACATGATGTACGGTGCATATCCACATGAGCGGTTGGGAGTGTGAGAGATGTTGAAGATGTCATCATAGATGTGCTCAACAAGATTGGACTTCTCTTCACCATCTATCAAGAGGAGGAGATGTCTTAAGTTTCCTTGAATCACCCCTACATCTCCATACTTAGGGGCAATAGTTCTCCTCAAAATCCGGTTGAGAATGCTATAGAATGGCTTGATGTTCCTAGCAAGCCCCGGCCTCATAGGGAACATGACTAGGATACATGTAATCAAGCTGATCCCTATCCACTGCATTGTGGTTAGAAATGATAATCTCATGGTTCAAGTGCTCATCAAGGCCAAGTATCTGAGCAAACCTCTCATAGGTGACTAAGTACTGCTCTCCATGAGTCATCCAGGTGATTTTCCGGTCACCGTACGTGGAGAAGTACACAGTGGTGTAAAACTGCACGATCACCTTAATGTTCCAGTCATACTTGAAGCTCATGATTTTCTTGATTCCATGGCGCTCTGCGGCTTCAATCACGACATCAAAGGCTTTGTGTTTCCTTTTGGCCATGTAGTCCCAATCTACCCATTGAGCTTGAGCGACTAGGGTCTTCATCTTTAGGTACACTAAGCGGTAGTAGTCGCAGTGGAAGTCACACCAAAACCTAAAGTCAGTTGTGTGCTTCTCATAGTCATAGATGTTATCCATCCTTAGCCTTCTCGCCTTTTCAGCCCCCATTCCTTTGAATACAAATGCCGGATTGTTGGGCTGCCGGTATGGATCTCTAGCAGGGGCAACCATCTTCAAGGGGCCGATGGGCTTCGGTTGCCCTTTCTTCCTGATTACTATCCCTCTCGCCCTCTTTGTCGGTGCCTTGGTAGTTGCCTTTTTCTTCTTCGGCTCCTCAGGAATTGGAGCCTTGCCTTTCTTTGGGTCAGGAAGAACCCTACTCTCGGATTCCTTCTCCTTCTCCTTTTCCCTCTCTTTCTCTCCATAAGTGACTAGCCTCTTCCTCTTGGGCTCTACGACACTAGCAGCCTGGGAGCTATGGGCTTCATGTTCGGCCCTCTTCTTCTTCCGTTGATCCGCCATTGATTCTTCAAAGGCTTGGACAATCTGTGCCTCCTCGTCGAGATCATGTCTCTTCTTGGTTCTTGCCTCTCGATTGACAGCTTCCTTAGCTGCTTGGGCCTCCTTTGCCGCCCTCTCTTCGGCAATGCACCGATGAAGGGCTTGTCGAGCCTCCTCGGCTGTGGGACTTGGAAGAGAAGGGCTTTGGTCGGATTCCGACATATTGCCTGAGAAACAAGAGATGAGAGGTCAAGGAAGTGGAATATTGCAAAAGAATTTACTAAAAATGGCTAAAGTTGGAGTTTGTCGTGTGTAAACCGGACTTGTCCGTTAAAGGGCTGGACTAGTCCACCGGAGAATGGACTTGTCTGCCCAAAACCGGACTAGTCCGGGTTATACAGGAAGAACCCTAATCCTAACAATTTTTCGCAAAAACTTCGAATTAAGTTGCAATACTCCTAGGCTACGATCGCATTGACACTAGGAACACCATTTTTGTAGAGGTTTCTAGAAAAAGACCTAAGAATGAAGAAAAGGAAGGATTTTTGGTTAGGTCAAGAATACCTCTTCAAAGCTTCAAATGTGATGAAATCGAAGTCAAAGCTTGAGCAACGAAGCACGGGGAAGGATTTCCGCACTCCTTAGGGCTCTAATCCGTGGATTGGACGAGATTTTTGATGGAGGAAGGCGAAATTGGGGGTGTGTTCGGCTTGAGAGAGGGTGTGAGGCGGACTAATCTGTGAAAAGAGAGGGGTCTGGCCGCCCCTGGGAGGTTAAGTCCCCACGGGCCGGACTAGTCCGGCTTGGTGCCCGGACAAGTTTGGTCGGCGGACCACAGCCAGACTTCTCTGGTACCGGACTTGTCTGGCCTCATAGGCGGACTAGTCCGGTTAGAACTTGTCCGCTGTGAAGTCCGACCTAGACATCCCGGACTTGTCCGGCCCATGGGCGGACTAGTCTAGCTATTTGCTGAAATTTATATAATTTGAATTTTAGCTCAAGAATATGATCCTTTTTGGACAAGTTTTTGCAAATATCTTTGGCAAACATGGTCAGTAAGCATACATTAAACAAACAATGACCATATTTGCAAAGAATCCTTTTGAACACAGTTTTATAGAGTGAGAGAGATTAGGGTAGTATGTTGAAAATATGCAATTTTTGAAGTTTTATGAACAAGCAACAAACAGATGTGCACGACTCAAGCAACGTTTCGAGAATATAGGATATTTAGTTCACTCCTTAGGTCACAAAAGCATTTCTCATCAAGGGGTTTGGTGAAGATGTCCGCCAATTGCTTCTCACTCCTAACATGAGAGATAATGATATCTCCCTTGATAGAGTGATCTTACAGGAAATGGTGACGAATATCAATGTGTTTGGTTCTAGAATGCTCCACGGGATTGTGAGCAATTTTGATGGCACTCTCATTGTCAAATAAGAGTGGAATGTGGCTCAAAGTGTAACCATAGTCTCTAAGAGTTTGTCGCATCAATAGGAGTTGTGCACAAGACCTCCCGGCTGCGATGTACTCCGCTTTGGCTGTGGATAAGGCAATGGAGTTTTGTTTCTTTGAATACCACGAAACCAAGGACCTACCAAGGAACTAGCAAGTCCCTGATGTGCTCTTCCTATCTACCTTACAACCGGCATAATCGGCATCAGAGTATCCGATGAGATTGAACTTGGATCCCTTGGGGTACCAAAGTCCTAGGATAGGAGTGTGAACCAAATATCTAAGAATCCGCTTAACGACCGTCAAGTGACACTCCTTAGGAGCGGCTTGGAACCGTGCACACATACACACACTAAGCATTATGTTAGGCCTAGATGCATAAAGGTAAAGCAAGGAACCTATCATGGAACGAGATACCTTTCGGTCCACACTTGGACCATCTTCATTAAGGTCAAGATGTCCGTTGGTTCCCATTTAAGTCTTGATGGGTTTGGCTTTGTCCATGTCGAACCTCTTGAGTATGTCTTGAGTATACTTGGTTTGACTTATGAATGTTCCTTCCTTGAGTTGTTTGACTGAATCCTAGGAAAAACTTCAATTCCCCCATCATTGACATCTCGAACCTTTCGGTCGTTATCTTTGAAAAGTCATCACAAAAAGCTTTGTTAGTAGAACCAAATATAATGTCATCGACATATATTTGGCACACGAATAAATCATCGTTAAAATGCTTAGTGAAGAGTGTATAGTCGACCTTTCCTATCCTAAAACCATTTTTAATAAGAAAGTCTCTAAGACACTCATACCAAGCTGTAGGAGCTTGTTTGAGGCCATAGAGGGCTTTCCGAAGTTTAAAGACATGGTTAGGATACTTGTCGTCCCAAAATCCGGGTGGTTTCTCCATGTACAGTTCCTCCTGGATCGGACCATTGTGGAAAGCGCCTTTCACATCCATTTGGTATAGCTTGAAATCATGGTGAGTAGCAAAAGCAAGCAAGATACGAATTGATTCAAGCCTAGCTACGGGAGCAAAAGTTTCATCATAATCCAGACCTTCTACTTGTGCATATCCCTTTGCAACAAGTCTTGCCTTGTTTCTTGTTACAACCCCATACTCGTCTTGCTTGTTGCGGAATACCCATTTGGTTCCCACAACATTTGTGTTGGGTCGCTTCACGAGTTCCCACACTTGATTTCTTTCAAAATTGTTGAGTTCCTCTTGCATGGCCACCACCCAATCCGTATCTTGTAGTGCTTCTTCTACCTTGCAGGGCTCCAAAGAGGAAACAAAAGAGTAATGTTCACAAAAGTTAGCCATTCGAGAGCGAGTGGTCACCCTTTGGAGATATCTCCTAGTATGTTGTCGACGGGATGATCTCGTTGAACACTTTGGTGCACTCTTGGATGAGGTGGTTGAACTCTTTGATCTTCATCTTCATTGTTGCTCTTTTCATCATCTCCCCCTTGATACGATCCTCCTTCTTGACTTTGATCGTTTTGATCTTGTTGAGGTTGGCCTTGCTCATCTTGAGCTTGATCATGGGAGGGAGACGTATCTTCGTTTGTTGGATGATCATTTGAGTCTTGAGAATGTTCTTGAGGAAAATGTCTCCAAGCGCCATCCTTTTAAGTGATTATTGTGGAGCCTCTTCTTTATCTAGCACACTTTTATCAACTTGCTCCACTTGGGAGCCATTAGTCTCATCAAACACTACGTCTCTCGCTATTTCAACAATTCCGCAAGTTTTGTTGAAAACACGATAGGCGTAGGTGTTTGAGTCATAACCAAGCAAGAAACCTTCATCGGACTTTGAAGCAAACTTCGAAATCCTAGGCTTCTTGTTGAGAATATAACACTTGCTCCCAAAGACACGAAAATAAGAGATGTTGTGTTTGTTACAGGTTAGAAGTTCGTAGGACGCCTTCTTCAAAAGTCGATGAAGGTACAACCGGTTTATGGCATGGCAAGCGGTGTTAACTGCTTCCGCCCAAAATCGATCCGACGTCTTGTACTCATCAAGCATGGTTCTTGCCATCTCAATGAGAGTTCTATTCTTCCTCTCAGTCACCCCATTTTGTTGAGGGGAGTAGGGGGGCAAAAACTCATGCTTGATGCCTTCTTCATCCAAGTATTCTTCCACTTGAGTATTCTTGAACTCGGTGCCGTTATTGCTCCTTATGTTCTTGATTCTTAAGGAGAACTCGTTTTGAGCTCTTCTAAAGAATTTCTTGAGCACACCTTGAGTTTCTCCTTTGTCATGCAAAAAGAACACCCAAGTGAAGCGAGAATAATCATCTACAACAACAAGACCATATTTGTTACCACCCATGCTTATGTAGCCGATTGGACCGAAGAGGTCCATGTAAAGTAGCTCCAAAGGTCTTGTAGTCGTCATGACATTTTTTGATGGATGTTGAGCTCCAAATTGCTTTCCGGCTTGACAAGCACTACATGGTCTGTCCTTATCAAAAACAACATTTTTCAAGCCTCGAATGTTTTCTCCCTTAGGAAAGCTTTACCTTGTGGATTTCACCACGGATAAAGCTCAACTTGACACGTGCTTAATGGCGAAGACCAACATGGGATGGCTTTGGCATAGATGGCTAGCCCATGTTGAGATGAGCACACCCTTAAAGGCGATTGAGTCATTGCTTCTTCTTAAGACAATCACACCCTTGTTAGTGAAAATACAATTATAACCTTTAGCACATAGTTGGGATATGTATAGAAGGTTATAATCAAGGGAGTCAACATGCAAAATATTTCAAAGAGTATGATGGAGAGAAATAGCAATTTTACCGGCGCCAAGGATTTTCCCTTGGCTATTGTCCCGAAAGTATATTCCTTCACTTGGATCTTTATTTTCCTCATATTCCACAAACATCCTTCTCTCTCTGGTCATATGGTATGTGCATCCACTGTCGAGCACCCATTTTGATCCACTGAAGGAGTATGCCTACAAAATAGAGTTATGCCTTACCTTTTGGTACCCAAACTGAGATGGGTCCTTTCATGTTAGTCAAGAGGCACTTGGGCACCCACACACAAGGTTTTGGACTCTTGCAGAGTGGCCCAACATACCTAGCATAGATCTTTCCAAATTTGTTTTTCAATAAGACATATGAAGCATCAAAGTCATAAAAACAAAGGATGAGATTCATTTTTAGGCATGTTAGATGAGTTTGCAATGTTCTTTACATTTTCTTTGTTGGATGACCCCTCCTTGACAAATACAATCAAGTCTTTCCCATTCTTGGGAGTTTTAGCATGTTGCTTCCACTCCCGAGAATAACCAAGACCATCTTTGACATGTGGAGGTCTTACATTGGTATATGCACTTTGTGCATATGCCAATTTTTCCTTGTCAAAGATCCCACCTTTCGGTGATTGTTGTTTTGTGCCAACTTGAGTTCATCTTTGAGTTTTAGGATTAAGTTTGAGCACTTGCAAGTTTGAGTTGCTTCGGAAGATTTCTTTGAGGAGGGCGGAATCATATAGGAAGAAGGTGCATTGATCTTGAGAGACTCAACTTGTGTTTCAAGAATCTTGTTGTCTTTTGTCAAGTTAACAATTTCATCGTTGAGCACAATAGTCGTGTCCTCAAGATTTGAGCAAGTTTCCTTGCTCAAAGAGAGTTCACGCTCAAGTGCCTTGCTTCTTTCCCTTTCAACCTCAAGGAGTTTTTCAAGATCATGACATCTCTCCTTTTCAAGGATGAGCATGTCTTCTTTACGGTTGATGAGTTCATCCTTCTTAAAGATTTCTTCCGACAACAATCTCATCTTTTTCAAGGTGCTCCTAGTTAGATCCTTAAGCATGGATTCATTTTCACATTACTATCAAAGCTATCAAGTGAAGAAGTAGAGGAGGATGGTTTAGATTTAACGTTTCTTCTTCCCCCCCTTAGCCGTGAGACATGTAGACTTGAAGTCTTCAAGGTTTGGGAAGAGCTTGCTCATTCCAATGGCAAGTGTTGCCACTTTCTCTTCATCCTTGGAGGATGAGTCTTTGTTTGAGTCCCATTCCTTCCCAAGGTGAGCATGTCCTAATGGCTTCTTCTTCTTGAAGAATTTCTTCTCTTGGGACTTTCCATCTCTCTTATTCTTACCCTCTTCATATGGACAATCCACAATGAAGTGTCCATATTCACCACAATTGTAGCATGCTCTTTTCGTCTTGGGCTTGGACCTTTCCTTGTTCTTGTTCTCATAATGGTTGCTCCCCTTCCTTCTTCTCATCATCCTCTTGAATTTGTTGATGAAGAGCGCCTCTTCTTCATCGGTATCGAGACCCTCATCATCACTTGCTTCAAAGTTTTATGATGAGGATGTTGCTTTGAAAGCAACATCTTCTTCTTTGAGGAGGCGAGCCTTTGGAGGTCGCTGTAGAACATGGCTTCCTTCTCCATCATCTTGTTGTTGATGATTCTTCCAAGCACTTCCTCCGGGGTCATTTGAGCATATCCCGGGATCTCACGGATCAAGTAGAAAAGAGCAATGTTTCGAGGCATAAATGCCCGAAGCATCCTCTTGACCACCTCATGATCCGTCCATCGGGTGCATCCATAAGATCGGATCTTGTTGACGAGGACCTTGAGACGGTTGTACATGTCTTGAGGGGACTCACCATCCATGATGGTGAACCTCCCAAGCTCTCCTTCTATCATCTCGATCTTGGCCTCCCTAATGACTCGGTTGCCTTCATGCGACGTCTTGAGTGTGTCCCATATGTCTTTGGCCACCTCCAATCCATCGACTCGGTTGAACTCTTCTCGAGTCAAGGATGAGGTGATGACCCCAACTGCTTGAGCATTGCGATGAAGTAGGATGGCTTGCTCCGAGGTAACGTCTTCTTCATTTCTTGAAAGATGGACACCAGTTAAGACAATTTTCCACAAGCTAGGGTTTAAGGATATTAGATGCATCTTATATTATGCTTTCACATTGAGTAATCATTTCCATCAAATGAGGAGGTTTGCCAAGAGGAATAGATAAGTAATAATTGTTAGAATTTAATCGTTCATAGTTGAAAGGATATTGGGAGTAGTCCGGTTGATCACTCCTTTCTTGATCTTTCGGCTTCTTCTTCTCTTTACTTGAGTGACCTAGCTTCTCGCGAAGTCATGACTTGAGCTGGCGAACTTCTTCATCGTCACTTGTGTGATATTTCAGCACATCAGCGTCCTTTTTCTCGTCATATGTGTTTTCGCCTTGCGACGTTGGCGGAATCTCGTATCCCTCCGCTCCGGCCATCTTCTCTCCGAGTGGTTAGACTCTTGATGGAGAGATCTGCTCTGATACAAATTGAAATTGCCTAGAGAGGGGTGAATAGGCTAAAGTACCTGAAATGACTTGATTAAACAAGATTAGAACACAAGGGCCGGACTAGTCTAGCTCAGGGGCGGACTAGTCCGGTCAGCTTGTTGAAAAGCCTAAAAGGGTCCGGACTAGTCCGGCTTAGGAGCGGACTAGTCTGGTCAAACTGTTGAAAAGGCCTAAAACTTGATTTTTATGGGTTTTTCTTTAGTTTTCAGTTTAACTAAGTGTGGATAAAACAACTAGCAATCCTATACGACAAGTGTGATAGAATATAGAAATGAATTGTGTCGAAGTGTGCCGTCGACAGTTCCCCGGGCCTGCTTCACGAGCAACCCGCAAAGGTTCTTTTTCGGAGGGGCTAGTTTTCTCGGGAGGTCACGTTGGTTGTGAGAGGATTGACACAATGATTTTTACGTGGTTCGGGCCACCGGAGCGGAATACCCTACGTCCACGGGAGTTATATTGCTCGGAGCTTATAATCGGAGTTCTAAGCTTGGGGATTTGGATGAGCTGAGTTGCCCAAAATGCCGAACCCACGGGTGTTTGAACCCTTTGCAACGTTGCCAACCCGAGTCTTTTATACTTCAAGGCTCGGCCGGCTTACAAGGTGGGCCCTGGGGCCCGACAGGTGGCCCCGGGGAGATTTCCTGCCATGTACCATATCTTGTAGTGAATGCTCGTAGTTGTCTCTAGCAATGGCTTCTTGGTCGTCAACCTGTCATCCTGCCCGTGCCGCAAGCTAGGCGTAGTGGTTGATGATGGTAGGGATAGTAGGGAGTGTCTTGTCGCCGTATTTATTGGTCAACAGCTTCTGACATGGTGTGCTAGTCTTCACTGTGACGCGACTGGTCATTGTGCCACCTGACAGGGGCGTGCGTCGTGTCTCCGCGTCTTGGGAAGGCGCGGGTCTTGAATGCCTTGATCGGACAGGGCATGGTGTGCCTTTACTCCAGCTGCCTACCGAGCCGGGGTGGGCAGCACGGCACGTGGCGCCTTCGAAGCTCTCCCATGCGAAGGGCGTGAGGTCCGGCACTGCTTGGCCATGTGGCTGGCCCGGGGCTCGCCTCTGAGGAGAGGGGAGGCCCGACCCTTCCTTCTGGACACGTGGTGCCTTCAGAGCTCACCCCTGCGAAGGCGGCGAGGCCCGGCTCTGCTGGCCACGTGGCAGGCCCGGGGCTCGCCTCTGAGGAGAGGGGAGGCCCGGCTCCGCTGGACACGTGGCGCCTTCGGAGCTCGCCCCTGCGAAGGCGGCAAGGACCGGCTCTGCTGGCCACATGGCAGGCCCGGGCCTCGCCTCTGAGGAGAGGGGAGGTCTGGCCCCGCTGGACACGTGGCGCCTTTGGAGCTCGCCCCTGCGAAGGCGGCGAGACCCTGTTCTGCTGGCCACGTGGCAGGCCCGGGGCTCTCCTCTGAGGAGAGGGGAGGCCCGGCCCCGCTGGACCCGTGGCGCCTTCGGAGCTCATCCCTGCGGAGGGGGCGAGGTCCATAGGCGGTGTTTCTCCTGTGCGCGGGGGTACCTAGTACTGAGGGTACCGACAGTGGCCTCCGGGCCTACCGCGGGGGAGATAACGGTCCCGCGGGTGGGGCCTTCTCCTTTTCTACCCCGCGCACTTTCTTGGAAACTCCTTCACACCGGTGTAGCAAGTGGCGCCTTCGGAGCTCACCCCTGCGGAGGGGGCGAGGTCCGGCACTGCTGGTGATGAGGACATCACAACAGTGGATACTTACATTGATATACAAGGACCAATCACAAGAGCACGAGCACGGTTACTAAATCACCAGATGAACTCGTTCCTAACTTCCTACCCATGTGATTTTGAGAATGGATTGCTATTGAATGATTTAATTGTTATTAGGAACCATGGACATGATCAACAAGTAAAGGGAGGAGGATTTGCGGATGTGGAGAACCCTGGGACGTCCACAAATTGATGGAAACAGTCACCAACTCGGACTCGAGTTCAACTCGGAGTCCAGGAGCAGTCCATTTTAAAACGGACGCCCAGGATGCATACGGACTCCGTTTTTGACGTTCTACATATGCATGGAAATATAAGAAGATAAACTTTCCAATGGTTCTGGTCCAACATTAAAATTCGCCCGGAATCATTGGGAGTTGTCGAAACAAGTCGAATTCAGAGTTCTGTCCGGTGCTGCACCACCGTATTGGGCTTTTGGGCCTTGTATCCCGTATGAGTCCATTAGGGAAGCGTCCAAGGGTCTTTTGGCCGAACCCTAGCCTTTAAATACTGTAGCCGCCAGACAAATTCGTGGGTTTTGCTTAGATAAACAGCCGCCGTTCTACGGTTTTTGTGAAACCCCAACTTCGTGATTTTAAGATCACGTCTTGTACGTTCTTGCTCGTGTTCTCGGTTGCACCTGCAGGGATTAGCCTTCTTGGCGAGGTTAAGCGTGTGCTGCACGGTTGATAACCAACGGAGCAGTGGTGTAGTGATTGCAGGGGTTTTCGAACTGCTCTAGTGCCGCGGATCATCAACGTCGAGTTCTCCACCATAATCGACCTACCCTTCGGAAGATCGGGCCTAAACCACTCATCATTTGGTATCAGATTTCAGGTTGTCCATGAGTTACTTTGATTTCCCACTAGATTAGTTTTTGTTTTTCATACCTAGAGTCCACAGAAAAAGCCACAAAAAAATCATATCGTGTTTACCGATTCCTAGACCATAGTGCCTGTAAGTTTCGTCTTTCAGTTTGCGATGTTGAGTTTGCATTCGTGTGGTCGAGTCTTGTTGCTGGTTTAGCATTGTGTTTTTGGGTCGTAGTTATCTTTTTCTTCCTTGTTTTTCTTGCTGCTCACCTATTCTAGAATCCCTAAACAACAAACCGAGCCAACAAGATCATCGGGTTGCCCTAGCTAGCCGCCTTGCGTGAACTCCCACATCGCCAGCCCTAGAACAGGTGACAAACTATTGTGCCAGTCCTCCTTGATTCATCACACAACATCCCATCATTCGTTGTTGCGAAATTCCAATTGTTTTTCACATTCTATTGCGAGATATTTTTCAAAACCGAGGTTGGATCAACATAAAAAACAGTAACTCGGGTAGCCTACCTTGAAACGGCCATAACTTTTGCATAAGAACTCGAAATCGGGCGATCTTTCTTCAAATTGATCTACTCAAAATTTCGCAACCGATTTTCCACCGCTTCCCCGTGTCTCGCAAAATTTGTTTGGCAAAATTCCCCTTGGAAGATAGACTATCCAGCCTCCGAAGTTTTAGCCCTAATTTTAAAGAATCTTCCTGATTTTCAATAGGCCACATCTTACATCCAATTGAGCTGCACAGTTGTGTGCTTTTTATTTTCGTGCTCTCGAGTAAACAAAAATATCATAAAGAATATTAAAAAAAAATAGTGAAGAGAGCACATATATTAAAGCATTGACAGCACACACTTGAAAATAGTTGGCATATACACTTGTGTTGTACTTGTTGGTTAGATCTTCCTGATTTTCTATTTGCCTTTCTACTGCCTTGTATTGTGCTAGGCCTAGAACACTTGTTAACCAGCAACAGTTCATACATTGAATACTTATTCAACTTTGTTTGATGTTAACGATTTTTTTTACTTATTAGCCACCATATTGTGCCATCCAAGCTCCACTTTTCCTCCTGAGCAGAGCAGGTACCTTTGCAATCACTCCACGCTTCATTGGTTCTCACCGTCCACCGTTTACCACCTGCTGTGTCGGTAAGAACACTTCTAAGAACGTGGTAAGACGCTTTAGAGAGAGAGAGAGAGAGAGAGAGAGAGAGAGATTGTTTCCTTCCTTCCAATTTTCACATTGCCACTATCCTTTGTAGTTGATAGGGATAACATATTTTTGTTGTCTTTTTTTACTACTAACAATGGTAGAATATAAAAGGGATGATGAATGTGTTCAACATGATGAGTTGCGTGACATGATGAGAGAAATGACAGATATGTTCACCAAAACCCAAGCATCGATAGAGGCGTCATTGACGACCTTGAATTGCTAACTTGCTGATCTTGTTGTTCGGATGGATACTCTTGAGGCGCGGCTGCCTCTCGCTGAGGATCATGAAGTCGGTGCTTATAATTTGGAAGATCATAACAATCAACCACGACTTCCACTTTATCTACGAGGTATGGGAGGTAATAATCATTATAATTACAATGATCGTCATAACAATTTTAATCGCCCTATTGATGATCCTTTTGCTAAAGTCAAATTTACTATACCCTCTTTTTATGGTGCTTATGATGCTGAGGCATATCTTGATTGGGAGATGATAGTAGAGTAGAAATTTAATGCCCACCTTGTTCCTGAACAACATAGAGTTCGTCAAGCCACTAGTGAGTTTAAGGATTTTGCTATCATACAATCCTTGGCGGGCACCATGGCTGCAGGGCCGTCGGGACCGCCAGCTTCGAGGTGCTGGTCTCGCCCCCTTTCATCCGGTTCGGCAGGACGGGCTGTGGGTCGCGGCAACGTCCTTTCGAAGGCTCCTTCGGGCATCGGGGCTCCGGTGGAGGCCTTCATTTATAGGTCCTCGACGACGGTGTTGTCGGCGCATGGTACATGGCACAGGTCCAAGGCCATGTTGTTGGTTGCCTTGAAGTTGAGGCGCACCGTGTACTTGAACTGCTCCCCCGTCGGCGTGAGGAGCAGTACGCCAGTTCCGGCCCCCTGCTTCCGCGAGGAGCAATCGAAGTAGAGCGTACAGTGAGGCTCGGTGAAGACCGGTGCTGGGGGCTCCAGTTCTCCACCTTCAGGGCCCCCTGGATTGCTTGGTGATGAGGACGGGAAGAGCCAGCCGGTGAAGGAAGCTTGGTCATCTTCGTTGCCGCAGACCTGTCTCGAGAGATAAAAGTCCCCGACTTGGCACGCCAAATGTCGAAGTGTGCCGTTGACACTTTCCCCGGGCCTGCTTCAGAAGCAACCCGCGGAGGTTCTTTTTCGAAGGGGCTAGTTCTCTCGGGTGGTCACATTGGTTGTGAGAGGATTGACACAAGGATTTTTACGTGGTTCGGGCCGCTGGAGCGTAATACCCTACGTCCACGGGAGCTGTATTGCTCGGAGATTAGAATCGGAGTTCTAAGCTTGGGGATCTGGATGAGATAAGTTGCCCAAAATGCCAAACACACGGGTGTTCGAACCCTTTGCAACGTTGCCAACCCGAGTCTTTTATACTTCAAGGCTCGGCCGGCTTACAAGGTGGGCCCCGGGGCCCGACAGGTGGCCCCGGGGAGATTTCCTGCCATCTACCATATCTTGCAGTGAATGCTGGTAGTTGTCTCTCGCAATGACTTCTTGGTCGTCAACCTGCCGTCCTGCCCATGCCGCAAGCTAAACGTAGTTGTTGATGATGGCAGGGACGGCAGGGAGTGTCTTGTCGCAGTATTTATTGGTCAACAGCTTCTGACATGGTGTGCTTGTCTTCATTGTGACGCAACTGGTCACTGTGCCACCTGATAGGGGCGTGCGCCGCGTCTCCGCGTCTTGGGAAGGCGTGGGTCTTGAATGCCTTGATCGAACAGGGCATGGTGTGCCTTTACTCCTGCTGCCTACTGAGCCGGGGTGGGCAGCACGGCACGTGGCTCCTTCGGAGCTCACCCCTGCGCAGGGCGTGAGGTCCGGCACTGCTTGGCCACGTGGCTGGCCGGGGGCTCGCCTCTGAGGAGAGGGGAGGCCCGGCCCCGCTGGACACGTGGCGCCTTCGGAGCTCACCCCTGCGGAGGGGGCGAGGTCCTTAGGTGGTTTTTCTCCTGTGCGCGGGAGTACCCGGTACTGAGGGTACCGATAAATTGCAAGATTGTAATGATGTGTACTCTAATAGCAAAACAATCAAAAACAAACCCTAAGCAATCTTGATGTCCAAGGAAAAGTAAATGCAAGGGAGACACTGAGAATTTTTCCCGACGTTCGATTCCACTCAGGAATCTACGTCCCCGTTGAGGAGTCCACGAAGGACCGGGTCTAACAACCCTTTACTCACCAGGATGCCACTAAGGCCAACCCGGTTCTTTACTATCTCAAGGGTGAACTTACAAAGTTTTGGAGCTGCTCACAATTCGAGGCTCCCACTTGATCACTTCCACAAACTTCACAGATTCACAAGCTACAGATCACACCAAGTGCACAAGATCACTCCAAGAGCCTAAACACGAAGTTCTTCCTTCTCCACTTCTCACACACCCAAATTCACTCAAGATTTGATTCAAGAGGGTGAGTAGGCAATGGAGAAGGCTTGGAGAAGCTCTAGGAAGGTTGTGACGGCGCTAGGGCTCCAGAGAGTTCTAAATAAGGTCGGGGCATCTCCTTTTATAGAAGTCCCGACAGCCAACCGTTGTGTGATGCCCTCAATTCCGTGGAAAACCACGGAACCGAGAACTAATGCGTATGTGTGCCCAGGATGTTCATCACACATACACATATGTTCCACAAACTGAATTCAGATTATATATTACCACGAATAACAGAGTTTATTACAATATCTCATGAGTCTTGGACTCATGTTCACAGCGGAAGTCTTTATTTTTATGCAGCGGAAGTCTTTATGCTAATGCAGAAGCAGATCTAAGCAACAATGGCTCCATCTCTATTCCACTCCCACAGGCAAGGTTGAGAACAGATCACACGCCTAATGCTCCATTTGATCTTCATAGTGTCTTCTCCTGCTGCTGATGATGAAATAATGCAAGTTTGAGTATAATGATGTACTCAGCAAGTGCGAGAAAATATGACATGAAGTCTCATAACAAGGTAGGTATAAAAAAGGCTCATTGCAGAAAGCAAAGTTATTTATCAAAATCATGATAAAACAACAACTCATCTTTAAGTGAATGTAATCCCAACATGTATTAGAATACCAATCATACCTCCATTATGTTCATTACCTTTCCATGTCATAACTAGTCATCAATCAACCTCATTCTCACGAATACCTCCTCGTATTCACTACCTTTTCATCTCATAAACAACTTTGTCTCCACCGAGACCAACCTTGTTGCCATGACTCAACAGTCATGCAACCATCTTATCACGCGGACTCAACAGTCCCAAAACCAAACCATAACCAAACCATCCAAAACCATAACCAATAACCATCCCAATAACCGTACCAACTAATCATGGCAGTTGGTAAGGCGCTCGTGACCGTAAGCTCGACTATCATGATAGTTTTAAGAACTCTACAGAGTTTGCACCTCTTTACCCACAAGTTTGTGATTTCGGCACCCGTCGGCGACTGAAGAACCTCCATTATACTAGTACACAACCGTCGGTGTATGGCTAATATATCACAAAATATCCTTTACAAAGGGGTTACTAGATGTATGGACTCACTAAGGTTTCAGCGGCAGGCTAGAATCTCCAATTCTCCCACCCACGGGCCACCTCTTGTGCCATGCAGTTCCCAGGGCAGTCCTCACTCGACTCCCATTCCCCGCACCTTCCACAATCCATAACAATCTAGCAACTTACCTAATTACTCAGCTAAGCCACACCCATACTTGGCCTTGTGGTGGCACTGTTATCCTGGCATGTGCATGCATGAACCGGTCCTTAGATCTACGACAAGTAAACCACCATCTCATGCTACCTCATTCACAAACCCAGTCTTGCCTAGATCTCCCTCCAATCCATGTTCATTAACAACATCAGTTTCTCACTATCATTAGGAGTGCAGTTAGCTAGACACATCTATCTCGCTTCCCAATCCCATGGACTCAGCGAAGCATAAAAGTAAAAACCATACCCGACTCGTAAACATCCCTGGCGACAAGGGTGGTTTAACCAAAGCTAGTAAACTCCTATAAAAGGGTTTCCCATCATGTTTGACTCAGCACGCACACCTTTTCGCAAAACAAAACAGTTTTACCCAAAACATAGGATCAATATGGTCAAGGAGCACTTGCCTTGTTCTTGCGGTTCTGGTGACTCTTGGATCTCGAAACCTTGTTGTTGCATCTCGTCGTAAACAGCTCCCTGAGCTTGTCCTGCTATACAGGATCGCGCACATACAAGATTCACAACAATCAATATCATGCACAAACTTTAACTAGATGCGATGATGCATATGAATGCTATCCTATGATCAGTTTTATTAGATCGGTTTGTGCGGGTTCTTGCATGGTTTTATGATGAACAGAGGTGTTCGGATCAAATGTGGACGTAGTGATGACCTTGTCTTTAGATCAACCCGATCAACAAGTGATCTGTCCACAAAAAAGCTTCGGTTCGAAAGAAATCGAAGAACAGATGCAAAGAAAACACAACGATGTTGTAAGGTGGTATTGGAGACCTACCTTACGTCCTTCTCGGTCTTGGGTCCTTCTCAGATAGTTGGGCTCTCTTCCGGCGATCTACTTGCTGAACTCCGGCGATGGTTTTCTCAGCGAGTTGAGGCTAGGGCTCTAAGTCGTCGGCTTAGGAGTTGGAAAAGAAGTTCGTGGTTTCGGCTAGAGGTTCTGGGTTCTATTTATAATCGGGAAGAGAAGAGTCCTAATCTGATTGGATTCCGAATAAGAGTCCTATTCAGATCATCGTTGAATCTTAACATCTTATCTTTAGTTGATTTGGTACGGTAACATTGTGGAATTCAGGTCGGTTCTTCTCCGTACTAGTATCTCTATGCGTACATAATCCAAAAACCGCTCCAGAACTCGTTACCTCCTCGGTGATGAGCTCCGGAAGCTCCACGTGTCCACCGGGGCCTGGTCTCCCCTTTTTCTGTAGAGACAAGCTCCAGTTGTGCCACGCGTCAAGCGAGCAAGACCTCCCTCTCCTTCGGAGGTGAGCTCCGCGTGCGCCACGTATTCTAGCGGTCGGGACCTCCTCTCTTATTCGGAGGTGGCTCCGCACACGCCACGTGTCAGTGTCGGATCTTTCCTCTCTCTCCGGAGGTAGCTCCGGGTGTGCCACGTATCCATTCCGGACCTCCTCTCTTCGGAGGTGAGCTCCGTGAATGCCACGCGTCAAGTAGCACCAGACTTTCCTTTCTTCTCAGAGACGAGCTCCGAGGTTAACACGTGTCCAACAGCGACGGACCTCTCGGAGATAAGTTCTGGTGGCGACACGTGTTCGATAGAACCGGACCTCTTGGAGGTGAGCTCCGAGATTGACACGTATCCCGCGTGACTGGTCCTCTGATTTCCGCGGTGACTAGCTCCGAAGGTGACATGTGTCCTGCGGAAATGCCTTTGCTTCTTCCGCAGAGGCTAGCTCCGGGGCAACACGTGTCCCACAGGGTCGAACCTCTCCCCATTTGCGGAGATGAGCCCCGAGCCTGCCACGTAGTCAGTTTAGCGGCGTACCTCTCCCCACTTCGAAGGGATGAGCTCCGAACATGCCACGTGGCCAGCGGGTGAGACGGCCCCACGGGACCTCGTCGGGTGGTGCCGTGTTATGCGGCACCCAACAGCACACGGGTTGCAGAAACACATCATATTACATAAATAGTTTAGCGGAAGCGTACAAGATTGTTTTACAAATAAGTATATCAGAGTAAACTACAGCGGAAGACTATCACTCTCACGACTCATATCTAAACTAGTAACAAAGAAACGGTCCAGCCCACGGACGTTTCTTACTAGCAACACGAAGACAATCTGCAGCGGCGAGGATGCTCTTTGAGTAAGCACTCGGAGGTTCCCGAGTCTCATCGGCATTCCTTCTCATAAGCATCGAGTCAATTACCTGCAAAACAACTCGGATAGCATCTGTGAGCATAACGCTCAGCAAGACTTAACCGTCACCCTAAACATGGAACTCTAAGTGAGGTTATGAACATAACATAGGATGGCATAAGCATAATTAACTCGCCTAAAAGTGAATTCCTTACTTTCAGGTATTAATTGCAGCATTTTAAGTAACCCTGGGCACGCTACATCGGGTGTCCACAATCAAACAAGAAATGCTTTCCCCCGATGTAAATTGCTCATGGCATAAAAGAATCGAGTTTGCACTAGCCTATTCATCGAGGTCCAATACAACACTAGTATAATACTTCACATCAATATGATTAGTTCCTTTCTCATGCAAGTTCTTACTACGTCACGACTGTGAGAACAAGTATGCTCGGTCCATTCCGCGAGCGACGGTGATTCGAATCAATAACACCCGGACTACACGACACGTACGCCCGTACTCGACGTTGCCTACAACAACCATCACTGACGTCGTACGTGGCAGCCTTTCCCCCGTTTCACCCCCGCTGAATCGATCAAGTCGCCCCGTACAGTAGCTACTCTCATGGTGCACCTTCCGACGTGAGATGTCATGAGAATATTCCCCACATACTGCACACCGGCCGTCCGCCTGAGGCGACCCGAAAAGTCCCAACGACAGCTTCCCGAGGTACATCGGTTTACTGGGTCCCATATAGCCAGCATGAGTCCGGTACACAACTCAAACTTGTTCAACAGGGCCGCATACGGATTGGTCCTTGACCGACACGGACAGGTCTACAGCACCCATGCCCCTATGTCCTGCTGCTCCTACAACCTTCCGGTCTCCACTTTAACTTGCTAATTCAATTACGAACCAATCTCGTATGCCCCTGTTGTTCCTAAATCTGCGAGTAGCATCTCACTACTCGACTTCTACCGAACCGTACTTAAGCTTGGCAGTTCTACACGGTGATAGACACCTACCCAATACTCCATGGGTCATTTGGCTATGCAAGTGGAGTATCAAACACTAGACCTAATGCATAATTTATATCCTGACCGAAAGTGAATACAAAACAAAAACTTAACAGCTGTTAAATGCAAACCGGAGCTTGCCTGTTTTGCAGGGTAGTCGTATATAACAGTTAGTGTCCTTGCAGATCCACCCTTGACTCTCCGGAGCTTGATCCACTTTGATGAATCACTCCTTTGAGTCCCCTTCGTTGTGGTTCCTATTGAAATGCATATGCACATATTTTATAGAATGTAATGGAAAGAAGTTATAGAATTACTTTCTTAAGAACAGAGGTTGTGTGGAAAAGCCAAGCATGGCTTGGTTTGCCTCTGTTGTGCAAAGAACAAAATTAAACTAATTTGACCTTAAGGCCCTTAGCTATACACTAACCCTTTTCTCTAATGAACATAATAGATAAGCTGAAAAGATTTGAGTGCAACTGAAGAACAAGAACTCCAATGGCCTCAAAACTTTTACAGAAGGTTCTATACTACCTAAGGATTTAGCTTGCCAAATTGCAGCTAATGTGGAGTCATATTGTGTCCTCCATAATTCTCACAATATCTCTTATGTATTTTTCCCTTATACATAAGTATGGAGAATAAGAACAGGGAGTTCCAGGACTCATCTTGGGCTGATAATTTACATGTGAGTTTTTTATCACATGAGAGTCATCTGGTCCAAAATTCAGCCCTTTTACTTGGGTAGTTCTCCCAGAACAATTCTTTAAGCATTTGTACTCAATAGAATTAATTCTGTAGTAATGTGCATTTTCATGCCCAACTAAGTGAACTACAATTCCAAGTATGTCCCAGAGAGCTTGGCTAAATTTTCCTATGATTTTTGGAGCTATGGATTGCTCAGAACAGATTTTTGAAGTGGGAAACATTTTCTGAAAATGTTTCTGGACTCTTATGAACACAGCAGATTGTTTTTAGCAAATTCCTACTCAAATGATCTTCAAATGAGCTGAACATTTGCTATAAGGTCAACAATATGCTAAAGAATATTCTGGCAAAATTTGGGTATTTTTGGATAAACCAAACTCCCTCAATAATTCTTTTTCAGAAAACCTTCCAAGAATTTTCCAGAATTAAATAATTCGTTTCATACAAATTGGGTTGTATATTTGGACAGATCTATTCAATATGAATCCAACCCAATTTTAATCACTAAATTTGGGGATTCCTAGCAAGAGTTATGAGGTTCTAAAGTTTGGGGGAAAATTCTGAAATTGACCTCTGTTTATTTTCCCATTTTCAGAGACATAAGGACTTAACACCACATTTGGCAAAGCAAATAAGGACCAATGCTTCTGAAAATTTTACTGGAGTTCAAGTATTTTTGGAAGACTCTCCTGCCAAAATTTGGGGATTTTCCAATACATAGAACTCCTGGAAAAATTCCCACAAGCTTTTCCTTCTATGAATTAATGAGCCAAAACCAGGGGTTTTCATAATTATTGGGTTGTACCTCTGGATAGTACTCTCTTAAAGGAATCCAACAAAATTTATCTCACTATTTTTGGAGCTTCCTACACCAAGTTATGCATTTTACAAGTTTGCACAACTCTCTGTTTGATTTTAAACAGCACAGTCGTGCGTGGGGCCCACGGGTCAGGTGCTTCTTCAACCTCCCGCCAGAGCCCGCGGGTGCACACCGGCAGAAAACTTGGCATAGCTCGTTCTCCCTCATTTCTCCACCAAATGAGCTCCCGTTTCGCCCTACATGCTCCTGGGAACGTGGCGCAGCTGCCGGGCAAGGTTTCCCCGCGTGAAAACTGCTGTAGGTGGGTCGGCACCGGCGGGGCGGCTCGGGAGCTCGACATGGACGCGTTCCAGCGTGTCCAAGGCATCTCCCGGCGAGCTACGATGTCCTACAGCATCCCTATGGTTCTAGGAACATGGAACGGAGGTCAGATCGTGCAGGAAGTGGCTGCAACCTAGTCGTCACCGTGGACCGTGGCAGTTTTGGCCGCCGGCGACGATTTCTCGTCGCCCGGGGCATAGGAGGGTCGGTTTCCTTTGGTTTTCGGCGTGGGAGGGCGCTAGGGCATCTAGTTGCTGTGGTTTGAATTGTAGGAGGTATGATCAATCGGTTTGGGAGAATTTCACGAATTAAACACAGGCTGTTCTATACGTGCGCCGGTGCCAAAAATCGAATTCCGGCGAGCCGGCGTCGGGGGAGAGCAAGAGGACGACGGGATGAGGATCAGTACCTCCTGGCGCACCTCTGTGACCTCTTGAGCCTGCCGGAGAGGCGCTGGGCTGGCCGGGAGACAGGGGCAGTGGAGCAGCGCCGATGAGGTGCTCTGCTATCGATTTGTTTGCGAGGAGGAGAAAGCAATTGTGCCTTGCTTCGGCCGGGGGGGCACGTTATCACGTTGGGGGCGCGGCCAGGACCGACCCCAGGGCGCCAGCGCGTGGAGACCGGCAGCAGGAGCTGTCACCGGCAAGCTGCTCGGTGGCGCTCGCAAGCTGCTCGGGAAAAGTTCCCACCGAGAGCAAAACTTAGGGAGTAAGTCTCCTCCTTTAGCTCTATGATCTGTGGGTCCCACCCCCCCATTTCTTCACCAAATATCTTCTCAAGCTGATCTTTTCACTCTCCAAAATGCTAAGTTTTAAAAAGGTGGGCTAGAATTTGAATTCTTCAAATTCAGTTTGAATTTGCAAGACTAAACCCAAATTTGGTTTAGAATTTGCAATTTCTTCTATTTTAGTTCTCTTTTAAGCCCACCCTACAAATGGAAAGTTGGTGATAACCTTTTCCCTAAAAACTCAACTATATGGCTGCATGTTAATTCAAAGTTTTTGGGTCACCATATGTGTGAACTTTGAATTTCAAATCTGAATTTTAAACTTACATGCAAAGAGGTATTTAACTCCTTATTGGTCCAACACTTTTAAATAAAAAGGTGAGTCTCATCATGGATGATCATCCATGTATTACTTTGCATGAAGAAAAGTTTTAGCAGGTCCCATTTTTCATGTCTTTGCCACACATATGAACTCAAACTTTAGTTTTTATTCATACACATTTTTGGGACTTTTACATTCCCCCCCTTAAAAGAATCTCATCCCGAGGTTACAAAAGAGGAACGAGACGGGAGAGGTAATTACAAACTGTACAAAGATAAAAATTCCGGGTAGTTGGTGCAGATGTAATCTTCACTTTCCCACGTCGCCTCTTCCGCGGTGTGATTACTCCACAACACCTTGAAGAATCTGATCATCCGGTTCCGGGTTACCCGGGTCTTTTCATCCAAAATCTGGACCGGTCGCTCGGTGTAGGTCAGGTCCGGTTTCAATTCGTCGATGTCCTCAGTGCGAACAGCAGCGGTGAATTTGAGGCACTTCCGCGGCTGTGAAACATGAAATACATCATGAACACCCACTAGATTTGCCGGTAATTCCAGCCGGTAGGCTACGGGTCCGCACTTCTCCGTGATAGCGAAAGGACCAATAAAATGGGGAGCGAGTTTCCCCTTTACACCGAACCGGTGAATTCCCTTCATCGGAGATACACGAAGATATACGTGCTCTCCGACGTCAAAATGTAACGGCCTACGCCTTTGATCGGCGTAGCTCTTCTGTCGGGATTGGGCAGCCTTTAAGTTCTCTTGTATCAACCGAACTCGGTCTTCGGCTTCGTTGACAAGATCAATCCCAAACAGAACTCTTTCGCCGGACTCACACCAATTTAGTGGTGTGCGACACTTCCGGCCATAGAGAGCTTCATACGGTGCCATTTTAATACTCGCTTGATAACCGTTGTTGTATGAAAATTCCGCCAGCGGTAGGTGATCGTCCCAATTCCTACCGTGGTGGATGGCACGCGCTCTCAACATATCCTCAAGTACTTGATTCACCCTCTCAGTTTGTCCATCGGTTTGAGGGTGATATGCGGAGCTCTTAATCAGCTTCGTGCCCAACGAGGCGTGCAGCTGCTCCCAAAAACGAGCAACAAACAGCGCACCTCGATCTGAAATGATGGTCTTCGGGACACCATGTGAGCATATAATTCTGGAGATGAATAACTCCGCATATTGCTTTGCTCGATAATGAGTGTTCACCGGTATGAAATGAGCCGACTTCGTCAACCGGTCGACGATCACCCATATTGAGTCATGCTTCCTGGATGTGAGCGGTAGTCCGACGATGAAGTCCATACTCACATCCTCCCATTTCCACGCCGGTATCTTCAAAGGTTGTAGCGGTCCGGCTTTCCGCATATGATCAGCCTTGACCCGTCTACACGTATCGCATTCGGATACGTATTTAACAATCTCCCTCTTCATCCTCGTCCACCAAAATTTCTGTTTCAAATCTTGGTACATCTTGTTACTTCCGGGATGAATGGAAAACTTAGACAGGTGGGCTTCATCCAAGATCTTCTTCCGGAGTTTCATATTACGCGGTACCACTATACGGTCTTTAAACCATATCGTACCGTTCTCATCCTTCCGGAAGCATTTCATCTCTTCGTTGTCGAGTCTTCTCCGTATGTGAGACATACCTATGTCTCTTCTTTGAGCCTCAACAATCTCTTCACGGATTGTTGGAATGAGCGCGAGATTATAAAGCGCGCCATACGGAATGACACGAAGGCTTGGTTCTTCATCTTCCAACTCAGCAGCCGCTAAGTTGTGAACGTGGGCTTTTCGACTAAGCGCGTCAGCAACCACGTTTGCCTTGCTCGGATGATAGTGGATCTCAATTTCATAATCTTTGATGAGCTCCAACCATCTCCGTTGTCTCATATTCAGCTCCTTCTGCTGAAGATATACTTCAGGCTTTTATGGTCGGTGTAGAGGTGAACAAGATTACCAAGCAGGTAATGCCTCCACATCTTCAACGCCAACACCACAGCAGCAAGCTCAAGATCGTGAGTTGGATAATGCTGCTCGTGGTTTCGCAGTTGACGAGACCCATAGGCGACTACACGCCCATCTTGCATCAGAACACAGCCGAGACCGATGCCAGATGCATCACAGTATACATCAAATGGCTTCGTCGTGTCCGGCTGAGCAAGAACTGGAGCCGTTGTGAGATGTTTCACCAAAGTTTTGAATGCGGCTTCACATGCTGCATTCCACATGTATTTAGTGCCCTTCTTCAGCAGTTCCGTCATTGATTTAGCAATCTTTGAGAAGCTCGGAATAAACCTCCGATAATACCCCGCTAAACCTAGGAAACTTCGGACCTCGTGAACTGATTTGGGAGATTCCCACTTCAGCACCTGTTCAATCTTGCTGGGGTCCACGGCAATACCTTCTGCTGAAATAATATGCCCTAGGAAAGGCACTTGATCAATCCAAAATTCGCACTTGCTGAACTTGGCATATAATTGGTGCTCCCGCAACCGTTGTAGCACAATGCGCAGATGTTCAGCGTGCTCTTTTTCCGATTTGGAGTAAACCAAAATGTCGTCGATGAATACCACGACGAACTTGTCTAGCTCCGGCATGAACACCGAATTCATCAAGTACATGAAGTGTGCCGGAGCGTTGGTTAGCCCAAATGACATGATGAGGTACTCATAGAGTCCGTATCTCGTCGAGAAAGCTGTCTTCGGTATGTCCTCCGGTCGGATTTTGATTTGATGATATCCCGACCGAAGATCCATCTTCGAAAATACCTTTGCACCCACAAGTTGATCGAACAGGATGTCGATGCGGGGCAAAGGATACTTGTTCTTTATTGTGACAGCATTTAAAGGACGGTAATCAACACATAGCCGTAGTGTTTCGTCCTTCTTCTTAACGAACAGCGCTGAGCAACCCCAAGGTGAAGAACTTGGTCGTATGAAACCCTTGCTCATGAGTTCATTCAGTTGCTCTTTTAACTCCGCTAGCTCGTTAGGTGCCATCTTGTAAGGCCTTCGTGAGATAGGCGTCGTTCCCGGCGCCAGTTCAATCTTAAACTCGACATCCCGTTCGGGCGGCATGCCCGGTAAGTCATCGGGAAAAACGTCGGGATAGTCACGTACCACCAGAATATCTTCAAGCTTCAGCGCTTCCGTGTGGTAGGCCTCTACCATATCTGGATCTTCGCTGTCTAAAAACAGCGTGTGCTGTCCGTGAATCGGCGAGTCAATCTGGACAGTCCGGTTACCGATATTGAGAACGGCACCGTGACGATTTAACCAAGACATCCCCAATATAATGTCTATCTTCTGCCTATCCAACATAATCAGCGATGTTGGGTATATTTTTCCGCCCAAACACAAAGCTGCTCGGGACACAATCTGATTGGCAGAGATATTCCCTCCCGGTGAACGTATAAGAAAGCTCGTCGTGGGAGTATTGGTAGATAATTGGTGCTGATCCACGCATGTTTTGCTGATAAAATTGTGGGTTGCACCTGAATCAAAAAGTACCAATACGGGCACGTCCTTGAGAGTAAACATGCCCGCTAACACCGGTGCTCCCTCCGGGACATCCTCAATTGCAAGATGTTGCACACTCCCGGATTGCAATGCTGTTATGTTGACTTGAGCAGGTGGCGGCATACCACCTGATGATGATGGCTGTCTGGTGTTTACCAACTTCTCCCGGCATTCCTGCCTAAAATGCCCAAAACGGTGGCAATAAGAACACGGAGGTTTCCCCGGTTCTTCATTGACTTGTGGTTGAGAAGTTGAGGCACTTGGCTGCAGCAATGATGCAACAGATGTCATTCGTTGCTGAGGCAAAGGTGTTGCTTCAAGACATGATTCTTGAGCAGGAAATCTGTACGGAGTTGATCTCCCTGGTGCTTGCCATATCTCATCGGATGGTGTGTGATACACCACACGGTATTTACGAGGAACGATTGGTGTGTCTTCTTGCACATCCTCTCGGTCCCTCTTCTCTGCTTGACACTCAAGTGTCGCTTGTTCTTGCAGCAGAGCAGCACTGATCAACTCGGTGTAACTGCCTTGATTGAACAAAGCTAACTTCTCTTTTAGTATGGCACTCAAGCCATAGAAAAAGTAGTCACACATTGCAGCTTCGCTCATCGCATAAGCAGGAGCATATTGTGCCAGAAGGTTGAATCGTCTGACATAATCGAGGACACTCATGTTCCCCTGCTTCAAGTTTCTGAATTCTTGCTGCTGGGCCTTGATAAAACCCATAGGAATGTGACGAGCCCGGAATGCTTCACGAAATTCCGTCCATTCCACTTGATGGTCTTCCGGAACGGTGGCGAGATACGCAAACCACCAATTTCCGGCGGCTCCATGGAGCTGTTGAGCTGCAAATGATGTCTTCTGATACTCGTCGCACTCAAACACTCCAAACTTGGACTCCATAACTCGAAACCACTGATCAGCTTCCACTGGTTCATGGGCTTCCGTGAAGATTGGCGGTTGTGTCGCCAAGAAATCCAAGTAGGCGTTCCGAGGTGGAACGTCCTGTTGTGCACGCTGGAGTAAGCCCTGTTGTACCAAGGCTTGGAGTAGTCTTGTGTTCTCTTGACTTGACTCGACCATCTGAGCCATGGTATCCGCCCATACCGTTGATGGCGGTGCCCATGGTGGAGTCGAGTCATCACCGTCTCGATGAGAACCTTCAGTCCTACTCGGAGAATGAGTACGCACCATACTGCAAAAGCATAATTTTGAGGGGAATCACAACTTGATCTAGCAGTATGTGAAAGTATGTAAAACATGAACATGCTAAAACTTTATGAAAGCATAACAAAATTTCATGTTTACACATCTTTCTAAAGCCAACATATTCAGTCCCTCATTCTGTACAGAACAGACCTTTATGTACTTAACCCAGAATTTGATCCATTTATTAGCATTTTCATAACTCAAGTTGAATACCAAAGTTAAAGTTAACTTCAGTATATTTTCAACGAGTACTCATATGCCCCTAGATCATTTCTGGAACAAAAGTTAGGATTGTTCAAAGTTGACAGAATTTCTGGCTAAAATTTGCCAGCACCTCCTTTGTATGTGGCTGTTTTCATCACAGTTTTACATACAACTGGGGTACAATTCTGAACAAACTATGAACTACAAAATCGTTGTAAGTTTCATAACCTTTCCAACGGTGTATTACATGACCCTTAGAAAATTTTCTACAGATTGTTATGACCAATTTACCGAAACATCCAGAGAAGTTTGCAGCTGCTCTGTTTTCTGAACAGTTTGCATTCATCTGGACGTTCAACCAAGTTGGTGTCGGATTTGGCTCTGGAGTTCTACAGAAAAGTTGTAGAGCACTTAATAAACTTTCCAGAACTGTCTCAAACACCTCCATTGGGTCAAACTAATTAGAGTTACGCTCTGTTAAAGACCAGAAAAATTTCTGTCTGAACAGAGCACTCTGTCTTTGAGATCAAAAGAAGCCTAACAAGTTTCTTCTTTGAAACTTAGTTCAAATGAAGAGCTCAGTAACTAATATGTGCTTTATCACATCCATTTTTAGTTTGGAAGTTAGTCATGAATGATTTCTTCATAGGTAAGAATACTATCCAGTGTAGTACGGTGACGATGCATCGTAAGACATATGACGGTACTACGTTGCCTCACCAAAGAAAAACCTAACCGGATTACACCGGCATACACGTATCATTAGGTGGCACTAAAACGGTCACTCGCAAACGTGTTCTACACGCACTAAGGTTTTTCGTGGTTAGCACCTACATAAGCCACACTCAATCATCAGGTCCGGCTGCACACCGAACCCGGTATCCATAACAGTTTGTACACCCAGCCGTCATCACTCGCCCAGGTGTTCTCAAGCCAAACACGCCTTGAGCTACGTGTTCACGTTACTGACCACGTGACGGGGTCTCCCAAATTGCACCACGCACGCCAGGGAAGACGTTGCTCGAATACCCCAAATGACATGAAGAGTCGTAGAGGATACTAAAGCGGGTCGGGTTACCTGCCACCCGTGGGGCTCCACCCTTCAGCTTGTGCGCACTGGTGGACAGCGCATACGTGCACCCCCCAAGACATAAACCGTCCCGAGATGCACGATTTTTCGACATAACAAATAAGTTAGGTTGCCACCTTCATAATATGCTAATAGTAGTCCTTATGTGGGCCTAGTACCGATATCTCACCGTACCCTAAGTTTGTGACATAATATGATGCTCAATCCGTGCTCTGTTCCCAACGCAGCTCTGATACCATGCTGAGACGGCCCCACGGGACCTCGTCGGGTGGTACCGTGTTATGCGGCACCCAACAGCACACGGGTTGTATAAACACATCATATTACATAAATAGTTTTGCGGAAGCGTACAAGATTGTTTACAAATAAGTATATCAGGGTAAACTACAGCGGAAGACTATCACTCTCACGACTCATATCTAAACTAGCAACAAAGAAACGGTCCAGCCCGCGGACGTTTCTTACTAGCAACACGAAGACAATCTGCAGCGGCAAGGATGCTCTTTGAGTAAGCACTCGGAGGTTCCCGAGTCTCATCGGCATTCCTTCTCATAAGCATCGAGTCAATTACCTGCAAAACAACTCGGATAGCATCCGTGAGCATAACGCTCAGCAAGACTTAACCGTCACCCTAAACATGAAACTCTAAGTGAGGTTATGAACATAACATAGGATGGCATAAGCATAATTAACTCGCCTAAAAGTGAATTCCTTACTTTCAGGTATTAATTGCAGCATTTTAAGTAACCCTGGGCACGCTACATCGGGTGTCCACAATCAAACAAGAAACGCTTTCCCCTGATGTAAATTGCTCATGGCATAAAAGAATCGAGTTTGCACTAGTCTATTCATCGAGGTCCAATACAACACTAGTATAATACTTCACATCAATATGATTAGTTCCTTTCTCATGCAAGTTCTTACTACGTCACGACTGTGAGAACAAGTATGCTCGGTCCATTCCGCGAGCGACGGTGATTCAAATCAATAACACCCGGACTACACGACACGTACGCCCGTACTCGACGTTGCCTACAACAACCATCACTGACGTCGTACGTGGCAGCCTTTCCCCCGTTTCACCCCCGCTGAATCGATCAAGTCGCCCCGTACAGTAGCTACTCTCATGGTGCACCTTCCGACGTGAGATGTCATGAGAATATTCCCCACATACTGCACACCGGCCGTCCGCCTGAGGCGACCCGAAAAGTCCCAACGACAGCTTCCCGAGGTACATCGGTTTACTGGGTCCCATATAGCCAGCATGAGTCCGGTACACAACTCAAACTTGTTCAACAGGGCCGCATACGGATCGGTCCTTGACCGACACGGACAGGTCTACAGCACCCAGGCCCCTATGTCCTGCTGCTCCTACAACCTTCCGGTCTCCACTTTAACTTGCTAATTCAATTACGAACCAATCTCGTATGCCCCTGTTGTTCCTAAATCTGCGAGTAGCATCTCACTACTCGACTTCTACCGAACCGTACTTAAGCTTGGCAGTTCTACACGGTGATAGACACCTACCCAATACTCCATGGGTCATTTGGCTATGCAAATGGAGTATCAAACACTAGACCTAATGCATAATTTATATCCTGACCGAAAGTGAATACAAAACAAAAACTTAACAGCTGTTAAATGCAAACCGGAGCTTGCCTGTTTTGCAGGGTAGTCGTATATAACAGTTAGTGTCCTTGCAGATCCACCCTTGACTCTCCGGAGCTTGATCCACTTTGATGAATCACTCCTTTGAGTCCCCTTCGTTGTGGTTCCTATTGAAATGCATATGCACATATTTTATAGAATGTAATGGAAAGAAGTTATAGAATTACTTTCTTAAGAACAGAGGTTGTGTGGAAAAGCCAAGCATGGCTTGGTTTGCCTCTGTTGTGCAAAGAACAGAATTAAACTAATTTGACCTTAAGGCCCTTAGCTATACACTAACCCTTTTCTCTAATGAACATAATAGATAAGCTGAAAAGATTTGAGTGCAACTGAAGAACAAGAACTCCAATGGCCTCAAAAATTTTACAGAAGGTTCTATACTACCTAAGGATTTAGCTTGCCAAATTGCAGCTAATGTGGAGTCATATTGTGTCCTCCATAATTCTCACAATATCTCTTATGTATTTTTCCCTTATACATAAGTATGGAGAATAAGAACAGGGAGTTCCAGGACTCATCTTGGGCTGATAATTTACATGTGAGTTTTTGATCACATGAGAGTCATCTGGTCCAAAATTCAGCCCTTTTACTTGGGTAGTTCTCCCAGAACAATTCTTTAAGCATTTGTACTCAATAGAATTAATTCTGTAGCAATGTGCATTTTCATGCCCAACTAAGTGAACTACAATTCCAAGTATGTCCCAGAGAGCTTTCCTAAATTTTCCTATGATTTTTGGAGCTATGGATTGCTCAGAACAGATTTTTGAAGTGGGAAACATTTTCTGAAAATGTTTCTGGACTCTTATGAACACAACAGATTGTTTTTAGCAAATTCCTACTCAAATGATCCTCAAATGAGCTGAACATTTGCTATAAGGTCAACAATATGCTAAAGAATATTCTGGCAAAATTTGGGTATTTTTGGATAAACCAAACTCCCTCAATAATTCTTTTTCAGAAAACCTTCCAAGAATTTTCCAGAATTAAATAATTCGTTTCATACAAATTGGGTTGTAGATTTGGACAGATATATTCAATATGAATCCAACCCAATTTGAATCACTAAATTTGGGGATTCCTAGCAAGAGTTATGAGGTTCTAAAGTTTGGGGAAAAATTCTGAAATTGACCTCTGTTTATTTTCCCATTTTCAGAGACATAAGGACTTAACACCACATTTGGCAAAGCAAATGAGGTCCAATGCTTCTGAAAATTTTACTGGAGTTAAAGTATTTTTGGAAGACTCTCCTGCCAAAATTTGGGGATTTTCCAATACATAGAACTCCTAGAAAAATTCCCACAAGCTTTTCCTTCTATGAATTAATGAGCCAAAACCAGGGGTTTTCATAATTATTGGGTTGTACCTCTGGATAGTACTCTCTTAAAGGAATCCAACAAAATTTATCTCACTATTTTTGGAGCTTCCTACACCAAGTTATGCATTTTACAAGTTTGCACAACTCTCTGTTTGATTTTAAACAGCACAGTCGCGCGTGGGGCCCACGGGTCAGGTGCTTCTTCAACCTCCCGCCAGAGCCCGCGGGTGCACACCGGCAGAAAACTTGGCATAGCTCGTTCTCCCTCATTTCTCCACCAAATGAGCTCCCGTTTCGCCCTACATGCTCCTGGGAACGTGGCGCAGCTGCCGGGCAAGGTTTCCCCGCGTGAAAACGGCTGTAGGTGGGTCGGCACCGGCGGGGCGGCTCGGGAGCTCGACATGGACGCGTTCCAGCGTGTCCAAGGCATCTCCCGGCGAGCTACGATGTCCTACAGCATCCCTATGGTTCTAGGAACATGGAACGGAGGTCAGATCGTGCAGGAAGTGGCTGCAACCTAGTCGTCACCGTGGACCGTGGCAGTTTTGGCCGCCGGCGACGATTTCTCGTCGCCCGGGGCATAGGAGGGTCGGTTTCCTTTGGTTTTTGGCGTGGGAGGGCGCTAGGGCATCTAGTTGCTGTGGTTTGAATTGTAGGAGGTATGATCAATCGGTTTGTGAGAATTTCACGAATTAAACACAGGCTGTTCTATACGTGCGCCGGTGCCAAAAATCGAATTCCGGCGAGCCGGCGTCGGGGGAGAGCAAGAGGATGACGGGATGAGGATCAGTACCTCCTGGCGCACCTCTGTGACCTCTTGAGCCTGCCGGAGAGGCGCTGGGCTGGCCGGGAGACAGGGGCAGTGGAGCAGCGCCGATGAGGTGCTCTGCTCTCGATTTGTTTGCGAGGAGGAGAAAGCAATTGTGCCTTGCTTCGGCCGGGGGGGCACGTTATCACGTTGGGGGCACGGCCAGGACCGACCCCAGGGCGCCAGCGCGTGGAGACCGGCAGCAGGAGCTGTCACCAGCAAGCTGCTCGGTGGCGCTCGCAAGCTGCTCGGGAAAAGTTCCCACCGAGAGCAAAACTTAGGGAGTAAGTCTCCTCCTTTAGCTCTATGACCTGTGGGTCCCACCCCCCATTTCTTCACCAAATATCTTCTCAAGCTGATCTTTTCACTCCCCAAAATGCTAAGTTTTAAAAAGGTGGGCTAGAATTTGAATTCTTCAAATTCAGTTTGAATTTGCAAGACTAAACCTAAATTTGGTTTAGAATTTGCAATTTCTTCTATTTTAGTTCTCTTTTAAGCCCACCCTACAAATGGAAAGTTGGTGATAACCTTTTCCCTAAAAACTCAACTATATGGCTGCATGTTAATTCAAAGTTTTTGGGTCACCATATGTGTGAACTTTGAATTTCAAATCTGAATTTTAAACTTACATGCAAAGAGGTATTTAACTCCTTATTGGTCCAACACTTTTAAATAAAAAGGTGAGCCTCATCATGGATGATCATCCATGTATTACTTTGCATGAAGAAAAGTTTTAGCAGGTCCCATTTTTCATGTCTTTGCCACACATATGAACTCAAACTTTAGTTTTTATTCATACACATTTTTGGGACTTTTACAGCGGGTCGCGGCAAGTTGTCTTCGGCGCTCTCGGTGAACTGGATTCGGCTCTTATTGGCTATCTTTTGATAATTTTCTCTGTTCCTATTTCTTTTAAAATGTTCTCTCTTCATGAAACATGAATATATGCAGAAACCGAAAATGAGGGTGTTACACGTTGCCACCTACCAAAAGTTCGGACTAGTCCGCCTCACACCGGACTAGTCCGATATCACACAGAAACTCTTTATCCAGGAGAGAACGGACAAGTATGGAGGACCCGGACTAGTCCGACCACTGAGGCGGACAAGTCCGATCCACCAAGACTTAGTCGTGGGGAGTTCTCTTCTCACAACCATACGGACTAGTCCGCCACAAAACGGACTGCCCAAACTCACACAGGGACTCTTTGTCCGGGTGAGAACGGACAAATCTGGAGGACCCGCACTAGTCCGGCGACTGAGGTGGTCAAGTCCGGTCCACCAAGACTTAGCCGTGGGAGCTCTTATCTCACAACAATACGGACTAGTCCGCCTCAGAACGGACTAGCCCGAACTCACTGAGGGACTTTTTGTCCCGGTGAAACCGGATAAGTCTGGCTAGCCAGGACTAGTCTGGCCATTGAGGCGGACAAGTCTGGTTTACTAGGACTTAGTTCCAAAACACTCTCACCAAGAGAGAAACGGACTAGTCCGTCCCCAAACGGACAAGTTCGAACTCAGTCAGGAACTCTTAGTCCGCCCCAAAACGGACTAAGCCGTAGGACTTCCGGACTAGTCCGTCCTCTAGCCCCAACAAGTCCGGCCTACCCGAGTTTACCTCTCTAGCACTCTCCACTAAGGATTTGACACTTCTAACGCTTTGAGCTCTCTTCTACGATCTCAATGCACTTGACACACACACACTCTCACTCTTACACGACTAGCCTACTAAAGACTCAAATGAAACCCTAATTTCTACTCTTCGAGTCTTCGACATCGTTCTTCATCCTTTTCCTTTTTGAGAGTTTAGGTGCCCGCCTTGGAAATATCCTGTGCTTATGATCATCTCAGCTCATTAGTCTCTTAATTGTCGTCATCAATCATCCAAAACTCACGGGGATACCTAGATGCACTTACAGGTGGTGCTGGCAACAGCTCTGGCAGTGTTGCAGTCGGGGCAGCTCTAACGGGTGCGAGGAAGACGCCTGGCGCTCCCCCTTCTCCGAAGCCGACAGGGGGAGTTCGGGAACCCAACGTGCCTCCGGCCCCGAGGCCGGCAGTGAAGAAGACTCCCGACGCACCTCCGGCTCCGAACCTAATGATGGAGAAGGCTCCTGACGCGCCTCTTGCAGCGAAGAAGGCACATGACGTGCCCCCGGCTCCGAAGCCGACGGGGCGGTCCCGACACCCGACGCGCCTCCGGCCCCAAGGCTGGCAGGGAGGAAGACTCCCGACGCGACTCGAGCTCCGAAGCTGACGGGGGCGAGTGGTTCTAGTCCCCCACGCAAGAAGCTTCGCTCCTTCTGGAACTGCCAGGCACCCATGTATGACGCAAACCTTAGGGTAAGCTACGGTCTTGCTGCTATTCTGCTTGTGTGATTGACTTTGGCTCCTTTCTCGCAGGGCTTCATCGTAGAGCGCGACTCCTTCTTCGCAGCAGCCCAGGGCCATAGGCCTTTTGTTGCTGGGGTTTCTGGAGGCCCAGCACCGGAGCCAGCGCCTGAACCAGCCCAAGACACCGACTCTTGGGCTCCAGAGACTGGCCGACCGACGGACGCGGACATCCTTGGCGGTGGTGCGACATATCCAAGGCAACCTGCAGGCCCACCCCTTTCTTCTTCGTAGGCGGGTGTGGTGGTTGTTGAGCATGAGGATGATGAGCCCATGGAGGCTATGGAGTGTACTCTCTTGCAAATGCCGGAAGTGGTTCCGCCCCCCAAGGCCATGAAGGTGGCATACTCTGACCTGGAACAAGTGCATGAGGCGCTTGGTCGGGAGTGGGCCAAGATGAGAGCAGAGAAGTGGCGCCTCACGAACTGGGGCGACTTGTTGAAGGAGCGGACCCAGGCCACCAAGGAGAAGGCGAGGGCGAGGATGGAGCGGCTGGAGGCCATGCAGGAGGCCATCGACTCGGAGCGGGCCACGATCAGGAGGCTCAACAGGACGGCTCGTGACCTCTTGGATGAACCTAGAAGGCTCCACGCCATAGGCGACACTCGTACCGAAGCTCTCTTAGAGGCGCGGGAGGTCCTCATCCAGCGGGAGCAGGAGCTGCAGGCGAAGGAGAGGGACCTCATGATCCACGAGGCGGCCCATGAGGGGGAGCTGGAGCGCTTGGGAAGTAGCTCCAGGACGTCCGCGAGAGTGAGCTCGCAGCCTCATTCAAAAAGGCCTCCCTGGAGCATCGTGTTGCGGAGCTAGCTGCCAAGGAGGCCGAGCTGGTCGGCACGGAGAAGGAGCTGGTGAACCAAAACCTGGTTTGGGAGTTGACCGCTACTGCCAAGACACTGGAGGAGCTTCAGTCTTCCCGCACCGTCGAGGCGGAGAAGGTCTAAGACTTCCTCGGCTGCACGGAGACAGTGTTGGAGCCCTTCGGCTTCAGCCCCTTGCACTCGGGTGGTCCGGTGCAGGAGGTGAGCCAAGTGCTCCCTACATTGGACTCAGCCAAAGCCAAGCTGCTGGCGCTGGAGGGCATTGTCGGGGAAGAGCTGGAGGCCGAGGGCAAGGCTCTAGCTCAGTAAGTGGCGGAGCACGTGCTCACGTGCTTCTGGAGCTAGGACCCCAATGTCTCGTCGCAGAGGCGATGGAGGTGGTCAGGTCCTCTCTGGAGGACACCGCCAAGCTCGTAGCTATGAGGTTCCAACGTTAGTAGGTTTCTAGGGCTCCAACTCGTCTTGTGTTCCTGCCAACCCTTATCATTGAATAAAAACTTGTTGTTGAAGTTTTTATTTCTTGTGTACTAGATGTGTGTCTTCGGGTCCTTGACAGCGCAAGGGCCCGAAGCAACTTGGCTGAGGTGGCTAGTTCTTCGCCGATGCTTCGCAAGGACCCGAAGAAGCTTCGGGGTGTAGTTAACTTGTTGTAGTTGAAGCTCCAAGTCCCTGCTTGTTGCCGTTGTGGCCCCAACGTACTGCCTACATAGATCACCGTGATGGCCCCCTTGTAGGTTTGGCCCTTAGGTTGGGCGCACCTACCAAGCAGATGTTGGAGGCAGGACATCGACAGTGAACCCCCTTGGAGGTCCGGGACGCTAGGACCTGCTCGGGCCTGCACAGACATGGTAGAGAAAATGAGTAATTGTGCTTACTGGCCACAATTCCCTGCTCCTAGTTTTGATGTGTCTTATGGTCCTTAGCCGAGCTGCAGGGCTTGGGTAATTCGATATGAGAGAATTCGGGTTATGGTTACTACTTTGCTCAAGAGTATGGGCAGTCCGGCTCCCCGCTACTCAATCGCAACGCTGGAGAGGCAAAGTGTGCACGCTTAGGGTGTAGGACCAGGCTAAGCAGGCTACACGCTCTGGACCTCCCGCTGGCATTAGCTTTCTCGGGGAGGGATCATTTGGCGCCATAGGGACTCCAAACAAGAAAATAACTCAAGGACCTCGGATACACCACAAGTACCTCAAACAGACCCGCTTGCAGAAGGATAGCACAACTCCCACTATGGGTAATCACAAGGAAAAGTGGCTGGCCATACGGCTGGAGCGGTACGGGAAAGTAAGCACGAAAATGAAAAAGGCGATGCCCGGGGTTTGGTTATTCCCTTGTTCGTAAGTGTGTGACGTCCGGCCCCAAGTACTCAGTCATAGCGTTGGGGAGGCATAGCATATAGGCTTAGGGTGCAGGACCAGGCTAAGCAGGCTGCATGCTATGGACCTCCCGCGCACGTTAACATTTCAGCGAGGGGACCTTCAAATGCCACGTGACTCCAAACAAGCAGATAGGACGAAACCTGGACATGCCATGAGACAGTTGATATGTGAAAGTAAGCATAAACTGCAAAGTAATGAGATGGAAGTAAAAACACATGGTAGGATAGATTTTTCCCGTATCAAGTTAATTCATAGGAGGAGGCAGGCTTTACAGGAAGGCAGCGACCTGCTTCGGATGATAAGAGTAGCAGGACTCCTCCGGAGCTTAGTTGTTTCGAGCGCTGCTCCTAGACTCTATGACATCCTAACAGAGAAAAAGAGTCCTACCGACGCGTTAAGGATAAAACTTACAGAGGTGCTCTATGTTCCAAGGATTGGGTAGAGGTACCCCATCCTCCATAGCAGGGTGACCACACACGAGGCGGGATACTTGTGTCACTCAGGATGGACCCTCCTAGCAGGGGGAGAGTTTGTTTGCCCCTTCGCGAGAAAGTATGCACCGTAGCACCAGGTCGCCCACCTCGAGCTGGCTACTACGCATGAACCACTGGTGATAGCGTCGAAGCACCTGGTGGTACCGTGCATTTCGAGCAGCTGCTTGCCACCTTCTCTCATCGACAGGGTCGATGTCTTCACGTCGGAGCTAGTCCTGCGTGGCTTTGTCGTATGCCTGGACACAGGGGGGGCACGATGATTTTTGGGGGAGGACGACCTCAGCCCCATACACCAGGAAGAAGGGTGTTTCCCCTGTCGCTCGGCTGAGGGATGTTCGGCTAGCTCACAATGCTCACGGAAGCTCGTCTACCCAATTGGCACCGTGTTTCTTCAAGCAATTGTAGGTGCGTGTCTTTAGTCCCGTGAGTATCTCAGCATTAGCCCTATCGACTTGTTCGTTGCTCTTTCGATGCGCAATGGATGCATAGTAGAGTTGGATGTTGAAGTCTTTGCAGTACTCTTGAAACACTACACTTGTGAACTGGGTCCCGTTGACGGTGATGATTCTAATCGGGACCTCGAACCGGCAGATGATTGACTTGATGAACTTGACCGTTGTCTGCTTATTGATTGTCACTACAGGGGCTGCTTCTGGCCACTTGGTGAACTTGTCTACAGCGACGTAGAGGTACCGGTATCATCCGTCAGATCTAGGGAAAGGTCCCAGGACGTCGAGCCCCTACAAAGCGAAGGGCCATGAGGGCGGGATTATCTGCAACATCTGCGCCGGTGTGTGGATCTGTTTGGCGTGGAACTAGCACGCACTGGATCTCTTGACCAGCTCGACGGCATCCTGGAGAGTTGTCGGCCAACAGAAGACAGGTCGGAAGGCTTTACTGACCAGCATGCGGGAAGATGCATGGTTCCTACACTCGCCTCCATGGATCTCTACGAGCAAGTCGCAACCCTCCTCCCAGGTTATGTAGCACAATAGGACACCATTTGCACCACGACGGTAAAGATCCCCCTCTACCAGCGTGTACCTCTTAGCCAACCGAACGATTCGTTCAGCGGATGCATGTTCATCAGGAAGGATATTATCTTTCAAGTAGTCTTGGACCTCCGTGATCCATGCTTCGGGACATACTTGAGCTTCTAGATCTTGAGCGCCGGGTTGCACGGAGTCCCCGGTGACGCTTACGATCCTTAGCGGGCTCCATGGTAGAAGGGCCGCTAGGACCGCCAGCTTCGAGGTGATGGTCTCGTCCCCTTCGCCTCGTTCACCAGGCCAGGCCATGGGTCACAACAACTTCCTTTCAAAGACTCCCTGAGGCACCGGGGCCCAAGTGGAAGCTATCGTTGACAGGTTGTCGACGATTGTGTTGTTGGCGCAAGGGACATGGCACAAGTCCAGGACTTGGAAGTCTTTTCCAACTTCTACACTTGGAGGAGGTAGGCTACAAGCTGAGGATCATTGCAGAAGCAATATCTCTTGACTTGCTTGATGATTAGCTGGGAATTACCCTTGACCAACAACTGCGGGATGTCGAGAGACAACACGGTCTTTATATTAACCTGAAGATGAGAGCCTCATACTCCGCAATGTTTTTGGTTGCCTTGAAGTCAAGCCGCACCATGTACTTGAACTACTCCCCAGTCGGGGTGAGGAGCAGTACCCCCACTCCGACACCTTGCTTGCCCGAGGAGCTGTCGAAGAAGAGTGTCCAGTGAGGCCCGGTGAAGATCGAAGCTCTAGGCTCGGGCTCACCGTTTTCTTGGCCCCCTGGGTGGCACAGTGGTGTTGTCCACTCAGCCACAAAGTCAGCCAATGCCTCACTCTTCATCGTATGGCGCGGTAAGAAGTCAAGCTCGAACTACGCCAGCTCGGCAGCCCACTTTGCGATGTTCCTAGTTGCGTTGGGCTATGGAGTCGGATTTCAGTGGGTATGAAGTGACCACTGAAATCTTGTAAGCTTGGAAGTAGTTGCGTAGCTTCCTTGATGCAATGAGGATTGCATAGAGCAGCTTGTGCAACTCAAGATATCTTGTCTTGGCGTCATGGAGGACCTTACTTACGTAGTAGACCAGATGCTGGATGGTCCGAACCCTCCCTAGGGGGTCCATTGAGTCTTCTTGGAGAGGTCCGGGACTCGAGGGCTCCTCGCCCCCAGGTCTGGGACTGCACTTCGGTAGCTGGGACCCGAATGCACATTGGTCCTTAGGTCCGGTGGACTGGGACCTGACTAGCTCCTCGCCACTTGACCCCCTTGCTAGGTCCGAGTCCTGGAACTCGAGACCTGCAGCAGGAGCCTTGTCTGGGTCTTGGGGTCGTTGTGGTTCCGGTCACTCCGCGACAAGGACCATGCTCACGACCTCTGCTATGGCAACGATGTAGAGGAGTAGAGGCTCGTCTTGTTCCGGAGCCACCATGATCAACAGCGTTTTGAGGTACCTCTTCAGCTCCTGGAACACCTCATCTGCCTCCTTGGTCCACACAAAGGGTATAGACCTACGAAGAAGCTTGAAGAATGGAAGAGTCTGCACAACCAGTCTAGAGATAAACCGACTGAGTGCTGCCAAGCATCCCGTGAGCGTCTGCACGTCCTTGATGCGAGCAGATGGCCGCATCACTTCGATTGCCTTTATCTTCTCTGGGTTAGCTTCAATTCCCCGATGTGAGACTAGGAAACCGAGTAGCTTTCCAGCAGAGACCACTAAGACACACTTGTCTGGGTTCAACTTCGTGCGTGTCGAACACAACCTTGAAGACTAAGGCGAGGTTGTCGAGCAAAGATGCATGCGACTTAACCTTAATGACGATGTCATCGACATACAACTCTACTAGGTCCCGAATGAGATTCCCAAATGTTTTTTGCATGGTACGTACAAAAGTGGGAAGAGCATTCTTAATACCATAAGGCATGGATACATAGCAAAACAGGCCATCTACTGTTATGAAGGCGGTGCGCTCTTCATCTTCTATAGACATTGGTATTTGGTGGAAACTGAGTAAGCATCTAGTAAGCACAGTAGATCGCAACCGGATGTAGAATCCACTATTTGGTCTATGCGAGGGATAGGAAAAGGATCATTTGGGCATGCCTTATTGAGAGTGGTGTATTCGATGCACATCCGAAACTTCCCGCCTGCCTTGGGGACGACAGCAGGGTTGGCCATCCATCGTGGATGGAGGACCTCTAGGATAAAGCCGGCGTCGAGCAGCTTCTTGATTTCTTCACCGATGAAGTTCTGCCTCTCAAGGGACTGTTTCTGAGGCTTTTGTTGCACTGGTTTGGCGTTGTGGTAGAGCTTTAGATGTCGCTCAATCACCTCCCTGGGGATCCTAGGCATCTGTGACGGTTGCCATGCAAACAAGTCGACATTAGCTCGTAGGAAGGTGAAGAGTGTGAGTTCCTATTTGTCACCTAGATTCCCCGCGATATGAGTAGTCTGGGCGGCATCCGAGCCGATTTGGACGACTTTGACGGGGACGTCCCTGCCGTTTGAGGGCTGCACGTGGGGTACAGATGTCGACCCTCGCTAGCGCATGCTTGGAGGCGGCCGACTAGCTTCGCCGTAGCCAGAAGCAGTCTCCTGCACCACTGCCAACGCCTGAAGCTTCTCCAACGCTGAGACGGCGGCAGAGCGGTCTCCGTGGATCTTGAGGACGTCGCTAGGTGTCAGCATCTTCAAGACCAGGTAGCCGTAGTGGGCTACAACCATGAACCGGTACAGTGCTGGCCTGTCGATGATGGTGTTGAAGGGGAGGCTGACCTCTGCAACGTCGAAGAAGACGCTCTCCATTCGGTAGTTCTCAGGCGTCTCAAAAGTCACCGGGAGGGAGATGCTACCACATGGCCAGATAGGGTCCTGACCACCCCGAGAATGGACGCGAGCGGGTGAGGTTGGACATAGGGTTCAACCTCGTCAATCTATAAAAAATGATAATATGAGGGGCTTTTACTATAGGATGGTGTATGGGTTCTATTAGTATAAGCATATCGGTTGGAAATATGTGAACACTAAGGAAATGTAATTATTGATATATGAGTAACACTAGAAGTACGGCTAGATTAATACCCCTCCGTTCTGAAATAAATAATGTTTAGTACATCTAATTTAGTTTAAAATAAACTTGATTTTTTATTCTAAACGTCATTTATTTTAGAATAGAAGGAATACAGTCCATGCCAATCAAACATTAGAGCCATTGCGTCTCACTCTACCACCTAACATGACAAAATCCAAATGGTCGAGTCAGATCTGTCAACTTCTACAAATTCAATGGCACCACAAATTATAATAAACGTTAAGGCAAATGCTAATGCTGTGCGTGGCAACTGGGCACTGTCGGAGGCGGAGACAGCAGGCCAGCAGAGCACGGAGTGGCGGCGGTTCCCGCCGTTGAAAATCGAGACTGCTTTTCCTGCCGTTGAAAACCCGGGAGCACCTTCAAAATGCGAAAGCGGCGGCCCGGACCGACAGCCTGGCAGGTGGGTCCAGCCCACCAAGGCATGAGCCCGTTCGCAAGTCCCAGCCAGGCCCATCTCTACCAACCACTGAGTTCGAGACCCCCACTTCGCTTCCAGTCTTCCGCTTTTCCCTTCCCTGCCCGGCCGCCACCCCCTCGTCTCTGCTTCCGTCTCCGGCCTCCCTCGCCTCGCTGTAAACCCTAGCCCGCCGACACCACGTCGCGGCCCCGATCCCATTTCCAAACCCTGCGGAGCCCGCGACGGACCGTGAAGGAGCTGCCCGTCGCCGCTCGAACCCTAGCTGGTCTGTTCCGATGGCCGCGGCGGATGGTGACCAGCGTTGGCTGGTGGACTGCCTGACGGCCACGCTCGACACCTCGCGCGACGTCCGCGCCCTCGCCGAGGAGTCGCTCCGCCAGGCCTCCCTCCTGCCAGGTTCGCCGCCCGCCCGCACCCCCGCCCAACATCTCTCTCTCTAGCGCATGATGGGCTGGGAATTTCAGTTTCGAGTATTTCGGCTTAACGTATCAGATGCCGCTTCGATCGAATTTCTGGCAGCCTCGTGGTTGTAGCATTTTGGCTGGACAGGCTGTGAGCGTGCACATTCTCTACTCTTGGTGATGGCTCCCGTTACGTTTCGGGCAATCGGTTTGGAAATGGTTGTTTACTAGGCCTTTTTTGGTACAGTTGATCTGTTCGCTAAGGTCTTGACTGGTAATGTTGTGCTGTATGCACTACTGCTCCAGAGGCGAATTGGCGTAACCCCCACATCCTCAGCAGCAAAAATATCAAGTACCTTGACCGTGTTTTCTCTTTTTGAGCACTGGGAAAATGACTGATCTGACCATCATATGTGCCCGTGACCTTGTCCTACTGCAGCTAACTAAGACGACTTTGCAAAACCGAGTTTCATTTTGTAACATCCTAACACACCTTCTCAAATTTGATGCACTTTAAGGTTCTTGCCCTGTCATTAATTAGCCTAACATCTTAAAATAAACGTTTGACAACCCAGCCGCTGGGGAGGAATTTCGAATCCTTCACCAATTTGTTCCACAAATTGCTAGTATTTTCCCAGTCCACTACTTATAGCTATCAGTAGCCTGATTTTTCTTATTCCTGTATGTCTTCTCAGGATATGGAGCTGCCCTTACCAAGGTTACCATCAACAAGGAGATCCCTTTCGGTTTACGCCAGATATCCTTTCAACATTTTTTTTGCATTTCTTCTTTATATCGCAACTCTGCAGTGCATGCTGTATTTTCTTCGGACTATATCCCATGAATTGGGCTAGCTTCTGTTTCCTTTTCGTTGTTCCTTAACTACCTGCCACCTGGCTGCTGTCTTGCTAAAGCAGTTCATCAAGCATCATTGGCAGGAAGATGAAGAGAATTTCATGCCCCCTGTTGTTTCATCTTCGGAGAAGGTACATCACTAAACTTTAAAAGTTTTATATTTTGAACGCAACATAAGGGGATACTAGTGAGAATGTACTGTGATGCCTTTTCTGGTGCTTCATCGGCTTCCCTATAAAATAGGCAAGCAATATCCATTCATTGTTTTACCACAGTACTAAGTTAGGATTTAGGAAGTTTCAACTAGCAACACTGCTAGATTGGGGATCTCTACCCACATTTGTGAATATATGACTAGACCAACCATATTCTCCCCAGTGAGACCTGGGAAATTTGATTTCACTATTTAATTATTCAAAATTGATGTTATTTGCTTAGGAATACGATAGAAAGGAGTCCTACCGGACAATTGTTGAATACAATAAAAAGATCTATATACTATGACACGTTCGGAACACAATTTGGGCCAAAGCACTGGATTGGATCCCTTTGACGCTGTCGAAGTGTTCAGTCGACACTTCCCCCGGGCCTGCACTGGGCAGCCCGCGGAGGTTCTTTTTTCGGTGGGGCTAGTCTCTAGCGGAGAGCTTGCGCAGATGGACGAGTTAGTAAGAGCTTGACACGGCGAGTTTTACGTGGTTCAGGCCGCCGGAGCGTAAAACCCTACGTCCACGGCGAGCTATGGAGCTCGCTGTATTGCTTGCTGCTCAGGACCGGAGGCCTGAGCTCAGGGGTGAGTTACAGCTTGAGAGTGTATGGCTAGCGTATGAGTTGCAAAGTGCGAACCCAGAGGTGCGGATGGCTAGAGTCCGAACCCCTTCTAACGTCGCCTACCCGAGCCTTTTATAGTCCAAGACTCGGGTGGCTTACAAGGGGGGCCGGGACCCGACAGGTGGTCCCGGGGAGATTGACTGATATCTACCGTATCTGCAGTTATGCCGGTAGTTGTCTCTGCCGAAGGCTTCTGAGTCTTCGTCTTGTAGCTCTGCCCATGCCGCATGCTAGTCGTAGTGGATGATGACGGCGGGGGCGGCATGGGATGTCTTGTCGCTGCGTTTATTGGCTGGCAACCTCTGACACTGCGCGCCAGTCTGTGATGCGACTGGGCGCAATGGCACCTGACAGAGGCGTGCTCCGCGTCTTGGGAAGGCGCGGGCCTTGAATACCTTGTACGGGCAAGGTATGGGGCATCTTTACGCCCGCTGCCTATCGCTCGGGGGCAGGCAACGCCGTTCTGCTGGCCACGTGGCGGGCCCGGAGCCCTCCTCAGAAGAGAGAGGGGTCCGGCCCCGCAGGACACGTGGAGCCTTTGGACCTCTCCCCGCGGAGGGGGAGGTTCGGCTTCTGTTGGCCACGCGGCGAGCCCGGAGCTCCTCTCCGAGGAGAGGGAGGTCCGGCCTCTCCGGACACGCGGCACCTTCGGACCTCTCTCCCGCGGAGGGGGAGGTCCGGCTTCTGTATGCCACGTGGTGGGCCCGGAGCTCTCCTCTGAGGAGAGGGAGGTCCGGCCCCGCTGGACGCGTGGCGCCTTCGGAGCTCTCCCTGCGGAGAAGGGCGAGATCCTTAGGCATTTTCCCCTGTGCGCGGGGGTACCCCATATCGAGGGTACCGACAGTGGCCCCCGGGCCCATCTCGGGGGAGATAGCGAGCCCGAGGTGGGACCTTCGTCTCTTCTGATCCGCACACTTTCTTGTCTTGAGTACTCCATGTGCTGGCAGGGTCTTGACGGCTTCGGTGTTCAGCCTCTTAGGAGAGGGTGAAGCCTGGCATCGGAGCTCGGCCCGGCTGTGGGGGCGGAGGTCCGGAAGTCATCGGAGCTCAGGCCAGCGAAGGGCGTGAGGTCCGGCATCAGCGCTCGCCTCTGAAAGGAGGGCGAGGGCTGGCCTCGGAGCTCGGTCTGGCTGTGGTGGCGGAGTCCGGAAGTCATCGGAGCTCAGGCCAGCGAAGGGCATGAGGTCCGGCATTAGCGCTCGCCTCTGAAAGGAGGGCGAGGGCTGGCCTCGGAGCTCGGCCTGGCTATGGAGGCGGAGTCCGGAAGTCATCGGAGCTCAGGCCAGCGAAGGGCGTGAGGTCTGGCATCAGCGCTCGCCTCTGAAAGGAGGGCTGGCCTCGGAGCTCGGCCTGGCTGTGGAGGCGGAGTCCGGAAGTCATCGGAGCTCAGGCCAACGAAGGGCGTGAGGTCCGGCATCAGCGCTCGCCTCTGAAAAGAGGGCGAGGGCTGGCCTCGGAGCTCGGCCCAACTATGGGGCGGAGGTCCGGAACTGCTCAGTGGTCCCCCCTTTCCTATCCCTTAGTCTCATTTGGCTTACTGTCCCAGGCCGGAATACGGGGCTTGGGTAATCCAGTGCACTTGGTCCCGGAGGTCTGGCCCCAGCCCCAGTCAGGGTGTAACCGCCCGGCCCCCTGGTACTCAGACCGTAGCGCCGGGAGGCAGAGTGCGCATGCTTTGGGTGCAAGACCGGGCAAAGCAAGGCTCCTGACCCCCCGTTCTAGCGTAGGTCTTTTCTCGGAGGAGACCAACTGGCGGTGCAGTACCCTTATAGGGGGAGATCCAAAAGGCCACCGGGCCTCTGGCAGGTACCCCAAGCACTACCGCCTTTGGCAGGACGGCAAATATCGACTATGCATGAGAGCCGGAAAGAGGAGCCGAGTGTACAATGGACGCACACTGTCTAGAGCATGGGGAGGTGTTCATATAAATTAATGCGTAATTTAAATAAACACCTAAGTAAGCATGGTGAACTTACTGGGTAGCGTCGGAGCACCTGTCTTCACGCAGAGCGGGTCATGCGTGGCTTCGTCGTACGCCGGACACGGGGGGGGGGGCCCATGGCTATATCAGGGGGAAGCATGGCTTCGGCCCCGCATACCATGTGGAAGGGTAGTTCCCGTGACCCGGCCCTGGGAAGTCCGGCTGGCCCTCGACATGGAGGAGCCGGTATCCCCCGACGGCTCTGGGTGCGCGTCTGCACCGGTTGTGTGGGTCTGCTTGGTGTGGACCTGGCACGCATTGCATCCCTAACCGGTTTGACGGCGTCCAGGTGGCTCTCGGTCAGTAGGAGCCATGCCGGGTGGCTTAACCGACCAACGTGCGGGACGATGAGCGTTCCCAGCACTCGCCTCCTTGGACTACTGCGAGCTAATCGCAGCCTTCCTCCTGGGTTATGCACCGCAATAGGATGTCGTGGCGCCACACCAATAAAGATACCAGCGCGTAGCACTTAGCCATCCGCACCACCCGTTCAGCGGATGCACATTCATCAGGAAGGATGTCCTTCAAGGAGTCCCGGATCTCCGTGGTCCATGCATCGGGACTACTTGAGCTTCTGGATCTTGAGCGCTGGGTTGCACGGAGTCCCCAGTGACTCTTACGATCCTTTGGCGGCATCCAGGGCCGCCGGGACTGCCTAGCTTCGAGGCACTGGTTCAGCCCCCTTCGCCCGGCTCGGCGGGCCGGGCTGTGGACCGCAGCAACGTCCTCTCGAAGACTCCTTCATGCGCAGGGGCTCCGATGGAGGCTTTCGTTTAGAGGTCGTCAGCTGCGGCCGTGCAAGCGCGCGGTACATGGCGCAGGTCCAAGGCTAGGAATTCTTTCTCCAACATCCGCACGTGAAGCAGATAAGCAGCTAGCTGTGGGTCATTGCAGGGGCATTCACCCTTAACTTGCTTGATAACTAGCTGGGAGTCGCCCTGCGCCAACAACTGGCGAGCGCCCAGAGACAGGACTGTCTTTTAGGCCAAAGATGAGTGCTTCATACTCTGCTAAGTTGTTGGTTGCCTTGGAATTGAGACGCACCATGTACCCAGACTGCTCCCCCGATGGCATGAGAAGCAGTACGCCGGCACCGGCCCCCTGCTTTCGCGAGGAGCCGTCGAAGAAGAGCGTCCAGTGAGGCCCGGTGAAGACCGGAGCTCGGTACTTTGGTTCACCGTCTTCGCGGCCCCCTGGGTCAGCCTTCGTTGGCGTCCACTCAGCCACGAAGTCAGCCAGTGCTTGGCTCTTGGCTGTTTGACGTGGTCGGGAGCTCAGCTTGAACTCCGCCGTCTTCGGGCTGTCTTCCGGCTTCGGAAGCTGGCAGTGAGTGCCAGCTCCGCCCTCCGGCTGCTCTGGCGCACTTGTCCGCCAGGCTGAAGGGCTCGGAGGCATCGCAGACCTCTCTGGTTTCAAGCCTCCCAAGCATCTTCTTGTCCTGGACACTGTCGAAGTGCCGCCACCACAGAAGCACTTTGAATATGCGGAATGGTGTTGCGTACCTGGGAGAACCGCTGGATGAAGGAGGGCAGCGACTCCCCAGGTTGTTGCTTGATGGCTTGGAGGTCAAGCTCCGTGCCGGGACGGGTGTAGGAGCTGCCGAAGTTGGCGATGAACTACTGACAGAGCTCTCCCCAGGAAGTTATGGAACCCTGAGGGAGGCTCATTAGCCAAGACCGGGCTGGGCCGGTCAAGGCGACGGGGAAGTAGCTTGGCCATGACGGCCTCATCACCTCCTGTGGCAAGTACGGCGGTGGAGTAGATCTGGAGGAACCCCGCCGGGTTGACGCTGCCGTCGTACTTCTCGGGCAGGTGCGGCCGAAACTTGCGCGGCCACCTCGTGAAGCGGAGGTGGGGCTCCAGGGCCGCACATCCTGCCCCTGTTGCTGCAGGTGTTGGTGCCGCGAACGCTTGGTTCGCCGCTGGCACAGTGTACCCCGGTATGGGCAAGGCTGCGCCATAGACCGGGGGCGCCGTTTGCAGGACATATGGCTGTGGCATATGCTGCGTGGCGTATGTCTGGGGCAGAGTTTGCGTGGCGAAAGTCTTCGCCTCAGGCAGGGTTGAGGCAGTCGTCATGCTGACGCCGACCTCTTGGCTGCGACGCCTTTCTCGTCGCCGCTCGAGGAACATTCGGGCGTCTTGGCCCAGGTGGCATCGTTCCAGCTCAGTCCTCAGGTCCGTCGACGGAAGCCTGGTGGAGCTGGAATCCGCCGTCTGTCCGTCAACCGTTGGCATGCGCGTCAGCGACACAGCCGGTTGGCCGGAGCGTCGTCCCCGCCGAAGTCAAGGGTTTGCGGCGGCGACGACAAGACGGTCTACCTCGCGAATCCGCTGCTGGGTCGCTGCCTGAGGCGCGTCCCCAGCAGGCGGATTGTGCAGTAGCGCTCTTGTTGCGACTAGCGCACCCCCGCCGGGTACGCCCAGCGCTACTGAAGACCTGACGCTGGTTGGAGCCTGCATTGCCGGGGTCGGCGCTGCCAGAGCCGGTTGCTGGCTCCCAGTGCTGGTACTGGTGCCGCGAACGCTTGTTTGCGCCTGGCACAGTGTACCCCGGTATGGGCAAGGTTGCGCCATAGGCCGGGGACGCCGCTTGCAGAGCACATGGTTGTGGCTTATGCTGTGCGGCATACGCCTGGGGCAGAGCTCGCGTAGCGAAGGTCTGCCCTCCAGGCTGGGTCGAGGCCGACGTCATGTTGTCGCCAGCCTCTTGAGTGCGACGCCTTTCTCGACGTCGCTCGAGGAACACTCGGGCATCTTGGCCCAAGTGGCACCGTTCCAGCTCTGTCCTCAGGTTCGTCGACGGAAGTTTGGTGGAGCTGGAACCCGCCGTCGGCCCGTCAACCGTTGGCGTGCGCGTCAGCGACACAGCCGGTTGGTCGGAGCGTCGTCCCCGCCGAAGTCAATGGTTTGCGGCGGCGACGACAAGACGGTCTACCTCGCGAATCCACTGCTGGGTCGCTGCCTGAGGCGCGTCCCCAGCAGGCGGATTATGCAGTAGCGCCCTTGCTGCTGCTAGCGCACCCCCATCGGGTACGCCCGGCGCTACTGAAGGCCTGACGCTGGTTGGAGCCTGCATTGCCGGGGTCGGCGCTGCCAGAGCCGGTTGCTGGCTCCCAGCTTGCCCTGACACACTCCGTCCTGAGTGTGTCATCATGTACTCTCCCCTGGCCACGGTTTGCCGCGGACGCAGGGGGGGGGAGAGTTTGCCGCTGAAGGAAGTTTGATCATCTTGTCGGCGGAAACTCGTCGCGCTAGGAGAAAGGCCCCCTACCTGGCGCGCCAAATGTCGAAGTGTTCAGTCGACACTTCCCCGGGGCCTGCACTGGGCAGCCCGCGGAGGTTCTTTTTTCGGTGGGGCTAGTCTCTAGCGGAGAGCTTGCGCAGATGGACGAGTTAGTAAGAGCTTGACACGGTGAGTTTTACGTGGTTCAGGCCGCCGGAGCGTAAAACCCTACGTCCACGGCGAGCTATGGAGCTCGCTGTATTGCTTGCTGCTCAGGACCGGAGGCCTGAGCTCAGGGGTGAGTTACAGCTTGAGAGTGTATGGCTAGCGTATGAGTTGCAAAGTGCGAACCCAGAGGTGCGGATGGCTAGAGTCCGAACCCCTTCTAACGTCGCCTACCCGAGCCTTTTATAGTCCAAGACTCGGGTGGCTTACAAGGGGGGCCGGGACCCGACAGGTGGTCCCGGGGAGATTGACTGATATCTACCGTATCTGCAGTTATGCCGGTAGTTGTCTCTGCCGAAGGCTTCTGAGTCTTCGTCTTGTAGCTCTGCCCATGCCGCATGCTAGTCGTAGTGGATGATGACGGCGGGGGCGGCAATGGGATGTCTTGTCGCTGCGTTTATTGGCTGGCAGCCTCTGACACTGCGCGCCAGTCTGTGATGCGACTGGGCGCAACGGCACCTGACAGAGGCGTGCTCCGCGTCTTGGGAAGGCGCGGGCCTTGAATACCTTGTACGGGCAAGGTATGGGGCATCTTTACGCCCGCTGCCTATCGCTCGGGGGCAGGCAACGCCGTTCTGCTGGCCACGTGGCGGGCCCGGAGCCCTCCTCAGAAGAGAGAGGGGTCCGGCCCCGCAGGACACGTGGAGCCTTTGGACCTCTCCCTGCGGAGGGGGAGGTTCGGCTTCTGTTGGCCACGCGGCGAGCCCGGAGCTCCTCTCTGAGGAGAGGGAGGTCCGGCCTCTCCGGACACGCGGCACCTTCGAACCTCTCTCCCGCGGAGGCGGAGGTCCGGCTTCTGTATGCCACGTGGTGGGCCCGGAGCTCTCCTCTGAGGAGAGGGAGGTCCGGCCCCGCTGGACGCGTGGCGCCTTCGGAGCTCTCCCTGCGGAGAAGGGCGAGATCCTTAGGCATTTTCCCCTGTGCGCGGGGGTACCGACAGACGCCATACAAATCTCCACATTATTTGAGCTCTTGAGCAAGGGTTCAACTTTAAGGGAAACTGGTTTTTGACATTGAGATGTACAACTCTGCCTATGCCTTTCTTGGTATAGGCTCGACGAGTTTGTGTTAAAACCAACCATTCCTATGGATACGAAACCCAATAGAAATTCGTTAGGGCGTAACCCTCTTAGCGACACACCATATCGTAACCTGTATATGTTGTTAAGTGACCAAGGGCTAGGCCATCACCACCTTAGTGGTACGTTACATCATCGCCCGGATGTACTGATAAGTGAGCAAGGGCTTTTGCATCTTACTCGATGGATACAAAGAGTTAAAAAGCTAGTCAAGGAAAATAGATTTTGGGTGGACAATTGTAATGTAGGGTCCTTGATGGGGAATCAACGAGAATTAGTAGATGCTGTGGTTAGGGGACGTGTAAATATTTTCTGTGTACAAGAGACTAGATGGTCAAGGGAAGTCGAGAATACTGGTTTCAAGATTTGGTATTCTGGTTCGGCTGATGCTAAGAATGGTGTAGGCGTCAGAATAGATAAGATCCTCAAGAATGAAGTAGTGGATGTTCGAACTCCAAAGACCAGAAGATATGATCGTCCTAGTCAAAACTAGTTGTTGGGGACCTTGTCCTGAACATTATTAATGTTTGTGCCACACAAGTTGGACTAGACAATATACATGAACGCTAAGAGGCAATTTTGGGAGAACTTTGAGGATATGTTAGTATTGTACCTCAATCGAGAAGCTTCTCATAGGAGATATCAGTGGCCATATGGGTACAACTACCATACGGTTTGAGATAGTACATGGGGGCTTTGGGTGTGGTGACATAAACCAGGAGGGTAAGGACATCCTAGATTTTGTTGTAGCTTACAACATGTTGGTAACTAACAACTTTTTAAAGAAGAGGTACTCTCATCTAGTGACCCTTAGTACTGCCTAACATTTTAGCTAGATTGACTTTGTCCTCACTGGGATAAAGGCTTGGTTGTTGTTGTTGTTGTTGACTTTGTCCTCAATAAGAAAGGAGATATGTGGGCTTGTTTACATTGTAAGGTGATTTCTGGGGAGTGTGTTGTGGCGCAACATAAGTTCGTGGTAGCTGATTTTTGCTGACACACGTGTTTTTGCGAGACAAAGGTGATACAACCACAAGAATAAAGTGGTGGAAGCTAAAAGGAAAAACACAACAATCCTTTAAGGAGAGGATGATCACGGAAGGATCTTAGGGTGAAGAGGGAGGCACAGATAGCATGTGGGTGAAGATAACAACTTGCATCAGGAAAGCAGTTGGTGAGATGCTTAGGATGACTAAAAGGCAAGAAACGAGAAGCTTAAGACACATGATGGTACAATGAGGATGTCCAAAAGGCTATGAAGGAGAAGAATGAGTTTTGCAAGAGTTGACACCATCATAGAAGCACAAGCAACATGATGAAGTATAAAGAAAAAAAAAGAAAGAGCAGATCGATGCATGTAACTCTTGCTTGCCCAAGGTCCGGTGAATGGTCCGTGTACACAACCTTTTCTTGCATTTTTACAAGAAGCTGTTTTCAGAACTCAAACCCGTAACCTCATGGTCACAAGGCAACAGTTTTGCCGCTGCACTAGGGCTCCCCTTCACGATGAAGTATAAAGAAGACAAGAAAAATGTGAACCAGTTGTAAGTGAAGTAAGGGGGCGGGAGATGAGCTATATGAGAGACTAAAGAAAAAGTAAGGCGGAAAGAGCATATACAAGGTGGCAAAAATTCACGAGATGGAAGATGAGGTCTCAGCCAAGTAATGCATTCAGGACGAAGCGAACCGGATTTTATTGAAGGATGAAGAGATTAAGAATAAATAAAGAGATTACTTTGCTGGGTTGTTTAATGATAGGAATGGGAGCATGATGCTCGAGTTGGATGACTCTTTTGATGATATCAACAGGTGGTTCCCGCGGAAGACAAAAAAAGGGCATACCCAGTGCTGAAAGCTCCCACACGTTGTGGGGTCTGGGGAAGGGAATTTCTAGGCAGCCTTACCCTTGCTTATTTTGCAAGGAGGCTGAAATTAAGGATGCCCAAACAAAGATGAAAGGATGAAAGTCCCTTGGCCCTGATGGTGTCACTATTGAGGTGTGAAGATGTCGCGGAATACATGACAATAGTATTTCTAACTAAGCTATTAAATAATATTTTTCGGTTAAACAATATGACTGAAAAAGCTGTCGCCTTGTGACCATGAGGTCACGGGTCTGGAAACAGCCTCTTGCAGAAATGTAGTGAAAGGCTGCGTACAAAAGAATCAAGTGGGTCGGACCCTTCCCCGGACCCTGCGCAAGCGGGAGCTACATGCACCGGGCTGCCCTTAAACAATATGACTGAAGAGTGGAACAAAAGTATATTGGTACTTAAAGAACAAAGGAGATATTTAAAGTGGCACTAATTACACAGGAATTAAGCTTATGAGTCATACCGTAAAACTTCGGGAGTGGCTGAGAATTGCTTGAGAAGAGTGAAGAATGTCAATAAAAACCATTTTGTTTTTATGCATGAGAGGTTCACTATGGAGGCGATTTCTTGCTTTGTCAGCTTATAGAGAGATATAGGGAGCAGAAGTAGAACCTATATATGTTCTTTGCTGATGACATAACCTTATGAGATGGTAGATTTCTAAACCTTGGGATCTTTCGATGGTATTAGTGTGTACAAAATCGGTTCAGTGATAAATTTCTTAAAAATGCATCTTTTAATGTCACGAAACCAATTTTCCCACATCTTTATACAATGACTCAATGAGATTAAATTCAAATGAGTCCTTGCTCTAGGTTAGCAGAGATATCCCTCCATTTGTGTACATGATGTTTTCCTGTTCGCACAGATCAGCGACCATTATATTCTCACTTGGGCACCCAGTGTTGTAATTAATTGTCACACCCGGTTTTTCCGAGGAACAACCAAGTGAATATCACATGTATGTCAGGATCATTTTCTCATACATGTGATGACAAATAGTGAAGCATCATTTATTACAAGCCAGGTGTCGAATATAAATAAGTCTTACATAGCAAATGTCTCGATGGACACTAATAAGTTCATCACAAGTAAATAAACTAGCAGCGGAATAATTATTCTTGTGGGCTCCGTCACAGGCGTTGCCCGGGGGACTCCATGAACCTAGAAACCTTCTTTGGGTCCAAAGTCTTTGTCATTATACACCACTTCATTATCTTGACCTGAGCAGCAATATAAACCAACAAATATGCAAGGTTGAGTACCGATGATACTCAGCAAGTATGGGAAAGTTATGTTATGCATGGCTAGAACAAGGGGAGGTTGAACTCATGGTTAAAGCACTACGCAATTAATACCTATCACCTTAGCTTATTAAGCACCTACATTACTACACAGGTGAAATGGTCCCAATCTCCCATCCCATCATCATAATCAAATAACCATAACATCCTTTCCAATGTTAAGCTCCCCGCTTAACATCCACAACCTCCAAAGTCCTCATCCTCTAATCATGAATAAGTCCAAGCCGCTCTTGACCGTGAGCACGGCTGTCATGACAGTTTTGACTCTGCAGAGTTTGTACCACTGTACCCACATGTAGTGATTTCATCCCCCGTTGCCGGGTGGACTAAAAGAACCTCCATTATGCCAGTGGCCACGAACCACATTCACACTTCCCAGGTGTGTAGCCAGGAGATCACTACGAAGCCTTTACAAAGGGATTCCCGACGAGCGTGGGCCCACTGAGGTTTCACCCCTAACAGCATACAAGAGGCTCCAACCCCGCTGCAGTGACCCCCTCTTGAGCCTTGCGGTTCATATGGTAGTCCAGCTGACACCTATTCCCTGCACCATCCAACACACCCATACTACGCTGGGGATACACCTAATTAATTGGCCAAGCTGCCCCATCTCAGCATGTGGTTGGCACGGTAAAGCCAGGTTACATGCTCCATGAACCGGTCCTTAGGATCCAGGCAAGTACTAAACACAAACCCGAGTCTCGTGCACCCAGCACCAACCAAAACATCCAACTTGCCTTGATCCCTACCTCTACATAACTCATAATATCTCTTCAAGTATAAGGTAAATAAATTTATGATTTCATAACCCACTTATCCCAGTCTAGGCATGGCTAAGCACAAGTAATATGAATGACATAATGAAACAAATCCCAACCCAAGCTACAAGGAAAACAAGGTAATGCAATTCTAGGATAACTTCCTAGCATGGGTTTCATATTTCAATTGACAATGCAAATAAAATTCTATCTACACATCCTAGTATAGGATCAAAGTGGTCAAGGACACTTGCCTCCTTCCTGCTGCTCTTGAAATGGGTAGTCCTAATCTTGGAAAAGGAGAACTTGCTCTGGAGCAGGTTCTACTCATACCATCACACATAGCAAAAGAAAACAACAAGTCATAAGACATAGTTCACACTTCCACTTCATACAAACCACACATTCACATTTATGAAAGCCATTCACAATTCTATGTGTTGTGGTTACTCTATGTGTGTTGATTTTGGCTTACATGCACTTTTAAACATGGGTATATGATTTCTACTTTTGTATTCATATTTATGCTTGCATACTATATATATGAGTTTCCAATTTAAATAAATTCCTTATATTCAATTACTACATCTTTTAGCTACTAAGTATGCATGAAATGTATTTTCCTACTCCATATGTGTCTTCAGTCCTTCTACCAACCCTAAACTGAATTCTTTGGATTTTGGAAACTTCATTTATCATTTTCTAGTTATTCATACCTAGTTTGCTATATTTTCAGATTTATTTCCTATGCCTAAATGTGAACTTTATTATAAAAATAGTAAGACACCTCATCTGAACAGAATAGGTTTTGGGTCTAAAATATATAATAATATATTTTTAAACTTCTCCTCTGATGTAAATTATTTCACATTTATTTTACAAATTTTCAGAATTATTCTCTATTTAAAAATGTGTCCCTATAACTAATAAATGGGAATAATCAATTAAACAGATTCATTTCAGCCAAAAATCTATTTTTATCTGACTCCAAGGTTTTCTAAGTACTGGGAAAGTTTTTAATTTGAATTTGACAATATGTTTGTCCCACCTTTTCAATTTTAAATATTAGCCACATATTCAAATTCCTAACTTTAATATCAAATAGGGTTAAAAAGGTAGACTCACCCCACTACAGGGTCCATTATATTATTTTATGAATTTCCAGGGGTCTAACTACACTTAACAGAGGGGTTTTTCCTAATTTTTATTAAGTCCAGGAGCTAAAACTGATTTTTAAATGAATTTACATGATTTTCTGAAGTTCCAGGGGCTAGATCAGAAGTTTCCGGGGCTAGCTCTTATTTTCCGAGAACCCCAGGGGGTAGCGCGTAAGAATTCCAGTCTTTATAACGCGGGGCTGACGTGGACCGTCCGATTTAAAACAGACGGCTGAGATTATAACATCGAACCGGTACACGAGGATTTAAACTCTACCATGCGATTTAAAATAGACGGCGCACAAGCGGCCACGTCGCTCTGATCGAGCGCGGGCGGCGCTGCCCGGCGGCGGGAGGCGGCGATCTCGCCAGAGAGTTTCGGATCTTCGTCAATTCTTCCTAAAACTATGATTTTATGGCATAGATCGGTGGAGGGGAGGTCAGCGATCTCAACTCGGGGGTTTTCTTGAGCTCGGAGGTCCTGGAAAGCGATCGGCGACGAGGTTCGAGGTGAATTCACGGCGAGGCTCGTCGGCGCTGTGTTTGAACCGCAAACCACCGAGTTTTCTGCACCTGCGAGGTTCCCCGGAGGCGGTGGATCAAGACCAGCGAGTTAGATCAGAATTCCTGAGCGTAGATCGAGCAGAATTCGCCAGAGAAGCTCGGGTTCTCACCGGAGAGAAAAACGGCGTATCGTGGGGAAAAACGGGACGATGCCGGGGTTTTTATAGACGGGGGAGGGCGACGTGTTAGTTTAGATCGAGTTGGAGTCCTCCGGAACCAGAATTCGGGCGGAAATCCGGTCGGTTAAGATCGCGCGCGCGGAGAAACAGTCACGGGTTCGGACGAGCGGGAGGTCGGGGATGACAGGTGGGTCTCGCCTGTCTGCGAGAGGGGGCGCGGGCGCGCGGCAGCGGGCTGGCGCGGGAGTTGGGTGGGCCGGCTGGTGGGTTTCGGCCCACTGGCCGGGAAGATTTGTTTTTTTCTTTTTCTTTTTCTTTTTCATTTCTGTTTTGAGTTTAATTTGAATTCCAGTTTGAATTTAAATTTTTGCAGCACATGCAACACGTCTAAAAATTTTTAAATTCCCCTCTTGACAGGATTTTGGGGTGTTACATTAATGCTAATGTACTGCTGTACTATCTTACATTGTAGGAACAGTAAATTGCATTGTAATTCTTGAATTTAATGTTGTTATGTACCTATATGTTGTATCCAAATTCCACAGTTCTCAATGCCATTTCACTTCAGGTAGTTATACAGCAGCTCCTGCTTACCTCATTGGATGATTCTCATGGGAAGATTCGTACTGCTATTAGCATGGCTGTAGCAGCTATTGGGCAGCAAGATTGGCCTGAAGACTGGCCTGAGTTACTTCCTTTTCTCTTAAAGTTAATTGGTGACCAGAGCAATGGGAATGGAGGTACATAAGTTTCTTCCCAACGCAGCATTTAAAACAAGAGTATTTGTAGGCCTGGAGTTTTAACAGGGCACTTTCAGCTTCTATAAACATAAGTCCCTCCAAATAGATTGTTTTTTTTGTAATAACTTATTAGACTGGATTCAGTGGCATGGCTTTTTTGAATCTAGTTTACAAGAGTAACCACTGGCTGTTGGAGAGCTGATTTGGCTCTTACTTATAATATAGAGAAGGGTTTGGGGTCACCCTTTGGTGCTGACTTCTTGCTAGAAATTCCAGCCCTTGTGCCCTTTTGTGAGGGTGTAGTCTTCCTGGGCTCTAAGAGTCTAAGCTGAGTCGTGCCAGAGATTGGCTATCATTATGTCTTGAGAAGCTTCACAGCAGCCTCTGCCTTTACTTATGCAGAAGCCATCACTCCTTGAACATGCCCTATATCCTATCTTGCATGAATACAATTGATGACATGGGACACACCAACGTCAGACATACTAATTCTTGATGTCTCGTGTAAAAAATCTCAATTTTATCCATTTTTTAATATATTTCATTACCCTTTTGGGTATTCCATCTCCAAAAACTAATTGTATAGAAAAAATTGAATGCCTTTTAAGAATGCAAAAAACAATTGAATCACACAAGGGACTTAAAGCATGAAAATATGACAGTAATTAACTGGAAACATGATAGTAATTAACTTTGCAAACGAGCTCATAACATAGTAGTTGTGTTGCTCTAGTAGCATCTCCAACTTTGAGTTTGATTTCCCTTAGCAGGGAATTTAGGTCTGGTTAAAAAAGGTCACTCGCTGATTCCCCCAGTTGGCATGGGTGAACCAATCTATGTAGGCAGGCCCTCGTGTAGGGGGCTGGACCTCAAAGCACAGGTTAAAGTTCGAACCATAGGGGGTGGCGTCCTCATGTGCGAGGGTAACTTTTTATGACCTTTCTCGGCCAAGCTCCGGTTGAGCTCTTCTTAAAAAAATACAATGAGGGCGGTCTTTCACCCATCTTGAGATTTTTTATAGTAATTTTCTTGCTTTACGTTGTACCCTCTCTGTAAACTTTTGTTCCTAATGATGTAATAATGAAACCACAAGAACACTTATGGCAGTACATTAAGCTGTTCTTCATCGGTACTTGTCATTAGTGTCAAAAAATGGTGGTTTAGAGCATAGTTGCCAAGAGTGCTGGTCAACCCATAATAGCATAGTTGACCCAGATGGCCAGATCACAGATTAGTGATGATGTGGTTGTTGGTACCTTTGGTCAACAAAGATGTTGTAGGCAATACTGAAATATTTTAAGATAATGTAGGCAATACTATCATGGGCCTCACCATAGCCGTGAGACGTGTCTAGGGCATGGAGCAGCACAACCAAGGATGGGCAGGTTACATGACTTTTCATGTCAAGTTTGTTAGTGGTAATTCCACGTGCTTCTTCGTATTTGGTTTACTTAGGTAATTTAGTTAGCAATATCAAGTTAGCTATAGGAAGTTGGTAAGTTAAAAATCCCTGCAGGATAAGATAACAGCAGGCAATGCCTTGCTCTGTTTTTACTCTGCATCATTTCACAAGTTACAGTTTCTCATAATAGCTAGATGCAACTGGGCAGGTAGTATGTAATTGTTGTGGATGCATTTGTGGGCCGCCAATATGGTCGGCGTGGGGCCCACAAAGCCCACAACTAGGCCGGCCAGGCCCTGCAGCCGCACCAGGAAAATATTTAGAAGAATTAATTAGATAATGTTTAGGAATAAAAGGGAGTTATAGATTGAATCAGTTTAGATAGAAAGAAATAGACTAAAAAAGGGAAGAAAAGAATCCTAGTCAGTTTGGGGGATTATCCCCAAACAGACTAGGAGTAGGCTGCGGCCAAGGGGGGGGGTCCTGTCCCCCCTTTATAAGCACCCCCCCTCCCTCATGTTTTGGGCATCCAGGAAAAAATAAGAATCCCTGTTGAGGGCTGTTCTTCTCCTTGGATCACGGTGGCTTCGAACCCTAACCCTAGCCGCCGTGACCAGCTACTTTGTCCCCCACGTTACGTACTGCGCAGCTGCCCCCATGCCTCCTCGCTGCTGGTTTCTCCCCTGCGCACCCCTAAGCGCAGCCAAGGGGTCTCCCCCCTCCCTGTTTCTCAGCATTTGGTATCAAGAGACTCCGGGGCAGCGACCATGTCCGGCCCCGTGGACGATTCTGGGACTTTCACCCTCCAAGATCTCGGCAACATGATGAGCAAGATGATGGGGCAGATAGACACCATCAACAAGCGCTTGGACCGCCACGATATGCGCCTTGCGCGCTTTGAGAAGGCACCGGAGCGGGAGCTCTCCGGTGGCGAGAACTTGCAACAAAACTCACCGCAGGGCAGCAACCTTCCCCGCAGCTGCGGCAGTGGCAAGGGCGGCGGCGGTGGCAGCGACGGCCATGGCGGCAACGACGACCACTACAGTACCAGGCGCCCACCGGGACGCCCGACCTTCGACGACAGCGGGCTGCGTCGTCACAAGGTCAATTTCCCCAAGTTCGACGGGGAAACAGATCCGCTGCCCTGGCTCACCAAGTGTGAGACATACTTCCGAGGGACACGTACGATGCCAGAAGAAAAGGTGTGGCTCGCGTCTCTCCACCTAGAGGGTGTCGCGGCCGAGTGGTACACTGCTCTAGAACGTGATTGTGGCATCGTGTCCTGGGAGCGGTTCGCGGACTTCGTCAACATGCGCTTCGGGCCTCCGCTCCAACGACCTGGCGGAAATTAAAGATCTCCGTCGTACTGGCACGGTTGAGGAATATCAGCGTCAATTCCTGGTCCTTTGTCGTTGCGAGGACCTCAGCCAGCGCCAGCAGATCAACCTCTTCACAGCTGGCCTCGGCGAGCCACTTAGAACGGATGTGTGGGCTGATCTGCCCCTGGCCCAGGCCGGCCCCTCCCTGGCCCAGGGCGGCCAGAACTGGGCCAAGTGGGCTGGTCAGCCCTGGCCCAGGCCGGGGCCCCTTTCTAGAAGGTTTTTGAGTTTAATCTTCTTAGAGATAGATTAAAAGATCCTTTGTAACAGATTAGGACTCTTGTAAGGGGGGGCTATATATACAAGCCAAAAACACCCCAAATTGAGAGAGAGATCAATACAGAAAATTTTCCTCCACTTTTCTAACCCTAGCCGCCTCTCTACCTCCTGCCCTAGCCGCCGCCCAGCTTCTGCCCTAGTCGCCGCCCAGCTCTGCCCTAGCCGCAGCCTCTCTCCCCTGCTGCAGCCGCCGCCTCCCTCTGCCCTAGCCGCCACCAGGGGCTAGAACCAGCCGCCGCCCCTGTTTTTCCCTCTGTTCTGCGTCTCTTCAACACCAGAACAGATCGGGCATCTCCTGATTTCTTCTCTGATCTGTTCTCCCAAGAACAGAATCAATCTGCTCAGTTTTCTGCACCAGAACTGTTCTTCTCCTTGCTGTTATTCCTCTGTTGTTGGCTGAAGAATTTTTCTGGTCTGTCTTCAGGGAAGACAGATTGATCTGCTAGGGCAGATCGGTTTATTCAGCAAGAACAGGGACAGTTTCAGCGCCGGAATTGCAACATTCGTGGTATCAGAGCCTGTTTCAACCCTAGGCTGAATTCTGCAAGATGTCGTCTACACCTACAAGCAGCGGCAGCGCCATCAGCCATGGCACACCCTCACCGGCAGCTCGTGAGGTGAACACCGGGACGGGGTTCCCCATGCTCACCAAGACCAACTACGCGGAGTGGGCTGTCATGATGAAGATCAAGCTGAAGGCGCGGCTGCTTTGGAAGGCCGTGGAGGAGGGGAACGTGAGCGAGCAGGAAGACATGATGGCGCTTGACATCTTGGTCAGCGCTGTCCCGCCGGAGATGATCACGACGATCGGAGAAAAGAGGACGGCGAAGGAGGCATGGGACACGATCGCCATCATGCGGGTCGGGGCCGACCGCGTGAAGAAGACGACGGCGCAGCAACTCCGGAAGGAGTTTGAAGACGCTGTCTTCAAGGATGGCGAAAGTGTGGAGGACTTCTCCCTCCGCCTGAGCGGCATGCTATCACGGCTTGCGTCGCTAGGGGAGGAGATAGGAGAAGAGAGGGCCGTGGAGAAGCTCCTGCGAAGCGTTCCAGAACGCTTCCAACAGATCGTGGTGGCGATCACGACACTGCTGGACGTGTCGACCCTCACCTTGTCGGAGGTGACGGGGCGTCTCAGGGCGGCTGAGAACGCTTTCGACTCGACGCAGCGGAAGGGAGGAGTACACAACGGCCAGCTGTACCTCACTCGGGAAGAGTGGGAGGCACAGCGGAAGGAGGAGCGGTCTACCCAGTCTGCGGGTTCTTCTAAGAGGGGCGGCCGAAAGGGCCCGCCCAAGAAGAACGGAGGCAAGAAGGGAGGTTCCGGGAAGGATATTCCGCGGGACCAGTGCAGGAAGTGCGGGAAGAAGGGCCACTGGGCCAGGGAGTGTCGGTCGAAGCCTAAGGAGGACCCGCAGCAGCAGGCTTTCGTGGCAAAGGCGGAGGAGGAGGGCGCCTTGTTTATGACAAGGGTGGCCTCAGTACAGGAGGAGCCTGTACAGGAACGTCCTATGCGCCCACTGGAGATAGTGGAGGGACGTGTCTTCGCTCACCGCAGCAACGACGATGACTTTGATGACACTCGTTGGTACCTCGACACGGGCGCGACCAACCACATGACTGGTTCGCGCGCCGTCTTCTCCGAGCTTGACGAAAACGTCGTCGGAACCATCAAGTTCGGCGATAATTCCGTCGTGCGCATCCAGGGGAAGGGTACGGTCCTATTCGCCGCCAAGACGGGTGAGCATAGGAGGCTCACCGGCGTCTACCTCATCCCACGCCTCACCACCAACCTCATCAGCGTCGGCCAGCTGGATGAGGATGGCTACAGCATCACGGTGCAAGGAGGAGTGATGCACATACGGGATGAGCAGCAGCGTCTCCTCACACGAGTTCAGCGCGACGACAGCAAGCTGTACTCCATCAGGCTCAACATCACACGTCCGGTTTGCCTAACCGCGAGGCGTGATGATGTTGCGTGGCGTTGGCACGAACGCTACGGACACGTCGGCTTCCAGGCGCTTCGGAAGTTGGCACGAGAGGAGATGGTGCTCGGGCTTCCGCAAATTGATCATGTCGATCAATTGTGCGAAGCTTGCTTGGTCGGGAAGCAGAGGCGCTCCAGCTTCCCCAAGCAAGCTCGGTGGCGCGCGGAGGGCGCGCTCGACCTTGTCCACGGCGACATCTGCGGGCCTATCACGCCGACGACTCCAGGTGGCAAGAAGATGTTCTTGTTGCTTGTGGATGACATGAGCCGCTATATGTGGCTCTATCTTCTAGCAACCAAGGACAAGGCGCCCGACTTAATTCAGCAATTCAAGGCGACAGCTGAATTAGAGTCCGAGAGGAGGCTGAAGTTACTCCGTACTGATCGCGGAGGGGAGTTCACCTCACAGGAGTTCGGCGAGTACTGCGCTCAGCACGGAGTACAACGTCAGCTCACAGCCCCGTATACGCCGCAGCAAAACGGGGTTGTGGAGCGGCGCAACCAGACGGTGGTCGGCATGGCGAGGAGCATGTTGAAGGCAAAGGGTATGCCCGGGATATTTTGGGGTGAGGCAGTTATCACGGCTGTCTATATCCTGAATCGATCCCCTACCCGCGGCCTCGACGGGAAGACGCCATATGAAGCTTGGCATGGAGAGCGACCAGCCGTCAATTTTGGGGTGAGGCAGTTATCACGGCTGTCTATATCCTGAATCGATCCCCTACCCGCGGCCTCGACGGGAAGACGCCATATGAAGCTTGGCATGGAGAGCGACCAGCCGTCAATTATTTCCGAACTTTTGGGTGCGTGGGGCATGTCAAGAACACGCACCCCCACCTGAAAAAGTTGGAAGACCGGAGTACTCCGATGATTTTTCTTGGCTATGCTGCAGGGACGAAGGGATATCGGATGTATAATCCGGCTGATGGGCGTACACACATATCACGTGACGTGATATTCGACGAGGCGGCCAAGTGGGACTGGGGAGAAGAAGCAGGAGAAGAGGACTACACCGCCTTCCACGTCGACTCCTTAGGTCCAGCAGGTGCTGGACCTACTGTTTCAGCACCCGGAGAGGTGCTGCAGGGTCCGGAGGGGCCGAACAGCACCCCTGCAGTGCCCAGGAGGGGCACAGAAGGGTCTGTACAGACCCTAGGAGTTCCTGCGCCAGCCTCCAGACCTGCTGGAGAGAGTCCAGCACCTGCAGCGTCGCCCCAAGGGCCCCTGCAGGGGCTGTCCAGCGCAAATCGGGGCTGGGACAGTCCTGCACGGGGGTCAACAGCAGTGGGGGGTTCCGGACTTGAAGATTCCAGCACCTTTGTCACGCCCCGGAATCCTCCACGGCCCATCTGCTTCGCCTCACCGCTGTCGGACCCCGGCAGCAATGTTGTTGACGCCTACTACGACGACGGCGGGAAACTACGGTTCCGCACGATGCGCAACGTGCTAGGAACCCTCACCCCTCCTGGTCGGGCTGAGCGCCCACCAAGCTTGGAGGAGGGGGAGCTTATGTTCACCACCGCGGAGGAGCCCACGTCCTTCGCCGATGCTGAGGAACACCCGTGCTGGAGACGGGCCATGCTCGAGGAGATGGAGTCCATAGAAGAAAACAAGACTTGGCAACTTGTTGATCTTCCTGCAGGACACAAGCCCATTGGCCTCAAATGGGTGTTTAAGGTGAAGAAGGACGAGCATGGGGAGGTGGTGAAGCACAAGGCTCGACTGGTGGCAAAAGGCTATGTCCAACGGCAAGGAATAGACTTTGACGAGGTATTTGCTCCTGTAGCTCGTCTCGAATCTATTCGCTTGCTCCTTGCAGTTGCTGCACACAAGGGGTGGGAGGTACACCACATGGACGTGAAGAGCGCCTTCCTGAACGGCGACTTGATGGAGGAGGTGTACGTCTCCCAACCCGCTGGCTTCATCATCGACGGAGCCGAACACAAGGTGTATCGGCTCAAGAAAGCTTTATATGGACTTCGTCAGGCGCCCAGGGCCTGGAATGCCAAGCTCAACGATAGCTTGCTATCACTTGGTTTCCAGAAGAGTACGAGCGAGCACGGGATTTATTTTCGTGGAGCTGAAGATGAGAAGCTCATCGTCGGCGTGTACGTCGACGATCTTGTGATCACAGGAGGAGGCGATCTCAAGAAGTTCAAAGGGGAGATGATGAAGCGGTTCAAGATGAGCGACTTGGGTCTCTTGTCGTATTATCTTGGCCTGGAGGTGCGGCAGACCGAAGAAGGGATAAGCGTTGGGCAGGCGGCCTACGCTTCCAAACTTGTCTCTAAAGCTGGCCTGGAAGGATGCAATCCCTGTGCATTTCCCATGGAGCAAGGCCTCAAGCTTTGCAAGACAAGTGATAGCCCGTTGGTGCATGCAACGGACTATAGGAGCTTGGTTGGAGGGCTACGATACTTGGTGAACACACGTCCCGATCTTGCCTACTCGGTCGGGTACGTGAGTCGGTTTCTGGAGGAGCCCAAGGAAGATCACTTTGCTGCAGTCAAACGCATTGTACGCTACATAGCCGGTACAATCAACTATGGAGTCTTCTATGCAAGAGGAGGAGACATGGAGCTTATTGGGTACTCGGATAGTGACTATGCGGGAGACGTGGAGGACCGCAAGAGCACAAGCGGGGTGCTGTTTTGTCTTAGAAACAGCCCCGTTTCATGGCAGTCCTGCAAGCAGAAGGTGGTGGCCTTGTCCTCATGTGAAGCAGAGTATATCGCAGCAGCTCAAGGGGCATGTCAAGGTGTATGGATGGCACGGCTGATGGAGGACTTAGCTGGAAAATCGAAGGCGCCGGTGCTGCGGGTTGATAACAAGTCAGCTATAGACTTGAGCAAGAATCCGGTACACCATGACAGGAGCAAGCACATCGACGTCAAGTACCACTACATACGAGAGTGTGTGGACAGCGGTACTATTGTGCTTGAGCAAATCTCCACTCAAGACCAGATGGCGGACATCTTGACCAAGGCTCTTGGAAGACAGAAGTTCGTGGAGATGAGGAGAAGGATCGGGATCCTAGACATGGGCCAGTGTCAGGATCAGGAGGAGAATGTGGGCTGATTTGCCCCTGGCCCAGGCCGGCCAGAACTGGGCCAAGTGGGCTGGTCAGCCCTGGCCCAGGCCGGGGCCCCTTTCTAGAAGGTTTTTGAGTTTAATCTTCTTAGAGATAGATTAAAAGATCCTTTGTAACAGATTAGGACTCTTGTAAGGGGGGCTATATATACAAGCCAAAAACACCCCAAATTGAGAGAGAGATCAATACAGAAAATTTTCCTCCACTTTTCTAACCCTAGCCGCCTCTCTCCCTCCTGCCCTAGCCGCCGCCCAGCTTCTGCCCTAGTCGCCGCCCAGCTCTGCCCTAGCCGCAGCCTCTCTCCCCTGCTGCAGCCGCCGCCTCCCTCTGCCCTAGCCGCCACCAGGGGCTAGAACCAGCCGCCGCCCCTGTTTTTCCCTCTGTTCTGCGTCTCTTCAACACCAGAACAGATCGGGCATCTCCTGATTTCTTCCCTGATCTGTTCTCCCAAGAACAGAATCAATCTGCTCAGTTTTCTGCACCAGAACTGTTCTTCTCCTTGCTGTTATTCCTCTGTTGTTGGCTGAAGAATTTTTCTGGTATGTCTTCAGGGAAGACAGATTGATCTGCTAGGGCAGATCGGTTTATTCAGCAAGAACAGGGACAGTTTCAGCGCCGGAATTGCAACAGGATGTGGGGCTGCAGTTTCCCACTAATCTACAAACCGCCATGAGTCTGGCCAGAGCCTTTGAACGTCGACTTGTGGCAATAACAGATAGCGGAATACAGAAGGGCGCCGCCTCTCAACGCTCCACGCGCTCTTCTATTGTGTCCCGCGCCTCTACTACGGCCTCAAGTGGCAGTTCTACAGCACCCGCCCCGACATCGTCAACAACGGCATCTTCTCGCCCACGCTTCAAACGCCTTACACCCGATGAGATGGCTGCTAAGCGGGCAAGCGGCGAGTGCTATCACTGCCCTGAGCGGTACACACCGGACCATAAGTGTGCCGGCAAAGGAATCTTCCTTCTGGAGCTTGACGACGATGATGACGTTGACGCGACCGTAGCTGATATGGGCATCTCCTTACACGCCCTGACCGGCATCGACTTCGCCAACACAATGAAGCTCCAGGTCTACGTCCACGGCAACCTACTGACAGCATTGGTCGACACAGGGTCCACTCACACCTTCATCAGGGAACCACTCATCAAGGAGCTCGGCCTGATGATGTTGCCACGATCAGGCGTCGGCGTCCGAGTCGCCAACGGCGACTCTCTCCTGTACAGGCATCTGTCCACGTGTACCCTTGATGATTGCAGGGGATCGCTTCGACGTCACATGCTACGCACTCCCACTGGACGGCTTCGACTTTGTTCTAGGAGTCCAGTGGCTGCGATCTTTGGGACCCATTCTCTAGAACCTTGAGGACCTCACGATGAAATTGTGGCGCGGGGACCGTGAGGTGATCTGGACGGGGCTGTGAAGTTCAGCTTCGGTATGTGCCTCTCTAGCACCACCTACTGATATGATGGGCGCCCTCCTGGATGGCTTCCAGGCGCCCTCCTGGATGGCTTCCAGGACCTCTTCGACGAGCCACGCGGGCTTCCTCCTGCACGACACCACGACCACCAAATCAGGCTCCTGCCGGGCACAACTCCAGTAGCTGTCCGGTCGTACCGCTACCCCCAGCTTCTTAAAGACGAGATTGAGAAGCAATGCGCCGAGATGCTTCGCCAAGGCATCATCCGAGAATGCACATCTGCATTTTCCTCGCCAGTACTGTTGGTCCGAAAAGCCGACGGCACGTGGCGCTTCTGCATCGACTACCGTGAGCTCAACGCCAGAACTTTGAAAGACAAGTTCCCGATCCCGGTGGTTGACGAGCTACTGGACAAGCTTCGCGGCGCAAGGTCCTGGGTCGAACACCTTCAGCACGTCAAGCAGGTGTTCTAGACACTACGGACAAACAAGTTGTTCCTGAAGAAATCTAAGTGCTTCTTCGGCCAGGAGACTGTGTCCTACTTAGGACACATCATATCCGCTCACGGCGTGGCAATGGATCCGACCAAGGTGGAGGCCGTGGAACGTTGGCCTACACCTTGGTCCTTATGAGCCTTGCGAGGTTTCCTCGGGCTCACCGGCTACTACCGCAAGTTCATTGCGAGGTATGGTGCGGTGGCCGCACCCCTCACCGCCCTACTAAAGTGGGAAGCATTCCGCTGGACTGATGATGCGCAGGACGCTTTCTCCCAACTCAAGCAGACGTTGATGATAGCGCCTCTACTTCAAATGCCGGATTTCGACAAGCGCTTCATCGTCGACTGCGACGCGTCCGGCGCCGGCTTTGGGGCGGTTCTACACCAGGGCGACGGCGCCATAGCATTCTTCAGCCGCGCTGTAGCGACTCACCATCATAAGCTACCGGCATACGAGCGTGAGCTAATCGGTCTTGTGAAGGTCGTACGTCATTGGCGGCCTTACTTGTGGGGTCGTCCCTTCATTGTTCGGCTGATCACTTCAGCCTGAAATATATCCTGGATCAGCGACTCACGACGATTCCCCAACATGCTTGGGTGAGCAAACTTTTTGGTTATGATCTGCAGGTTGAGTACCGACCGGGGCGCTTGAATGGGGCAGCTGACGCCCTGTCCCGCCGCGACGAGGAAGACATAGCTACTCACGCCATATCCGCTCCAGTCTTTCCACTCTTCGACTCGCTCCGCGCGGAGATCGCTACAGACCAGCAGGCGCAGCAGCTATGTGCCCAACTCCGGGAGGGAGTCGCACCTGCTGACTGGGAGCTACTCGTCAAATGGGCAGGACATTCTGAAGCTGATTCATCATGGGAGCAACTAGAAGATTTCAGGATGAAGCACCCCTCCTTTAAGCTCGAGGACGAGCTCTTTGTCGGGAAGGGGGAAATGTTGTGGATGCATTTGTGGGCCGCCAATATGGTCGGCGTGGGGCCCACAAAGCCCACAACTAGGCCGGCCAGGCCCTGCAGCCGCACCAGGAAAATATTTAGAAGAATTAATTAGATAATGTTTAGGAATAAAAGGGAGTTATAGATTGAATCAGTTTAGATAGAAAGAAATAGACTAAAAAAGGGAAGAAAAGAATCCTAGTCAGTTTGGGGGATTATCCCCAAACAGACTAGGAGTAGGCTGCGGCCAAAGGGGGGGGTCCTGTCCCCCCTTTATAAGCAGCCCCCCTCCCTCATGTTTTGGGCATCCAGGAAAAAATAAGAATCCCCGTTGAGGGCTGTTCTTCTCCTTGGATCACGGTGGCTTCGAACCCTAACCCTAGCCGCCGTGACCAGCTACTTTGTCCCCCACGTTACGTACTGCGCAGCTGCCCCCACGCCTCCTCGCTGCTGGTTTCTCCCCTGCGCAGCCCTAAGCGCAGCCAAGGGGTCTCCCCCCTCCCTGTTTCTCAGCAGTAATATATATATATATATATATATTACATGAGTGCACTGGTCAATGATGAGCTTCAGTTCCAAAAATCTTACCTAAGTTGAGCTCCTTCTCCTCCCTCTGTTCTGCAGGGAATCTCAACTTGTAAACTTCCCATATTTGACTTGATATTGCTAACTAAATTACCTAAGCAGGATAAGATAACAGCAGACAACCATTTGCTCTGTTTTTCCTCTGTGCCATTGGACATGTTGCAGTTTCTCATAATAGCTAGATGCAATTGGATAGGCATTACATATATATATATATATATATATATATATATATATATATATATATATATATATATATATAGCACGCAAGTGCACTGATCAATGCAGAGCTTCAATTCCAAAAATCTTCCCTGGTTTGAGCTCCTTATCCTGTTCTGCTCTCCTTTGTGCTGCTGCATTGCCACCAACAAAGTTCACTCTTGCATGTTCGGGTTGTTAGATGTTTAGATTTGGTTGTTTGTGGAGGTAAGAATTGTTAGTGGCTTTTTAAAAGGACAAGGATTAAGCCTATAGGTATAAGAAGTGCGCTGCTTTATGGTAAGGAGGAGATAAGAAAAATAGTTCTTTAGCTCCTTCCTTGTGCTTAACTTGATGGCTTAGCTATCGGCTGTCAAAATTGCTGCCACTCCTTAGTTGCCTTGCCATGGGTCCCAAGCGGCCAAGCCCCGTGGCTGAGGCCCTTAACCCGGTCCACCAACCAACAAAAAACGTACAACATCCGCCACCCTTCCCCGTTCTAATCAAGCCTGTGATATCCACTCACACATAAACAACAACAACAACAACAATAACCAAGCCTTTATCCCAAGCATGTTGGGGTCGGCTAGACATGAAACCCAATATCAATGAAGTAAAAGAGAGGAAGAGATATAAGAACAAGAAAAAAGAAAAAGAAAAAAATAGAAAAAAGGAAAAAAAGGGAAAACGAAAAAAAGAAAAAAAGAGAAAAAAGAGAAAAAAAGAAAAAAGAGAAAAAAAGAAAGGAAAAAAGAAAAAACAAGACTAAGGTTCTAGCACATGAATTGCTACTTTCCATGCGGTCCTATCATGAGCTAAGTCTCTGGATACATTCCAATCTCTCAAATCTCGTTTTACCGCCTCCTCCCAGGTCAACCTTGGTCGTCCTCTACCCCTCCTAATATTTTCTCTACCTCTTAAAATCTCACTGTTAACCGGTGCTTCTGGAGGCCTCTGCTGGATATGTCCAAACCACCTAAGTCGATGTTGGACTAACTTCTCTTCAATCGGCGCCACCCCTAACTTATCACGAATCGCCTCATTCCTTATTCGGTCTCTTCTCGTGTGCCCGCACATCCACCGTAGCATGCGCATCTCTGCGACACTCATTTGTTGGACATGTTGTCGTTTAGTTGGCCAACATTTCGCCCCATAAAGCATCGCGGGTCTGATCACCGTCCTATAGAACTTCCCTTTTAGCTTTTGTGGGACCTTCCTATCACATAGGATTCCAGAGGCTTGTCGCCATTTCATCCACCCTACCTTGATCCTGTGGCAAACATCCTCATCAATATCGCCATTGCTTTGTAACATTGATCCTAAGTATCGGAAAGAGTCCCTTCTAGGTACTACTTGTCCTTGTAGACTAACATTTCCCTCTTCACGAGCAACACCACTAAAGTCACACCTCATATACTCGGTCTTGGTCCTACTAAGTCTAAACCCCTTGGACTCTAAGGTTTGTCTCCATAACTCTAATTTCTTATCAACACCATCCCTAGTTTCATCTACCAGCACTACATCATCGGCAAAGAGCATGCACCAAGGGATATCCCCTTGTATATCCTTCGACACCTCATCCATCACCAAGGAAAAGAGTGTATGGGCTCAAAGCTGATCCTTGATGTAGTCCTACTGTGATAGGAAATGCATCAGTCTCACTATCACTTACGCGCACACTTGTCCTAACATTATTGTACATATCCTTGATAAGGGTAATGTACTTTGTTGAAACTTTATGTTTCTCTAGTGCCCACCACATGACTGACCTTGGTATCTTGTCGTACGCCTTCTCCAAGTCAATGAACACCATATGCAAGTCCTTCTTCTGCTCCCTATATCTCTCCATAAGGTGACGAAGCAAGAAAATCGCCTCCATTGTAGACCTCCCAGGCATAAAACCAAACTGGTTTTTAGTGACATTGGTCACTTTCCTCAGGTGGTGTTCAATCACTCTCTCCCAAAGCTTCATAGTATGACTCATAAGCTTAATCCCTCAATAATTAGTACAACTTTGAATATCACCTTTATTTTTGAAGATAGCTACTAATATACTTTTCCTCCATTCTTCAGGCATCTTGTTTGACTGAAAAATGTGGTTGAATAGCTTTGTGAGCCATACTATTGCCACGTCCCTAAGGCATCTCCACAGCTCAATAGGGACATCATCAGGGCCGAGAGCCTTTCCTCCTTTCATCCTTTTTAAGGCCTGCTTAACCTCAAACTCTTGTACCCTCCGCACGAACCGCCTGTTGGAGTCATCAAATGAGTCATCCAACTCAACCATAGTGCTCCCATTCCCATCATTGAATAGCCCATTAAAGTAATCCCGCCATCTATTCTTAATCTCTTCATCCTTCACTAGAATGTGGTCAGTCTCATCTTTGATGCATTTAACTTGATTGAAATCCCTCATCTTTCTCTCGCGGATTTTTGCTATCTTGTATATGTATTTTTCACCTTCTTTTGTCTCTAGTCTCTCATATAACTCATCATAGGCCTGTCCTCTTGCCTTACTCACAGCCCGCCTTGCATTTTTCTTTGCCTCTTTGTACTTAAGCTTGTTGCTTGCGCTTCTATCATTATGCCAACTCTTGAAACACTCCTTCTTCTCCTTAATGGATTTTTGTACATCCTCATTCCACCATCAAGTGTCTTTATCTACAAGTTTCCTTCCTTTTTTCACACCGAACACCTCATTAGCTACCTTCCTAATGCAAGTTGCCATCTTCACCCACATACTATCTGCATCTCCATTTTCAGCCCAGGGTCCTTCTGTGATCACCCTATTTTTAAAGGATTCTTGTGGTTCTCCTTTCAACTTCCACCACTTTGTTCTTGTGATTTTGACACCTTTGTCCCGCAAAGAACATGTATGGAAGCGAAAGTCAACTACCACAAGCTTATGTTGTGTCACAACACACTCCCCGGGGATCACCTTACAATCTAGACACTCCCGTCTATCCCTTCTCCTTGTGAGGATAAAGTCAATCTGGCTACAGTGTTGGGCACTACTAAAGGTCACTAGGTGAGATTACCTCTTCCTAAAGAGGGTGTTAGCTAACAACAGATCATAGGCTACGGCAAAGTCTAGGATCGTTACCCTCTTGATTTCTATCGCCGCATTCAAAGCCTCCATGTACTCCCTCAAATTCTAGATTAGTTGCACCCACATGACCATTGAGATCTCCTCCTATGAGGAGCTTCTCGGTTATCGGTACACTACTAACCATATCCTTCAAGTCCTCCCAAAATTGCCTCTTAGCACTCATGTTGAGTCCAACTTGTGGGGCATAAGCACTAATGACGTTCAAGACAATGTCCCCAATTACTATCTTGATTAAGATGATCCTATCCCCTCGTCTTCGAACATCCACTACTCCATCCTTAAGACTCTTATCTATTAGAACACCTACGCCATTTCTAGTCTCAGCCGATCCAGAATACCAAAGCTTGAAACCGGTATTCTCGACTTCTCTCACCTTCTGACCCGCCCATATAGTCTCTTGTACACAAAGGATATTTACTCGTCTTCTAATGACAACATCTACTAACTCACGTAGCTTCCCCGTCAAGGATCCTACATTCCAACTACCCACCCGAAATTTATGTTCCTCGGCTAGCTTCCTTACGCTTTGCACCCGTCGAGTAAGATGCAAAGACCCTTGCTCACTTACCACTACATCCGGGTGATGTAGCGCGCCACTAAGGTGGTGGCGATCCGGCCCTTGCTCATTTAACACCATATCCGGGTTCCGATATGACGCGCCACTAAGGCGGTGGCGACCCGGCCCTTGCCCACTTAACACCATACCCAAGTTCCGATATGGCGCGTCGCTAAGAGGGTTACGCTCCAACGAATTTCTATTGGGTTTCATTTCCATGAGAATGGTTAAGTGTAGTTATTGGCTCGCCAAGCCTATCACAACCCCCTCCTCCTTTACCCGGGCTTGGGACCGGCTATGTTATTACAACATGGGCGGAGTTCCACTCACACATAAACAGTAAAATAAAAACTGTCCTTGGGTCAATGTGGACAGTGGTAGTGAAGATGACGGTGAAAGGTCTAGTTGCATTGGCAAATGATTGCAGTCGAGAGCGCTACATTTTGCCATGGTGTTGCATTCTCTTCAAGGAGAACTGAACAAAAGGAAAGGAGCTCCTACGAAGATTGGTGAGGTAGGGATTTGTGACAGCAAATCTTGGGAGGAAGACTAGACGAATGGGAAGGGTGTATTTTTTAGTGGAAGTTGACTTGTGCAGTAACTATTGGGAAAAGTGGTATTATTTTGCTGATCTGGATCTTTTGTGACCTTGCTTTCTGTGCTTTAGAAGTTGCCTGGGTTGCATTAGCAAGTTTCATATGTGTTCAATGATATTTCTTATTGCGTCCAGAAAAATATAGCCAAGTATCTGTGTCACTAACACATCTCGAATAGAACTACACCTATTTTGGCACCAATGGGTTTAGTGCACATTGTGGTCCTGTCATCATTCACACTCATGGTAATCTCACTTAGGTGTTTAGTGTGGCCTAAATATGGAAAATCCCATCTTAGGATGCTATCATGGCTCAAGCACTTTGTTTGTATCTGTTTTCGGTCCTGAAATACTGTACAAAAACAACAAAGCCTTTGTCCCAACTCTCAAGCACGTTGGGGTAGGCTGGTCCTGAAATACTGTGATGAAAATAATTTGTATTGAGAAATACTAATCTTATTTTTAAGAACATGAGTACAGTAATTTCTTATGATGAACATCAACTTACATTTTGCAGTCCGTGGAGCATTAAGGTGCCTAGCCCTTCTATCGGATGATCTAGATGACACTTGTGTTCCGAAGTTAGTACCGGAGCTATTCCCATCATTGCATAGAATAATATCATCTCCTCATGTATGTTCTGATTTGTTCTTGTATTTCCCTGTTCCTGTAATCCTGTTTCCCATTTCCTTTTCAGAAATTGTTGAGGAGACAATGTCATTTATTTTCACTGATGTATAACAGCTTTATGAAAATTCTCTTCGCGCAAAGGCTCTTGCAATAGTCCATTCGTGCATTTCCATGCTTGGATTAATGAGTGGTGTTTATAAGGTATATTATTTCTTGTCTGTCATTGAATTCTTTTTGTTGTACACCACTGTGGAAACTGAAGTGACTTCTTATGCAGAGAGATACAATTAGTTTGATGACTTCGATGCTTGATCCACTTGTAGAGCAGTTCTCCATAATTCTTAATTCCCCAGTGCAGTCCCAAAACCCTGATGATTGGAGCATGCATATGGAGGTATATAGATCATATAACCTATGTTCCAAAACTGAAAGCACCCATCATTTATATTAGTAGTGATTCTTATGCTTGTATTTTCCTCAGGTTCTTAAATGTTTACTTCAGCTTGTCCAAAACTTCCCTAGGCTGCCCGAAGCTAAAATTACTGGCAAGTATACATACATTATACTTTTTTGTATTAGCTTACTCTACTCTTAGACCTTTCATGTCCTCACGAAGTGGAAAATTTGCACAGCCGTCCTTGCACCTCTTTGGCAGACATTTATTTCGTCATTCAAGATCTACCACCTGTCATCTATTCAAGGTTCTGATGATTTTGATTCTCTTAACTATGATTCTGATGGTAGTGAAAGAAGTCTTGAGTCCTTCGTGATCCAGGTAATTCTTTCCCTTTTTGTTGATACATTCCTTTCTGCTTTACTACTGCAGTCTATTTGTGGCCTTGACATCCTGTTTTTCTTTTTTGAAGTTATTCGAATTATGGACAACCATTGTGGGGAACTCTAGATTAGCTAAGGTATTTCTCTTATTGTTTGCTTTGTGCATCATGTTTTTGTATTGATTTTCTATGTTTTCCACCAGGTTATCGGAAGGAACATTAAGGAGCTAGCATACTATACTATAGGCTTTCAACAAATAACTATGGAACAGGTACGAACTTGTTGACATTGCAAATACACGTGATGCTACTTTTGTTCTTTCCCAAATGACATATTGGACTTGTATATTGTTATTAAGGATAAGAACAAGTTGACCACATGAACCTACCTCATCGTTATTTAGGGTCCCCTAAAAGAAATAACTTAATCATAGTGGCCTACAAATGATAAGATCAAACCTTGTACAATGCATGTGCATGTTAAAAATCTAGACAGAAAATAATCAACAATAATAAGGTGTTCTTTATTCCATTGATTGGCTGGCCTTATATAGCCGGTTACACCATGATTTTTGTTTCCATTTGGGACTCTTCTTTCCTAATCTATTGGGTGTAATGGTCGGATTGCAGTATAGCCGCCGGGCCAGGGATAGGTGCAGGAGTCAGGAATAAAGACAGAATTAAGTTAGGTCCAGTTATTTAGAAGTCCATAGTTAAAGATTATGTCAGTTAGCTAAAGAAGAGTCCAGTCAAAGTAAGTTAGATTGCATCAGTTTGTTAGGAGATTTGAGTCAGGGAATTATCCCTAAGGGTGTATCTTGAGCCGGCTATATATGCCAGTCGCAGATTAATAAAAAGGCAAGCAGTTTCGAGTCAATCCCCTTACCTCCTGGTCCCGTGCGTTGGCGGCGCCACGCCGCCGCCTGCGAGCAGGTATTGGGCGCGGCGGGAGCACCCTCGACCTGCATCTTTCCACCCCTAAAACCTCCAATCCTGCAAGAACAGAGGGATCCCCAGTCACATTAGGATTCTTCTTTCCTAATCTAAATAGCAGCAATCTTCCCTTCTATATGACCCGCCTTATTTATATACTCCTTTCCTAATACGGTTTCTACTATTCCAAAACAAGATTTATTATAACAATCACCCTCTTAATCTTGTTTTTGGAATACACTTGCACTAATCTTAGGATGGCAACAAACCTATTCCACCCTACACTTAATTTTAGGATGGACGCATCTTAATCCCTACACTCAAGTTTTAAGATGGACACATCTTCACCTCCACAATGGCGACATAACTTCTCCCTACACTGAAACTTGGGATGGGCACATCTTCACCCTAATCACACTTTGATGTGAGATGCTGTCACTTCCACACTGTGTTGGATCCACGTGCTGTCTGACCCGCCTCCAGGACCAACACCTCCTCTAGCCCAGATCAGAGCCCAACAAGCCTAGATCAGAAACGAACAGGCTCAGATCTGAGCCCAAACACTATTGCTGGACGCTTCACCTTTGTGCTCGACCGGACGCCGCCCACCGCATGGTCCCTGGCCGCGCCCTGCGGCAGCCGTGACCATGGTCGCAAAGCTGCCAGCAGCGGCCACCTTCATGGTGAGTCCGTATGCTAGACATGAAACCCCACGATTTATTATTATTTTTTAAGTGAAGTGAAAGAGAGAAAGAGATATAAGAGTAACAAAAAAACTAAGGTTTTGGCACATGAATTGCTACTTTCCGTGCAGTCCTATCATGAGCTAAGTATCTAGATACATTCCAATCTCTCAAGTCTCGTTTTACCGCCTCCTCCCAAGTCAACCTTGGTCGTCCTCTATCCCTCCTAATATTTCTCTATCCATTAAAATCACACTGTTAACCGGTGCTTCTGGAGGTCTCCGCTGGATATGTCCAAACCACCTTAGTCGATGTTGGACTAACTTCTTCCATTGGTGCCATCCCTACCCTATCACGTTCCTAATTCGGTCTCTTATTGTGTGTCCGCACATTCACCGCAGCATGCGCATCTTCGCGAGATAATGAAGTGTGCAATACAATAATTTAGGATTCAATTTTGGGATTTTTAGTTACGTCCCTTCTCAAAACCTCAATATCCTCAAAAACATTTTGCCTGGTAGCGATTCTACATTTCTTCCTTTCATATTTTTCTTCCTAATGCTTGTGAAGTCATTTGTTTTGTTATGTAGGTGCAAAGCTGGTCACGTGATGCTAACCAATTTGTTGCTGATGAGGATGATGTTACTTATAACTGTCGCGTGTCTGGTACAAGCCGCAAATACTTCTTTGTTACTGGATTGGGTTTATTAAAAGTGTAACACTGCCTATCATATGTCCCCCCTTTTGTTATAGAACCAACCTAACTGATAGAGAAACTAGAATTATTAATGAAATAAATTTTCTTCTACTACCGTCTTGCGCAACGATAAAGCTGTTGCCTCGTGACCATGAGTCACGGGTTCAAGTCCTGAAAACAGCCTATCGCAGAAATGCAGGCAAAGGTTGCATAGAAAAGCACAAAGTGAGTTGGATCCTTTACTTGAACCTGTGAAAGCGCAAGCTACGTGCATCGGGCCGCCGTTTTTACTATCTTGCATCTACCATATAATGAATACTGACTGCCTTGCAGCCTCAGCCCTCAAAGATTCTTTCCTTAACATTTTACCTGGGGCACCTTATAATCTCTTCACATGGAGCTTGTCAGCCACATTTTGCTATGCTTCATCAATTCTTCATTTTCAGGGTCACTTTTATTGGAAGAGATAGTTAATGCTTATGAAGATTATGGAATTGACTCGATCTTGGAAGCTGCACAATTGCGTTTTCATGAATCACGTGAATTGAAACAAGCGGGTTCTGCTGACTGGTGGATGGTGAGTTTTTATTTTATGAATATAATGTCAGCATTTCAGTTTTTTGTGCCCTCTTACCAACAATGTTTCTTTGTTGCCACATTAAGTTTCAGTCTTGCTTGGTAATGGATCATGCATATTCTGATTATCACATAATCATTTCACGGTCATGTTATTTAGCTATGCTGATATTGTGTTTACAATGCCTTCTGCTGCTGACTTGTCTAATGCCACACTTTTCTTCTGACAGTTGCATGAAGCATCACTTTTTGCGATCGGTTCACTGTCAGAACAGTTGTGTGAAGCACAGGTTGATTTATATTTTCTTTGTTATGCTGAGTTCATTAGCTCAACTATTTTCTGTTGGTATTTGGTGCAAGATACCCCTTTGATTGAAGAAAAGTTCCTTTTTTGACATTTAAGGTTTTCCATAAGCAAAAAAATTGATCATTACGCTCTATCATGATTTTATATCGAACAAAATTATAATGGTAGGACCTTATTGGTGACAAATCAGGTGATATCATTTGCATGTGTCATATTTAAATAGTGATAAAAATTATTGTCGTAGTGGTTGGCCCCGTATAATGACTGTAACACCTTTACTTCTGCGACAAAAGTAATTGTTTGTTGCTGTAGTATGCTCAGAGAAGGGCGGACTCTCCACTTGTGTCCTGAGGTCTTGTGTTTGAACCAGACTCTATGCAAAAGCAGTAATAAGTCTATCTAGAAATAACGCTTATCCAGACCCCATAATGTGTTGGAGCCTTCGGCACTAGGTCCACCCTTCTTCTGCAGTATGCTCAGCTTGCTACCTATGAACTACGACCTTTATTATTGATGAGAATTTTCACTCCTATACATGAGCTAGTCATATGATGTCTACAAGTCTACAATAGGTATGGTAGGGACAATTGGAAGAGTTTCTTTTCAATTAGGGTTTCCAATAGTGTACAGACTACATATAGCCCTACACTTCATACATACAAATTCCAACACCACCCACGGCAGATGTGGAGGCTGGACCGAAACTCGAAGAACAACGACGAAGGGAGACCCTTCGTGAAGATGTCAGCGAACTGCGACGTCGTCGGGACGTGGAGGACCCGGACCTCGCCACGAGCAACCCGCTCACGAACAAAGTGAAGATCAATCTCCACATGCTTTGTGCGCTCATGTTGGACTGGGTTGGTGGAGAGGTAGACGGCACTGACGTTGTCGCAGTAGACCAACATGCTCCGGGTGACAGGGGAGTGGAGCTCTTGAAGCAGCTGCTGGAGCCAAAAAGTCTCAGCCACACCGTTGGCTACGACGCGGTACTCTGCCTCAGCGCTCGAGCGTGACACCACGGGATGCCGCTTTGAGGACCAGGAGACGAGATTGCCCCCCAGGAAGACGGCGTAGCCAGAGGTGGATCGATGGGTGTCCGGGCAGCCTGCCCAGTCAGCGTCGGTGTAGACGACCAGCTCAGAAGTCGAGTCACCCCGAAGGAGGAGGCCGTCGTCGAGGGTGCCGCGCAGGTACTGAAGTATCCGCTTCGCAGTAGTGAAATGCGGCTCCCGTGGATCATGCATGTGGAGGTACACCTGCTGAATTGCTGAGACGGCCCCACGGGACCTCGTCGGGTGGTGCCGTGTTATGCGGCACCCAACAGCACACGGGTCGATGAACACACATCATATTACATAAATAGTTTGCGGAAGCGTACAAGATTGTTTTACAAATAAATATATATCAGAGTAAACTACAGCGGAAGACTATCACTCTCACGATTCATATCTAAACTAGCAACAAAGAAACGGTCCAGCCCGCGGACGTTTCTTACTAGCAACACGAAGATCAATCTGCAGCGGCGAGGATGCTCTTTGAGTAAGCACTCGGAGGTTCCCGAGTCTCATCGGCATCCCTTCTCATAATCAGCGAGTCAATTACCTGCAAAACAACTCGGATAGCATCCGTGAGCATAACGCTCAGCAAGACTTAACCGTCACCCTAAACATGAAACTCTAAGTGAGGTTATGGACCTAACATAGGATGGCATAAGCATAAGTAAACTCGCCTAAAAGTGAATCCTTACTTTCAGTATTAATTGCAGTATTTTAAGTAACCCTGGGCACGCCACATCGGGAGTCCACAATCAAACAAGAAACGCTTTCCCCCGATGTAAATTGCTCATGGCATAAAAGAATCGAGTTTGCACTAGCCTATTCATCAAGATCCAATACAACACTAGTATAATACTTCACATCAATATGATTAGTTCCTTTCTCATGCAAGTTCTTACTACGTCACGACTGTGAGAACAAGTATGCTCAGTCCATTCCGCGAGCGACGGTGATTCGAATCAATAACACCCGGACTACACGACACGTACGCCCGTACTCGACGTTGCCTACAACAACCATCACTGACGTCGTACGTGGCAGCCTTTCCCCCGTTTCACCCCCGCTGAATCGATCAAGTCGCCCCGTACAGTAGCTACTCTCATGGTGCACCTTCCGACGTGAGATGTCATGAGAATATTCCCCACATACTGCACACCGGCCGTCCGCCTGAGGCGACCCGAAAAGTCCCAACGACAGCTTCCCGAGGTACATCGGTTTACTGGGTCCCATATAGCCAGCATGAGTCCGGTACACAACTCAAACTTGTTCAACAGGGCCGCATACGGATCGGTCCTTGACCGACACGGACAGGTCTACAGCACCCAGGCCCCTATGTCCTGCTGCTCCTACAACCTTCCGGTCTAAATTTTAACTTGCTAATTCAATTACGAACCAATCCCGTATGCCCCTGTTGTTCCTAAATCTGCGAGTAGCATCTCACCACTCGACTTCTACCGAACCGTACTTAAGCATGGCAGTTCTACACGGTGAAAGATACCTACCCAATACTCAATGGGTCATTTGGTTAGGCAAGAGGAGTATCAAACACTAGACCTAATGCACAGTTCAAATCTTAACCAAAGGTGAATACAAAATAAAAACTTAACAGCTGTTAAATGCAAACCGGAGCTTGCCTGTTTTGCAGGGTAGTTGTATATAACAGTTAGTGTCCTTGCAGATCCACCCTTGACTCTCCGGAGCTTGATCCACTTTGATGAATCACTCCTTTGAGTCCCCTTCGTTGTGGTTCCTATTGAAATGCATATGCATATGTTTCATGGAATGTAATGGAAAGAAGTTATAGAATTACTTTCTTAAGGACAGAGGTTGTGTGGAAAAGCCAAGCATGGCTTGGTTTGCCTCTGTCGTGCAAAGAACAGGATTAAACTAATTTGACCTTAAGGCCCTTAGCTATACACTAACCCTTTTCTCTAATGAACATAATAGACAAACTGAAAGGATTTGAGTGCAACTGAAGAACAAGAACTCCAATGGCCTCAAAACTTTTACAGCAGGTTTTATACTACCTAAGGATTTAGCTTGCCAACTTGCAGCTAATGTGGAGTCAACTTGTGTCCTCCATAATTCTCACCATACCCCTTATGTATTTTTCCCTTATACATAAGTATGGAGAATAAGAACAGGGAGTTCCAGGACTTATATTGGGCTGATAATTTACATGTGAGTTTTTGATCACATGAGAGTCATCTGGTCCAAAATTCAGCCCTTTTACTTGGGTAGTTCTCCCAGAACAATTCTTTAAGCATTTGTACTCAATAGAATTAATTCTGTAGTAATGTGCATTTTCATGCCCAACTAAGTGAACTACAATTCCAAGTATGTCCCATAGAGCTTGCCTAAATTTTCCTATGATTTTTGGAGCTATGGATTGCTCAGAACAGATTTTTGAAGTGGGAAACATTTTCTGAAAATGTTTCTGGACTCTTATGAACACAGCAGATTGTTTTTAGCAAATCCCTACTCAAATGATCTTCAAATGAGCTGAAAATTTGCTATGAGGTCAACAATATGCTAAAGAATATTCTGGCAAAATTTGGGTATTTTTGGATAAACCAAACTCCCTCTATAATTCTTTTTCAGAAAACCTTCCAAGAATTTTCCAGAATTAAATAATTCGTTTCATACAAATTGGGTTGTACCTCTGGATAGTACTCCCTTTAAGGAATCCAACAAAATTTATCTCACTATTTTTGGAGCTTCCTACACCAAGTTATGCATTTTACAAGTTTGCACAACTCTCTGTTTGATTTTAAACAGCACAGTCGCGCGTGGGGCCCACGGGTCAGATGCTTCTTCAACCTCCCGCCAGAGCCCGCGGTGCACACCAGCAGAAACTTGGCATGGCTCGTTCTCCCTCATTTCTCCACCAAATGAGCTCCGGTTTCGCCCTACATGCTCCTGGGAACGTGGCGCAGCTGCCGGGCAAGGTTTTCCCGCATGAAAATGGCTGCAGGTGGGTCGGCACCGGTGGGGCGGCTCGGGAGCTCGACATGGACGCGTTCCCGCGTGTCCAAGGCATCTCCCGGCGAGCTATGATGTCCTACAGCATCCCTATGGTTCTAGGAACACGGAACGGGGATCAGATCATGCAGAAAGTGGCTGCAACCTAGTCCTCACCGTGGACCATGGCAGTTTTGGCCGCCGGCGACGATTTCTCGTCGCCCGGGGCACAGGAGGGTCGGTTTCCTTTGGTTTTCGGCGTGGGAGGGCGCTAGGGCATCTAGTTGCTGTGGTTTGAATTGTGGGAGGTGTGATCAATCGGTTTGGGAGAATTTCCCGAATTACACACATGCTGTTCTACACGTGCACCGGTGCCAAAACTGGAATTCCGGCGAGCCGGCGTCGGGGGAGGGCAAGAGGACGACGGGATGATGATCAGTACCTCCTGGCGCACCTCTGTGACTTCTTGAGCCTGCCGGAGAGGCGCTGGACTGGCCGGGAGACAGGGGCAATGGAGCAGCGCCGGTGAAGGAAAAACAGCGCCCTGCTGATCGTGAGGAGAGGAGCAACTGCTGTTGGCTTGGTCCGAGGAGGGGGAGATAACGTTGCTGAAGCGGTGAGAACCCGCCCTGGGGCGCCAACGCGTGGAGACCGGCAGCAGGAGCTGGCGTTGCAAGCTGCTCGGTGGCGCTCGCGAGCTGTTCGGTAAAATTTCCCACTGAGAGCAAAACTTAGTGAGTAAGTCTCCTCTTTCAGCTCTATGACATGTGGGTCCCACTCAACATGTACCTCCCAAATATCTATTCAAGCTGATCTTTTTAATCCCCAGAATGCTAAAATTTAAAAAGGTGAGCTAGAATTTGAATTCTTCAAATTCAGTTTGAATTTGCAAGACTAAATCTGAATTTGGTTTAAGTTTGCAAATTCTCCTCTTTAACTTCTTTTTGAGCCCACCCTAAAATTGAAAAGTTGGTGATAACCTTTTCCCTAAAAACTCAACTATATGGCTGCATGTTAATTCAAAGTTTTTGGGTCACCATATGTGTGAACTTTGAATTTTCAAATCTGAATTTTAAACTCCCATGCAAAGAGGTATTTAACTCCTTATTGGTCCAACCCTTTTAAGTAAAAAGGTGAACCTCATGTTGGATGTTCATCCATGTATTACTTTGCATGAAGAAAAGTTTTAGCAAGTCCCTTTTTTTTTCCTATCATTGCCACACATATGAACTCAAACCATAGTTTTTATTCATACACATTTTTGGGACTTTTACATTCCTCCCCCCTTAAAAGAATCTCGTCCCGAGATTACAAAAGAGGAACGCGACGGGAGAGGTAATTACAAACTGTACAAAGATAAAAGTTCCGGGTAGTTGGTGCGGAGATAATCTTCACTTTCCCACGTCGCCTCTTCCGCGATGTGATTACTCCACAGTACCTTGAAAAATCGGATCGTCCGGTTCCGGGTTACCCGGGTCTTTTCATCCAAAATCTGGACCGGTCGCTCGGTGTAGGTCAAGTCCGGTTTCAATTCATCGATGTCCTCAGTGCGAACAGCAGCGGTGAATTTGAGGCACTTCCGCAGCTGTGATACATGAAATACATCATGAATACCCGCTAGACTTGCTGGTAACTCCAGCCGGTAGGCTACGGGTCCGCACTTCTCCGTGATAGCAAAAGGACCAATAAAACGGGGAGCGAGTTTCCCCTTTACACCGAACCGGTGAATTCCCTTCATCGGAGATACACGAAGATATACGTGCTCTCCGACGTCAAAATGTAACGGCCTACGCCTTTGATCGGCGTAGCTCTTCTGTCGGGATTGGGCAGCCTTTAAGTTCTCTTGTATCAACCGAACTCGGTCTTCGGCTTCGTTGACAAGATCAATCCCAAACAGAACTCTTTCGCCGGACTCGCACCAATTCAGTGGTGTGCGACACTTCCGGCCATAGAGAGCTTCATACGGTGCCATTCTAATACTCGCTTGATAACCGTTGTTGTATGAAAACTCCGCCAGCGGTAGGTGATCGTCCCAATTCCTACCGTGGTGGATGGCACATGCTCTCAACATGTCCTCGAGCACTTGATTCACCCTCTCAGTTTGTCCATCGGTTTGAGGGTGATATGCGGAGCTTCTAATTAGCTTGGTGCCCAACGAGGCATGCAGCTGCTCCCAAAACCGAGCAACGAACAACGCACCTCGATCTGAGATGATGGTCTTCGGGACACCATGTGAACATATAATTCTGGAGATGAATAACTCCGCATATTGCCTTGCTCGATAATGAGTGTTCACCGGTATGAAATGAGCCGACTTTGTCAACCGGTCGACGATCACCCATATCGAGTCATGCTTCTTGGATGTGAGCGGTAATCCGACGATGAAGTCCATACTCACATCCTCCCATTTCCATGCCGGTATCTTCAAAGGTTGTAGCGGTCCGGCTTTCCGCATATGATCAGCCTTGACCCGTCTACACGTATCACACTCGGATACGTATTTAGCAATCTCCCTCTTCATCCTCGTCCACCAAAATTTCTGTTTCAAATCTTGGTACATCTTGTTACTTCCAGGATGAATGGAAAACTTAGACAGGTGGGCTTCATCCAAGATCTTCTTCCGGAGTTTCATATTACGCGGTACCACTATACGGTCTTTAAACCATATCGTACCGTTCCCATCCTTCCGGAAGCATTTCATCTCTCCGTTGTCGAGTCTTCTCCGTATGTGTGACATACCTCTGTCTCTTCTTTGAACCTCAACAATCTCTTCACGGATTGTTGGAATGAGCGCGAGATTATAAAGCGCGCCATACGGAATGACACGGAGGCTGGGTTCTTCATCTTCCAACTCAGCAACCGCTAAGTTGTGAACGTGGGCTTTCCGACTAAGCGCGTCGGCAACCACGTTTGCTTTTCCCGGGTGATAGTGGATCTCAATTTCATAATCTTTTATAAGCTCCAACCATCTCCGTTGTCTCATATTCAGCTCCTTCTGCGTGAAGATGTACTTCAGGCTCTTATGGTCGGTGTAGAGGTGAACAAGATTACCCAGTAGGTAATGCCTCCACATCTTCAATGCCAACACCACTGCAGCAAGCTCAAGATCGTGAGTTGGATAATGCTGCTCGTGGTTTCGCAGTTGACGAGACCCATAGGCGACTACACGCCCTTCTTGCATCAGAACGCAGCCGAGACCGATGCCGGATGCATCGCAGTATACATCAAATGGCTTCGTCGTGTCCGGCTGAGCAAGAACTGGAGCCGTTGTGAGATGTTTCACCAAAGTTTTGAATGCGGCTTCACAGGCTGCATTCCACAGGTATTTAGTACCCTTCTTCAGCAGCTCCGTCATTGGTTTAGCAATCTTTGAGAAGCTCGGAATAAACCTCCGATAATAACCCGCTAAACCTAGGAAACTTCGGACCTCGTGGATAGATTTGGGAGATTCCCACTTCAGCACTTGTTCAATTTTGCTGGGATCCACGGCAATGCCCTCTGCTGAAATGATATGGCCTAGGAAAGGCACTTGATCAATCCAAAATTCGCACTTGCTGAACTTGGCATATAATTGGTGCTCCCGCAACCGTTGTAGCACAATGCGCAGATGTTCAGCATGCTCTTCTTCAGATTTGGAGTAAACCAATATGTCGTCGATGAATACCACGACGAACCTGTCTAGTTCCGGCATGAACACAGAATTCATCAAATACATAAAGTGTGCCGGAGCGTTGGTTAGCCCAAATGACATGACGAGGTACTCGTAGAGTCCGTATCTCGTCGAGAAAGCTGTCTTCGGTATGTCCTCCGGTCGGATCTTGATTTGATGATAGCCCGACCGAAGATCCATCTTCGAAAATACCTTTGCACCCACAAGTTGATCAAACAGAATGTCAATGCGGGGCAAAGGATACTTGTTCTTGATCGTGACAGCATTGAGAGGACGATAATCAACACATAGCCGTAGTGTTTCGTCCTTCTTCTTAACGAACAGCGCTGAGCAACCCCAAGGTGAAGAACTTGGTCGTATGAAACCCTTGCTCATGAGTTCATTCAGTTGCTCTTTCAACTCCGCTAGCTCGTTAGGTGCCATCTTGTAAGGCCTTCGTGAAATAGGCGTCGTTCCCGGTGCCAGTTCAATTTTGAACTCGACGTCCCGTTCGGGCGGCATGCCCGGTAAGTCATCGGGAAATACGTCGGGATAATCACGTACCACCGGAATATCTTCAATCTTCAGCGCTTCCGTGTGGTAGGCCTCTACCCTATCTGGATCTTCGCTGTCTAAAAACAGCGTGTGCTGTCCGTGAATCGGCGAGTCAATCTGGATAGTCCGGTTACCGATATTGAGAACGGCACCGTGACGATTTAACCAAGACATCCCCAATATAATGTCTATCTTCTGCCTATCCAACATAATCAGCGATGTTGGGTATATTTTTCCGCCCAAACACAAAGCTGCTCGGGACACAATCTGATTGGCAGAGATATTTCCTCCCGGTGAACGTATGAGAAAACTCGTTGTGGGAGTATTGGTGGATATTTGGTGCTGATCCACGCATGTTTTGCTGATAAAATTGTGGGTTGCACCTGAATCAAAAAGTACCAATACGGGCACGTCCTTGAGAGTAAACATGCCCGCTAACACCGGTGCTCCCTCCGGGACATCCTCAATCGCAAGATGTTGCACACTCCCGGATTGCAATGCTGTTATGTTGACTGGAGCAGGTGGCGGCATACCACCTGATGATGATGGCTGTCTGGTGTTTACCAACTTCTCCCGGCATTCCTGCCTAAAATGCCCAAAACGGTGGCAATAAGAGCACGGAGGTTTCCCCGGTTCTTCGTTGACTTGTGGTTGAGAAGTTGAGGCACTTGGCTGCAGCAATGATGCAACAGGTATCATTCGTTGCTGCGGAAATGGCGCTGCTTCAAGATAAGATTCTTGAGCAGGAAATCTGTACGGAGTTGATCTCCCTGGTGCTTGCCATATCTCCTCGGATGGTGTGTGATACACCACACGGTATTTACGAGGAACGATTGGTGTGTCTTCTTGCACATCCTCCCGGTCCCTCTTCTCTGCTTGACACTCAAGTGTCGCTTGTTCTTGCAGCAGAGCAGCACTGATCAACTCGGTGTAACTGCCTTGATTGAACAAAGCTAACTTCTCTTTTAGTATGGCACTCAAGCCATAGAAAAAGTAGTCACACATTGCAGCTTCGCTCGTCGCATAAGCAGGAGCGTATTGTGCCAGAAGGTTGAATCTTCGGACATAATCAAGGACACTCATGTCCCCCTGCTTCAAGTTTCTGAATTCTTGCTGTTGGGCCTTGATAAAACCCATAGGAATGTGACGAGCACGAAATGCTTCACGAAATTCCGTCCATTCCACTTGATGGCCTTCCGGAACGGTGGCGAGATACGTAAACCACCAATTTCCGGCGGCTCCATGGAGCTGTTGAGCTGCAAATGATGCCTTCTGATATTCGTCGCACTCAAACACCCCAAACTTGGACTCCATAACTCGAAGCCACTGATCAGCTTCCACTGGTTCATGGGCTTCCGTGAAGATTGGCGGTTGTGTCGCCAAGAAATCCAAGTAGGCGTTCCGGGGTGGAACGTCCTGTTGTGCACGCTGGAGTAAGCCCTGTTGTACCAAGGCTTGGAGTAGTCTTGTGTTCTCTTGACTTGACTCGACCATCTGAGCCATGATATCCGCCCATACCGTTGATGGCGGTGCCCCTGGTGGAGTCGAGTCATCACCGTCTCGATGAGAACCTCCAGTCCTACTCGGAGAATGAGTACGCACCATACTGCAAAAGCATAATTTTGAGGGGAGTCACCACTTGATCTAGCAGTATGTGAAAGTATGTAAAACATGAACATGCTAAAACTTTATGTAAGCATAACAAAATTTCATGTTTACACATCTTTCTAAAGCCAACATATCCAGTCCCTCATTCGGTACAAAACAGACCCTTCTGTACTTAACCCAGAATTTGATCCATTTATTAGCATTTTCATAACTCAAGTTGAATACCAAAGTTAAAGTTAACTTCAGTATATTTTCAACGAGTACTCACATGCCCCTAGATCATTTCTGAAACAGAAGTTAGGATTGTTCAAAGTTGACAGAATTTCTGGCTAAAATTTGCCAGCACCTCCTTTGTATGTGGCTGTTTTCATCACAGTTTTACATACAACTGGGGTACAATTCTGAACAAACTATGAACTACAAAATCGTTGCAAATTTCCTAACCTTTCCAACGGTGTATCATATGACCCTTAGAAATTTTCTACAGACTGTGACGGCTAATTTACAGCAACATCCAGAGAAGTCTGCAGCTGCTCTGTTTTCTGAACAGTTTGCATTCATCTGGACGTTCAACCAAGTTGGTGTCGGATTTGGCTCTGGAGTTCTACAGAAAAGTTGTAGAGCACTTAATAAACTTTCCAGAACTGTATCAAACACTTCCATTGGGTCAAACTAATCAGAGTTATGCTCTGTTAAAGTTCGGAAAAACTTCTGCCAGGACAGAGCACTCTGTTTTTGAGATCAAAAGAAGCCTAGTAATTCTCTTCTTTGAAACTTAGTTCAAATGAAGAGTTCAGTAACTAACATGTGCTTTATCACATCCATTTTTAGTTTGAAAGTTAGTCATGAATGATTTCTTCATAGGTAAGAATACTATCCAGTGTAGTACGGTGACGATGCACCGTAAGACATATGACGGTACTACGTTGCCTCACCAAAGAAAAACCTAACCGGATTACACCGGCATATACGTATCATTAGGTGGCACTAAAACGGTCACTCGCAAACGTGTTCTACACGCACTAAGGTTTTTCGTGGTTAGTACCTACATAAAACACACTCAATCATCAGGTTCGGCTGCACACCGAACCCGGTATTCATAACAGTTTGTACACCCGGCCGTCGTCACTCGCCCAGGTGTTCTCAAGCCAAGCACGCCTTGAGCTACGTGTTCACGTTACTGACCACGTGACGGGGTCTCCCAAATTGCACCACGCACGCCAGGGAAGACGTTGCTCGAATACCCCAAACGACATGAAGAGTCGTAGAGGATACTAGAGCGGGTCGGGTTACCTGCCACCCGTGGGGCTCCACCCTTCAGCTTGTGCGCACTGGTGGACAGCGCATACGTGCACCCCCCAAGACATAAACGTCCCGAGATGCACGATTTTCCGACATAACAATAGGTTAGCTTGCCACCTACATATTATGCTAATAGTAGTCCTTATGTGGGCCTAGTACCGTTATCTCACCGTATCCTAAGTTTTTGACATAATATGATGCTCAATCCGTGCTCTGTTCCCAACGAGGCTCTGATACCACGCTGAGACGGCCCCACGGGACCTCGTCGGGTGGTGCCGTGTTATGCGGCACCCAACAGCACACGGGTCGATGAACACACATCATATTACATAAATAGTTTGCGGAAGCGTACAAGATTGTTTTACAAATAAATATATATCAGAGTAAACTACAGCGGAAGACTATCACTCTCACGATTCATATCTAAACTAGCAACAAAGAAACGGTCCAGCCCGCGGACGTTTCTTACTAGCAACACGAAGATCAATCTGCAGCGGCGAGGATGCTCTTTGAGTAAGCACTCGGAGGTTCCCGAGTCTCATCGGCATCCCTTCTCATAATCAGCGAGTCAATTACCTGCAAAACAACTCGGATAGCATCCGTGAGCATAACGCTCAGCAAGACTTAACCGTCACCCTAAACATGAAACTCTAAGTGAGGTTATGGACCTAACATAGGATGGCATAAGCATAAGTAAACTCGCCTAAAAGTGAATCCTTACTTTCAGTATTAATTGCAGTATTTTAAGTAACCCTGGGCACGCCACATCGGGAGTCCACAATCAAACAAGAAACGCTTTCCCCCGATGTAAATTGCTCATGGCATAAAAGAATCGAGTTTGCACTAGCCTATTCATCAAGATCCAATACAACACTAGTATAATACTTCACATCAATATGATTAGTTCCTTTCTCATGCAAGTTCTTACTACGTCACGACTGTGAGAACAAGTATGCTCAGTCCATTCCGCGAGCGACGGTGATTCGAATCAATAACACCCGGACTACACGACACGTACGCCCGTACTCGACGTTGCCTACAACAACCATCACTGACGTCGTACGTGGCAGCCTTTCCCCCGTTTCACCCCCGCTGAATCGATCAAGTCGCCCCGTACAGTAGCTACTCTCATGGTGCACCTTCCGACGTGAGATGTCATGAGAATATTCCCCACATACTGCACACCGGCCGTCCGCCTGAGGCGACCCGAAAAGTCCCAACGACAGCTTCCCGAGGTACATCGGTTTACTGGGTCCCATATAGCCAGCATGAGTCCGGTACACAACTCAAACTTGTTCAACAGGGCCGCATACGGATCGGTCCTTGACCGACACGGACAGGTCTACAGCACCCAGGCCCCTATGTCCTGCTGCTCCTACAACCTTCCGGTCTAAATTTTAACTTGCTAATTCAATTACGAACCAATCCCGTATGCCCCTGTTGTTCCTAAATCTGCGAGTAGCATCTCACCACTCGACTTCTACCGAACCGTACTTAAGCATGGCAGTTCTACACGGTGAAAGATACCTACCCAATACTCAATGGGTCATTTGGTTAGGCAAGAGGAGTATCAAACACTAGACCTAATGCACAGTTCAAATCTTAACCAAAGGTGAATACAAAATAAAAACTTAACAGCTGTTAAATGCAAACCGGAGCTTGCCTGTTTTGCAGGGTAGTTGTATATAACAGTTAGTGTCCTTGCAGATCCACCCTTGACTCTCCGGAGCTTGATCCACTTTGATGAATCACTCCTTTGAGTCCCCTTCGTTGTGGTTCCTATTGAAATGCATATGCATATGTTTCATGGAATGTAATGGAAAGAAGTTATAGAATTACTTTCTTAAGGACAGAGGTTGTGTGGAAAAGCCAAGCATGGCTTGGTTTGCCTCTGTCGTGCAAAGAACAGGATTAAACTAATTTGACCTTAAGGCCCTTAGCTATACACTAACCCTTTTCTCTAATGAACATAATAGACAAACTGAAAGGATTTGAGTGCAACTGAAGAACAAGAACTCCAATGGCCTCAAAACTTTTACAGCAGGTTTTATACTACCTAAGGATTTAGCTTGCCAACTTGCAGCTAATGTGGAGTCAACTTGTGTCCTCCATAATTCTCACCATACCCCTTATGTATTTTTCCCTTATACATAAGTATGGAGAATAAGAACAGGGAGTTCCAGGACTTATATTGGGCTGATAATTTACATGTGAGTTTTTGATCACATGAGAGTCATCTGGTCCAAAATTCAGCCCTTTTACTTGGGTAGTTCTCCCAGAACAATTCTTTAAGCATTTGTACTCAATAGAATTAATTCTGTAGTAATGTGCATTTTCATGCCCAACTAAGTGAACTACAATTCCAAGTATGTCCCATAGAGCTTGCCTAAATTTTCCTATGATTTTTGGAGCTATGGATTGCTCAGAACAGATTTTTGAAGTGGGAAACATTTTCTGAAAATGTTTCTGGACTCTTATGAACACAGCAGATTGTTTTTAGCAAATCCCTACTCAAATGATCTTCAAATGAGCTGAAAATTTGCTATGAGGTCAACAATATGCTAAAGAATATTCTGGCAAAATTTGGGTATTTTTGGATAAACCAAACTCCCTCTATAATTCTTTTTCAGAAAACCTTCCAAGAATTTTCCAGAATTAAATAATTCGTTTCATACAAATTGGGTTGTACCTCTGGATAGTACTCCCTTTAAGGAATCCAACAAAATTTATCTCACTATTTTTGGAGCTTCCTACACCAAGTTATGCATTTTACAAGTTTGCACAACTCTCTGTTTGATTTTAAACAGCACAGTCGCGCGTGGGGCCCACGGGTCAGATGCTTCTTCAACCTCCCGCCAGAGCCCGCGGTGCACACCAGCAGAAACTTGGCATGGCTCGTTCTCCCTCATTTCTCCACCAAATGAGCTCCGGTTTCGCCCTACATGCTCCTGGGAACGTGGCGCAGCTGCCGGGCAAGGTTTTCCCGCATGAAAATGGCTGCAGGTGGGTCGGCACCGGTGGGGCGGCTCGGGAGCTCGACATGGACGCGTTCCCGCGTGTCCAAGGCATCTCCCGGCGAGCTATGATGTCCTACAGCATCCCTATGGTTCTAGGAACACGGAACGGGGATCAGATCATGCAGAAAGTGGCTGCAACCTAGTCCTCACCGTGGACCATGGCAGTTTTGGCCGCCGGCGACGATTTCTCGTCGCCCGGGGCACAGGAGGGTCGGTTTCCTTTGGTTTTCGGCGTGGGAGGGCGCTAGGGCATCTAGTTGCTGTGGTTTGAATTGTGGGAGGTGTGATCAATCGGTTTGGGAGAATTTCCCGAATTACACACATGCTGTTCTACACGTGCACCGGTGCCAAAACTGGAATTCCGGCGAGCCGGCGTCGGGGGAGGGCAAGAGGACGACGGGATGATGATCAGTACCTCCTGGCGCACCTCTGTGACTTCTTGAGCCTGCCGGAGAGGCGCTGGACTGGCCGGGAGACAGGGGCAATGGAGCAGCGCCGGTGAAGGAAAAACAGCGCCCTGCTGATCGTGAGGAGAGGAGCAACTGCTGTTGGCTTGGTCCGAGGAGGGGGAGATAACGTTGCTGAAGCGGTGAGAACCCGCCCTGGGGCGCCAACGCGTGGAGACCGGCAGCAGGAGCTGGCGTTGCAAGCTGCTCGGTGGCGCTCGCGAGCTGTTCGGTAAAATTTCCCACTGAGAGCAAAACTTAGTGAGTAAGTCTCCTCTTTCAGCTCTATGACATGTGGGTCCCACTCAACATGTACCTCCCAAATATCTATTCAAGCTGATCTTTTTAATCCCCAGAATGCTAAAATTTAAAAAGGTGAGCTAGAATTTGAATTCTTCAAATTCAGTTTGAATTTGCAAGACTAAATCTGAATTTGGTTTAAGTTTGCAAATTCTCCTCTTTAACTTCTTTTTGAGCCCACCCTAAAATTGAAAAGTTGGTGATAACCTTTTCCCTAAAAACTCAACTATATGGCTGCATGTTAATTCAAAGTTTTTGGGTCACCATATGTGTGAACTTTGAATTTTCAAATCTGAATTTTAAACTCCCATGCAAAGAGGTATTTAACTCCTTATTGGTCCAACCCTTTTAAGTAAAAAGGTGAACCTCATGTTGGATGTTCATCCATGTATTACTTTGCATGAAGAAAAGTTTTAGCAAGTCCCTTTTTTTTTTCCTATCATTGCCACACATATGAACTCAAACCATAGTTTTTATTCATACACATTTTTGGGACTTTTACAATTGCATAGGAGATATCCGTCCTGGTGAAGGTGAGGTACTGGAGAGCACCTGCAAGGCTTCTGTAAATAGTGGGGTCCACCGGAGTAGAGCACGACTTGCAGCAGCCATGCCCGCTCGCTGCAGGATGTCCAAGCAGTACTGTCGCTGGTGAAGAAACAGACCACCCGATCGGTGCTCAACCATCACGCCCAGGAAGTGGTGAAGCTGGCCTAAGTCCTTCATCGCGAACTCCCACTGCAGGGCAGAGATCATGCGCTGAAGGAGCGTCGAGCTGGACGCCGTGAGGACGATGTCATCGACGTACAGGAGGAGGTACTTAGTGTCCCCCTCACGGGCGTAGATGAAGAGCGAGATGTTTGACTTAGCCTTGACGAAACCGAGCGAGACCAAGAAGGAGGCGAACCGGCTGTACCAAGCCCGAGGCGCCTGCTTCGGGCCGTACAGGGACTTGTTCAGCCGGCAGACCATGTCTGGACGAGCTGAATCAACGAACCATGTCGGCTGACTGCAGTATACCGTCTCCGTCAGCGTGTCGTGGAGGTAGGCGTTCTTGACGTCCAGCTGGTGGACAGGCCAATAACGCGAGAGAGCCAACGACAGAACGGTCCGAACCGTCGTCGGCTTCACCACCGGGCTGAAAGTCTCGTCGTAGTAGACACCAGGGCGCTGAGTGAAGCCCCGAAGGACCCACCGAGCCTTGTACCTCTCTAAGGACCCATCCGCCTTCCGCTTATGCGTGAATACCCAATTGCCTGTGATAACATTGCCACGACCAGGATGGGGAACCAAGTCCCAGGTCTGGTTGGCAAGCATGGCTGCATACTCTTCTTCCATAGCCCGACGACAGTTGGGATCGACGAGGGCACTACGGATAGAAGAGGGGATAGGCGAGATGGGCGAAGAGGCAGGCGTTGGGGAGGTCGTCGAGGAGAGGACGACCCTAGAAAACCGCTCCACCGGACAGAGAATCCTAGCCGCCCGTCGGGTCACCATCGGGTAGACATTGACTCGGGTCCCGATGGAGCAGTGGGGGTGGTACACTAGAGACTCGGGGCGGGAAGAGGTCGGTGCACCAACTCGCGCTCGTCGCTGATAGACAAGAGCGGGGTCAGCGTACCGCGACGCCGAGGCCGCCCGTGGCGCAACAGTCAACGTCGGAGACGCCGGGGCCGCGCATGGCGCAGCGGGCGACGTCGGTGACGCCGAGGCCACGCGTGGCGCAGCGGGCGATGTCGGGGACGCCGGGGCCATGCGTGGCGCAACGGGCGACGTCGGGGCCGCGCGTGGCGCTGCAGGCAACGCCGGGGCCGCACATGGTGCAGCGCGAGACGCCGGGACCGTGTGTGGCGCTGGGGCCGCACGTGGCGCAACGGGAGACGCCAGGGGCGCGCGTGGCGCAGCGGGTGAAGAACCTGCAGAGGGTAAAGACCAAGGTCGCTGGATAGGAGCAGCCTCGGGGTCAGTAGAGAAAAGGGAATCCAACTCAGCGACAGAGTCAGAGGACGAAGTGGAAAAGGGAAAGGAAGACTCGTCGAAGACGACGTGTCGAGAGACCAAGATACGACGGGTAACAAGGTCAAGGCACCGTTACCCCTGATGATCAGGGGAGTACCCGAGGAAAACACACCGAGTCGAACTAGGCGCAAGCTTATGAGGAGCTGTGGCGGACTGGTTAGGGTAGCATGCGCACCCAAAGACTCGAAGGTGGTCGTAGAGAGGAGTGGTGCCGAAAAGAGCGAAGTGTGGGGTGGGGGCATTAATCGCCTTAGTAGAAAGGCGATTTATGAGGTAAGTGGCGGTGTGAAGAGCCTCCGCCCAGTACCGAGCAGGAATGGAGGCTTGAAACTTCACGGAACGCATGACATTGTTAGTGGTACGAATCATGCGTTCGGCCTTGCCGTTCTGAGGGGAAGTGTACGGGCAAGACATGCACAACTGAACACCGTGGGAGAGAAGAAAGTCACGAAACGCAGAGTTGTCGAACTCACGCCCGTTATCGCACTGGACGGCTCGAATAATACACCCAAACTGGGTGGATACCCAAGCGAAGAAGTGAGAAAGAGTGACGAACGTATCAGACTTCTGTCGTAAAGGAAAAGTCCACAAATAGTGTGAAAAGTCATCAAGTATCACCAAGTAATATTTATAACCCGAAACACTGACAATAGGAGAAGTCCAAAGATCATAGTGAATCAGATCAAAAGGCCGCTCAACATGAGTAACAAAATGCGGGAATGGAAGCCGAACATGGCGACCAAGCTGACAACCATGACACAGACTCATGAGTGCCCCTAGTACACGAAATCACTTAACTACTAGACAACTTAGACAGGACATCAACACCAGGATGGCTGAGCCGGCGATGCCAAGTCGTGGAAGAAGCTGTCGTAGCCAGGGCAAAAGGCGAAGCTGAAGCGGAAGCAGGAAGACGAAACGTGTATAGGGGCCCCGAACTCTCACAGTGGTGAAGAAGACGCCAGGTAGTAAGATCCTTCACATATAAACCAAAAGGATCAAACTCAATAGAAACATGGTTGTCAGTGGTAAAACGACGAACAGAAAGAAGATTTTGAATAATGTCAGGAGCAATGAGAACATCTCTGAGCTGGAAAGAACCTAAGTCACCTACTGAGGTGATAGGAAGAACAGACCCATTCCCAACAACGATAGATGAAGGATGAGAAGGGTGGGAAGGGTGGGTAGAAGAGAGTATACCAGCATCAGGAGTAATGTGGTATGATGCGCCGGAATCAGCAACCCAGACAGGACCGGGTGTAGTGAGAGTCATCGTGTTGAAAGAGGAAGCCAACGCTTGACGGTCCCACCCGTCAGGAGTAGTGTGCCGCGCTGAGGACTCCGAGCCCCAGTGGGTGGACGACCCACAAGAGGTCGGAGTCCACTGCCCGCCAGGTGGGTAGCCAGCCCCGCTGTGGGTAGGGGTGGCCACGTAGGCCGCCTGAGGTCACGAAGGTCGAGGTGGCAGGAGACCTGGAGACAACCCAGGCCACATGGAGATCTGGCCGGTCCATGGGTTGTAGGGAGTGGGCCAGGGTGGCAGAGCACCTACGCCACTACCCTAACCGGTGCCACCACCGCCAGTAGTACCACCTCCTGTAAAACCTCCACGGCCACCTCGCTTACGACCACCCCGACGACGATTACCACTGCCAGGGCTGGCAGGGGCCCCTGGAGTGGTAGGCGGACGCGGCGACTGTCCCCCTGAAGGAGCAGCAGGTGGAGGAGGTCGGTAGGGCTGCCTAGAGCCGTAGAAGGTGGTGGCAGTCGAAGAGACGACAGGACCTCCAGAGGTGATCTCCTCGAGCTCGAGATCAGACCAGACCTTCTCTAAGGTCGGAAGCGGCTCCTCGCGAAGAATCACAGTCCGAAGGTGGGAGTAACGCTCATTCAGACCCTGCAGGACCTGAAGAACAAGAGAAGTCTCCGGAACGTGGTCACCAATATCGTGAAGGGCATCTGCCATACCCTTCATCTGGCGACAGTAGGCGGAGACCGACAGGTCCCCCTGGACAGCAGCCCCGAACCGCGCCCGGACGTGAAGAGCTCGGGTCGTGCGGTTCCCCTAGAAGCGCTGCTCGAGGATAAGCCACACCTGACGAGCAGTGCCGCCACCACGCTGCCCAACAATATCCCGCAGCTCCTCAGAGAGGGAACCGAGGATCCAGACAAGGACCATGCTGTCCATGCTGATCCATGAATCGTCCATCGGGGAGTTGTCCCGGAGGACGTGATCGTCAAGGCGAAAACGCCGCAACGTGAGGAGAAACAGGTGACGCCACCTGGCGTACGAGGTGGAGTCGGTGCTGGGGACAACCAGGACGAGCACCCGAATGTTCTGGACACCAGCCACCTGAGCGTGGAGAGCGGCGATAAGGAAAGCCGCGTAGGTGCTGTAGGCAGCTTCGTCGCCTGGGGAGGGCTCACGAGTGGCACTCCACTGCGGGTGTGTAGCCTCCTCGAGCTGGTGAGTGAGAGCCGCCATGGACGCTCGCTGCTGCTCCAAGGCACGAGCGAGAGTCCGCTCATGCTCGCGAGCAGCCGCCAGAGCAGCGACGACATCGGAGGCAATCGCAGACGGCTGACCAGTACCACTGGCAGGAGCCACCGGATCGGCGAGGGTAGCGAGGACAGCAACCGCCCGCAGTGGGGACGAGGCAGTCGGCGATGGCCACACATGAGGGGCTGGTAGCGGCCACACATCAGGGGCCGGCGGCGACGGCTGACTAGGTGCCGGTGGCGGCTGGAGATGACCCGACAGCGGCACAGACGAGGCGGCAGCAGCCCATGGCGGTCGTGGCCCAGGGCGGCGCTGGTGAGGCGGCAGCGGCCCAGGGCGGTGCTGCCCAGCCGGCGGCGTCCGACCCCGAGGGCGGGGCGGCGCCTCGCGGCACTGGCGAAGCAGCGGCGGCCCCGGTCGGCGCGACCCAGCCCGCGGCGGCCGACCCCGAGGGCGGGGCGGCCCCGGGCAGCGCTGGGGAGGCGGCGGCGGACCATGGCGGCGACAGGCCCTGAGGGCGGGGCGGCGGCAGCTTAGGCAGAAAGAGGGAAGGAAGGAGGGGCGGGGGGCAGCGGCGGCGGCCCGCTCGAGGACATGTCGGGAGGTAGAGAGGGAGAGGAGAGGGAGAGCCGGCTGATACCAAGTTGGAAGGGTTTCTTTTCAATCAGGGTTTCCAATAGTATACAGAGTACATATAGCCCTACACTTCATACATACACATTCCAACAGGGACATTTACATAGAGAGAGTTTTTTGAGGTGTTCTGTATGAATTTCTTAAAATTTCATGGGGCTGGCATTGTACTGTAGGCAATATATTATATTTTTCACTTTATTTCTGTTTGACATGCCATTGCGTGTTATATTACTTCTCATGCACGCTCCAACTGGCATATTAGACAGTCCATCTCTCCCTGCCAAATTTAATGACTACATCATTGCAGAATATAAAATTTGATAATGCTCTGTTTAAATGAAGTGGTTTATTGCTCTTACTGGCGAAGTAGAAGGGCTTCCATTTGAATTTTTTGTTTAAATGATTATCTTGCTTTCTGTTGCTTAGGATTCTGGTTTAATAAAATACAATATGTGGGATTTACTTGAGCAAATGGTAACTGACATTGTGGGAACAGGTATCTTTCTTCAAGGTGGTGAGTCTTTGTGTGCCCCTGTTTTTCTCTTTCTAATTTATTCTCTCTTTTAGGGGTGCATCAATATCCATTTCTCCATGCACGTGCATTCTCCATTGTGGCTAAGTTCTCTTCAGTGGTAGGCTTCCTTTTTCTTCTACTCTTTCTCTTTATATTCTCAGCAAGCTGATTTGGGCAAACATATCAGATAAGTAAGGGGGTCAGTGAACAATATCTAAGCAATGCTGCTCGTGCGATTGCCTCAGATGTGTAAGGCCGTCTTGTTTTTTTCCTTTTGGTTTCTGGCTATAAATAAAATGTTGGAGAATGTTGCATTTATCTGAGCTGTTTACTTGGCAGACCGCCGCCAGTTAAAGTTGGCGCTTGTAGAGCACTAGCCCAACTTTTACCTGAATCTAATCAGGAATTGATCGGGCCCAATATCATGGGCATACTCTCATCTCTTGTTGATCTTCTGCAGCAGGTAAGTTTTCCTTTCCCCAATGTGTTTGGGACAAAGGCTTTGTTGTTGTTGTTTGATTTATTGAAGGGCATAACTCATGGAGTTTTTACAGGCATCTGATGAAACACTGCATCTTGTTCTGGAAACCCTCCAATCAGCCATCAAATCTGGTCTGTCAGCATGTTTGTTAGTTTGTGCAAAAATATGTCATTGCTTTATTTGAGTTTTGAGTTGACAACCTTCCATCTATTATATAGGTGGAGAGCAATCAACTTCAATTGAGCCCGTCATCTCCCCTATCGTACTAAATGTTTGGGTTCAACACATTGCAGACCCATTCATCAGTATTGATGCTGTAGAAGTGCTAGAGGTGTGTTGTTTTCAGTACTGGATCGTCCTAGTCCATTTGTTTTTCTCTTTCTAATTGGGTACTTAGTACTTACATATGTAAATATTGAACTAATACAACTTCATTTTAGTATACGCCAAGAAATTAAACTTGTGTGATTGTTGGTACATTAATTAAGGCCTGGGTGCCTTACATATCCTTTTTTTAAGAACTATCATGTTCAGAAGATCTTTGGGATTAAGGGAGCTGATCAAAATATGAGACTTTAGATGAACAATGTTGATGTGTATTCGGTTATGATATATTTTTTCCTCTCAAATACTGATTACCATTGACGAACATGCACTATCCTCCAAGCAAAGCTGAGAAAGGCTTTGCTTCCCATGGTGGTATCCTGTTGTATCTTGTTTCTCTATGCAGTGTTTATTTTTTTTTCGAACACGTAGGAGAGCTGCACATCTTTGTATTAGATAGAGAGAAAAATGGTCTCGTACATTCCCCAACCAAGGGACACCAACCCACACCTCTAGATTACATACGTGTCACTTACAAAGTTCTACATGTGTCTTTTGTTTTTCATTGGCAATGCTTCAATTCTCTTTTGCTTGTGAACTCTTCAAAGTTACACTTAACATATTATCTTAGTGTTTAGGCCATCAAGAATGCTCCTGGATGCTTACAACCACTTGTGTCTCGGATCCTCCCAACCATTGGATCCATTTTAGGGAAAGTAAGATGCCAATGCAACTTTATTCATCACCACCATTATTTTTCTTTTTAAAATAATCTGCCACTCACATCTAATTTCTGATTAATTTGCTAGCCCAAGATCCAGCCAGATGGACTAGTTGCGGGTTCACTGGATCTCTTGACGATGGTAGTCAAAGTATGTCTTCTACACTTATACTCCCAAGTTTTATGAAATGAAATTCAAAACACCTTTTGTCAAGTGCCTATGGTTTTTATTTCATGATCTTATCACATTTCTCTTAATGCTGATCTGCATATTTCAGGATGCCCCAACTGTTGTCGTTAAAGCAGTTTTCGACACATGCTTTATTCCTACTATTCTAATTGTTCTTGAAAGTGATGACCATGGAGAGATGCAGGTACATGCTGAAAACATAATTCATTGACATATTTGGTAGTTAACCTACTTTCTTTGAACAATTGTTCCTAATAGTTTCTATTGTCAATTAGAACGCGACAGAATGTTTGGCGGCGTTTGTATCAGGTGGTCGACAGGAGTTGCTTTCCTGGGGTGGTGAACAGGGACGCACACTCAAGATGCTACTTGATGCTGTTTCAAGGTAACTTAAAATTCATAGTCAAAGGAATATGACACAATTAATGCTGCTAGGAACTTTTTTTTTCTCTGATGCGTAATTTTCATTGCAATATCAAACTATATGTTTGGAATGGGATTTCACGGTGAAATCAAGGCATGATTATTTTTGGAGCATTAAAAATGTGCCAAAACAAGCACACTAGTCCGCACATTTTCATGCCACTGTTTTTCTTAGAGTGGGCCAACCTACACGTTGTCCAGATGTTTTCAGTGTTCTATTTTTTGGCCATGTGCTGATTTTGTGGTTCTTCAATGGCTTTGCAGGCTTTTAGATCCAGTGCTAGAAAGTTCAGTGTCACTCTTTGTTGGAAGCTTTGTGTTGCAACTTATTCTCCATGTGCCTTTGCACGTATCACCACACATACCGGATCTCATTGCTGCTATTGTGAGACGAATGCAAACAAGCAGCATTGCAGGATTAAAGAGCTCGCTTATTGTTATAATAGCAAGACTAGTGAGTTGCTCTCTGTCTCTCTCTCTGGCCAAGTTTGAAGACATATTTGGATGTCTAACATGGTGAAAGTGAATAGTTACTTGTCTGACTGATAGCATTGTCAATTATGCATAGCACAGAAAGATGTTTTTTCCTGCTCTCTTATATAGTTCTCTGATTGAAATTAAATTTCCTATGGATTGGGTCCATTGTTCGATCTAATCCATTTTGCATGTATGTTTTTTTCTCTATCTGTAAATATAAGATCCTTCTAGGAACTCTATGGTTAAAATCTAAAATCCCTGGCCATAAATAAAATAAAGCTACTTGGATTTCGAACATAACATGGTCTCAATAAATACATTATGGAAAATACTTGCATAATATATAATGTTAATCTTTATTACCATGTTAAAAAATGGGTGCATCCAGTGTTGAAGGCCCCAACACATTATGGGGTCTGGGAAGTTTTTTTTTAGACAGCCTTATCCCTGCTTTTGCGGGAAGGCTGGTTCGAACCCAAGACCTCAGGACATAAGTGGAGACACACTACCACTACGTTAGGTCCACCCTCATCTTTACTACTATGTTATGAAAGAAAAATATGGTCGAAGTTGAGTTTGGAAATTCAAACAAATGTAGCTAATATACTGACTCCCACAACAAATGTTAAGAATATAGTATTCAAAAAGTTTGCAGTCCAACCTATGAACTGATGATCTGTTGGTGAGCTAGTGATCTTGTTTCTTGTGTGCGGCATCAAATGATAGAAGGTATAGAAGTTGTGCTGCCGAGGAATGGATAGATTGATATGATGGAGGAGGGGTACATATATATATAGGGTTAGGGTAGCAGCCTTGCATCTCAAGGCTGACACTAATGGCTCTTAATGACAGCCTCTAATGACAGCAATAATGGCTGTAATCACAGCACTAATGAGGTCTAATGACAGCCTCTAATGACAGCACTAATGGCCCCTAATAACAGCAGTAAGGAGGTCTAATGACAGCACTAATGAGGCCTAAATACAGAATATTCTAACATCAAATTACAGAAGAAGGCGGAAGGAGTTCAAGTTTAGATTACGGACAGCTCTCTATAAGCAAGAGCATCAGTAATACTTCAGGCAAGAAGTAAGAATCTAGTTTTCTCACCCCGTTTCTCTATATCTCACCTTTTTGCTGAAGTGCCGTTCACCAGTTACCACCACACATAGCTGTCGCCTGTTGGATCTGTTCACTTCCACAAGGATATGACAGGTTGATTGTTCCAGCCAGTTTGATCACTCGCCCAGTTTCGAAGATAATGCCTTAAACAAGAACAAACCTTACCGTCAGTCAGTGTCTGAGTATTTATTCTGTACTTTCTGAAATATAATTAATCTTACTACCATATGTTTTTGTAGTACATTGAAGGTTTATACCAGAGGGAATAACATCTCAAATTTACTATATGCATGCAGGTGCATCTGAGTTCACCAAATGTTGATCAATTCATCAATCTTGTGCTTTCTATCCCTGCCCAGGGGTATGACAATTCACTTGTTTATATTATGTCAGAATGGTCACAACTACAAGGCGAGTCTTCACATGACACTAGTGTATGGTTAAGCTGAATTGTATTTACCATCTCTTGGTTCCCCTAAATAACAGGTTCCATTGTAAATATCTTTTACAGGTGAAGTCCAAGGATCCTACCAGATAAAGGTAACAACCACCGCATTAGCTCTTCTGATATCAACTCGTCATCCTGAGCTATCTAAGTTTGAAGTCCAAGGGCAACTTATCAAGGTACAATTGTTATAAGTTGGTGTTGAACAGTTAGTACTTCACCTAATAAAAGCTTGATTTTAGCCCGATACCAAAAACATGCAGACTAGTGCAGGGATAACCACACGATCAAAAGCTCGAGTGGCTCCTGATCAATGGACCATGATTCCACTCCCAGCTAAGGTAATAATAGTTGACCTTTCACACTTCGCTCCCCGTAAAAATTTCATATCCCAGAAAGGTGTTGATATTAATTGTTAAATCTGCTTCATAGTCACATCTTGCTGAACTTTACCACAATTTGAGTTACCATGTCCTTTTCTACCAAATCTGGTCGTTGTGTGACATCTAGAATTGTATCAAGATCCTTCTGAGCTAGCCTAAGTGCAGTTGAGAATTGTCACCTAACCTTGGGCAATCTTGGTGTGGACGTGTGGGCGTGTGGCATGCGCTGGCGTCCTTAGTGTATGGACACCTCGTTATACTATTATGTAGCTAATGTATAATGTGGTATCAGCCATCAACTAGATTTTTCGAAGTACACTGTGCTGAGCGCTGTGCATACCTGATTTCTGAATATGGACTATACAGATCATCTCCCTGCTAGCAGATACTTTAGCTGAAATTCAGGAACAAGTAGGTGGTGGTGATGATGACTGCAATGAGGTTTCTACACTACATCTCTCATCATTTAAAAATCCAAAGTGGAATGTTTGTTTTACAATGATTCAAGGTTCCAGATATATTATATTTTTAGGATAGTGACTGGGAAGAAGTTCAGAATGGTGACACGAGTATTCCAGATGATATCATATACTCAGCATCGGCTCTTTCAAATGCTAATCCATCGGTTGAGCATCTGAATGCAGTGGCCAAAGTTTTTGATGAGGTCTGTTAGAACCTTGTCTTGATTGCTTGATATCTTTTAACATATTTGACCCTTGTTATGTTTACTCCCAATCCTGTAACAGGATGACGATGTCAGTTATGATGATGATCTGACAAAAACCGACCCTCTTAATGAGGTTTGTTCTTACTACCATAGCCTGTCATTTAAACTAGGCGATGCCAAAGTTAAATAACCCCCTTCTGTGCAGGTGAAACTAGCAGACTTTCTGAAAAACGTCTTTGTTAACCTGTGGGAGAGTGATCGACCAATGTTTGAGTATCTCTGCCAGGTGAAATGTCATTGAATGTCTCATTTGCATTATCATTGAAATGAAAAAGATCCTTGCATAGAATTTATGAACCTACATTTAAGTAAGCTTTGGTAAATCGTTTGCAGGGCCTAACAGATGCACAAAAGTCAGCTGTTGAAGAAGTTTTGAGGAAGTGATGCGTTTGCTCGACTTTGGGCCGTTCTTACATCTTTGGGCTCTATATTTCGTCACATTAGTCGGTCTTGTACGCATTGTGAGGTTTTTAGGTCCAGGCCTGATGTAGTGTTGCGAGGTTTTATTAGTGTGGATTTATTTGAAGTTATTTTTCCACCTTTATTACAGATTCATTTGTGTACAATGATTATTATAGGTCTTGGTGTAGAATATGTGCATTTGCAGCAGATGACGGGGTGAAGGTGATGCTGGTATCCATGCCTGATTTCTAGGGTAAAAGTATTACAAAAACTTACCAGGTTCAGGTATCCATGAACTGAATGGGAGCGGCAGAGGCCATATTTTATGGCCTAATTGTATGATATGTTGAGATTTACCGGTGAACTTTATAGTTTGTAAATGATGTCATACTGATTACGTCTGCTCATAAACCCTGAACACCCTTTTGAAGAGACACTGCTCATATCATGAGTCACTTGCAAATTCATGTGGGAAATGAGTTTCGTTGACATTAGTGTTATTCTGAACGGCCATTTAAACATGTTTAAACGTAAACAGATACTGTGTAGTTTAAGCCCTAAACGGTCATGTAAACTGTTGACCGTAAATGGATTAAATGAAACAGTTTCTATTCGTGTTTAAAAGTGTTGACTCGTTTAGAAGTGAAAATATTAGAACTGAGTTCTCTTAGCCTGTTATGTTGTACGAGCTTGAAGACTGCTATTGATTTTGTCTATATATGACCCTATTTTAAGTTCTATTTATGATTTTATCTTATTTTTTCATGTTTGTGATTTTATTTTTAGTTTTTTAAAATAAAGTTAGACTTTACCTCTACTCTGTTAGAGCTAGCTAACGGTAGTTTACAAGCTGTAAGAAGATAAGAATACTCTCAAAATTTCAATGAACCTCTCAAAATTCATATTCTCATGTTAGCTGGGCATTCCATATTTGACTTGGGAAAATTAGTTGAAATGATGCTTTGTCCAAGGAACTTTAGACTTTTTAATATAATCATATCAATAAAGATTAATTAAAGAAAAATTTATCAACAATTAAGATTACTTTGATGCTCTAAAAATTCCTATCGCTTCCTCTGACACGGGTCTGCTGTAATCTTTAATCTGTCGCCGTTAGATACGGTCCCACCCCTTCGGCTTGCAACTGAAGTCGCCCGTCGTTGACCACCTTCGATGCACAGGTTGGTCGCCCCTCAGCCCTTGCGCCCGCACCCCCACGCGGTGATCGCAGCTCCGTCCCCCGCGCACGCTCTCACTCAAGAATAGAGTATACATATGGCATCTGAGAATTGCATCTTTTATTAACTTTTTCATAACTTGATAAGTTTGCATGCCTGCGGGTTGCAGAATTGCTAAAGCTCAATAGCCTGCGGGTTCTAATTAATTCAAATAACCTCAATGTGATTCAATGCAAATTATGTCATTTAGTTGTGAATGCGAGAATTTATAGATTAAAGTTACGTATTTTACTTCCTGTAACAATGTAGCTACCATATAAACCGTTTAATCCGTTTAAACACTATTTAGACAGACTAAACGGTAAGCAAATCTGTTTAAACACCGTTTAGACAGACTAAACGGTAAACAAATATCCATTGTCTACCGTTTACCGTTTAGAATAACACTGATATCAGAGAATATTAGTGGTATTGCATGTTCCAAATACCAATTTGCACGTATCTGATATTTGAAATTACATACGAAGAAAGTCGACCACCTTTATGACAGACCAAAGTAGAGTCAATCATATCACGGCTACATGTATTGGACTGAATAAATAGTACACAACGAAGACATGTCAAGCGTTTATTGGCATGAAAACTACAGGTGAACAATTCATCGATCATCTGATCAATATTGTAGTTAGTTTCTCATGGAAGCCTCAACAAGTACATGTTAGTGGTGAATGTAAACAATTGTCAATACAATATTTAGCACGCAGCCACCAGCTACTTAATTGCACTCACGCGGAGCTGTCTGCTGGTTTCGATTCCTCATCCTTCACCTTAGATGGTGGCGTCATACCCTCGCTCCCCATTTCAGCCTTGAGGTCATTGATGCTCTGCTCCAATTCATCGATCCTCATCCCCATTTCATCTAGTTAGCATTAGTTAAGGATACTAACACATTCCCTGTCAACATCTGGAAGATGAACAAATCATGGATATGGTGATATCTGAAAATAAGATCATTTTGTTCACCATAGTAGAACCAAATGGACCTCCACTTCCTGGCTTCACTACAAAATTACTGGAACTTCAAAATGTCCTCGACATCAACCTCAATATACTCTTCAAGCCTTCAAGAGGAACCAGGGAATTCAAAGATGGCAACACAATCCCAGCTCTAGCTTGGACAGAAACACCTATATAATCCCCAGATGCATCTGTATTGACTACAACAACAACAACCAAGCCTGTATTGACTAAGATTCCAAAATAATGCGTACATTGCCAATGAAGTTTGGCTTGAAAACTATTTCCTCTAAAATTAATAAACATGTCGGCAACCTTAAAATTTCATAAGGTAAAATAGAAAAGAGCTGGTCTTCCTGCCTATAAAATAAATACACTGAAACAAAAACTGATTTAAAAGGATATTCTTTGAAATAATGTTCTCCGACATAGCTTGGAACCTGGTTTGCTGCAAGGCATTCAGATTCAGAGAAAGGAAAAGCAGTGTACGACTGTACACATTAGGGACAATAAATAAAATTAGGAACTCACCATCTGCATAAGAAGATTTTGCACCTGTAAATAGTAGGCAAACGAGCTATTAGCAAGAACTGCAGTGGTAGAATTGCAGGCAAAATAAAGGAGGTCCAGATCTATAACTAATAGCCCCAGGATGTAATCATGTAAAACTGACAGAATAGCAACAAGTCCTTACAAATGCAGTCATATCAGCAGTGCTTTGTCCCGAGCCATCAGAGTCTTGTTCAGCCTGCAATTAATAAGGGCTTGAATCATTAGATCTATAATTCTAACCACACTGCTAAGGCGACATAATGAATACAAAATATATCATCAGCAGCGCAATAAAGCAAATTCGGTGCCTGATTTCCCCATAACAGTGACAGTATGTATTCCCATGCAGGCATGCACTGTAATTTTTTACACGCCCAAAGCTCAATACATGGGAACTGCAGCACAGTAACTTATCTGCGGAAGCAGGAACGTCTCCGTGTTCTCTAGAGGCGACTATATGGCGTGACAAAGTGTCAAGGCTAGGTCGTACCACCCGACCAAGAAATTCGGCAAACACACAGAATCTGGGTTTCTTTGAGACTTTGACCATGCAATTTCCCTTCACTTGTAGACACCCCGTACCCGTTAACCGCCCTTTGTTCACCCATCTGCAGACGTGAAATCTCTAGCCGTCCACACGCCTGCTCGAGCACGAATTCCTGAAACCGGCCACCCGGCCGGCCGCACCCGTCGCCTTTTACCGGATCGCCGGGTGCTCATTGCCCGTACTCCTCATCCTACCCGTTGGCCCGCCGCCGGAAGATGGCTAGCCTGAGAACCCTAGCCGTGGGAACAAGGCGACTCCACGAACTCCAAATTACGCGTGAGGACGGCCCCGGAGGAGATGGCTACTGACCTTGATGGGGATTCCGGAGTTGGGGCTCGCCATTGCCACCGGCAACGGGAAGGTGGCCTGGAATGCGCTGCAGATCCGCTCGGCGCCGGTGATTTCGTGGGTTTCTTCTTCGAACGCGGCGGATCTGGGGGATCCTGCGGATTGGAAATGTTGCGGATAGCGCAAGATATTGGGCTTCGGCCATGGGCTGCGATTTATTACAGAGCCATAAATGTTTTTCGAGAGCCGAGAACAGCAGTTTGGATGCTTTTCTTATGTGTTTTTTAGTCCTTTTAGAAACTTTTTTGACATTTGGACTTCAGCTATCCTTTTTCGGAAAATACCCTTTTTACATGGCATCAATGTCTTTATACTCTCTCTATTTTAAAATATTTAACGTTGGTTAGTTCAAATAAGTAGCATCGCGCCATAGTACTTGATCTCATGACGTGAACATAAGACACCAATAATCTCACACCCTACGTGTCATGTTAGCAGCAAAAGGGCTTAGGGTTGGAAGGTGGAGAGTCACATCCATTTTGCTTGGTGTCACAATTTCATGTTACCCAATTAGAACATTTAAATACTGTGGCGCCGTAAAAAGGATCTAGTTTTGGGTAGGGTTTTTTGAGAAGCACACCGCCTGACTACTCATATTTTTCGTCATGGGTTGTCTAAGTCTAAGTCGAGCTGTGTTGCTTGCCGCTGTCTTTGTCATCTGTTTTGACTGGTCTTCATAAACATTACTGCAACATCTACACCTATTACTCCGCTTAGAGATCGGTGCACGTAGTTAATATGTGGTCTACTATATTATTTTGATATGATTATAGATATGTCACGTTGCAACTGTTTATGTCATGCGTTATTTCTCGAAATTAATCGTTGTAGCATGGGAATCTACATCTAGACTCGGATTCCAAAGTTGCCAAAACATGAGCTGCAGCTTTGGATTCTCGGTTTACACATATATCTTGCACTATGGAGACAAGTACATAATCATTTGGCAGGACGATGCGTTTAGTTTACTGAATGGGCCCCCTCCTGTTGTTTTTTCGACATTGTTAAGCACTATGCAGTCAGACGCATTCAGTCCGTTGACTATTGGTAAGGCAGCCTGCCGTGTCTGATGCATCCTGTGGTGACAAGAACAACTGCAACGCAGAACAGAGCCCACCAGATCGAAGCGTCTGTCTTTTCCATCAACGATCTCAAGAACAAAAATTTAAGAAGCGGGAAATCTTGGAAATCCAACGAAAACTTTCTGTGTCGTTCGCTCTTGGTCACTGATGCGTCTAACTGGCCAGGATGTGAAGCAGGAGCTCGTTCCACACGTCGATCGGTCCCGGCAGGCACCAGTGCAGGCAGTCGATGTCGAAGCCCTCGTGCTCGCCGGGGCCGTGGCCGTAACGGTCGGGGTGCCCGTCCGGCCGGCGCAGCATCATGTTGGTCACGTCCATCAGCCTGAGCCGCACGCCGTTCCTCCTGGCCGCCGCCTTGAACTCCTCTACCTGCGCCCTGTAGAACTCGGCCTCCGGCTCCGCCATCTCCACGAGGTCCTCGGGGTCGGCCGGCTGCGTGGCCGTGCACTCCCCGCCGTCGAACCACCCGCCGTTCTCGTAGTGCGTCGGCACCACCGTCCGCAGGATCGCCGTCCCCTTGAACCCTTCCGTGCCCGCGAGCGCCCGGAGCACGGTGCGGAACGCGGCGCGCTGCGCGTGCTGCGGCTTGAGCGCGGTCAGGTTGCCGCCGCATGCGTGGCAGCCGACGGCGCGGCCGCCGCTGTAGTACACGGCCGGGCGCGCGAACCAGTGCGACGCGGAGACGACCACGTAGTCGTGGCCGCTGACCGCGGACGTCCACCGCTCGTCGGGCTCGTCGAGGTGGAGGTCGCTGGTGCCGGCGAACACCTCGCCCTGCCTGTCCGGCCCGACCGCCTCGGGCGGGCCCCGCGTGAGGCGCCACCGCACCTGGAACGGCGTCCAGAAGAAGACCACGGCGAAGTCGTGCGCCGGGAAGCGCCAGCGCTCGAACCCCCCCGCGAGGGTCTCCATCGCCGGGGCCTCCGCCTGCGACAGCGTGCACACGAGCGACCGCACGTGGCTGCTGGCCAGCGAGTCCCCGACGAACAGGATCGAGCTGCCCCGGACGAGGCCGAAGAACCGCGCGGCGTCGAAGCGGTCCAGGGCGCCGCTGGCGGGACGCCACCGCCACCGCAGGAACTCGAGGCTCGGCCGGCCGTGCTTCATGCAGTTCTGGTAGTCCTCGATGAAGGCGCACGTTGCGTTGGTGTAGTACGGCCGCGCGTCGGGGTCGCGCACCCACTCGCCCCGCGCGACGTCGTCGTCGTCGTCGCGGGAGGCGGCCCCGCCGAAGAAGGACGTGACGGTTGACCACCCGACGAACGGGCCGAGGAAAACCACCGAGAACGCGGACCCGGCGACGAAGAGAAGGGCGAGGAGCGCGGGGACCGACGCGGACCTGGGAACGGCGGCGTGACGGCTGCGACGACCTCCGGCGACGAGGCCGCCGGACGGAACAACCGCTTTCATGGCTGGCAGCGGGGGAGCGCATCAACCTCTTACCTCTCGGGAGGTAATAGTAGGCGGACGCGATGCTTGATGCTCCCGTGCATCATATCAGTCAACGCAGTACTGCATCAGTATAGTGGGAGGTCGATCGCCATCTCTCTCATCGGAAAGTCAACTAGCTAGAGAAACAGGCGCGAACATGGTGATCTGCGAGATGCGCTCGACGGAGACGGTGTGAGCACGTGGGAGCGCGCGTGCACAGCCGTGGCGGAAGGGTCCAGCCCAGTTAATATATTCAGAAATTGAGCCCAGTATAACATACCCAGCCGAAACACGGTGGAAAGGAGCCCATAAATACACGTGTTGCTCTTTTTCTTTTCCGTACATATACGCATGACTGCTGCTCCCTGGTCGCTCGCGTATTCCACCGATGGGTATTGGAGGCGACAACATTAGCTGCAATCCATCGATGCCCTTGGATTGGATCACCGCGCCCGGCCAATTCCGCAGGACTTCTGGACCTAATGCTCCTATACTAACCATAGCAACCGCTAAAATATCGCAGGCATTAATTTTACATACTGACATCCGCTAGTAAGAACCGTACCCGTACCGCTACACTCTCGATTACCTGAGATCGACGACGGAAAACAAAGCAGCAACTCCCGTCTGCCCGCGGCCGAGTTCCGGCGAGCTTCAGTGCCCCTCACGAATGCCTGTGAACGTCGGAGGGAGCAACACTGGCCCCGTCACCCAACGTTCGAGCTCCGACGAACGTCTTACAGGCGAGTTCCATCGAAGATCGCCTGTCCAGGAAAACCGGAATTCAAACTACTAATTGGAGTTAATCATTCATGCTAAATAGAGCCAATTACTATTTTAAAGAGCGGCTTCGATAAAATAACACTTACATCGTGGACTTCGATAAAATGATATTTTTAATATTGACGCACCATTAAAATAGAATTATAATTTAATTAACTCAGCACCTGAATTGACCATACTATCCCTAATGTACTTTTCCCTTTTCTTTCTCTTTATCTGTGAGGATCGATCACTCACTCGACGCCTATCACCATGGATGGATGTCCTTAGGTACCTTTCTTTCTCATTAGCCAGCAGCCCAGCAGCGACTCGCTCTGACGAGGAATCTCTTTTTTCCTCGTGTTGCTACTTCTGCGGCGGCAATCGTGAAGCCGGTCTTGACGTCGACGGGGATCTTCGTGATCGAATTCTTCCCGTCCATCTGTTCTGCTCCTCTCTCTTCCTCGCGGCCATGCTCGCGGCTTTCCTCACCGGCCCTACGGGACGGAGCTTCGGCAGGAAATGGACCATGTTTGCCGCCGCCTCCGCGTACATTGTCGGCGCTTGCCTCGGCGGCGTGGCCTTCAACTTGCTGATGCTGCTCATCGGCCGGATACTCGTCAGCGTCGGCGTCAGCCTCTGCATTCACGTGAGGACGCAACGACATCACGCCAAGGCCACGAACGGGGTAGTATGGTCCACGTGGAGTTCGAGGACCTGTCCACGGGGAACGGGGACAGCAAGGCCGCGACGGAGTAGCATCAATTTAGGTGCTCTAGAAATAAGAAAAGAAAACGATAATTATTAAAAAGAGTTAATTTAGCTATATTTCTATTTTAACGGTGTGTCAATGTTACAAGTGTTATTTTATGGATCCGCGACGTAAGTGTTATTTAGTCGAATCCCTCTATTAGAGTGCTAAAATAGCAATTGGACTTTTTTCTGTTAGAAAGACTAAAAGAGTTAGTTAGCAGAAGAGTTTCATGAGCCCCTAAAATAGTTCAAAAGTTGACCTAGATTCCAAAGTACAACTTGATATTTTTTTGTTGTATAACTCGACTTCTGTTGTATTATTTAGACCAAAGTCTCTAACACGTATGGTTGCTTTAAGGATCATATATACGGAACTATCATGGACTCAGAAAACGTCCGCACATTGAATTTGATGTAAAATGTGATGGTGTTGGCGCAACTATGGTTCGTATTAAATGAACTGCTGCTTTAACCTATTTTACACTACTACTCTCAATTATTTAACGCTGATTAGTTTAATTTTGAATAAATCAGTATCTAATATTTTAAAACCGAAGGAGATATAATTACAAATAGGCTGGTAGGACAGGTGGATAGCATAGTTAGGGACAGTTCTATGACTGCTTTAGCGCCCCCAAATGGTTGGCAGGCACCAGTCTGGTAATACTCTTTTGTATTGCCGAACTATCATCAAATACTTGAAGGTTTTTAATCACTCCGTTAGTTTTGATGACAGTCTTGACTCTATTAACGGTCACCAAATATGCATCGATGGACTGTTATTAAAATGGTTGTGATGGCTCTCTGCCACTGAAAATTTATCTTCGTGACCCACCAAGTGTGACGGTATTTTTGTGACACTTTCAGAGGTTTAGTGACGAGGCGAGACAGTCACTAACAACCTGTTCTGGTATAGTGGCCTGGCCATTGTTCAGTAACTGCCCGTCAACATGAAACCTTATCGGCGACGTGCTAAGTGATTTACTGCAAATGGGATTAACAAATCCATCTGCGCGTCGATTAAACGATCATACCCAAATCCCCATGATTAGACAAATGCGAAAGGAGGATCCCCATTGTGTAACTGTTGCATCGTCCACCTAACCACCTACTTAGCGCATGAGGAAAATTTTGAACTGTATTCTCTTTCTAAACTATTCATGGCGCATCAAATCCAAGATCCAGCCGGCGAGATTTCAATTAGGGTCCATACATCGGGCGGCTGAAAGCAATAAACTTTTAACTAAATCTGATATTTAAGAAACGATTTCAGATGATCTGAAAAATATCTAATCCGCTTTCGATCCTACTTCAAATGAGGAGTTGTATCGACTGCATTGTCTAAATCTATAGTCCACCTCCGCAACCGTCCGCACCACCGTGTTGTATGCGGGTTTATTTGTCGCAAGATACTTTAACGATAATCTAAACTAGAGTATAAATCTCTCGTTAGTTTACATGTCGATCCATATTCTATATTGAAAATTATAGTAGAATGTAGAGTACAATGAGTGTTAAAAAATAATAGATAATTTTTTAAAAGATAACTTATTTTTTTAAGTAGTAATTTAGAGTACTATGGTATCTCGCCTCAGTCTCCGCCTCAGCCACGTGGGGTTTGTCCGGATAGGGATTAGGGAGGGGTCCGGACCCACCCCCCAACGGGCAGTTGTCTCTTTATTTTTACCGAGGTAGTAATAATCTAGTTCTTTCACCAGTTGCTCGTCACTGTGCAGTGTTCACAGTCCAGATCGAAAGTAAGCTGGTCACCACTCACCACTGATCCCGTCAAAAATCCAGCGATGCAGAAGAAGCTTCAGCTCGTGAACCCGGCGACGGCGGCCCTCACGGCGCTCGCCGTGCTCGCCCTCGTCTTCCTCCTCTCGCCACGCCGCCCGCACCCGTCCCTCGACGACTACGGCTCCGCCGTCACCTCGCCCTCGTCCGCTTCTGCTCGGGGCTCTCGGCAGGGGCGCTCGGCGGCGTCCGCCGCCGCTCGGGTGCCCGAGGGGTGCGACATCTTCCAGGGCGAGTGGGTCCCGGATGACGCCGGGCCGTACTACACGAATCTGAGCTGCCCGCTGATCCAGGAGCACCAGAACTGCATGAAGTACGGCCGCCCCGACCGGGGGTTCCTGCGGTGGCGGTGGCGGCCGTACGGGTGCGAGATGCCGCGCTTCGACGCCGAGGCGTTCTTGGACGTCGTCAGGGGCAGGTCCATGGCCTTCGTCGGGGACTCGCTCGCTAGGAACCATATGCAGTCACTCATGTGCCTCTTGACCAAGGTAACGATATTAGCTAATTGTAGTTTGCAAATGGTACGGTAGTTTGCAAGAAGAGTTCGTTCCATTTTACTGCGATTCATGTTACATAAGTACACGATTGTGATTATGTCAAATTATTTGCAGGTGGAGTACCCCAAAGACATCTCGACGACGACAGATCTGGAGTTCAGGACAATGCGCTACGAGTCCTACAACTTCACCCTCGCCATCTTCAGGTCGCCGTTCCTCGTCAGGGCGAACCAGTCGGGGTCCGGCCGCCTCCCGTGGCTGTGGAACCTGTACCTCGACGAGCTGGACGACGCCTGGACCGCTGGCATCGCGGGCTTCGACTACGTCGTCCTCTCGACGGCGAACTGGTTCCATAAGCCGTCCGTGTTCTACGAGGCGGGCCGCGTCACTGCCTGCCACCACTGCCTCGTGCCGGGCGTCCCGGACCTCACGCGGCGGTACTCTCTGCAGATGGCGTTCCGCGCCGCGCTGCGTGGCCTCGCCGCCGCCAAGGGTTTCAACGGCACGGTGATCGTGCGGACGCAGTCCCCGGCGCACTTCGAGGGCGGGGAGTGGGACAAGGGTGGCGACTGCCGGCGGACGCGGCCGTACGCGGCCAACGAGACGCGGATGACGGGCTGGGACCTCGACTTCCACACGGCGCAGGTGGAGGAGTTCACAAAGGCCAAGGCAGAGGCGAGCTCGGCGAAGCTGCTGCTGATGGACGCAACGGAGGCGATGCTGCTCCGGCCGGATGGCCATCCAAGCCGGTATGGGCACTGGCCGCACGAGAACGTGACGCTGTACAACGACTGCGTGCACTGGTGCTTGCCCGGCCCCATCGACGCCTGGAACGAGATGCTCCTTCAGATGCTGCTGCATAATTGAACCACTCACATGTAACCATGACTATGTTCCTTGGGCTCTTTATTATGAGCTGCCTGCCATCTTACAAACCAACTAGTCAAGCATGAAAATTCATCAAAGTTTCAGGGGCGGACTGGGTTCCAGTCGACTGAAAGATTCAATCCTTTCTGCGGATTAATACAACAACAAGCCTTTTATCCCAAATATGTCGGAAGGCTACATATGAAACCCAACCAAAATGTATAGAAGTAAAATGAAGAGTGGAGAGTAAATAAAGTATGAGTAAATTAAGATTCTACCACATGAACTACCGATTTACATGAAGTCTTAAATTAAAATTCTGACACATAAATTGTTAACTTTTATGTAGTCTTATTAAGATTTAATTTCTCAAGTCATGTTCTATCACCTAATTCCATATCAACCTTAGTTGTCCTCTATCACTACTAATATTTTCTCTACCCTTTAGTATCTCACTTGTCAGTAACACCGGCTACTAATCGAATGCTTCACGTTTTATGTCTGAATGACTAGCTAACAAAGACAAAGATTTATACTTGTTCGGACAACGTGTCCTACGTTCACTCTGGGGTGTTCGTTGGCTTTGTATTAGCTCAGGCGGTTCGAGGAACAACATTTACAAGCGAGGTTGTCCCGTGTGCGAGAACGAGGAGAAAGCCTAAGTGACGAGCGTGTGTGTGAGCTGTGTTCGTCGTGTCGAGGGGAGGTTCCGAGCCTCCCCTTTTATAGCCCAGACGCCTATACCTACCCGCAGACTCCTCATAAATGGGGCGGGGGTTTACATGGTGTGTCAGCGTTTAAGGCGGCCCAAAGCGGTAAGGGGCGATGAGTACACCTGCTCTCGTCTAGTCTACGTTCTACGTCTGCTCTCCGTCCCTGTACACCCGCGCTGAGTGGGACAGGACGAGTGATGATGATGGCCTAGCGTCGTGCTTGTCTTGTCGCATGTGATCTCCCACTCCGTCTTAAATACCCTCTGCCATTCCGTCGCGTCGGTATTTAAGTCTTCCGCCTGCTACCGGTCCGAGCTCTAGCGCGGATTGCTTCTGTCCCTCGACCTTGTCGTGTGAGCTAGGAGTTCGGTCATCGCTCCCTTCCCAGGGGTCGGTCTTCAATGGCGTCTCCCCGAGCGCACACCTCTTGTCATGGCCCGTGGAACCACGTGTCCTTGTGCGGCTAGGTGGTCGACTACTTCTTGGGTATCCGGGGTATGTTACCCCATCAGTAGCCCCCGGGCCTTCAGACGAGCTCCCGTCTGGGTCGATCGGAGGCATATCTCTGCGTATGACGAAGGACCTGAAAGGATAAAAAGAAAATTGTGTGAGATCGTTGTTTTGTTTTGTGGCTACCTCCGAGCTCAAAGCCTTAGGCATCAAGCTCTTCGTGACTCTGAGTCATCAAATAGCCGCAGAGCCCCCCCCTCCGTGGGTCGGGCTTGGTTCGTTTAGCAAATCCGCTTTGCTCCCCATCCGCAAACCGTTCGCGAGCTTGGAGGGGTTGAGCGAGATGGGAAATTACCTCTATGGTCAAATTCCCAAGCTCGGTGGGCTGCCTAACGGGTTAGTCCAAGTGGAACCCCACTACCTTTCCACAAGAACGGGGGAATCAGGTTGACCTGACCGAGCTCGATGCCCGCGTTTCATAAGATCCCTCGTGGTACGCTCGGGCGGGTCCTGAGAAGTTCGCGGGTCTAGGCGGCTCGATCTCGACCCCTCGAGGGGCTGCTGGGGAGTCGCCAAGATAAGACTCGGATATCAAACTTAGAGAAGTTGAGGGCGCCGAAGCCCCCGAGTGCGCCATTGATGGCCATCTCACATCGCCCATCCCTTGCTATAGTTCGTTCCAGGCGGCCCTTTCGACCAAAAATGTTAGGTATAACTTAGAACCCATAACTTTGATCAAGCCCCAAAAGTGTCCCATAAAGACTTACCTACTTACCTGGGCCTTTGATTCGTGCGGCCCATCGACGTTGCGTCGAATGTAGGTGAGGGGACGCGGTGGTAACGCATGTCAGTATCCTCGATATGGGGTACCCCCGCGCACAGGGGAAAAATGCCTAAGGACCTCGTCCTTCTCCGCAGGGAGAGCTCCGGAGGTGCCACGTGTCCAGCGGGGCCGGACCTCCCTCTCCTCAGAGGAGAGCTCCGGACTCGCCACGTGGCCAACTGAGTCGGACCTTCCCCCCCCCTCCCGTGGGGAGAGCTCTGAAGGCTCCACGTGTCCAGCGGGACCGGACCTCCCTCTCCTTAGAGGAGAGCTCCGGGCCCGCCACGTGGCCAGCAGCAGCCGGACCTCCCCCCTCCGCGGGGAGAGCTCCGAAGGCTCCACGTGTCCCGCGTGGCCGGACCTCCCTCTCCTCAGAGGAGAGCTCCGGGCCCGCCACGTGGCCAGCAGAGCAAACGCTGCCTGCCCCCGTGCGGTAGGCAGCAGGCATAAAGACGTGCCATACCTTGCCCGTACAAGGTATTCAAGGCCCGCGCCTTCCGAAGACGCGGAGACGCGGAGCACGCCTCTGTCAGGTGCCGTTGCGCCCAGTCACATCGCAGACTGGCGCGCCGTGTCAGAGCCTGCCCGCCAGTAAACACAGCGACAGGACATCCCCTACCGCCCCTGCCATCATCAACCACTACGACTAGCTTGCGGCATGGGCAGGGCGGCAGAACGAAGACTCGGAAGCCATCGCCAGAGACAACTACCGGCATAACTGCAGATACGGTAGTCGACAGACAATCTCCCCGGGACCACCTGTCGGGTCCCGGGCCCACCTTGTAAGCCGCTCGAGCCTTGGACTATAAAAGGCTCGGGTAGGCGACATTAGCAAGGGTTCGAACTCTGTGAACTCACACTCTAGACATTACTCACCCTCAAGCTCAGGACTCCGGTTCTGGGCAGCAAGCAATACAGCGAGCACCTCTGCTCACCGTGGACGTAGGGTTTTACGCTCCGGCGGCCTGAACCACGTAAAACTCCCCGTGTCAAGCTTCTCCCTCACTCGTCCCTAACGCTGAAGCTCTCCGCAAGTGTCTAGCCCCTCCAAAAAAGAACCTCCGCGGGCTGCCCAGAGCAGGTCCGGGGGAAGTGTCGACCACACACTTCGACATTTGGCGCGCCAGGTACGGGGCTTTTCCCTTGCGCAACGAGCTTTTGCCGGTGAAGATGACCAAGCTTCCTTCAGTGGAAAGCTCTCCCCCCCTCCGCCCCCCCGCGTTCACGATGGACCGTGACTAGCGGGGACTACGTCTCGACACACTCTGGACGGAGTGTGTCGGCGCAAGCTGGAAGCTAGCAGCCGACTCCGGCAACGCCGACTCTGGCAACGCAGGCTCCAGCTAGCGTGAGATCCTCTACAACGCTGATCGTCCCCCACGGGGGCGCGCTAGCTGCAGCAAGAGCGCTACTGCGCAATCCACCTGCTGGGGACGTGCCTCAGTCAGCGACCCAGCAGTGGATTCGCGAGGTTGACCATCTCGTCGTCGCCGCCGCAAACCCTCGACTTCGGCGGGGACGACGTTCCGGCCAACCGGCTGTGTCGCTGACGCGCATGCCAACGGTTGAAGGGCAGACGGCGGATTCCCGCTCCAAAAGGCTCCCATCGACGGACCTGAGGACGGAGCTGGAACAATGCCACTTGGGCCAAGATGCCCGAGTGTTCCTCGAGCGATGACGAGAAAGGCGTCGCAACCAGGAGGCCACCGACAGCATGTCGACCGCCTCAACCCTGCTTAAGGCGCAGACTTTCGCCACGCGATCTCTGCCCCAGGCATACGCCACGCAGCATATGCCCCAGCCATATGAGCTACAAACGGTGCCCTCGGTCTATGGCGCAGCCTTGCCCATACCGGGGTACACTGTGCCAGCAGCGAACCAAGCGTTCGCGGCACCAACGCCTGCAGCAATAGGAGCAGGATGTGCGGCTCTGGCGCCACACCTTCGCTTCGCGAGGTGGGCGCGCAAGTTTCGGCCGCACCTGCCCGAGAAGTACGACGGCAGCGTTAACCCGACGGAGTTCCTCCAGATCTACTCCACCGCCGTCCTTGCTGCAGGAGGGGACGAGGCCGTCAAGGCCAACTACTTCCCCGTCGCCTTGACCCGCCCAACCCGGTCTTGGCTCATGAACCTCCGTCAGGGTTCCATAACTTCCTGGGGAGAGCTCCGTCGGCAGTTTACTGCTAACTTCGCCAGATCCTACACCCGGCCTGGCACGGAGCTCGACCTCCACGCCATCCAGCAGCAACCTGGAGAGACACTGCGCTCCTTCATCCAGCGGTTCTCCCAGATACGCAACACCATCCCGCACATTCAAAGTGCTTCTGTGGTGGTGGCGTTCCGGCAGGGTGTCCGGGACGAGAAGATGCTTGAGAAGCTCGCGACCAGAGAGGTTCACGACGTCTCAGAGCTCTTCAGTCTGGCAGACAAGTGCGCTACGGCAGCTGAAGGGTGGAACTGGCACTCACTGCTAACCTCCGAGTCAGAGGGTCAGCCCGCATCTGGCGCTGCTTCCTATGGAAGCGGCAGGAAGATCAAGAACCGGGGCGGTGGCAAGGTGAAGCCACCGACCGCTGCTCCCGTTGCTGCAGCAGCAGCACCCAGTGGGGCTCGGGGGCCACGCCCTGATAAAAGGCAGCGACAGTCACCAGCTCCAGATGGTGACCAAAGCGAGCTATGTCCCATGCACGACACCAGTTGCCATACCGCTGCCGAGTGCCGGGAGATTCAGAAGCTTCGATGCCACCGACTGCCCCAGGAACATGGCTGGGGCCGGCCAACTACCGCTCTTGGTAGCGCCCACCATCGCCAACGTGAGGATGTACCACGTTCTGGTAGATGGCGGGGCTGGGCTGAACCTCATCAGCAGCGCAGCTTTCCAGAAGCTGCAAATCATGATGGCCAAGCTCACCCCATCGAGCCCGTTCTCAGGGGTAGGGTTGGGACAAGTCGTCCCCTACGGCAACATCAGCCTTCCGGTGACCTTCGGGACACCGGACAGCTATCGGATAGAGTACATTCTGTTCGACGTGGCGGAGATCGACCTCCCCTTCAACGCCATAATCGGAAGGCCAGCACTGTACCGATTCATGGCAGTAGCCCACTACGGCTACCTCGTCCTGAAGATGCCTACACCAACAGGCGTCCTCAAGATTCATGGAGACCGCACTGCTGCAGTGTCAGCCTTGGAAAAGCTCCAGGCACTTGCTGAGCCCGAGCACCAGCCCCTGGCAGTGCAGAATCGGACTGGCTCCACTCGAGTGCACGCCACCGTGCCTCTACCGCAGCACCCCGTGTGCAACCCCTCGACGAGGGCGACGTCCCCTTGAAGGTCGTCCAAGTCGGCGCCGATGCTACCCAGACCATCCGGGTAGCCGGGGGCCTGGATAGCAAATAGGAAGGCACGCTCGTCACCTTCCTCCGGCACAACGTCGACGTGTTTGCATGGAAGCCGTCGCAGATGCCGGGGATCCCTAGGGAGGTGATCAAGCACCACTTGAATGTCTTCCCCAATGCCCGGCCAGTCCAACAGAAGCCTCGCAAGCAGTCCAGAGCGGCAAAACTTCATCCGAGAAGAAGTCAAGAAGCTGCTGGACGCTGGCTTCATACGGGAAGTCCACCACCCCCGGTGGTTGGCGAACCCTGTCGTTGTCCCGAAGGCCGGCGGGAAGCTTCGGATGTGCATCGACTACACCAGTCTCAATAAGGCATGTCCCAAAGATCCATTCCCTCTCCCTAGAGTAGATCAAATAGTAGACTCGACATTAGGCTGTGACATGCTGTGCTTCCTAGACGCCTATTCGTGTTTCCATCAGATCCGATGTCTAGAGAAGATGAGGAGCACACCTCCTTCATCACAGTAGATGGCCTGTGTTGTTATGTCTCTATGCCTTATGGCCTAAAGAATGCTCTTCCCACCTTTGTATGTGCAATGCACAAAACCTTTGGAGAGTTAATAAGAGACTTAGTCGAGGTGTATGTCGATGACATCGTTGTCAAGGTCAGGCAGAGTTCATCCTTGTTAGATAACCTGACCTTAGTCTTTGACAAACTGCGCTCCACGCGCACCAAGCTGAACCCCGACAAGTGTGTGTTCGGCGTATCCTCTGGAAAGCTCTTAGGATTCCTGGTCTCACACCGGGGAATTGAGGCCAACCCAGAGAAGATCAAGGCCATCGACCTGATGCGGCCTCCTGCCTGCATCAAGGAAGTCCAGAAACTCACGGGATGCCTAGCCGCGCTGAGTCGGTTTATACCGAGGCTAGCAGAGTGAGCGCTCCCCTTCTTTAAGCTCCTGCGCAAATCCAGTCCATTTGTTTGGACCGACAAAGCAGAAGAAGCTTTCCAGGAGTTGAAGCAACTCCTGACGACCCTACCCATCATGGTAGCCCCGAGCCCGAAGAGCATTTGTTGCTCTACATCGCGGCAACAATCGAAGTGGTGAGTATGGTCCTCGTCGCAGAGCGGCCGGACCTCTCGCCACCACAGCCTGCTCCGATAGCAGAAGACAAGCACCAGGAGACTCCGGAGGTCCAAGACGGCCTCCCGGACCTCCAAGACAACCTCCTGGGGATCCAAGAAGGCCTCCTGGACTTCCACGACAACCTCCCGGAGGTCCAACGGGACCTCTCGGAGCTCCCGGAAAACCAGCAGGACCCCCCGGAGGCCCAAGGCGACCTAGGAGCTTTCGAGTACCAGCTCCGGGAAGCTTCCCCGGACCCACCTACCTCCGGTAGGCCCGAGCCAATGGATGAAGACATCTCTGGCCTGGGAGGGAGGGTCTGGACCATCCAGAGGCATGTCTACTACATCAGTGAAGTCCTCCACGACGCTAAGACAAGGTATCTGGAGGTCCACAAGCTGCTGTATGCATTGCTCGTGGCATCTAGGAAGCTCCGCCACTACTTTCAAGCCCACCGTATCTCGGTGGTCACCTCCTATCCGCTGAAGGCGATCCTTCACAGCCCTCACGCGACCGGCCATGTCGCTGAATGGGCAGCGGAACTGGCGGAGTTTGAGTTGGACTTCCTTCCTCGCCATGCGGTCAAGAGCCAAGCGTTGGCTGACTTCGTGGCTGAGTGGACGCCAACAAAGGCTGACCCAGGGGGCCACGAAGACGGTGAACTGAAGCACCAAGCTCCGGTCTTCACCGGGCCTCACTGGACGCTCTTCTTTGACGGCTCCTCGCGAAAGCAGGGGGCCGGTGCCGGCGTACTGCTTCTCATGCCATCCGGGGAGCAGTTTGGGTACATGGTGCGTCTCAATTTCAAGGCAACCAACAACATGGTAGAGTATGAAGCACTCATCTTTGGCCTAAAGACAGCCCTGTCTCTGGGCGCTCGCCAGTTGTTGGCACAGGGCGACTCCCAGCTAGTCATCAAGCAAGTTAAGGGTGAATGCTCATGCAATGACCCACAGCTAGCTGCTTATCTGCTCCACGTACAGATGTTGGAGAAAGACTTCCTCGCCTTGGACCTGCGCCATGTACCGCGCGCTGGCAATGTCGCAGCTGAAGACCTCTCAATGAAGGCCTCCACCGGAGCCCCTGTGCCCGAAGGAGTCTTCGAGAGGACGTTGCTGCGGCCCACAGCCCGGCCTGCCGAGCCGGGCGAAGGGGGCTGGACCAGCACCTCGAAGCTAGCGGTCCCGGTAGCCCTGTAGCCATGGACGCCGCCAAGGATCGTAAGCGTCACTAGGGACTCCGTGCAACCCAGCGCTCAAGATCCAGAAGCTCAAGTCAGACCCGATGCATGGATCACGGAGATCCGGGACTACTTGAAAGACAACATCCTCCCTGATGAACGTGTATCCGCTGAACGGATCGTGCACATGGCTAAGAGGTACGCGCTGGTAGAAGGGGATCTCTACCGGCGTGGCACCAACCACGTCCTATTGCGGTGCATAACTCAGGGGAAGGCTGCGACTTGCTCGCTGAGATCCATGGAGGCGAATGTGGGAGTCACTCTTCCTCACGCATGCTTGTCGGTAAAGCCTTCCGGCATGGCTTCTACTGGCCGACAGCACTCCAGGATGCCGTCAAGCTGGTCGAGAGCTGCAAGACATGCTAGTTCCACGCCAAGCAGATCCATACACCGGCTCAGGCGGTCCAGATGATCCCGCCCTCATGGCCGTTCACCGTATGGGGGTTGGACATCCTGGGACCATTCCCCAGAACCGTCGGGGGATTTCGGTACCTCTACGTCGCCATCGACAAGTTCACCAAGTGGCCAGAAGCCACACCCGTCGTCACCATCAACAGGCAATCCGCAGTAAAGTTCATCAAGTCGATCGTCTACCGCTTCGGGGTCCCGAACTGAATCATCACTGACAACGGGACCCAGTTCACCAGCGCAGCGTTCCAAGAATACTACGAAGGCCTCGACATCCAGGTGTGCTACGCCTCCGTTGCTCACCCAAAGAGCAATGGACAGGTTGAGAGGGCCAACGCCGAGATTCTTCGGGGCCTCAAGACCCGCACCTATGCCGGTTTGAAGAAACATGGCGCCAAGTGGGTGGACGAGCTTCCGAGCACACTATGGGCTAACCGGACATCCCAGAGCTGGGGCACCGGAGAGACACCCTTCTTCATGGTGTACGGGGCCGAGGCTGTGCTTCCCCCAGAGATCACCATGAAGTCCCTCCGTGTCCGAGCTTACGATGAAGTCGCACAGGACAACCTCCGGCGTGAAGACATCGACCTTGTCGACGAGGCTCGGTTACATGCAGCACTCCGCAACGCACGGTACCGACAAGCACTCCGACGCTACCACCAATGGTCTGTGCGTGTCCGGGAGCTGCAGGAAGGCGACCTGGTGTTGCGGCGCATACTTTCTCGCAAAGGGACCGACAAACTCTCCCCTAGCTGGGAAGGTCCTTTCCGAGTCACAAAATTGTGCTGTCCCAGGTGCGTACGCCTTTCCACCGAGGATGGGGATCCGCTCCCGAACCCTTGGAACATAGAACACCTCCGTAAGTTCTACCCCTAGAGCAATAGTAGGACATTCTCTTCTTTTTGTTATAAGTTCCATAGAGTCCAGGAACAGCGCTCGGAGCAGCTAAGTCTCAGGGGATGGTCCAGGACTACGTTCATCTTGGCCTGGTTCCGACCCTAAGCGCGTAGAGTCTTGCTTCCCCTCTTAATGGGGCGGGTCATTGTCTCCATGTTTAGCCTGCCTTCCTCCTATGGAAATTTATATGGAAAGGAACCTGTCCTACTTTGCTCTTCCCTTGTGCTCATTTAAATGACACATTAATTTCTATGACCACACTTTCTGTGTATGCTCACCATGCACTCAACTCCCTTTTCCCATTCTCACCTCTAGTCGGCATTTGCTATCTTACCGAAGGCAGTCGTGTTTGAGGTACTTGCCGATGACCAGGGGGCCTCGAGCTCCCGGCGCTTCGCGCACTAAAGTCCCCAAGCACCGTACACCGGATCAAGATTGTAAGCCAAATAAGACTATGAGATCGGGAAGGGGGAGCCCCAAGGAGAATTACGTTTCCCTTTCTTATGTGCAGGACCGCCCGGCCTTAGCTCCCCGCAGGAGTATGATAGGAGCGCCCAAACAATTGGCCACACCTACAAGGGGTCGCTACGGGACCACACAAGACCGGAGCTCCAACGCAAGACCGAAGGATCCGAAGCAGGGGCGGGCTCCGAAGGCCCCACGTGTCCGGCGGGGCCGGAGCCCCCCTCTCCTTAGCAGGTAGCTCTGGACCCGCCACGTGGCTGGCAGAGCCGGGCCTTGCCCCCTCCGCAGGGGTGAGCTCCGAAGGCCCCACGTGTCCCGCGGGGTCGTACCTCCGGCTTCTCAGTGGAAAGCTCCGGGCCCGCCATGTGGTCGGCAGATCCGGACCTCCCCATTCTCACGGGGCAAGTTCCAGAGACCTCCGGGGCCCTTGACACAATAAGGACCCGGGGAAGGTGTCTATGAAGGGCTTCAAGACTGGTGAAGGCCTCTGAGTACCTTGCGGAGCTAAGGGCTCGGACAGGCCAAGCCAAAAAAGAAGACTAAAAGCACAGAGACGCAGAAAATAACAAGAGTCTATTCATTCAAGGCTCCATGAGCTGGACTACAGACTCAACAAAAGTAAAGAAAAAAGGGAAAGAGATACAGGGCCTTTTGGCCACGGGGGCGGCTGACTAAGAGTCCCCGGACTCCCGCTGGAACCTAGAAGCCACGAGGGCGGCCATGTCCCCGACCTCGGCCCTGGCAGCTTCTTCCCGCTCGACGGCGGGCCCTAGTCGGACCAGCTCCAGAGAGAAGGGTCTTGGCTCCGGAAGCACGCCAGCACATGAGTGGCGACCTCCTTCGCCAGGCCTCGTCCCTCCACCTCAAGCTCGTCGGCGATCACCGCTTCGAGCCGACCCAGCTTGGCACCGATGGACTCAAGCGCCGGGATTGCCCCAGACACCTCCTGTGTTGGAGCCTCCGTCCGCACCGGGCTGAAGCCAAGAGGAACCAAGGCGGACCCCGCTTCAGTAACGAAGCTCCAGACCGCCCGGGCCTCGACAGACCGCAAAGCCTAGAGTTTCTCTACCTCTTGGCGGGCCGCCAACTCGCGATCCAACTTCGCCTAGTGCTCCCGGGAGGATTGCTCCTCCCTCACGGCAGCAGCCGACTCGCGGAGCTCCAGCTCCTCGGCCCGAGCCCTCAGCTCGCTCTCCGTGGCCGCCAGCCGTGCAGCGGCCTTCTCCTCCTCGGCCGCCACGGCGCGCTCCCGGTCGGCGACGGCGCACTCTCGGCGAACTACCTGCAGCCGCAACTCCTCCACGGCAGCAGAGCGCGTTTCACGCTGGGCCTGAGGCTCGCAGAAGGTAGCGCGGAGCCGCCGGGTCTCTGAGTCCAGGCGGCCAATGACTTTCTTCTGAGCATCGAGCAGGGCACCCATGGCATCAAGCCTCGACTGCCTCGAAACGAGCCCCACCTTCGCCTCCTGGGTCCGCTGCTGCAGGAAATGCTCCCAGCTAAGGAGGCACTCCCTCTCTCCAGACAGCACCTCCCGCTCCCGCTCGAAGGCTGCCTGGATCTTACGGACGCCAACCTGAGCACGGCCCAAGTCATCCCATATGGGAACCGGGGCAGATGGAGCGGGAGTCGCGCCCCTGACCTTCTCCGTCGCGTCCACAACCGGAGAAGGAGCTGGTGCCTCCGTAGCTGAGGCAAGACGCTGACCCGGGGGTGCCAGGGAGCCAGCGCCTGCGCCCACAGCAACCCCTCCAGCCTCAGCACCGGACTTCCGGGCTGGCGCTGCCGCAGGTGCTGCCGCGGCCACCGCGGAGGACGAACCCGCCGGCACATAAGGAGCCCCCGATGACTTGGGGGCCGTCGGAAGCGCCGCCGTTCCCGGATGCTGCGGCGTAGAGCCTCCACTAACTGAAGATGGCCGGGGGATAGGCTCGCCGCCGGCAGCCGATGAGCCCCTGCGGGCAAAGGAAGCTCTCAGACTAAGATGGGAGAAGGGAACACTACTTCTACAAGCCAGAAAAGGGCGACACTTACTGGGCGGCGTGAGCGCTCCAACGGGCTTGGAGCCCCGGCCTCTGGGTCGGGGCAGAACCGCCAGGACCTGCGGCTGGAACGTCCGCCGGCTGGGGCGTCTGAGCTCCCGGCACGTTCCCGGGCGTCATCCCACTGGCGTCCTTCCTGGAAACCCCCTCGCCTGAAGAAGGGTGGCGGGATGCTTGGGGTTCCTCGGACCACCGTTGTCCGAGATGAGATCTGCCGGAGTGCGATACCCAGGGTCTCTTTGGGTCGCCACTCGACGAACCGGCGCCTCCGAGAGATGGGCGCAAGGGTGCCCCGGCCCCCTGGCTCGGCGCAAGCGACGCCCTCGGAGGAGACCGCGCACGTTTCTTCTCTGGTTGCCCGGGGGCCGGCTCCTTTCCCTTCCCCCTGTCGGCGGCCTGAGTCCCGCTCGCCCTCGGTGCGGGTTGGGCAGCGACAGGCGCCTCGCGCTCCGGTCTAGAGTGCTCGGTCCCGGGAATCGAGATGCCCCAGAAGGCATCCCCAACCTGACGAACGGCGATCCCAATGTCGTCGAGGTTCAACATCTTACGCAGCAGCTCCGTCCTCCTCTGCGGCTCCAAAAAGAGGGGAGTACCAGAGGCCAGGAAGGCGAGGTCGCCGCCGGTGACGTAGTCGCTGCTCACCTTGGCCACCATCTCGTACAACTCGTCTTCAGAAGGATTGGAGCCGAGACCCCTCTCCAACCTGGTGCAGTCGAGCTCGCCGGTGTAGTACCATGCCGGGCGGTTGCGTTGCTGCAAGGGCGCGGTGCGGCGCGGCAAGAAGTCCACCAGCACCATCAGGGACGTCAGCCCCTCGTTGGCCAAGAACCGGATCCGCTCCAAGACCGGTGCGTACTCCTGCTCCAGCTCCAGCTCCGGGACCTCCTCCCAGAAGCGACGCTCGGTGGTTGGGCCGGCAGTTGGGAGCTGCAGGCGATCGTGCTCGTCGGTCTGCACAATCACCCAGTTCTCCCTCCAGTTCTCCCACCTCGACGCACCGAAAGGTAGAAGGTACCCGGAAGCCTTCGGATCCTTGCAGCGATGCTGGAAGTAGTACGCGCCCAGCTGAGTCTTCGAGCTGCGCCAGGTCGTCCGCAGCACGAAGAAGTAGCGGAAGAGCGTCGTCGAAGCATGCACCCCCACAAACATCTCGTAGAAATGGACGAAGACAGCGGCCATCGCGAAGGAGTTGGGGGAAAGGTGGTGGAGCTAGAGACCGTACATCTCCAGCAGAGTCACGAAGAAGGAAGAAATTGGCGGGACAAACCCCGCCATGGCGTAGGCAGCGAAGAAGACCATCTCCCCCTTCTCCAGGAGCAGCGGGAGAGATCCCTGGCGGAGCTGGCATTTCTGCTCCTCCGCGTGCCAGCCCAGCAGCTTGCGCACTGGTCCGAGCTCAGTCGACCGGGTGAGACGTGACAAAAGCAGGATGGAAGCCATGGCAGAGGAGAGCTCAAGAACAGGGAAGACAAAGGCGCAAGAGCTCAAGGAAGGTGCAAGCGCTAGGAAGTGCGAAGGGAAGCCGCGATGCGGGTAAGATCCCCTTTTAAAACTTCCCAGGTCCGATTCAAAGCGATTCGAAACTCTTCGAATACGCCGCTTGGGAAACCGCTTCGGCTCCGAGACCAAGCGTCGACGACAAGTGGACCCAAGTCGTCTAGCTGAAGCGGTGGGCCAAGAATTCAGTCTCCCAAGGAGACGAGCCGGCAAGGCGCTTCGGCGGTTCCTGAAAAAAGCGCCGCAACATGCAGAAGTGGCAGCCTTGGGAACCGCTGTAGTAAAAGCAACCATCAAGTGGGCTCATGCTCCCACGATCCCGCGACCGTTTGTGCTCCGGCAACGGTCAATGCGGGACTTAGAGAAGGTGCGCGGAATGGAAGAGACGGGGGCCCCACCTCGGGCTCGCTATCTCCACCGAGATGGGCCCGGGGGCCACTGTCGGTACCCTCGATATGGGGTACCCCCGCGCACAGGGGGAAAATGCCTAAGGACCTCGCCCTTGTCCGCAGGGAGAGCTCCGGAGGCGCCACGTGTCCAGCGGGGCCAGACCTCCCTCTCCTCAGAGGAGAGCTCCGGACTCGCCATGTGGCCAACTGAGCCGGACCCCCCCTCCCCCCCGTGGGGAGAGCTCCGAAGGCTCCACGTGTCCAGCGGGACCGGACCTCCCTCTCCTCAGAGGAGAGCTCCGGGCCTGCCACGTGGCCAGCAGCAGCCGGACCTCCCCCCTCCGCGGGGAGAGCTCCGAAGGCTCCACGTGTCCCGCGGGGCCGGACCTCCCTCTCCTCAGAGGAGAGCTCCGGGCCCGCCATGTGGCCAGCAGAGCAACGCTGCCTGCCCCCGTGCGGTAGGCGGCAGGCGTAAAGACGCGCCATACCTTGCCCGTACAAGGTATTCAAGGCCCGCGCCTTCCCAAGACGCGGAGACGCGGAGCACGCCTCTGTCAGGTGCCGTTGCGCCCAGTCACATCGCAGACTGGCGCGCCGTGTCAGAGCCTGCCCGCCAATAAACACAGCGACAAGACATCCCTTGCCGCCCCTGCCATCATCAACCACTACGACTAGCTTGCGGCATGGGCAGGGCGGCAGAACGAAGACTCGGAAGCCTTCGCCAGAGACAACTACCGGCATAACTGCAGATACGGTAGTCAACAAGCAATCTCCCCGGGACCACCTGTCGGGTCCCGGGCCCACCTTGTAAGCCGCTCGAGCCTTGGACTATAAAAGGCTCGGGTAGGCGACGTTATCAAGGGTTCGGACTCTGTGAACTCCCACTCTAGACATTACTCACCCTCAAGCTCAGGACTCCGGTTCTGGGCAGCAAGCAATACAGCGAGCACCTCTGCTCACCGTGGACGTAGGGTTTTACGCTCCGGCGGCCTGAACCACGTAAAACTCCCCGTGTCAAGCTTCTCCCTCACTCGTCCCTAACGCTGAAGCTCTCCGCAAGTGTCTAGCCCCTCCAAAAAAGAACCTCCACGGGCTGCCCAGAGCAGGTCCGGGGGAAGTGTCGACCACACACTTCGACAACGCAGTTGGGAGAAAGAAAAACGGCGCGCGACTCTCCAAATCGTCGTGGATATCAAAGAGGCGGGCCTGTCTAGGTGAAGTTATGGCGGGCGTCGCGTCTCTAAAATTTTTTAGGAGGCGTGCGTGTTCCCTGCGAGTGGGCCGCGTTACTACGTGGCGGACACGTCCATGGGCCCCAGCGCCGTTCCTTGTTATCGTCGCGGGTGCACTACATAAGCCATACTTGGTGCGTGGGTTCCTGCTTTTTACCGCTGCACCCTCTTTCTCCACCCCTTTCGCGCTCCTGCCTTCCTGCACGTTTTGGTAGCGCAAGTCAGAGAAGCGAAAAGATCAAGGGGAAGTATGAGCGCTCCCCCTTCTTCCTCTTCTTCGTCGTCGACCATGTCGGACTGGATGAGGTCCCGCGTCACCGCCGACCGCCTCTCTTCCCTAGGGATGCAGGGGATTCTCTCGGCGAGAGAGCTCCAACGGGTCCGAGTTCCATTTCGGGAGACGGTGTTGGCGCAACGTGAAGGCGAGGTCATCAGTTTTGCTGATTTTCACCTTCGTGGGCTTGGGCTCCCAGCGCACAAGTTCCTTCACGTCGCCCTCTTCTATTATGGCTTGGAGCTCCACCATATGACGCCGAACGACATCCTCCATGCCGTCATCTTCTGCATGCTGTGCGAGGCATTCCTGAGGATCGAACCTCACTTTGAGTTGTTGAGGTGTTTCTTCTGGATGCGCCCGTCTTTCATGGAGTATCCGATTCCAATGGTCGGTGGTGCCTGCATTCAGCTTCGACGGGATCAGTCGCGATACTTCAACCATCCACTCCCGAAGTTCATGAGGAACTGGCACCAGAACTGGTTCTACATTCGTAATGACGGCCCGTCACTTCCATCTTTCACGGGCCATCCGCCCGGGAGCAATAGCAATGGGGGGTCGCAGAGAAGGACAGGCGATGGATCGCCGTCATCCTGGAGCAGGTCGAGGCATTGTAGTCGGAGGGATTGACCGTAGAAGTCATTCCCCGGACCTTCCTTGAGCGAAGGATTCAGCCCCTTCGCGTCCTCGTCCACGCCATGTGGCAGTACACCAGGCTCGGAGACCCTACGCGCGGGTCGAAGGAGGAGGTCCGAGCTCCGAAGTCCGGCGAAGGTTTCGCGACCTCACTGGGAAAGACGTGGAGGGCGGTGAGCGCCACCCACACGCTTTCTCCATGGACGTTCCTTCTACTCGGATAAGCATCCAACCTTCTCGCCATGGTCTCATCGCCGATCTTTTTCGGCACCTTGATATGCCCTAACGTTGCAGTGCTCCGTATAGGGGATCGGAGGCATCGTCAGCTTGCCGAAGCTGCCCGAGGACAAGGCGGATAGGGAGGGTAGGGCTGCACGTGATGTAACCTGAAGAAAAAAAGGACGGTCGCAGGGCCAGCAATGTTAACCGCCAGAAGAGACTGGAGGAGCATCAAAGGGCGGTGAGGATCGCGAGGGCCACCGGGGAGGCTACCCATTCCATGCCCTTTGAGTCGGTGTTCCCATCCTCTAGGTCTGATGATTCCTCGACTCTTACGGCGCGACAGAGGAGAAAGGCCGGTGGCGATGCCCCGGCCGCGAAGAGGGCCCAGATGGGTGAAGGGAGCGATCCTCCCGTGCTTTTCATACAGGTTCCGGAGGTTTGACCAAAGTCTGCCCTCCTCGGCCGCTAACCCAAAGGCTCGGGCAGAGTGCCAAAAGCCTGCCGAACGGTCTTCCATGGGCCGTGTTCCGACGATGCCTCCTGTGGCGCCGATGTCCGGGCTCCCACGGCTCAAGACAAAGCGAGGGGCTCTATTGCCGACGGTTCAGCTGGTCAGTCGAAGGGTCGGGAATCTGCTGGTCGTCCTCCGACCTAGTCCGCCCCTCCGGGCACTGGGTTCCGAGTGGTTGCACTTATGATTTTCCCATGATCGAAGAGGTCCGTATCTTAGCTTTCGCTCCACCTCACGGTTCGGGTTTTTTTTCTGTGTTTGTTTCCCGACTTCCCCCCTCTGCTTGTCGCAGGGAGCCAGGCGTCTTGGCCACGCTAGGTGCTTCACCGCCTCAGTCCTCCACCGTACCGCCCATTGAGCCGGACACTCTGTCCTCAGGGGGCGCAGAGCCGACGGTGGGGGTGGCGCCTTCTGTACTGGCCGTCGTGGAGTCTCAGCCGGCTTCGTCCATCCTGGCTGACCTAAAGCCAACCCCGGTCGTTGCAGCTTTGTCTGATGGGGATGAGGCCAAGGCCGTGGAGGCCCCACCTGAAGGGGGTGGGGGCCTCCTCCCTGAGACAGAGCCGGTCGCTGCCGGAGCGGAGGTCACCCTCGTGGGGTCGTCTTCCGAAGCACCACCGGTCCAGAAGGAATCACGGAGGCTGGTGACTGGAGAGAAGTTCGTGGCCACGACTGCTCCGAGCTCGCCCACTGTCGACCCCCATGCTTCAGAGCCCGGAGCATCAAGAGAGGAAGCTTCAGTCCTGGTTTCGGAGAGGTCGGACTTCCTCTGGTGGATTGGCGACCCTCCGGCCCTTTTATTGCAATGGGGCAAGCGGAGGACGTTCCCCTCCCCAGCTCCTGGCTTGCCGAAGCCCTGGAACAATTCACCTCCGATCGGGACCGCCTCCCGGATGCGCTCCAGAGGCTCAACCGCAGTGTGCTTCCGATCAGCGTAAGATCCGTTGTTAATACTTTCTTCGTGGGTTGCCCCTAGATTTGTTTGTAATCGTGCTTTTGGTCTTGTCTTCAGACAGAGGCTTGCCGATCGGGAGGATGAGTGGGGGCAGCTCCTCGAGGAGGCCCCTCGCCTTCAAAGGCTCACGGAGATCGAGGTGGCAAGATGGAGGGAGGAGGCCGAGAAGGCCCGAGCCAAGGCCGCGGCGTCCGAGAAAAGACGCACCGTTCTGGTGTTGCGGCTGCCGCGGTTCTAGAAGTCTCGCGGTCGCTTCGAGAGAAAGAGGAAGTCGTAGCAGCCGTTAAGGCGAATCTCGTCGGGGAGATTACCAAGGTGGGTAATGCGGTGAGGGCTTCCCGGAGCGAAGCCGAAAAGGTCAAAGCCGCCTTCGCCCGGGTTACTCGGAAGCTCGACTGTAAGTTCTTCTTCCGACCGACCTTCTATTTCCTTCGTCTTTCTCTTGCTGTTAAAACCTTTTTATTCTGCTTCTTGCTGGCAGAGGTGGAGAGCTCCCTTATTGTGACGAGGGATCTTGTCGGTACCCTGCAGACCAGGTACCCTTGCGTACAGACATGAAGAGGCGGCTCCACACCCCACCTCCTTTTTGAGACGGGGTCTCGTGCTGCCACGTGTCCTCCAGCTCCGGGGCTAGCCTCCCTGTTTTGGAGGGCTCCGGAGCTTCCACGTGTCCTCCGGCCCCGGACATGGCCTCCCCGCTGAGGTGAGGTCCGGTGCTACCACAATTCTTCTGGCTCCGGGCCTGGCCTTCCAGCTGAGGAGGGCTCCGGAGCTGCCGCGTGTCCTCCGGCCCTGGACCTGGCCTCACCGCTAAGGAAAGGTCCGGTGCTGCCACATGTCCTCCGGCTCCGGTCCTGGCAGGCATTACTGTGACAGGACAAGGCGGTGTGGCATGAAAATGGCAGTAACGACACAGTGCTGCACAGATGACCAAGTAGGCTGCGGCGACGATACGGAGCCTTCTCCCACCATCATAAACCATTACTCGGTCTGGGACACCTGGCGTGCCAGGCGGCGTGCCTTAACTCCATCGACAGTGGATACAACAAGTATCCATAGTACCCTAGATTGTGTATAGGGTACGGACCACCGCGGGGCCACCATTCGGGCCCTGGGTCTTGATGTAATTGTCCGGACTTGAGACATAAAAGGATCGGGCAAACCCTGAGACAGGGGGATCTGATCTCAGGCTCTCAATCTCAGCTAATAGACTCATTAAAACACACACAAAAATACAACACACTTTCCCGTGGATGTAGGGTTTTACGCTCCGGCGGCTCGAACCACGTAAATTCTGGTGCTCATCTCGTGCTCTTCAAGCTCGATCGATTCAGGGACTTAGCCCCCCTCCCCACCCAAACAACAAACCTCCACGGGCTGCTCCAGTAGCGTTGCTGGGGGAAGTGTCGTAGAAAACACTTCAACATTTGGCGCGCCAGGTAGGGGGCTTCACGCTCTATGGACGGCCGAGCATCGCCACCATGGTGAACATCCAGTCTATTGTTGGCTCCTCTCGTCCCACTCGTCGTCGTCTCTAGGGGAGGGAAGAGGAGGCCACATCCCACTCCAGAGCGGGTTGATATGTGCAAGCAGGCGACCATACTGTTGCTGGTTTCAAGGCAGCTACTTCTGCCAACACATGGTGACCTTCTGCCGCCACGGTGACAAAGACGCCACCAGTTGCAAGCCCGGAGAGCGTGTTGGCTGCAGCACACGCTCTTCTCCAGAACCCTCTAGGTGAGAATGCTCCCCTTGAGGCAGCAAAGCAGTGGCACAACGACAATGACCACCTCGTTGTTTCCACCATGAACATGCCCGCCTACAGAAGGAAGTGGGCAGAGCCTTCACAGGCGTTGTCGCATACGCCAACGGTGGCCCGCGCGACGGCCACAACGCGGACGGTGACCATGGTCAGGGTTGCCATAGCTGACCTCAGGGCCGAGCTTGACCGCCACCGGTGAGCGAAGACGGTTGCGTCACCATCGAGCGACGTCGCGAGAGACGCCGCAACTTCGAAGGCGAGTATGGCACTCCAAGTGTCGTACCAGCGAGTTGTGCCTTCAGACCCCTACTTCTCCGTAGCAGGCGAAGGCTGTGCGGCGCTCGCCCCGCACCTTCGGATGGTTGTCTAGCCATGCAAGTTCCGGCCCCACCTGCCAGAGAAGTACGACGGGACTGTCAACCCCATCGAGTTCCTGCAAATCTACTCCACCTCTATCCTAGCTACCGGAGAGAATGAGGCCGTCATGGCCAACTACTTCCCCGTGGCCCTAACTGGCACTGTCTTGTCATGGCTCATGAACCTTCCCCCAGACTCCATATCCTCCTAGGAAGAGTTGTGATGACGCTTCACGGCCAACTTCGGGAGCTCCTACATGCGCCCCGACAACGAGTAGGGGTGGGCACGGTTAACCGTAAACCGCAAAACTGAACCGCATCGGACCTAGTTTTGCAGTTAACTGATTTTTTTGGTTAAATTTGATTTTTATTTTTAGTATTTTGGTTAACCAAATTTAATTCGGTTTTCACACCGTATTAACCGAATTAACTAATTTAACCTAATATTTAACCTCATTATTCCATAACCATAAAAACAAAGATTAATACTATTAATCCTCATCCTAATTGAAAGTTTTCACGTAGCCAAACCAAATCTTAATAATCTTCACCTTTCACCGGTGCATACATATAATATATATATATATATATTTGCTATTTTTATGTGTTTATTGTCATTTTTGTTCAAAAAATTATATTGCAAATAAAATTGCGGTTAACCGCATAACCGAACTGAATTAACCGCAACCAAATTGTGCGGTTATGACATTTTTGAAATAAAATGCGGTTATCAATTCCCCATAACTAAATTTTTCATAACCAAATTAACCAAACCAATTTAACCGAATTATCCGAACGCCCACTCCTAGCAACGAGCTCGACCTCCACGCCGTGCGACAGCGCGAGGGGGAGTCACTGCGGTCCTTCATCCAGCGGTTCTTCTAGGTGCTCCCGCATCTCGAATGCTTCTGTCGTTGTCGCGTTTCGACATGGTGTGAGAGATAAGAAGATGCTCGTGAAGTTAGCCACGCACGACATGCAAATTGTCTCCGAGCTCTTCACCCTGGCGGACAAGTGCGCCAGGGCTGCGAAAGGATGAAACTAGCATTCGCGACCTGCCTCAGAGGCGGGGAATGCCTGTGAGGCTGCTGCTCAAGGCAGTGGCAAGAAGAAGAAGAAGGCTGGAAGCAAGGACAAGCCTCTAGCCGGGGCGCCCACCGCTGCAGCTGCAGCAGCCAGTGGGGGCCATAGTCCACGTGCTGACAAGTGCCCGCGACAGCCGACCGTCAGTAACGACGGCTAGTGGTGCCCGGTGCACAATTCCAAGCGCCACAGCGCTAGCGAGTGCCAGGAGATCAAGAAGCTCGCGGAGCGCTTCCGTGAGCAGCAATGGCAGCACTAAGACGACGCGCCCTTCCGCCAGCTGGAGGGCAAACAGAAAGCCGACCCTGAGGCCGGGATAGAGCAGGAGATGGAGTACCAGGACGCCAAGCGGGCGTTGAACGATGTCTATGACCACTCGGACTCCGACTCCAGCGCCAACAACGAGCATCACAAGACGCTCCATGTGATCTATGGGGGTTCCTTGGACATCACGTCCCGGCGTGCCATCAAGACTCTGCACCGGGTGGTGTTTGCGGCTGCTCCGGCCCCCGGGCCGACACCCCACCATAGGTGGATGGAGATGTCGATCAGTGTAAGGGCCCTAGTTTTTGCACACATTCAAAGTGTTCATCACACCACACACACCTCATTTGAGGAAAACTTATGAACACATTTGAAGAGCAAGTAAACACCATCAACATAGTCATTAGATGATAAACTCACAAAATGCAAAAGTGGTACTTCCCAAATGCATCATACAGGGGCTGAGCATATGAAAAACTTCTACACCTTGCTAGGCATGCTCATGCCAAATTTCACCCAAATCCAAAACCTTTGGAGGTATTTTTGGGTATAATTAGAAAGAGGCTAGTTTGAACTTAAATTCAAATTCAAACTCCTTTCATCCCATGAATTCAAAAGTGGGATTCATATTCACACTCAGCACATTTTTGTGAGTTCACACACCAATTTTCACTCCATTTAGATTTGATCTTGACATGAACTAATTTGGCTAAATTCAAATCAAATTTGAATTTCAGATCACATGTGCTGCAAATTCAATCAAACCAATTCCACAATTTGATTATTTTGCAAACCAAATCCCAATTTTGGTGAATGATCAAATGACCATGGGTAGGAAGGTCTCTACTGTTTTGAGCAGTGAGGAAATTGAATTTCAGAGGTTAAAATTTGAAAGTGGGGCCCTCTTGTCAGCCACACAAGGGAGCAACCGACTGAATTAACCGAGCTCGGTTTCTTGCGCTCAGCAGAGCGGGCGCCACGGCGAGAAGACGGCAGGACAGCAGCTTCTTGCCGCCTCTGGCCACCGAGCTGCCTCTCTGCTCTCTTATCCTCGCGCCCGAGCCTTTCCAGTCCTATCTCACCGGTGTCCGTACGTTCTCCCGTACAGAAACCCCACTACACATCGCCGCTCACCCGAGCTCTCGGTTCCACCTTCATCCGGTCGAATTAGTGGCGGCCACGGCGAGCTGAGGCCGCAACCGAGTTTGCCGATCCTTGCTCAACGTTCTCGCACCGGTTCCAGCCCGTGACCGATCTTCCTCGAGCCCCACCGCGCCGTTTCTTCTTCCTTGGTTCAACCCGAGCCGCCGCCACTGCAACAACTCATCTGGCCACCACAGCCCACCTTTCCCCGAGCTGTGAACAGCAAAGAGGTTTGTCATAGTTCACTCTTCCATTACCGCAAGCTCCGGCGGCGTGACATGAGCTGCCGTCGCCGGAATTTCACGGTTTTGCGCCGGTGTACAAAAGAGGCCACGGGACCACTTCGCAAAATTCATGCTACACACCGCACCACTCCACCTAACCTAGAGAACTAATTCTAGACGTCCGTGCGAGTCTATAGGATCAGAAACTTTGGAGAACCATCGGGTATAGCCACTGTTCTTTGAGTTTTGCTAGTATTTCCCATTTCCGACCTAGGGCGCACAGTGACATACTAATTGGGGCCGTTTCCAAGCTCACTTGAGTTCGTGATGACCTTCCCTAGGGTGCACTGATTCTCTACGACCTTTTGCTCAATCATTTGGGGTGCTAGGAAGCCCGGCCGACACGGCCGAAGTTCTTCCGAAGCCGCCGCTCGTCGCCGGCCATGTTGCGGTTGTTGTCATGTCGAGCTAAGGCCAGCACCGTGTTCCCCATGCGGGATTAGGCATAGGCGGCAAAAATCTTGGAGTTTGGCGCACGGCAGAGCCCCTCCGGCGAGGGGGGCGGCGGCCGAGCGCGGGATGGCGGGAGGTTGAAGAAGCCCCTGGCCCCACGCGTCAGCGAGAAGATATTTAAACCGGGGATCAGCTGTGGCTCCGTATCGTCTGTAGCTGCACGCGTAAAACTCCGTGGCCCCGTGTTTCAGCCACTGAGGAGCCGACACGTAGCCCCAAGCCCACGAGCAGGGATTTAAACCTTTCCCGAATTTCATATTCTAGTTCAAAGTTCAAACCCACATAACTTTGGCTAGGAAACTCCAAATCGAGTGAATCAAATTTTGTTGGATTCAACTCTTTGAGTACTTTCCAACAAATAAGTTTCACTTTATGAAAATCCTTATTTCTCGAGAATTAATTCTTCAAAATTTAAACTGTTTAGAATTTTAACTGGATAACCTTTAGTGGAAAATTCTGAAATTTGGCCAGGATGTTCATTATAATATACCTGAGGTACCATAAAAATTTCAGATCCATTTGAACTCATTTGATCCACCTAATGGTGTGATTAAAAAAACTGTTCCAGAGAAAATGAAAAATGTCCAGAAACATTTTTCAGATTTTCTCTGAACTTGTTTAGCTCATATATTTGGCTAGGAATCTTCAAATGAGTTAAAACCAATTTCATTAGAACCCTCTGAAAATCTAGTTTCCATAAAGTCATGGCTTGCTCCATGAAAATCTTTAGAACACCCTAAGATCTCCAATTAAGGCCAAATATACCTTTATTTGTGGAGAGCTCAAATAAGATTTGCTGCAAATGAAACTTGGCCAAGTCTCTGTTTAGGTTGTATCGAAACCACAATAAAAATTTCAGAGTCGTTGGGTCTGTCTAGCAGTACTTATGGTCTTAACAAATTCAACTTCAAATTCAAATGCATTCAAATTGACATATACGTATGTTTATCTCATGTAGTCGCTAAGGTTGAGGAGGAGCCAGAAGTCTTAGACTTCATAACTCCGGAGGAACAGCTAGCCTACGACCAACAGCAGTAAGGCAAGCTCCGGTTTGCATTAGCCTTTTATAACTTTATTGTTTTGAGAACTTACATTGAGTATCCACCTTACTTATGCATTAGAGTCTTGTTTGAACACCCAACTGCTAAGCCATCGTACTCACTGCTTATGTTTGAAGCTTTTGCAGGGTGTTATGAGGAGGAGACTCCCGAGGAGGAGACGGATCCCCAAGAGGGCAACCCCGTTGAATGGGAGTCGTGCACGCCGCCGTGTTAGTGTGTGTGTGTGCTAGAGGGAACACTTTCACGGGCTGAACGTGAACTCTGTGCTTAGTCTATGCCCGTGAGTGTGGACTGAACATATTTTATTGTAAACATGTCTATAAACTCTTTTATGTAATAAAACTTTGCTTCAGCTTTGTACTTTTTACGTGTGTTATCCGGTGCTGTGCAACGCAGCACCCCTCAGCATGATCCTGGCTCGTCGAGGCCGTGAGGACCTCACAGCGTGGTATCAGAGCTCGCTTGAGGTTTAACGCACTAAAAAGGTCATCTTTTTCAAAAACTCGGTGAGGAACGAGTTAGTAGCCCATATAAGGATGTTATTAGTGTATAGCAAGTGACAATACTAACCTATTTTCTTATTGTGGAAAATCATGCATCTCAAAACGTCATATGTCTTGGGGGTGCATGTAAGCGCTGTCCACCAGTGCGCACAAGCTCAAGGGTGGAGCCTCACGGGTGGCAGGTAACCCGGCCAGCTTTAGTATCCTCTACGACTCTTCATATTGTTTGGGGCACTCGAGCAACACCCTTCCCTGGCGTGCTACGGGCAAGTTTGGGAGACCCCGTCACGTGGTTCGTAACGTGAACACGTAGATCAAGGCGTGATTGGCTTGAGAACAACCGTGCGAGTGATGACGGGTGGTTGTATGAACTGTATTGGGACCGGGTTCGGTGTGCAGCCGAGCCCGATGATTGTGTGAGTTATTTGCAGGTAGTCTAACAACGAACTGGTAGACGAGTAGCACACGTGTGAGAGAGACATTTTATTGCCACTGAACTAACGAAGCCGGCTAAGTCCGGTATAGGTTTTTCTTTGTGAGGAACATAGTACCGGCATGAACTAGTGACGCTTCGACGTCACACCTCACTAAATGTTCTACATCATTGTAAAACTTGAAGGTTTTGATCCAGATCACTAAAACTTTGATATAACTTCTTCCCTTAATCAGGATGTTCAAAGTTAACAAGTTTTCAACTTATAGGTTATTAAGGACAGAGTCCCCTGTTTTTAGTTGAGATAAGGCTGAAGTTAAACGGAGGTTAGAGGTTGAGTTCTTTCGAGTTTAGGGTCATATGTTACATTTATGGAAAGCCTTGGAAGAGATTTACAACTCTTCTATTGATGTCCAGAGGTGTTTCATCCCTTAACTAATCGAAAAATGCAGTAGAGTTGAAACTGTCCAGAAAACAGGGCAGAACAAATACTCTCTGTAACTCAGTAAATCGAGCATAACTTCCTGCATAAAAATCCAAAAAATAGAAAATGAGGTAGTTATGAAGAGTTCATGAGATGGGTTACAACTTTGTAACATAAAGTCTTGTCAAATTCGAGGTATAATTAACTGGAATTCTTGGATCAAATTAGTACCTCAAGCAGGGAGGTGCTGTCCAATTTTCTCCAGAAATTCTGTCAACTTTGACATCTCATAACTTTTGAACCAGGATGTCGGTACCCTCAATACCGGGTACCCCTGCGCACAGGGCGAAACCGCCTAAGGACCTCGCCCCCTCCGCAGGGACGAGCTCCGAAGGCGCCACGTGTCCGGCAGGGCCGGAGCTCCCCTCTCCTCAGAGGATAGCTCCGGGCCTGCCACGTGGCCCAGAAGGCCAGACCTCGCCCCCTCCGCAGGGGCGAGCTCCGAAGGAGCCACGTGTCCAGCGGGGCCGGAGTTCCCCTCTCCTCAGAGGATAGCTCCGGGCCTGCCACGTGGCCCAGAAGGCCGGACCTCACCCCCTCCGCAGGGGCGAGCTCCGACGGAGCCACGTGTCTAGTAGGGCCGGAGCTTCCCTCCACTCGGAGGATAGCTCCGGGCCTGCCACGTGGCCCAGAAGGCCGGACCTCGCCCCTCCGCAGGGGCGAGCTCCGGGCGCGCCATGTGTCCAGCGGGGCCGGAGCTCCCCTCTCCTCAGAGGAGAGCTCCGGGCCCGCCACGTGGCCAGCAGAGCAGCGCTGTCCGCCCGACACGGTATGCAGCGGGAGTAAAGGCGTGCCATGCCTTTACCGTACAAAGCATTCAAGACCCGCACCTTCCCAAGGCGTGGAGGTGCGGGCACGCCTGTCAGGAGGCACTGTGACCAGTCACAGTCAAGACAGGCGCACAGTGTCAGAAGCTGCAGACCATTGAAGGCAGCGACAAGACACGGATAAGACAATACCCTGCTGCCCCTGCCATCACCAACGGCTACACGCTACACCTAGCCTGCGGCATGGGCAGGGCGGCAGGACGAGGACCTCGAAGCCAGCACCAAGACTATGTAGCTGGTAGGAAATCACCCCGGGGCCACCTGTCGGGTCCCAGGGCCCACTATAAAAGGCTCGGGTAGGCAACGTTACAAGGGGTTCGGCTCTTTGCCCAGCTCCCTCTAGGTCATCCACATACTCAAGGAAACCAGTGCTCCAAACACTCCCGTGGACATAGGGTTTTATGCCCCGGCGGCCCGAACCACGTAAATCCCCGTGTCAACCATCTCCTTCCTTCGTCAACTCCGGCGAGACCCTCGCGAGAGGACTAGCCCCTCCTAAAAAAGAACCTCCGTGGGCTGCCCAGAGCAGGCCAGAGGGAAGTGTCGACCAGACGCTTCGACATCTGGCGCGCCAGGTAGGGGGCTTTTCCCTCTAGCGATGAGTCTAGGCCGACAAAGATGACCAAGCCTCCGTCAGCGGCAAGCTCTTCACGCCGACGTGCCCGGTGAACTCCGTCAGCCTCAAGATCTGCCGCGGCGCGGAGTGCCACTCAAGCAAGTGCACTAGCCACCGCAGAAGCGCTCCTGGACAGTCCACCTGCTGAAGACGCCCCCAGGGGGCCACCCAGCAGTGGATCCACGACGTCAACTACCTCGTCGCTACTGCCGCCAACCCTCCGCTGCGGCGGAGATGACGCCCTGCTCAACCAGGTGTCTCGCTGTCGCGCACACCAACAGTTGACGGGCAGACGGCAGACTCCCGCTCTACCAGGCTCCCAACAGCGGACCTGAGGATAGAGCTGGAACGACGCCGCCTCGGGAGAAGACACTCATGTCACCATCGAGCGACAGCGGCAAAGGCGCCACAAGCAAGAGGCCGACTACAGCATGTCGACCGCCTCGACTCAACCTGGGCCGTAGATGTTCGCCACGCAACCTCTGCCCCAGGCATACGCCATGCAGCATATGCAGCAACCATATGTCCTGCAGACGGCGCACCCGGTATATGGTCCACCAATGCCCATGCCGGGGTACACCGTGCCAGCAGCCGTCCAAGGGTTCACGGCACCAGGATCTGCAGCAGTAGTGACCGGGTGTGCGGCCCTGGCGCCCCACCTTCGCTTTGCAAGGTGGCCACGCAGGTTTCGGCCACACCTACCGGAGAAGTACGACGGAAGCGTCAACCCGGCAGAGTTCCTGCAGGTCTACTCTACTGCCATCCTAGCGGCAGGAGGGGATGAAGCGGTCATGACCAACTACTTCCCCGTCGCCTTGACCGGCCCGGTGCGGTTATGGTTCATGAACCTGCCCCAGGGTTCCATAACCTCCTGGGCGGAGCTATGCAGACAGTTCACGGCGAACTTCAGCTGCTCCTACACACGCCCTGGCACGGAGTTGGACCTCCACGCCGTGCAGCAACAACCGGGAGAATCACTACGCTCCTTCATCCAGCGGTTCTCCCAAGTACGGAACACCATCCCCCACATCCCGGATGCATCAGTGGTGGTCGCATTCCGACAGGGTGTGAGGGACAAGAAGATGCTCGAGAAGTTGGCCACCAGGGAGGTGCAAGACATCTCAGAGCTCTTCAGCCTGGCGGACAAGTGCGCCAGAGCAGAAGAAGGGCGTCACTGGCACTCACAGCCAGCCTCCGAAGCAGGAGAACAGCCCGAAGATGGCGGAGTTCAAGACTGAACCTCCTTCCACGTCAAGCAGCCAAGAGCCAAGAACTGGCTGACTTCGTGGACGCCACCACCAAGCAAACCAGAGGGCCCCTGAAGGTGGAGAACCGGAGCTTGGAGCACCGGCCTCCACCGAGCCTCACTGGACGTTCTACCTCGACGGCGTGCTGCTCCTCATGCCAACACGGGAGCAGTTTGGGTACCTTGGACCTGTGCCATGTACCGCGCGCCGTCCACACCGTCGCCAACAACCTGTCAATAAAGGCCTCCACTGGAGCCCCGGAGCTCCAAGGAGCCCTCGAAGGACGTTGCCGCGACTCACAGCCCGGAATGCCGAACCGGGCGAAGGGGGCAAGACCAGCACGTCGAAGCTGGCGGTCCCGGCGGCCATGCAGCCATGGTGCCAGCCAAAGGATCGTATGTGCCTTGGGGACTCCGTGCTACCCAGCGCCCAAGATCCAGAAGCTCAAGTATCCCCGATGCATGGACCACGGAGGTCCGGGACTTCTTGAAAGACATCCTTCCTGATGAACGTGCACTCACTGAACAGATTGTGCGGATGGCTAAGTGCTACGCGCTGGTATCTTTACTGGCATGGCGCCACGACATCCTGTTGCGGTGCATAATCCAGGAGGAAGGCTGCGACCTGCTTACAGTAATCCACGGAGGCGAGTGCTGGGAACACTCATCATCCAACACGCTGTCGGTTAAGCCATCCAGCATGGCTCCTACTGACCGAGAGCCACCTGGACGCCGTCAAGACGGTTAGGAGATGCAAAGCATGCCAGGTCCATGCCGAGCAGACCCACACAACCGGTGTAGACGCTGCACCCAGAACCGTCGGGGGATACCGGCTCCTCTACGTCGGGGGCCAGCCGGACATCCCAGGGCCGGGTCACGGGAATCTACCTTCTACATGGTATGCGGGGCCGAAGCCATGCTTCCCCCCGAGTTCGCCATGGGGGTCCCCCGTGTCCGAGCGTACGACGAAACCACGCATGACTCGCTCTGCGTGAGAACATCTACCTCATCGTCGAGGCAAGATGGCAAGCAACGCTCCAGATCGCACAGTCCCGGCAGGAGCTCCAGCGTTACCACCGCGGGTCCATGCATGGGAGCACGAGGCAGGCGCTCTGGCCCTACCTCTGTAAGTCCTACCACACTTACTCAGGTGTTAATTTAAATTACGCATTAATTTATATGATCACCTCCCTGCGCTCTAGACAGTGTACGCCTGTCGTACACTCGACCCTCCTTTCTTACTCTCATAACTAGTCGGAATTTGCTATCCTGCCGAGTGCGGCTGTGCTTGAGGTACCTGCCAAAGGCCCGGGGGCCTCCCGGACCTCTCCTAGTTAGGGTACTGTAACGCCAGTTGGCCTCCTCGAGGAAAAGACCTACGCCAGAGCGGGAGGTCCAGGAGCCTTGCTTTGCTGGGTCCTGCACCCAAAGCATGCGCACTCTGCCTCCCCAGAGCTACGGTCTGAGTACTAGGGGCTGGACGGTTACACCCTGACTACGGCGGGAGCCGGACCTCCAAGACCAAGTGCACTGGATGGCCTAAGCTCTGTATACCGGCCTAGGACTGTAAGCCAAATAAGACTAAGAGACAAAGAAAGGAGGACCTCTGAGCAGTACCAGACCTCACCCCCTCAGCAGGGGGTGAGCTCCGAAGCCGGACCTCGTCTCCCTCTCCTTAGAGGCGAGCTCCGATGACCTTCGGACCTCACGCACCCCTTAGGCCTGAGCTCCGATGCCGGTCCTCGCCCTCTCCTCAGAGGCGAGCCCCAATGCCGGACCTCACCCTCTCCTTAGAGGCTAAGCTCCGATGACCTCCAGACCTCACCCTCTCCTCAGAGGCGAGCTCCGATGACCTCCGGACCTCACGCGCCCCTTCGGCCTGAGCTCCGATGCCGGCCCTCACCCTCTCCTCAGAGGCGAGCCCTGATGCCGGACCTCACGCCCTTCGCTGGCCTGAGATCCGATGACCTCTGGACCTCACGCCCTCCGCTGGCCTGAGCTCCGATGAGCTCCAGACCTCATGCCCTCCGCTGGCCTGAGCTCCGATTACCTCTGGACCTCACGCCCACCGCTGGCCTGAGCTCCGATGACTTCCGGATCTCCGCCCCCACGGCAGGGCTGAGCTCCGATGCCGGACCTATACCTCTCTTCAGAGGCGGGCTCCGAAGCCGGATCTCCCCCTTTCACAAGGCTGAGCTCTGATGCCAGACCTCACCCTCTCAGCAGGGGGGACCTCTGATGTTGGTCTTCACCCCCTCCACAAGGGTGAACACAGAAGCCGGATCTCTACCTCTCCTCAGAGGCGAGCCCCGAAGCCGGACCTCCCCCTTTCACAGGGCTGAGCTCCGATGCCAGGCCTCACCCTCTCCTCAGAGGCTGGGCTCCAAAGCCATCGAGACCCTGCCAGCACAGGGAATACTCAAGACAAGAAAGTGCGCGGGAAGGAGAAGGCCCCACCTCGGGCTCGTTACCTCCCCCAAGATGGGCCCGGGGGCCACTATCGGTACCCTCAATACCGGGTACCCCCACACACAGAGTGAAACCGCCTAAGGACCTCGCCCCCTCCGCAGGGACGAGCTCCGAAGGCGCCATGTGTCCGGCAGGGCCGGAGCTTCCCTCTCCTCAGAGGATAGCTCCGGGCCTGCCACGTGGCCCAGAAGGCCGGACCTCGCCCCCTCCGCAGGGGCGAGCTACGAAGGAGCCACGTGTCCAGCGGGGCCGGAGCTCCCCTCTCCTCAGAGGATAGCTCCGGGCCTGCCACGTGGCCCAGAAGGCCGGACCTCGCCCCCTCCGCAGGGGTGAGCTCCGACGGAGCCACGTGTCTAGTAGGGCCGGAGCTCCCCTCCCCTCGGAGGATAGCTCCGGGCCTGCCACGTGGCCTAGAAGGCCGGACCTCGCCCCTCCGCAGGGGCGAGCTCCGGACGCGCCACGTGTCCAGCAGGGCCGGAGCTCCCCTCTCCTCAGAGGAGAGCTCCGGGCCCGCCATGTGTCCAGCAGAGCAGCGCTGCCCGCCCGGCGCGGTAGGCAGCGGGAGTAAAGGCACGCCATGCCTTTACCGTACAAAGCATTCAAGACCTGAGCCTTCCCAAGGCGCGGAGGTGCGGCGCACGCCTGTCAGGAGGCACTGTGACCAGTCACAGTCAAGATAGGCGCACAGTGTCAGAAGCTGCAGACCACTGAAGGCAGCGACAAGACACGGACAAGACATACCCTGCCGCCCCTGCCATCACCAACGGCTACACGCTACTCCTAGCCTGCGGCATGGGCAGGGCGGCAGGACGAGGACCTCGAAGCCAGCACCAAGACTATGTAGCTGGTAAGAAATCACCCCGGGGCCACCTGTCGGGTTCCGGGGCCCACCTTGTAAGCCGCCCAAGCCTTGGACTATAAAAGGCTCGGATAGGCAACGTTACAAGGGGTTCAACACTTTTGCCCCGCGCTCTCTAGGTCTTCCACATACTCAAGGAAACTAGTGCTCCAAGCACTCCCGTGGACGTAGGGTTTTACGCTCCCCGGCCCGAACCACGTAAATCTCCGTGTCAACCATCTCCTTCCTTCGTCCACTCCAGCAAGACCCTCGCGAGAGGACTAGCCCCTCCAAAAAAGAACCTTCGCGGGCTGCCCAGAGCAGGCCCGGGGGAAGTGTCGACCGCAGACGCTTCGACACAGGACAAATCTGAGGCCAAGAAAATACATTCTGGAAAGCTATTGAAGTTAGCTTGAACATTGATGTTGAGCTCCAGAATTGGTTTTGCCTTTAGCATGGTCTAAATCAGGTTGAAATGGAAACTGGTCAGGGCTATCAGTTTGGGCAGCAGACCAGCAATCAAATTCTCTTAAGTTTGAATTGTGTTTCCATGTTTTGGGAGTTCAATGACATGTTTTATGTATAACTCAATGATTTACTGTTGCAATTAATATTTGACCTTTTTCAAATATGTTTCCACAGATGAGAGTGGATAAACAACTGGAGAACGGGTGGGTGGCATCCCACTGTTCTCAACGCAGCGGTTATCCAGAACTGTTGAAGCTAATGCTTCAACATTTCGGGTACGTGGAAACGCTGCAGTATCACGCTAAGGAAGAAGGTGAGGAAGGGAACAAGACATGGACCATCCATGTCGATGTTCCAGCAGGACCTACGCCACCCGGTTGGGCACCGTTCACCGTCACGGTGAGAGGAAGACAACCAGAGGAGATGTGGCAGGTGGCAGCCCGCGACACAATATCGCATTTCTGCCAGCTACACGTGAGAGCTATGGAGGTCACTCCATACATGCTTGTCCCGGTGGAGGGGCGAGCTAATCACGTGTGGAGGGAGATGTACTTGGAGGCAACAGATCAGGGTTGCCCAAGGTACAACCCCGCGGAGGCGAATCTCAGCCTGCAGTTGAGGGCAGGAAAGACCGTGATTGACAGCCAAGCTGTACATATGGATCGTCTTGCCATGGAGCTAAAGGAGAGCATCAGCCACCGAGACCATTTTGAGAGTGCTCACAGCACACTCCGTAATGTTCTCCTTCCAACGATAAAGCGACTGAACGAACAACACTATCAGTTGCGTCGTCTGAAGAAGGCGAAGAAGAAAAGCCGTGTCAACATTGCGGCTTTAAAGCAGCAAGTACAGGCCTTGACCCAGCAGAATGAGGTCCTCACTCAAGAGCGTGATGACGCTATTGAGGAGGGCAAGGGCTTGGAAGAATATTACAATCAGGCCATGAACGAGGTGCATGCGTTGCAAGACCTCGTGTCTCCGGTAGTGGGCCTACCGATGGTAGGTGCCGTACCCGTGGTTTTGGGTATCCCGGCGATGTGGGAACCTGAACCAGAGGAGGTCATGGACCCTGAACCACTAGCAGAGGTAGCAGAGGAGGACGACCCACAGGAGGTCGAGTTCTACTCCGAGTAGTGAGTCACCGTTGCCAAGTAGAGCAGCGAGGGTGGTGTATAGAAACTTTTGTAATCGGTGACATGTCGTGTAAACAATAGTATGTGTATAGGTAGTGACGACATGAGCACGACTTCTCGGGGAACCGAGAATAATGTATCTTGTATAAAGTTTATGCTTTATCAATATATGTGAATGTTGTGCAAGTTTATTCATGTGTCACTTCAATACCTACTGTTTTATATGGAATTTTAAGAATGACATGTGCTGATCGTTGCTGTTTTGAATTTCAGAATGACTCGCACTCGTGCCAACCCGGAAGTTGGGGGTTCTAGTCAGGGGTGAGATGCCTGCCAACAGCCTCCCGAGGATTCCTCGGGACAGCAACAGCAGCAACAGCAACAACCGCCACCGCCACACCCAACAGTTACATTGGCCGACATCGTTGCGGCCATGGCGGGCTCTCATCAGCAGCACACGGAATTGCTGCAAACTCTTATTGCAAATACGTCTCGACAAGAGAGGCGTCAAGACTGAGAGGAGCGCCAACAAATCTCCTACTCCAACTTTCTGGCCACTCATCCCCTGGTACTCTCAAGGGCGGATGAACCCCTTGATGCGGACAACTGGCTCCGCACGATGGAGATGAAATTCGGGCTGCTCCAAGTGAGTGAGCAGCGCAAGACGCAGTTCGCGGCCTAGCAGTTTCAGGGGTCCGCGAGCGCTTGGTGGGCAAACTTCTGTGCCTCGCAACCCAACGAGAGAGTAATGACCTGGGTGGAGTTTCGGACGGCCTTCAGGGCCTATCACATACCGCCAGGTCTAATGAAAAGGAAGACACAGGAGTTCCTTCGCCTGCAGCAAGGCAGCAGGAATGCGCTGGAATACTCCAGGGCGTTCAACGATCTCGCGCTCTACGCTTCATATCACGCTGATACCGATGAGAAGCGGCGGGATCACTTTTACCAGGGGCTTAACCGCTCCTGAAGGACAAGCTGGCGATGTTCAATCACGGCAGACTCAATGACATTATTGATGCTGCGATTGTTCAAGAGGACTCCGGCAAGGAGTTAGCGGCGGCGGAGAAGAAGCAAAGCGCGCCGCAGAGCAGCGGAGAGGGAGGTGGTCCTTCCCAAAAATACCAGATGGTGTATCGCTCACCATCGGGTCAACGCTGGCAGCCACCACAGCGGCCGATGCAATTCTGCAATTGGCCATATCCTCCACCGGCGTTCCGGCCGGCATTACCAGCACCACCTCTGCAGCAACAACAGCAGCAGCGGGCGATGCCGCGTGCGTTTGCACCTCAGCAACGCATGCCGGACTTTCGTCCCCCAAGCACAGGCCAGTCATCAACCGTGTGCTACAAATGCAGTCGCCCAGGGCACTTCGCCAACAACTGCCTCGAGAGGCAAGGCGGCGGAGTGGCACCACAGTTTCCAGGGAGGAATCAGCCCCGGAACCCCATTAATGTGCGGCAGGCAAATCCTAAGCCCGACACCGTCCACCAACTCGCCATAGAGGACGTGTCGGAGGGGGAGCCAATCCTTGCGGGTATGTTCCAACTCCACCAGCATCCAGCCATAGTTTTATTTGATTCAGGCGCCACACACAGTTTCATTAACCAAGCTTTTATTGCTAAATACAGTTTGCAAATACTACCCACCGGAAGTCCTTACGTGATTTGTTCACCGGGTGGGAAAATTTCAGCAAGCATGATGGTTCCAAAAGCGCCATTATGCTTAGGGGGTAGAGTATACCCTACGTCTCTCATAGTTTTAGAGGGACAAAAGGTTGATGTCATCCTAGGGATGTCGTGGTTACCCGCCAAAGCGCTGTTTTAGACACTGCCCCCCGAGTCGTGCATATGCACTCAAAAGTGCACGAGTCACACTCATTATTTTTGGACAGTCCAGAAATAAAGCTTCCAAGTGTATACACATCCACCACCATAAGATTGGAAGACATTCCAGTAGTCCGCGAGTTCCCAGACGTGTTTCCGGATGATTTGCCGGGGATGCCGCCCGACTGAGAGGTGGAGTTCAAGATTGAACTTGCACCGAGAACGATTCCAATATCCCGAAGGCCGTACAAGATGGCACCAAAGAAATTGGTAGAACTGAAGACGTAGTTAATGGACCTGCTATAGAAGGGTTTTATTAGGCCGAGCTCCTCGCCATGGGGCTGTTCAGCATTATTTGTGAAGAAGAAAGATGAGACGTTGCGGCTTTGTGTGGACTATCGTCCACTAAACGCCGTAACCATCAAGAACAAGTACCCGTTGCCACGGATCGAAATGTTGTTTGATCAGTTGGTCGAAGCGAAGATCTTTTCCAAGATGGACTTAAGATCCGGGTACCATCAGATTAAGATACGAACTGAGGATATCCCGAAGATGGATTTCTCGACAAGGTACGGGCTTTATAAGTACCTGGTCATGTCCTTCGGCCTCACCAACGCTCCAGCTCACTTCATGTACTTGATGAACTCGGTATTCATGCCGGAGCTGGACAAGTTTGTTGTGGTCTTCATCGACGACATATTGGTATATTCCAAGTCGGAGGAAGAACGCACGAAGCATCTGCGTATAGTCTTGCAATGGCTGCGGGATCACAAACTATACGCGAAATTCAGCAAGTGCGAATTCTGGATATCGCAAGTGCCTTTCCTCGGGCATATTATTTCAGCGTAGGGCATCGCTGTGGATCTGAGTAAAATCACACAAGTGATGAATTGGAAGTCCCCAAAAACTGTTCATGAGGTACGGAGTTTCCTCGGACTCGCGGGATATTATCAGAGGTTCATTCCGAACTTCTCAAAGATTGCCAAGCCTATGACCGAGCTGCTGAAGAAGGCTACCAAATATGTTTGGAGTCCAGCATGTGAAGCAGCGTTCAAGGCATTAGTGAAGCACCTAACATCAGCACCGGTTTTGGCGCATCCGGACGCAACAAAACCGTTCGATGTGTACTGTGATGCATCTGGCATTGGGCTCGGATGTGTGCTGATGCAAGACCGAAGGGTGGTCTCGTATGGATCACGGCAGCTCAGGAACCATAAGCAAAATTATCCAACTCATGACTTAGAGCTCGCTGCCGTGGTACTCGCACTAAAAATGTGGAGGCACTACCTACTCGGCAATCTCATGCATTTATATACCGACCACAAGAGCCTCAAGTACATATTCACTCAGAAGGAGCTGAACATGAGGCAACAAAGATGGTTGGAATTGATAAAGGATTACAAAATAGAGATCCATTGTCATCCCGGCAAGGCAAACTTTGTGGCGGACGCGCTGAGTCGCAAGTCACACGTCAACAATCTGACCATCACACTGTTGGGAGAGAGCAAGCCACCATTGCATGTGATTCCACATGGAGCTCTCTACAACCTAGCTCTTATCCCCACCATCCATGAAGAGATAGCAGCAGCTCAGAAACATGACAAGGGCATGTCGCATTTGCGGAAACGTGTAGACAGTGGGGAGCTGAAGTGTTTCCGGAAAGATGGAGACGGTGTCCTATGGTTCAAGGACCGGATCGTCGTACCCCGTAAACCGGAGTTGCGGAAGAAAATCTTTGATGAGGCTCACTTGTCAAAGTTTCTATTCACCCCGGTAGCAACAAGATGTATCAGGAGCTCAAAAGCAAGTTTTGGTGGACACGGATGAAACAGGAGATCGCAAAGTACGTGTCCGAATGTGATACATGCCGGAGGGTGAAAGCAGATCATATGAAGAAACCGGGACTGCTACAACCACAGGGCGTTCCTGCCTAGAAGTGGGAGGATGTGAGCATGGACTTCATAGTTGGTTTACCCACCACATTTCAGAAACATGATTCTATGTGGTTGATCATTGACCGACTCACCAAAGTTGCCCATTTTAAGGGGGGAGGAATGTAAGGGCCCTAGTTTTTACACACATTCAAAGTGTTCATCACACCACACACACCTCATTTGAGGAAAACTTATGAACACATTTGAAGAGCAAGTAAACACCATCAACATAGTCATTAGATGATAAACTCAATGCAAAAGTGGTACTTCCCAAATGCATCATATAGGGGCTGAGTATATGAAAAACTTCTACACATTGCTAGGGATGCTCATGCCAAATTTCACCCAAATCCAAAACCTTTGGAGGTATTTTTGGGTATAATTAGAAAGAGGCTAGTTTGAACTTAAATTCAAATTTAAACTCCTTTCATCCCATGAATTCATAAGTGGGATTCATATTCACACTCAGCACATTTTTGTGAGCTCACACACAAATTTTCACTCCATTTGGAGTTGATCTTGACATGAGCTAATTTGGCTAAATTCAAATCAAATTTGAATTTCAGATCACATGTGCTGCAAATTCAATCAAACCAATTCCACAATTTGATCATTTTGCAAACTAAATCCCAGTTTGGGTGAATGATTAAATGACCAAGGGTAGGAAGGTCTCTACTGTTTTGAGCAGTGGGGAAATTGAATTTTAGAGGTTAAAATTTGAAAGTGGAGCCCTTTTGTCAGCCACACAAGTGAGCAACTGACTGAATCAACCGAGCTCGGTTTCTTGCGCTCAGCAGAGCGGGCGCCACGGCGAGAAGACGGCAGGAAAGCAGCTGCTTGCCGCCTCTGGCCACCGAGCTGCCTCTCTGCTCTCTTATCCTCGCGCCTGAGCCTTCCCAGTCCTATCTCACCGGTGTCCCAACGTTCTCCCGCACAGAAACCTCGCTACACATCGCCGCTCACCCGAGCTCTCGGTTCCACCTTCGCCCGGTCGAATCAGTGGCGGTCACGCTGAGCTGAGGCCACAACCGAGTTCGCCGATCCTTGCTCGACGTTCTCGCACCGGTTCCAGCCCGTGACCGATCTTCCTCGAGCCCCACCGCGCCGTTTCTTCTTCCTCGGTTCAACCCAAGCCGCCGCCATGGGAATAACTCGTCCGTCCACCACAGCCCACATTTCCCCGAGCTGTAAACAGCAAAGAGGTTCGTCATAGTTCCCTCTTCCATTACTGCAAGCTCCGGCGGCGTGACATGAGCTGCCGTCGCCGGAATTTCACGGTTTTGTGCCGGTGTACAAAAGAGGCCGCCGGACCACTTCGCAAAATTCGTGTTACACACAGCACCACTCATCACATAACCTAGAGAACTAATTCTAGACGTCGGTGCGAGTCTATAGGATCAGAAACTTCGGAGAACCATCGGCACCACTCATCACCTAACCTTTATTTGTGGAGAGCTCAAATGAGCTTTGCTGCAAATGAAACTTGGCCAAGTCTCTGTTTAGGTTGTATCCAAACCACAGTAAAAATTTCAGAGTCGTTGGGCCTGTCTACAGTACTTATGGTCTTAACAAATTTAACTTCAAATTCAAATGCATTCAAATTGACATATACATATGTTTATCTCATGTAATCGCCAAGATTGAGGAGGAGCCAGAAGTCTTAGACTTCATAATTCTGGAGGAACAGCTAGCCTACAACCAACAACAGCAAGGCAAGCTCTGGTTTGCATTAGCCTTTTATAACTTTATTATTTTGAGAACTTACATTGAGTATCTACCTTACTTATGCATTAGAGTATTGTTTGAACACCCAACTGCATAGCCAAGAAAACCAGGGATTTTGGGCTTAGGTTTTTAAACCTCGAATAGCTTCTGCAATGCTAAGATAGTGTAGGATTCAATACAAGTCGAGTAGTTGGAACTACTCGCGAGAAGGCTAGAGGCACACTACTCAGGTAAAGATAGCAAATGGAACACATGGCAAGAAAAATGAGACTGAGCAGAGAGTAAGGGCAGCATGACTTTGGGGCCTGGGTGCCATAGCTCCGCTTGTGTCGATTGAGGACCGAGCCGTGTGCGGGCCTGTTGAACAAGCTAGAACAGTACCGAAGACCTACCGGATATATGGGAACAGGGAAACCGATGTAATTCGGTTAGCTGGGTGTTGAGGCATAGCCGGTCGTTCAGAGGGTAGGTTGAGAGCTTGGGGTGTAAATTGGCTGCCGGCACTGCAGATGCGTGCGCAGTGTGACACCCGGTTACGGAAACCAGAACCAAGTTAATGCATATGCGTGCCCAGGATGTTCATCACACATACACATGTAATCCACAAACTGAATTCAGAATATAACCATGAATAAATAGGGTTTAAGTACTTTATTACATTGACTCATTGCCTCACATCTCTAACTTATTCTTGCAGCGGAAGTCTCTAAATGACATCAGAAATAACTAAATAGCAGGGGCTCCATCTTCAACTCCACAGGCATGTTGACGGTAGTTCGCACGCCTATTACTCCACATGGTCCTCGAAGTACTCTTCTCCTGTTGCTGATGTTTATGTGATGATGCAAGGGTGAGTACATGACATACTCAGCAAGTGCGGGAAAAGTATGACATGTAGCTTACAACAAGGTATGGAATAAAAAGGCTCATTGCAGCAAGCAAATTTTATTTCACAAACATGGTAAAAACAATAACTAAGTCTAGATAAATTAAATCCCAATATAACCAAGTAATCAGCAATATTCCTTCATCAATATTCACCATTTGTCAAGTCTCAACCAGCCAATAATCTTTCTCAAGTTCATCCCATACTCAAAAATATTCATAACCATCTCATATTCATATAACCGAAGTCAAACTCAATGTCATGACTCAAAACAGTCCCAAAACCAATCCCAATGACCATACCATAACCATACCGAACATCCATCCCAAGTTTTCCCTCTAATCATGTGAGTTAGCCAGGTTCTTGTGACCGGAAGCACGGCTATCATGATAGTTTTACACTCTGTAAAGGTGGCACCACTTTACCCACAAGTTTGTGATTTCGTCACCCATCGGCGACTGTAAAACCTCCATTATACCAGTACACAACCATCGGTGTATGGCCAAGAGATCACAAAATAGCCTTTACGAAGGGGCTACTAGATGTATGGACTCACTGAGGTTTCACCGGCAGGCTCGAATCACCATTCTCCCACCCACGGGCCCCATCTTGTGCCATGCAGTTCCCAGGGCAGTCCTCTCTCGACTCCCATTCCCCGTGCCATCCACGGTCCATAACAAGCTAGCAACACACCTAATTAGTCAGCTAAGCCGCACCCATATTTTGCCTTGTGGTGGCACTGTTTTCCTGGCATGTGCTGACATGTACCGGTCCTTAGATCTTCGGCAAGTAAACCACCATCTCATTCAGCAACATCCATGAACCAATCTTGCCTAGATCTCCCCCGATTTCATGCTCATTAACATCATCAAGTTCTCATTATCATTATTCATATGAGTGCAGTAGCTAACCATGTTTTAACTCAGCTTCCTGTATCCCGTGGATTAAGCGAAGCAAAAAGGAAAAACGACCATACGCGACTCATCAACTTTCCCGGCGACAAGGATGGTTAACAAAACTAGTAAACTCCTATAAAAGGGTGTCCCATCAAGTTGACTCAAGCATACGAGTTTTCACAAACAAAACAGTTTCAAAACATGGGATCAATATGGTCAAGGGGCACTTGCCTTACTCCCGTGGCTCTTGTTGCTCAAGCGTCTCAAAGTCTTGGTGCTGTAGTTCTTCGTAGATGGCTTCCTGAGCTTGTCCTTCTTCTCACGACCATGCACATACAAAATTTACAGCAATCAAACATCATGCACAACTCTACTCAAGATGCAATAGTGTAGATGAATGCAAATCCTATGGTGCTGTTTTATTAAACCAGTTTATACGTGTTCTTGCATGTTTTAATGGGCTTTCATGGGGTTTTATGACGAACAAGGGTGTAGGGATCTAGTGTGGACGTGGTGATGATCTTGACTCAAGATCTAGATCAATCCCACCGTTAAAAACCGATCAAAACGTGATCTGTCCACACGAAAAAGTTTTGGTTCGAAGGAAGCGAAGAAAATGAATGTGTAGAAACAGCGACGACGTCGTAAGATGGGTAATGAAGACCTACCTTACTTCCCTTTGGTGGCAGGTTCTTCCTCCTAGCAATGGCAGCAGCGGGGGCTCACCGGCGACTGAACTCCGATGAGGGGGGAATGTGTCCAACTCGGCGAGTTGGGGGCTAGGGCCTCCAAGTCGTCGACTTGGGAGGGGGGAAAAGGAAAGGGGTTACGGCCAAGGGGGGGTTTTGGGTTCTATTTATAAGGGGAAAAAGAGGAGTCCTACTCCAATTGGAGCTCAAATAAGATTCCAACTCAATTTGTTTTGGATCTTAACAAACTTATCTCCAATTGATTTGGTGCGGCAGCAACGTGGGGAAATTCCAAATGTGGGATAAATTTGGGGAAATTGTGTCGGTACCCTCAGTACCGGGTACTCCCGCGCACAGGAGGAAAAACCGCCTAAGGACCTCGCCTCCTCCACAGGGGTGAGCTCCGGAGGCGCCACGTGTCCAGCGGGGGCCGGGCCTCCCCTCTCCTCAGAGGCGAGCTCCGGGCCTGCCACGCGGCCAGCTGAGCCGGGCCTCGCCCCCCCTCCGCAAGGGTTAGCTCCGAGGGCGCCACATGTTCAGTGGGGCTGGACCTCCCTTCTCCTCAGATGCGAGCTCCGAGGGCGCCACGTGTCCAGCGGGGCCGGTCCTCCCCTCTCCTCAGAGGTGAGTTCCGAGGGCACCACATGTCCAGTGGTGCCGGACCTTCCTTCTCCTCAGAGGCGAGCTCCGAGGGCGCCACGTGTCCAGTGGTGCCGGACCTCCCTTCTCCTCAGAGGCGAGCTCTGAGGGGCGACACGTGTCCAGCGGTGCCGGACCTCACCCCCTCCGCGGAGGTGAGCTTCGAGAGCGACACGTGTCCAGCGGTGCCAGACCTCATCCCCTCGGCGGAGGTGAGCTCCGGAGCGACACGTGTCCAGCGGTGCCGGACCTCACCCCCTCCGCGGAGGTGAGCTCCGAGGGCGACACGTGTCCCGTGGGGCTGGGCCTCGCCTCTCCACAGAGGCGAGCTCCGAGGGCGACACGTGTCCCGCAGGGCTGGGCCTCGCCTCTCCGCAGAGGCGAGCTCCGAAGGCGACACGTGTCCCGTGGCCCGGGGAAGTGTCGACAGCGCACCTCGATAAATTGGAATTTGCTCATTTCAGCTTTCATTTTCCCATTCCCCACCATGTTTATGATTCTTTCTCCATTTATACTTCTTTTATAATGTTTCTCTATATGAAAAATGCATGCAATGTATGGAAATGAATTTGAGGGTGTTACAAACCTACCCCCTTAAACTGAATCTCGCCCTCGAGATTCGATAGAGTAGAGAACAGATGAGGGAATTCTGCCTTGGGGTCTTCCTCACGCTCCCATGTAGTTTTGGCTTCCGTGTGATGGCTCCACTGTACCTTGCACCAACGAATCACTTTGTTCCTCGTGACCCTTTCCTTCACGTCCAAAATTTGGACGGGGTGCTCCACATAGGTCAGGTTCTCTTGAAGCTCGAGCTCATCCATCGGTACTTGTTCTTCCGGTACTCTTAAGCACTTCTTGAGTTGGGATACGTGAAACACGTCGTGTACCTCGGAGAGGTGCGTTGGCAGATCTAGTTGATAGGCTTCTTCTCCTCGCTTGCCCAAAATCTTAAATGCCCCGATGTAGCGAGGTGCTAATTTGCCCTTGACGTTGAACCGTCGTTGGCCTCGGATAGGCGATACCTTAAGGTACACAAAGTCTCCTACTTCGAAGGTCAATCTTCTTCGCCTATTGTCCGTATAACCTTTTTGTCATGACTGAGAAGCCTTTAAATTTTCTCGTATCGTTTGGACTTGCTTTTCGGCGTCTTGCAGCACTTCGGGTCCAAACACTTGGCTCTCTCCGGTCTCATTCCAGAACAGCGGCGTTCTACACCGTCTACCATACAATGCTTCGAAAGGTGACATCTTCAAGCTAGCTTGATAGCTGTTGTTATAGGAGAATTCAGCATACGACAAGCTCCTATCCCAACTACGCCCATGTTTCAAGGCGCAAGCTCTCAACATGTCTTCCAAAATTTGATTTGTCCTCTCGGTTTGCCTGTCAGTTTGCGGGTGATAAGTGGAGCTAAAATTTAGCCGTGTACCCATGGCTTCATGCTGCTTATTCCAGAACCTAGAGGTAAATTGAGAACCCCGATCTGAAACTATCCTCTTCGCAACTCCATGGCGACACACAATTTGCTCCATATATAGCTCGGCTAGTTCTGCGACGCGGTACGTGGTTCTAACAGGAAGGAAATGGGCTGTTTTCATCAATTGGTCCACAATAACCCAAATGGAGTCGTAACCTGATCGAGTACGTGGCAATCCAACAATGAAATCCATGCTGTTGTCTTCCCACTTCCACTTGGGTACTTTGGCTGCAACAGTCCAGCGGGTCTTTGATGTTCGGCCTTCACCCGTTGGCACGTGTCACATAAGGCAACATATTCAGCTATGTCCCTTTTCATACCATCCCACCAATAGCAAGTTTTCAGGTCCTTGTACATCTTTGTACAACCGGGATGTATGGAATAAGGTGAGTCATGTGCCTCCTTTAATATCGTGTTGCGGATGTGCTTCACTTTAGGCACACAAACCCTTTTTCCTAACCAAAGCGTGCCTTTCTCGTCTTCCTTGAAATCCTTTTCTATGCCTTGTCGGATTCTTTCCTTGATTTCCTTGATTTCCTCATCTGTTGCTTGGCCATTTCGTACCTCTTGTTCCAGCAAAGAGTTGAGTTCTATCACTTCCATCTCGTTCAAGAACCCGAGATGTAACCATTCGAACTCCTTGCGCAGCTTAGGCGGTAGCTCCCGAACCGTGAGTTGGTGACATGCTCCCTTTCGGCTCAACGCATCAGCTACTACGTTGGCCTTTCCGGGGTGATAGTTGATTCCAACATCATAATCCTTGATGAGTTCTAACCATCTATGTTGCCTCAAATTCAGATCCGTTTGCGTGAATATATACTTGAGGCTTTTGTGATCCGTATAGATCTCACATCGGTGGCCAAGGATATAATGCCTCCAAATCTTCAAGGCATGTACCACGGCTGCAAGTTTCAAGTCATGTGTGGGGTAATTCAGCTCGTGTTTCTTTAGTTGTCTCGACGCATAGGCTACCACTTGTCCATCTTGCATGAGCACAATCCAAGCCCTTGTCTTGATGCGTCACAATATATATCGAAACTCTTACTCATGTCTGGCAATACCAAAACTGGCGCTGTGGTTAGTCTTTTCTTGAGCTCCTCAAAGCTTTCTTGGCACACTGGTGTCCACTGAAATGCTCTTCCCTTCATTAGAAATTCAGTCATAGGCTTCGCTATTTTGGAGAAATCCTTGATGAATCGTCGGTAGTATCCAGCCATCCCAAAGAAACTCCTAATATCTCTCACATTCTTCGGTTGGTTCCACTTCGGAACATCTCCCACTTTTCCAGGATCAACAGATACTCCTCTCTCGGAGATGATGTGGCCTAGGAACGATATCTCCTTTAGCCAAAATTGACACTTGCTAAACTTGGCATACAATTGATGCTCTCGCAGCTTCTGCAATGTCAATCTCAAATGTTCTTCATGTTCTTCCTCGCTTTTTGAATACACCATGATATCGTTGATGAAAACCACAACGAACTTGTCCAAGTACTCCATGAAGACCTTATTCATGAGGTACATAAAATATGCGGGTGCATTCGCTAACCAAAAAGACATAACGGTATATTCATACGAACCATACCGTGTTTGAAATGCAGTCTTGGGTATGTCGGAGGGCTTAATCTTCAGCTGGAAGTATCCCGACCGAAGATCAATCTTGGAGAAAATTCGGGCACCTTTCATTTGGTTGAATAGGTCCTCTATACGGGGCAGCGGGTATTTATTCTTGATCATCACCTCATTGAGAGACCTATAATCCACACACATCCTTTGGGTCCCATCCTTCTTGTCTACGAAGAGCACGGGGGCTCCCCACGGTGACGAGCTTGGGCGTATAAAACCCTTTTCTAGCTGCTCCTAAATTTGCTTCTTAAGTTCCACTAGTTCATTAACGGGCCATCCTATATGGCCTCTTCGCTATAGGTGCGGTTCCAGATACTAAATCAATGGCAAATTCAATGTCCCGATCAGGTGGCATACTTGGAAGTTCTTCTGGGAACACGTCTGAAATTTTTTGGACTACCGGAATGCTTTCCAATGTTGCTTCTTCGACGTGGTTCAACGCTGCCTTCTCGGTTGCCGGTTGGGCTGACTCGAACTCAATACGAGTACCGTGCTCATTTGTCAACTGTACGCTCCTCTTAGCACATTGAATTACTCCGTTGTGCTTGCTTAACCAATCCACTCCAAGTATTATATCAATCCCTTGGGAATCTAAGACAATAAGGTTGGCAAGAAAGTCTACCCCCCTTATTTTAAGGTTTACTTTCGGACATACTATATTAGTCCTCATCTCTCCACCGGGAGAATTAACCAACATAGTGTGTTTCATGTGTGATATGGGTAGATTATACTTGGCAACATACTTGAATGATATGAATGAATGCGATGCTCCGGAATCAAATAAAACAGTGGCTGGGTTGGAGTTGGCAAGGAACATACCAATCACGACGTCCTCAGCTTGTTGTGTTTCCTCAGCGGAGACATGATTCACGTTACCACGAGCGTAGTTCTGCTGCCCACGGTTACCTTGATTAGATCCTCCGTTCGGCCGTGGGTTCTGCTTGGGCGCGTTGCTTGGCTGTCCAAGGCCTTTCTTTGGGCATTGACTTGCAAAGTGTCCTGCCTCTCCGCATGCAAAGCATGCTTTGTTGCCCAAAACAGCAGGAATTTTGGGGCGAGGCTGGGTTTGAGCATAGGCGCCTATGTTGGGATGGGGTGCAGTAGGCAAAGGCATACGAGGTGCTTGCATAACAGGATGTTGCTGCGGTGGCTGATTAGGGCGAGGTGGATTTGCAGGGCGGAAAGTAGAAGCGGACGAGCCATACTGTGGTGCAGCTGGGGGCATGAAACTGGGACGTACATTGCTCCCTTGTGGCTGGTATGACATCTTTCTCTTGCCCTCTTGCTTGATCTCACGGATCTTGCTCTCAACCACTATAGCTTTGTCCACTAGTTTCTGGAAGTTTGCATAATCATTGTTGAGCAGTTGTACTTGGATCTCATTGTTCAATCCTCTCATGAACAAGTATTGCTTCCTTTGATCCGAGTTGACGTCTTCGGGAGCATACCTTGACAGCTGCGTGAACTTGTTAAGGTACTCATTCACGCTCTTTCTTCCTTGGCGGAGACCTTCAAACTCTTGCCTTTTAAGCATCATGACTCTAGCAGGGACGTAATGAGAGCGGAAACTCTCCTTGAATTCAGCCCAAGTGATTGTCTCCTGGTTGTCATGAGCATTGCAGAGAGCGTCCCACCAGTCAGCGGCTGCTCCCATGAGTTGGTGCGATGCGAAGAGAACTTTCTCCCGATCATCGTACTGAACAATAGTAAGCTTCTTTTCCATGGATTTCAACCAATCATCAGCCTCCATGGGATCATTAGCTTGTGCAAAAGTAGGCGGTCGATTCCTCATGAACTCTCCCAATCTGTTGTGAGCCGGCGGTGGTGGTGGTGGGGGTGGAGGAACGGGGTTAGGATTGTAGTTGTTGTTGGCTTGCAGCTGTCCCAAAGTTTATATCATAGTTTGCATGAGCTGGTTCTGCATAGCCATCAACCATTGAAGGTTATTTGCATTAGCCCCGGGGTTAGCATTTTCAGGAACTTCAACGTTGCCATCCTCTTGTGGTTCAGGGTGGCCACGAACGTTCCTCCTTTGACGGCTGACGTTTTCCCTCACCATCTGTGAGAGAGAGTTGAGTAGAATAGAGAATAGAAGTTTAGATTGACCCCCCCCCAATTATATGCATCAAGGGTATGATCTAAATATCTTATTTTATTAATTTCAGCCTATATGAGGATGTGAACACATGCCAAAGTATCTCACATCTCTCTACTATGTGTGGATGTGGACTTTCGCAGAAGCGTCCTACAACTCACACTAGCACACAAACACAAGCAATCATCACAAAAGTTCAACACACCACTCCTATTCACGCTACTACGATTTAAACGTTCCTACTACAGTTTATTCAATGGGAATCCTAAACTTAAGCATGTGAACTGGTGCTGTTCTCGCCGTGTGATGGGGGTGGTCCATCGGACATCTCAATGGGGTTAAGTGCACTCCCACGTGGTGGTGAACGAGTACTTATGCGTGTCGTGCTCTAGACCACTGTCATCTATAACTAGGACATGAGAAACTTTAGAGAAGCAAGAAATAACTCCAAAACTTCAGAGGTTATAGGGCAAGAAAGCAAAGGTGTTGCTGTCCAAAAGAAGAGAAAAAGAGGGGCTGAAAATAGCATTTTGCGGTGGCTGAATTGACAAGAAAAATGCAGCAGCAAGCAAATTTCTGAAAATAGCAGTTTAGAGGGGTGTCCCTATGTGTTTTAGAGTGTCCATTCTACCTAGGCTTGCGTACTATGGTCAACGTGGCTCTTATACCAATCTGTGACACACGGTTCTGGAAACAAGAACCAAGTTAATGCATATGTGTGTCCAGGATGTTCATCACACAGACACATGTAATCCACAAACTGAATTCAGAATATAACCACGAATAAATAGGGTTTAAGTACTTTATTACATCGACTCATTGTCTCACTCATGAATCTCTAACTTATTCTTGCAGCGGAAGTCTCTAAACGACAGCAGAAATAACTAAATAGCAGCGTCTCCATCTTCAACTCCACAGGCATGTTGACGATAGTTCGCACGCCTAGTACTCCACATGGTCCTCGAAGTACTCTTCTCCGGTTGCTGATGTTTATGTGATGATGCAAGGGTGAGTACATGACGTACTCAGCAAGTGCGGGAAAAGTATGACATGTAGCTTACAATAAGGTATGGAATAAAAAGGCTCATTGCAGCAAGCAAATTTTATTTCACAAACATGGTAAAAACTATAACTAAGTCTAGATAAATTAAATCCCAATATAATCCAGTAATCAGCAATATTCCTTCATCAATATTCACCGTTTGTCAAGTCTCAACCAGCCAATAATCTTTCTCGAGTTCATCCCATACTTAGAAATATTCATAACCATCTCATGTTCATATAACCGAAGTCAAACTCAATGTCATGACTCAAAACAGTCCCAAAACCAATCCCAATGACCATACCATAACCATACCGAACATCCATCCCAAGTTTTCCCTCTAATCATGTGAGTTGGCCAGGTACTTGTGACCGGAAGCATGACTATCATGATAGTTTTACACTCTGCAGAGGTAACACCACTTTACCCACAAGTTTGTGATTTCGTCACCCATCGGCGACTGCAAAACCTCCATTATACCAGTACACAACCGTCGGTGTATGGCCAAGAGATCACAAAATAGCCTTTACAAAGGGGCTACTAGATGTATGGACTCACTGAGGTTTCACCGGCAGGCTCGAATCACCATTCTCCCACCCACGGGCCCCCTCTTGTGCCATGCAGTTCCCAGGGCAGTCCTCTCTCGACTCCCATTCCCCGCTCCATCCACGGTCCATAACAAGCTAGCAACACACCTAATTAGTCAGCTAAGCCGCACCCATATTTGGCCTTGTGGTGGCACTGTTTTCCTGGCATGTGCTGGCATGAACCCGTCCTTAGATCTATGGCAAATAAACCACCATCTCATTCAGCAACATCCACGAACCAAGCTTGCCTAGATCTCCCCCGATTCCATGCTCATTAACATCATCAAGTTCTCATTATCATTATTCATATGAGTGCAGTAGCTAACCATGTTTTAACTCAGCTTCCCGTATCCCGTGGATTAAGCGAAGCAAAGAGGAAAAACGACCATACGCGACTCGTCAACTTTCCCGGCGACAAGGATGGTTAACAAAACTAGTAAACTCCGATAAAAGGGTGTGCCATCAAGTTGACTCAAGCATACGAGTTTTTTGCAAACAAAACAGTTTCAAAACATGGGATCAATATGGTCAAGGGGCACTTGCCTTGCTCCCGTGGCTCATGTTGCTCAAGCGTCTCGAAGTCTTGGTGCTGTAATTCTTCGTAGATGGCTTCCTGAGCTTGTCCTTATACTCACGACCACACACATACAAAATTTACAGCAATCAAACATCATACACAACTCTACTCAAGATGCAATGGTGTAGATGAATGCAAATCCTATGGTGCTGTTTTATTAAACCAGTTTGTACGTGTTCTTGCATGTTTTAATGGGCTTTCATTGGGTTTTATGACGAACAAGGGTGTAGGGATCTAGTGTGGACGTGGTGATGATCTTGACTCAAGATCTAGATCAATCCCACCATCAAAAACCGATCAAAACGTGATCTGTCCACACGAAAAAGTTTCGGTTCGAATGAAGCGAAGAAAACGAATGTATAGAAACAGCGACGACGTCGTAAGATGGGTAACGAAGACCTACCTCACTTTCCTTTGATGGCAGGGTCTTCCTCCTAGCAATGGCAGCAGCGGGGGCTCACCAGCGACTGAACTCCGATGAGGGGGGAATGTGTCCAACTCGGCGAGTTGGGGGCTAGGGCCTCCAAGTCGTCGACTTGGGAGGGGGAAAAAGGAAAGGGGTTACGACCAAAGGGGGGTTTGGGGTTCTATTTATAAGGGAAAAAGAGGAATCCTACTCCAATTGGAGCTCAAATAAGAGTCCAACTCAATTTATTTTGGATCTTAACAAACTTATCTCCAATTGATTTGGTGCGGCAGCAACGTGGGGGAAATTCCAAATGTGGGATAAATTTGGGGAAATTGTGTTGGTATCCTCAGTACCGGGTACTCCCACGCACAGGAGGAAAAACCGCCTAAGGACCTCGCCTCCTCCCCAGGGGTGAGCTCCGGAGGTGCCATGTGTCCAGCGGGGGCCGGGCCTCCCCTCTCCTCAGAGGCGAGCTCTGAGCCTGCCACGCGGCCTGCTGAGCCGGCCCTCGCCCCCCCCCCCCTCCGCAGGGGCGAGCTCCGAGGGCGCCACGTGTCCAGCGGGGCCGGACCTTCCTTCTCCTCAGAGGCGAGCTCCGAGGGCGCCACGTGTCTAGCGAGGCCGGTCCTCCTCTCTCCTCAGAGGCGAGCTCCGAGGGCGCCACGTGTCCAGTGGTGCTGGACCTTCCTTCTCCTCAGAGGCGAGCTCCGAGGGTGCCACGTGTTCAGTGATGCCGGACCTCACTTCTCCTTAGAGGCGAGCTCTGAGGGCAACACGTGTCCAGCGGTGCCGGACCTCACCCCCTCCGCGGAGGTGAGCTCCGAGAGCGACACGTGTCCAGCGGTGCCGGACCTCACCCCCTTGGCGGAGGTGAGCTCCGAGAGCGACACGTGTCCAGCGGTGCCGGACCTCACCCCCTCTGCGGAGGTGAGCTCCGAGGGCGACACGTGTCCCGCGGGGCCGGGCCTCGCCTCTCTGCAGAGGCGAGCTCTGAGGGCGACACGTGTCCCGCGGGGCCGGGCCTCGCTTCTCCGCAGAGGCGACCTCTGAAGACGACACGTGTCCCGTGGACCGAGGAAGTGTCGACAACGCATCTCGATAAATTTGAATTTGCTCATTTCAGCTTTCTTTTTCCCATTCCCCACCATTTTTATGATTCTTTCTCCATTTATACTTCTTTTATAATGTTTCTCTATATGAAAAATGATGCAATGTATGGAAATGAATTTGAGGGTGTTACACGCAGAGACCTCTTGCTCATGACGATTCGACCGGCTCAACATTTGGCTGACGGATGAAAGGTAGTTGCGTACGACGTCCGTGATGGTTGCTGTATGCAACATCGAGTACGGACGTACGTGACGGGTTATTCGGGTAACCCTGCAGGTGTAAATTGATTATAATCGCGGTCCCTCATGGTCAGTGAGTACCACTTGTTCACTGTACCGTGACATAGAAAGAACAGGCTAGAGTCATGTAAAAGTTGCTGATTGAAAGCTATATCTTGATTACTAATGATCTATTGTAGTTTAGCGTAAATTAAAGTTCTTTTCAACCTTGGGCAAAGAACATGAGAGAAATACATTTCTTGTTTGATTGTGGCTCTCTTATGTGTCTTAGCATGAGGTTTTCCACAACTTGCTGCTAAAACTCGAAAGTAAGGTTCAACTATTTAGGCGTGTCTTTTGCAACTTGCATTCCCATTTACACTGTAATCTCGCATGTAGAAGTTCCATGTATAGGAAAGACGGGTGAGTCTTGCTGAGCCATCGTGCTCACTGCTTGTGTTTGAAGCTTTTGCAGGGTGTTATGAGGAGGAGACTCCCGAGGAGGAGACGGACCCCCAAGAGGACAACCCTGTCGAATGGGAGTCATGCACGCCGCCGTGTTATTGTGTGTGCATGCTAGAGGGAACACGTTCACGGGCTGAACATGAACTCTGTGCTTAGTCTACGCTCATGAGTGTGGACTGATCATATTTTGTTGTAAACATGTCTATAAACTCTTTTATGTAATAAAACTTTGCTTCCGCTTTGTACTTTTTACGTGTGTTATTCGGTGTTGTGCAACACAGCACCCCTCAGCGTGATCCTGGCTCGTCGAGGCCGTGAGGACCTCACAATCAGCTTCGATGCCTCCGACTGGCCCAAGAACATGGCGGGAGCCAGACAACTTCCACTCCTTGTCGCCCCCACCATCGCTAACGTCATGCTCTACCACGTGCTAATCGATGGTGGGGCGACCTGTAGATCCCTATGTCCAGGCTCACCCCTCGCGTCCATTCTCAGGATTGGGTTAGGACCCCATCTTGCCATGTGGTAGCATCTCCCTCCTAGTGACTTTCGGGACGCCTGAGAACTACCGCACGGAGAGCGTCGTCTTCGACGTCGTGGAGTTCATCCTCCCCTTCAACACCATCATTGGCAGGCCAGCCCTATACCGGTTCATGGCTGTAGCCCATTACGGCTACCTGGTCTTGAAGATGCCAACGCCTAGCGGCGTCCTCAAAATCCGCGGAGACTGCTCCAGCTACGGTGAAGCTAGCCGGCCGCCACCAAGCACGTGCCAGCGGGGGTCGACATCTGCACCCCATGTGCAGCCCTCGGACGGCGGCAATGTCCCCATCAAACTCATCCAAATAGGCTCGGACGTCGCCCAGACCACCTGTGATGCGGGGAACCTGGTTGACAAATAGGAACTCGCGCTCGTCACCTTCCTCTGAGCTAATGTCGACGTGTTTGCCTGGCAACCGTCACAGATGCCCGGTATCCCTAGGGAGGTGATTGAGCACCATCTGAAGATCTACCCCGACGCCAGGCCGGTGCAACATAAGCCTCGGAAACAGTTCATTGAGTAGCAGAACTTCATCCGTGAAGAAATCAAGAAGTTGTTTGACGCCGGCTTCATCCGAGAGGTCCACCATCCATGATGGCTGGCCAAACCTGTTGTCGTCCCCAAGGTTGGCGGGAAACTTTGGATGTGCATCGACTACACCACTCTCAATAGGCATGTCCAAAGGATCCTTTTCCTCTCCCTCACATAGATCAAATAGTGGATTCTACCTCAGACTACGATCTACTGTGCTTCCTAGATGCTTACTCTGGTTTTCATCAAATACCAATGTCTAGAGAAGATGAGGAGCATACTGCTTTCATAACAGTAGATGGCCTATTTTACTATGTATCCATGTCTTATGGTCTTAAGAATGCGCTTCCCACCTTTGTACGTGCAATGCATAAGACATTCGGGGACCTCATTCGAGACCTAGTAGAGGTGTATGTGGATGACAATGTTGTTAAAATTGTCGCATGCATCCTTGCTCGACGATCTTTCCTTAGTCTTTGATAGGTTTCATTCAACGCGCACGAAGTTGAACCCGGACAAGTGTGTGTTTGGAGTCTCTGCTGGAAAGCTACTCGCCTTCCTTGTCTCACACCGGGGAATCGAAGCTAACCCAGAGAAGATAAAGGCAATCGAAGATATGCGGCCCCCCGTCCATATCAAGGACGTGCAGAACCTCACGGATTGCTTGGCTGCGCTCAGTCAGTTTATCTCTAGACTGGCAGAACGCACTCTCGCATTATTCAAGCTTTTGCGCATGTCTGGACCCTTTGTCGGGACCAAGGAGGCAGATGAGGTGTTCCAGGAGATGAAGAAGTACTCACAACGCTCCCAATCATGGTGGCTCCAGAACAAGGCGAGCCTCTACTCCTCTGCATCGCCGCCACGGCAGAGGTCGTGAGCATGGTCCTGGTCGCAGAGCGGCCGGAACCACAATGACCCCAAGTCCCAGACGATGCCCCTGTCGCAAGTCCTGAGTCCCGAGACTTATACCTCGCAGGGGGGCGAGGCGACAAGGAGCTAGTCGGGCCCTAGCCCACCGGACGTGACAACCAAGATGCATCCGGGTCCCAGTTCCTGGAATGCGGTCCATGACACGAGGGCCGGGAGCCCTCGGGTCCCGGACCATTGCATGAAGATGCAACAGACCCCCTAGGGAGGGTCCGGTCCATCTAGCGTCCAGTCTGTTACATCAGCGAGCTCCTCCATGATGCTAAGACGAGATACTTGGAGGTGCATAAGCCGCTGTATGCAGTCCTCGTTGCATCAAGGAAGCTGCGCCACTACTTCAAAGCTCACAAGATTTCAGCGGTCACTTCATACCACTGAAAGCCGTGCTCCACAGCCCCAATGCAACCTGGAACGTTGTAAAGTGGTATGCCGAGCCGGCAGAATTCGAGCTTGACTTCTTGCCGCGCCATGCGTTGAAGAGGCAGGCGCTGGCTGACTTTGTGATTAAATGGAAACCACCACCATGCCACCCAGGGGGCCATGACAACGATGAGCCGAAGTCCTGAGCACCGGTCCTCACCGAGCCCCACTGGACACTCTTCTTCGACGGCTCCTCGCACAAGCAAGGTGCCGGACCGGGGGTCCTGCTCCTCACCCCGACTAGGGTGTAGTTCAAGTACATAGTGCGGATTGACTTCAAGGCAACCAACAACATGGTGGAGTATGAGGCTCTCATCTTCAAGTTACAGACCGTGCTATCTCTTGTCGTTCAACAGTTGTTGGTCAAAGGTGATTCCCAGTTGATCATCAAGCAAGTCAAGGGAGAATGCTGCTGCAATGATCCCCAGCTCGCAGCCTACCTCCTCCAAGTGCAGAAGCTGGAAAAAGACTTCCAAGTCATAGACATGTGCCATGTCCCCCGCGCCAATAATACAATCGCCGACGACCTGTCAACAAAGGCTTCCACCTGGGCTTTGGTGCCTGAGGGAGTCTTTGAAAGGAAGTTGTTGCGACCTACAACCTAGCCTGCCGAACCAGGCAGAGGGGCGAGACTAGCACCTCGAAGCTGGCGGTCCCGGCGGCCCTGCTACCATGGAGCCCACCAAGGATCTTAAGTGTCACCAGGGACTCCATGCAAACCGGCGCTCAAGATCCAAGAGCTCAAGTAGGTCCCGATGCATGGATCACAGAGATCCGGGACTACTTGAAAGACAACATCCTTCTTGATGAACATGCATCCCCTGAACGGATCATTCAGTTGGCTAAGAGATACACGCTGGTAGAGAGGGATCTCTATCGGCGTGGCTCCAATGGCGTCCTATTGCGGTGCATAACCCAGAAAGAGGGCTGTGACTTGCTCGTAGAGATCCATGGAGGTGAGTGCGAGAACCACGCATCTTCCCGCACGCTGGTCGATAAAGCTTTCCGGCATGGCTTCTACTGACCGACAACCCTCCAGGATGCCGTCGAGCTGGAAAAGAGATGCAAGGCGTGCAAATTCCACGCCAAGCAGATCCACACACCGGCGCAGACGCTGCAAATGATCCCGCCCTCATGGCCATTCGCAGTGTGGGGGTTGGACATCCTGGGACCCTTGCCCAGGTCCGTTGGAGGGTACCGGTACCTCTATGTCACCGTAGACAAGTTCACAAAGTGGCCGGAAGCAACCCCTGTAGTCACAATCAACAAGCAGTTAACAGTCAAGTTCATCAAGTCGATTATCTACCGGTTCAGAGTCCCGAATAGAATCATCACCGACAACGAGACTGAGTTCACTGGTGCAGTGTTTCAAGGGTACTGCGAAGACTTCGACATCTAAATCTACTATGCATCCGTTACGCATCTAGAAAGCAATGGACAAGTCGAGAGGGCCGATGCTGAGATACTCAGGGGTCTCAAGACACGCACCTACGACTGCTTGAAAAAGCATGGTGCCAATTGCGTAGACGAGCTTCCGTGCACATTGTGGGCTAGCCGGACATCACCCAGCCGAGTGACACGGGAAACACCCTTCTTCCTGGTGTACAGGGCTGAGGCCGTCCTACCCCGGAGATCACCATAGTTTCCCCCATGTCCAGGCATACGACGAAGCTGCGCAGGACCAGATTCGGCATGATGACATCGACCTCTTCGACGAGCGAAGGTGGCAAGCAGCTGCTCAAAATGCACGGTACCGTTAGGCGCTCCTGCGCTACCACCAACTGTTCGTGCATAGTATACAGCTCGAGGTGGGCGACATGGTGCTCCGGCATATACTTTCTCGCGAAGGGGCAAACGAACTCCCCCCTGCTGGGAGGGTCCATTCCGAGTGGCACAAGTATCCCGCCCCGGGTGCGTCGGCCTGGCCATGAAGGATGGGGTACCTTTATCCAATCCCTGAAACATAGAACACCTCCGTAAGTTCTACCCTTAGTGCAGTGGTAGGACCATTTTTTCTCTGTTAGGGTGTCATAGAGTTTAGGAGCAACGCTTGGAACAGCTAAGCTCCGGAGGGGTTCTGCTACTCTTGTCATCCGGAGTGGGTCGTTGCCTCCTCCTTTGAAGTACCCTAATCCGGGAAAAATCTGCCTCACCCTGCGCGCTCTTATTCTATTTCATTATATTTTATTTTATACTTACTTCCGCTTATCAACTGTTATATGGTGTGTCTGAGGTCCGTCCTATTTCCTTGTTCGGAGTTCCATGGCGTTGGAAGGTCTCCTCCTGAAAGGTTAATGCCCGCGGGAGGTCCAGAGAGTGTACTCTGCTTAGCCTGGTCATGTACCCTAAGCGTGTACGCTTTGCTTCCCCAGCGCTACCCCTGGTAGGTGTGGCCCATAGGTTGGGGTGCACCTACCAAGTGGATGGTTGAGGTAGGACATCGATGGTGGCCCCCTAGGTGTTCCAAGACGCTAGGACCTGCACAAACATGACATAGAAAAGGAGTAATCGTGCTCACTGGTCACAATTCCCTGCTCCTAGTTTCATTGCGACTTACGGTCTTTAGCAGAGTTGTGGGGCTTGGGCAATTCAGTTTGATAGCATCCGGGTTATGGTTACTACTTTGCTCATGAGCATGGGCCGTCCGGTTCCCCGGTACTCAGCCGCAACACTGGAGAGATAAAGTGTGCACGCTTAGGGTGCAGGACCAAGCTAAGCAGGCTGCACACTCAGGACCTCCTGCTGGCATTAGCTTTTCAAGGGAGGGACCATTCGACACCATAGGACCCCTGAGCAAAGAAATAACCAAGGGGCCCTGGATACAGCAAAAGTACCTCAAGTGAACCCTCCCGCGGCAGGATAGCACAACTCCAACTATGGGTGAAAACAGGAAAAAGTAACCGACCATATGGCCCGAGTGATATGGGAAAGCAAGCACTAGAATGAAAGTGGCGGTGCCTGGTGCACAGTTATTCTCTTGTCTAGAAGTGTGTGCCATCCGGCCCCCAAGTACTTAGTCCAGTCCAGGATGGGGCTCTCCTTCTTTCTTGGGTGCGGAAACCGAATGGTGGATGTCATGCTTTTCTTAGGCATGAGGCTGCACTCCTCGATCCGCCTCCCCTTGTTTAATGCTGTCTCTCGTTTGATGAGTGTCGTACCACATAAGACCATGAGGCAGTCGGTCAGCTCGGGGAAGGGGTACTCCTCCTTGGGCTCGGCGGCCACCTGCATGGGATTTTTGCTTTGTTGTTCTGGGACCCGGCCCCCTTTCCAAAAATCATTTGAGGAGGGCGCAATCTTTGAGGGCGTGTCTGACTAGGAAGGCATGATTGGTGCACGGCTTTTCCACCAGTTTCTCGAAGTGCTCGGCCTGCGTCTGGGTCGGCCTTTTGCCTTCGTGATGTTCGGTTGCGGCAACCAGGTCAGCATATGCCTCCATTTGATGTCGCCGTTTGTTTGTGCCGAACCTTTTTCTCCTTTGATCCTTCTGATGAGGCGTGGCATCCGTCCTTGCGTTGGCCATCCTTGGTCCTCCCTGATCAAAGATCGCCCTGACCGCCTCTTCCCTCGAGGCATGGTTTGTGGCGACGTCAATTAGTTTCTTGGTGGTCCTTGGCTTGATGCAACCGAGCTTGTGCACTAGGGACATGCAAGTCGCCCCGAAGAGGAAGGCTCTGACAACATCATCATCGACAACGTCAAGGAGCTCATTGCACTTCTTGGAGATGCACCTGATGTACTGTCTCAAGATTTCACCGGGCTTCTGTCGGCATGCCTTGAGGTCCCATGAGTTCCCAGGGCATATAGGTGCCCTGGAAGTTACCAATGAAAGTATCTTTTAGCTGTACCAGCTTCGGATACTGTCTGCCGGGGGTTATTCAAGCCAAGCACGGGCGGACTCTGCCAAATATATGGGGAGGTATTGGATTATGAAGTGGTCGTCTGTTGCCCCACCAGCTCTGCAGTCCAAACGGTAATCTTCTAGCCACACGCTGGGGTTCCACTCTCCGTCGTACTTGGTGACATTGGTCGGGGCTTGTAAAAGTAGTGGGAAGTGTGCATTACGTATCTTCCTCCCGAAGGCCCAGGGCCCAGGGGCGTCAGGGATCAGGATTTGGTCCTCACCATTGTCGCATCACCCACCCTGGCGTGGATTACGTCGGCTTTCGGAGTGCTGCCCTGTCGCCCCCTCCTTGACTCCTCTACAAGCCTTGAGGTTCCTCCATAGGTCGAATAACCTCGTACGCTCGCACGTCGAGCTATGCGAGGGGTTAGACGAGCCGATCTTTCAGACCGTTTGGTGCACGGACATGCGGTGTCATCGTGGTACTCTGAGCGTGCCCGCGATATCCGGTGTGGACGGACATCACCCTCTTGCGAGCAAGAGAGCTCTCTCCGTGTTGAGACATGGCCCTCTCTAGCAGCCGGGATATTGCGCACCATGGCTGCTAAGGCCACCACATTCTGATTTGGCAGCTCGAAACACGGTTGATCATGTGGGCTGGCAACAATGCTTGCCCATACTTGGCGGTCGCGCACTCACGCTTCGCTAGAACAAGAGTAGCGACCGTGAGAAGCTTCCAACGCGGCCCAGTCCGCATTTAGCTATGATCTCTCCGTCTCGAGCGCAACGTGGCGTGCCTCGAGCCGTCCGGCTAGCTCCTGCGCGATCATCAACTCCTCCCCCTGGTTCCAATGCAATGCTTTCTGGTGCATGGGTGCTGGTGAAAGTGGGGTATCAACAGGTAGAGCGGTCGGGGAGGCGTTACTAGTTTCCGTGACGTAGCACTCGAGAGAGTAGGAGCCTTCATCGGCCTCGACCTTGGTAGCGTGGTCATTGCCGGCCATACCCTTATAGAGAGAGAATGGTGACGCCTCATCGACCCCGCCCACGAAGCTCCCCTCGGGAGTGTGCCTGACGACGTCAGTAGTCGTGTCGTCCACCAGGTGTAGAATGCCATCACCATCGGTGACGAACTCTAGGCTTCCGAAATGAAGGACCTGGTGGGGCGTGAAGACGACGTCAGCCTCGAGCCTGTTGTCGAGGGTGATGACAAACTCGAGTCTTCCGAAACGTAGCATCTCACTGACGTAGAAGATCGAGCTCATGAAAGCCATCACAGAACAAAAAAGCGAAAACGCGAAGCGGCCCCCTATCTGGCCCGCCAACTGTCGTTGTTTTTACCACAGGCTAGTAATCAAATGCTTCACGTTTTATGTCTGGATGGCTAGCTAACAAAGAAAAGATTTATACTAGTTCAGACAACAAGTGCTACGTCGATTCTGGGGTGTTCGTCGGCCTTGTATTAGCTCAGGCGGTTCGAGGAACCACGGTTACAAGCGAGGCTGTCCGTGTGAGAACGAGTAGAAAGCCTAAGTGACGAGCATGTGTGTGAGTTGTGCTCGACGTGCCGAGGGGAGGTTTCGGGTCTCCCCTTTTATAGCTCGAACGCATATACCTACCCGTTGGCTTCTCATAAATGGGACGGGAGTTTACATGGTGTGTCAACGCCTAAGACGGCCCAACGCGGTACAAAGGCGATAAGTACTCCTGCCCCCGTCTAGTCTATGGTGTACGTCTACTTTCCGATCCTGTACACCCGCGCCGAGCAAGACGGGACGAGTGATGATGATGGCTCAGCGTCGTGCTTGTCTTGTCGCGTGTGGCCTTCCACTCCATCTTAAATCCCTTATGTCGTTCCGTCGCGTCGGCATTTAAGTATTTCGCCTGCTCCCGGTCCGGGCTCTAGCCCGGATTACTTCTGTCCCCCGGCCTTGTCGTGCGGGCTGGGAGGTCGGTTGTCACTCCCTTCCCGGGGTCGGTCTTCGATGGCGTCTCCTCGAGCACACGCCTCTGGTCGTGACCTGTGGAGCCACGTGTCCTTGTGCAGCTGGTTGGTCGACTGCTTCTTAGGTACCCGGGGTATGTTACCACGTCACCATGCGTCAATCATTTGTTAGATATGATGTCTTTTATTTGCTAACATTCCACCCCACATATCATTGCATACCTGGTCACATAAAACTTACATTTTAGATTTTGTTAGACCTTATTTTCACATAGAATCTTAGATGCCCGCCGCCACTTCATCTACCATGCCTTAATCCTACGGCAAATATCGTCGTCGATATCGCAATTGTTTTACAACACTAATCCCAAGTATCAAAAGTATTCACTCTTAGACACTATTTGTCATTTTAGACTAACATTTTCCTATTCATGTCTAACACCACTAAAGACTTGGACCTACTAAGGCTAAACACTTTAGATTCCATAGCTACCTCTATGACTTATTTTTATTTACATCATTCCTAATTTTATCCAACAACATCACATCATCAGCAAAGAGCATACATTCTTCTTCTCCTATGGGCCTTAATTCTTCTTACCATGCATGCTTCTAGTTGAACATCTTCTTTGCTTAAGTGGACCTCATTTACATTTCTAATCAGCATGCTTCGTTTTCATGAGACTTCTGTTAAGTTCAGAAACATAACAATTTTTTGTGCATGAGTCACATAACTTTTTAAAAAAAAACTCAACATTTTTTATTATTTTTAATATGAAGTTGAATTCAAATTCATGTAAATATTTTGATTGAACACTTTTTTTGCTAAACATAATTGGGTCGTCATTTTTCGAAATTGATGAATAATCATTTTTTAAGAAAAAAATTATTATTTATTAAAAATATGTTGCATACATGTTGTCAATATTTGTTCACCATTTATTTTATGGTGAATAAATATTAAAGCAATAGAATAAGGTTGAAATTTTTGAAAATATGTTGTATCAACATTTTCTTAGAAAAGTTGAGCCACCACTATGTTCACTGAACATTTTTATTTCAAAAAGTTCATTCACCTTTTTTAAGGCATAAAATTTTAAGTCGACAAAATGTTAAATCATAACAATATGACTAAAAAAATGAAGATATTAGTATGACAAAATAAAGAAAGAGGAGAAGAACGAAGGAGGAGAACATTGAGAATAGAAAAAGGTAAAATAAATATAATTTACATTTCTATCTCAAGATGGAAAACAGAGAAAAAATCAATAAGACAAGGTGAGATAAAAATATAAGAAATTAGTTATGTGTACTTTTAAATGTGGTTGAAGGATAGAAAGAATTTGTTTATGTCATACGTCAGTTAGCTTGGATACAATAAAAGATACGTTTTTGCCTTTTTGCACGTACTGGGTCCAATTCCCCTCAACTGTAGTTTGTAATCATTTTTAATTTATTTATTACATATAGGCAACTGGGCCAGGTTGGGCCGCTCCAAGAAAAAGAACGTGGAAATCAGCCAGCCAAGAGGGTACGTCAATGAATGAACCTAGTCCCCGTCGTGCTAAGCCTTCAGTGATGCACGTACAGCCCACGTGGCCCAGTGTATGGCCCAGGTCATAATTTAATTATAGAATGTATTAAGTTTTAAAATGGTATATCTCTCTTATACTAGGTATGTTTTCAATTTTGTTATCATTATTATATTCTACACAACAAATCAAACAAAAACACATCTCACTTGTACATGTTTTAAACAAACTTATTTAATAAAACAAGTTCTTATTATAAGTATAACACAAGTTGCTACAGAATATTTACTAATGGCAAGAAATCTTAAAAAGTTCAGTGGGTTGAGGTTTTGATGATATATAGCATGTTTAACTGGTTTTCTAAAGTATCTGAACATTAATGCTGGCGCTTGTTTAGATCGGTTGATAATCCTTTGGCAAAACTTATTTTGAAAATGTTGGACTTAATACATGAACGACCAAATAAAAAAACCTCAGCCCCAGAGGTAAGACCTTATGATTTTATTTTTAAATAGAAGCTCCTGATTTATAAGACCGAGAAAAATCCACGACGAACCCTAACCCCATCTTTAGAGAGCTGCCTCAAAACCAAATAATGTTTACGGTTTTAGTTTGGCAAAATAATCAAATTCATCTCTCAACTTTAGTTGAAAGATCAACTTCATCCATTAACTTTTAAAATGTCCAATCTAATCGTTAAACTATGGTTGCTGGGTTTAATTTAGTCCATAGTTTGACGGAGTTGTCCATGTTGCACACCACGCTAGTCTTAAGTTGGAATTCAAATTTTCATTTATTTTTTGAATCCATAATTTATTTTTAAATCCGTTTGAATCATTATGTTTCTCAGAATTATTGTAACAAGAAGGATCTAATATGGATATTGTATTATTGATTTTTTTAATTCAATTTTTGAACATACCATTTCTACATAAGCTTGAAGATATTTTACAATACTTAAAAAAATGTGTTATGGTTGTGTATGTAGCTTGGTCACCACACATTGATGTGGTACTTTTTTTCTCGACCTGAGAGCTTATTTGAACATAAATTCCTATTTTATTACGGTTGAGTTTAAGAAACTCAAAAAGTCCAAGGTATACATATCCATGCTAGATCTTACTTTTGATTCTAAGAAATATGATTGCTCAAGATTCAAAGAGAAAGTTAAAATTTGGGAGAAAATCAGTGAAATTTGGAATTAACTTAAAGTTGAGGTGGTGTTCCATGTGGATAGCCACATCGGATTAGGGACTAAACTTAATCTAACAACCAAAGTTTAGGGACTCGACTGGACCTTTTGGAATTGAAGAAAAAAGGTTGAGCTTTGAGTCAAAGTTGATGGATAAGATTGACTATTTTGCCTTTTAGTTTTCTAAGAGATAAGTGCTTACATTAGTCTGAAGCTAGTGCAAAAAAAGTGATGATATTGTAAGATCTAGGTTGCTTGGTACGTGTTGTTTGAGTAGGGATTTACATTCCTTATTCTTAGCATTGGTTGCTCTTATCACATTCCTTAGCTTTGGTTAATGAGCTGAACTGGTATTAACAAACATCTTATTCCTTACATGATTAGTTTTGGTTAGTAAGCTGGAATGCTATCATCAAGTCTCTTTTTATCCTTCCATGCGTTGCTTCATTTGTTTCTGATCTTACCAACTTGATCGTCATTTGTTTATCAGCTCATAGTTTTTTTAACCTTACAGGCATGTAGGGTCTGGCTCTGATTTTGTGTTGATACTATATAGGGTTTGGACTGAATTTGCAAGTGAAGCAACAGATCCTATGCATCTGTAGCGGCTTAAGGACCTGCAAAGTTAATTTGTTGGATATAGTTATGTTTGCCCTTACATCAGATTCAATATCAATTTTTCCTTGTTGCGTTGTAGATATCCTATGGATTTTTTGGGGTCTCACTATATTTATATCTTTTGTTGTATAATTGATTACAATTGTTGTGCACATATACCTTTTGAAGCCATAAGTACGTAGTTTCTTCACACCCCGTATTGTTGAATTGATATTGTCAAATTGATTTATTGGGGTGGCTGTGCGAGTGGTAGTTCTGTGTTTTGCCATTTTTTATGCATTGTGTAACTTAGGCAGTGCAGTTCAATTTTAGAGCACACTCAATATAAAAGATGACTATGGACACAACAGAAGTCAAGGCTATCAGAAAGACCAAGAAGGAATGGAGACCTATATTGGAGAAGATTAGTGTTTCAGCACAAACAATTATGTTTCATATTTTCAAAGATCCAGACAGACTCTTCAATGTTGAAATCGATTATTTGATCATATTATTGAGCTCATCATCTACCTGTGAGTCCTGGTAATGGACCTCGGTCCATAGGCCCTTTCAGTATCCTATCCAATCTTTTTTTTCTAGGCTAAAAATAAATATGAATTCAAACCATCCCTTTTATGATCCGGCCATTGGCTAATCCAGTATACATTTTTTTAGCCCGTTACTAGGCCTTTAACTTTTGAGCTAGCATCCACCACATTCCTATAAGAAGAAAACAGTTCCACAACCCACATCGAACCTGCTTTAGGTTGCTAATACTCTTTGTGATCCTTGGTGTGTTGTTAGACATCCATATTCGAATGCAGCCTTTAACAAGCGGCGCGCGAAGTGTGCTAGTCTCCACTAGTAGAAACTATAGGTGATCATGGAAGTCATTGATACTTATATTGCAGATCTTATGTAATATTGTCCTCGCAACATACACGTGTTTGTAGAAGCCAATTTAAGGAATTATGAAATCATATGATTAAGCAACACTATTTAATAGAAACTATGGTTACCAGCCAAATAAATCTATACATAGGGTAAATATTAAACAGCACATGAGAAACGCATGTGTGCTCTAAGAAAGATGCTATTATGACTAGAAGATACACTTTTACAACATTCAAGTATATCTCATTATAGTAATGCTAAATCTTAAAGATAACTTTTATAAAGTTTTCATAGCTTGCACGAAATTAATTTCACCTAGAACCATGCACCGACATACCTTGTGCATGCATCATGATTTTAATAGGTAACATACTCACAAGCGCACAAGTAACCCCTTCTGATGCTTATCCATTACCACCGAAAAGTGATCGATCGGATACTCAGTGTTTATCAAAGAAACCGCTAACATATAAGAGAAAAGATGTAGTAAACGACACACCGACAGTAGCTAAAGGATATAAAGCAAGGTGCATGGATAGCATCAAGCTTGTACTTATCTGTTATCTAGAGTTTTCTTAGCATGGAAAATATATGAAATGAGTGGTTTGCCAATGTTAGTCCCAATACGTTTCAATAAGAAAATTAGAAAATTTTCATGCAAGGAATAAACAACGGAACAACAACTGCCAAACATTTTGTTTTCTTTTAGTTTCTTTATTTCCTTTTGAGAACTGAAGTTGCATGGCAGAGCCCTATATAAACTACCAAACTGGGTGTCGATCTTCATCAATCACAAGACCACTAGTTGTGCTTTTGGAATTGTAATTTGAGGTACAACATTCTTACTGTTCTTATTAGTTTCTATAGGAGTGTGCTTTTATAGAGTCATATCTCTTTGATAAAAACATATTAGCTTTCAGAGTTGTTCTGTATCCTATATATGCTAATGAAACAAAGCTAATAAGTGCATCGAATATGTAGGTACATCTATCTTAGCAAGAAGAGACATGGATCGCCCTATTGAGATTTGTTCAGTGCCAAGGATGCCCATGCCACTATCCAAGCAGCAAAAGATAGAAGAGTTTTGGAGGAAAATAGAGGAAGACATTGGAGATATTGAGGACTTTGGTGAGCGAGCGCTCCCCGTGGCTCGTATTAAAAAGATCATTTGTGCTCAAAAGGGTACAATGATGATGACAGGTGACACACCATCCTTCGTGACAAAGGCATGTGAGATATTTGTGCAGGAACTTGCCTTTCGTGCTTGGATGTGTGCCGAGTCTCACCAACGTCGCGTCATACTAGATACTGACATTGCTGAGGCCATTTCCTCTACTGAGTCATATGATTTCCTAAATGATGTTCTTCATGCTTATGGAGAGGTACAAAATTCTATTCCTCATATCAAACCTACTAAGAAGTGTCATCGATCGAATCAGCCATCCAGTTCACATCCTCCTCCTCCCTATCCCATGCCAAAATTTAGTCCTCAATGCGGTGGATATCCTCCCTCTGTTCATGCTCCTGTTTCTATGTCACAAAATAGCATCCATCCCAGCCCTTTAGAAATTCCATTTCCACTGCACCATGAGTGTTCTTTCATGGAAACATCTATCATGCCAACACTCAATTTAACTGGAACAGTACCACCTAGCAGTCACATGACAAGGGATCCAGGGTTCTTTGGGAACAACTCAAACACCACCTCAAATAATAATTTCGCAAGCAATTCTGTTTTATGCAATAGCATTTTTGCCTCAAGTGCAATGAATCTTCCTCAGCAAGCATATTCAGGACCCATGCCCGAGATCCCTAATACTTGCTTCAAGAACATGATGGCCAATGCTTCTACTGTTTCCTATGGTAGTATTGATAAAGTTGCTACTCATAAAGAGGGTGTGGTGATTGAATCGAATCCTATCCTACCTATAGTTGTGCAGACTGGAAGCCTAATACCCACTTGTGGTACGAAAAATGCCCATGGTGGCACCGATTTGGACACTACAATCTGTGTTGAAGAATGTCAGCACCAGCAGCAAAAGGAAGGAACTACGTGTGACCATCTTGTGGATGGAAACTTAGAAGGAATGGTTGTTGCGGATACTAACTCAAGTGGTGGTATCAGCAGCATTAATTTTGATGAGTTTGAGAATGAATCTTGGTTGTCCGAGTTTTGGAGCGATTTCATGACAGAAGACCCTGCGGCTTGGCTTGATCCTGCACCCAACAATATTCCGCAGAAGCTCGAGGAATCTGATAATGAGCCACATCATCTTCATGAAACTGACCCCGATGCAAGCAACAACAACAACAACCACCAGGATCAAAATGAATCGAAGGCCTTGATGTAATTGCAAGCGGAAGCAAGTATGTGTGGAGATATATAGTTAGAGTAGAATAAAAGTGGTTTCTCTCTATATAAGGCATATGTGTGTGACATGCTTTAGTTTAGTATGCTTGTATCCTTATATTTATAAACAAGATTATTAATATATTATGTGTTCTCTTTTCCAACATAGGGGGGCCTTGGCGCAGCGGTAAAGCTGTTGCCTTGTGACCATGAGGTCACGGGTTCGAGTCCTGGAAACAGCCTCTTGCAGAAATGCAGGGAAAGTGTAAGGGCCTCAGTTTTTGACACCCATTTGCAGTGTTCATCCCCACACCACACACCTCATTTGAGGAAAAATGATGAACACAAATAAAGAGCAAGTAACAATTATCAACATGCTCATTAGGGAACAAACTCACACATTGCAAAAGTGGTACTTCCCACATGTGATATAGATGGGCTGGACATATGAAAACTCCTACACTTTGCCAAGGATGTCCATGCCAAGTTTCACCCAAATTCAAAACATTTTTGAGGTCATCTTGGGTGTAGATAGGAAAGGGGCAGTTTGAAAACATATTCAAATTCAAACTGTTTTCACCCACTGAATTTAAAAGTGGAAGGCATATTCTTGCTCAGCACATTTTTGTGAGCTCACACACCAATTTTCACTCCATTTGGAGTTGATCTTGACATGAGCTAAGGGGGAGAAATTCAAACTTTATTTGAATTTCAAACTGCACTTGTGCTGAAATTCATTCAAACCAAACCTCATTTGAACTTTGATCAATTCAAATGGCTCTTGGGTGAATAATTTGAGTTGCCAAGGGTAGAATAGGGTTCACTGTTTACCACAGCTGTTAGGAATAAATTTCAGAGGTTAAAAGAGGAGTGGGACCCACATGTCAGCCTCAGCCTCAAAGCAAACCGACTGAACCACAGTTCAGTCGGTTCCCGGCTGTTGTGCGCGCGCGCCACCGAAGGGGCCGGCCGGCGCCAGCTCCTGCTGCGTGCCCCAAGCCGGAGGCCAGCCGGCCGAGCTATTTATTCCCTCCCCGGCGTGCCTCAGTCACCATTTCCCCGAGCTACCGACGTGCGCGACTGCTTTTCCCACTGCCATCGCCGCCGCTCGAGTTCCTGCTTGATCAAGCCGATCGCAGCTCCCTCTTTCCATTCCAAGGTCCCAGCAAGGTACTAGCAACCATCCTCCATCCTTCCCATTGATAGAAATCGATTGAAACCGAGTGATATCGGCTGTGCCGAAAGATCAAACTCGGAACTGGAAACCGCCGCACCTCGGGCTCTCGTGGACAGCCCAACCTGGGCGTTGTCACGCCCGAGCCAAGGCACCCTTGGACGCGCAAGTGATCGGTGCTGCTCATCCCCGAGCCACAGCTCGAGTGGTTGCTCATCGGCGGCGAATTTCCACTTTTCCCCTTTCTGTGTGCAGAACGACCCTCGGGTACGATTCTGTTTAATTCGTGCTCTAGAAAGGATTAGAGGGCCTCAGGCCACTCCCACACGAACTAGACACGGTGACGCACAAGTTGCCTTCACAACTCTGGGCCGGAGAACTTCTGTGCCCGGCGTAATTCAAGGTCTACTAATGGCGGAACGCACGGGGGGTATCGGGCGCACGGTGAGGACCTATTTCGGGCCTTCCCCGAGCTGCCCCGAGTTCATGTCGACCTTCTCTGAGGTCCACTGATGCTCCCCGACCGGTTTCCCAAGTAGCTGAGGCACTAGGAGCATCAGCCGACATGGCCGAAGTCGTTCCGATATGGCGGCTCGTCGCCGACCATGCTCCGGCCGTTGTCATGAGCAGCTGACCCTCGGATCATGTTCCCCAAGTAAAAGTAGGCAGGGGCGGCCAGAATCAAGAAGTTTGAAGCTGTACAGCAGCCGGCGGCGAGCTCTCCGGCGAGGTCCCTCGGCGGCGGAGCGCGGGTGTCGCGAGGTTGAAGAAGGGGGTGGACCCCAGCTGTCAGCGGCCGATATTTTGAATCGGGATCCGGCTGCGGCCGGGATCGGGTGTGCTGGCGCGCAAAAGCCTTGTGGGCCGCGGTGTGCTGTCGCTTCGGCGTGCGACGCGTGTCTCCTGGGCCCACGCGCGAGTTTAAACTTTTCCCCGATTTTCAGATTTCCTTCAAACTTCAAATCCTTATAACTTTGGCTAGAAAGCTCCAAATTGAGTGAACCAAATTTTGCTGGATTCAGCTCTTTGAGTACTTTCCAGAAAATCAAGTGTCACTTCATGAGATTCCTTAATTCTCCAGAATTAATTCCTTAAAGTTTAAACTGTTAGGAATTTTAACTGGAGAATCATTTGGAGGAAAATCCTGAAATTTTGCTGAGATGTTCACCAAAATATCCTTGAACTACCATAAAAATTTCAGATCCATTTGAGCTCATTTAGTCCACCTAATGGTGTGATTAGTAAAACTGTTCCAGAGAAAATAGAAAATGTTCAGAAACATTTTCAGAATTTTCTCTGAAATTGTTTAGCTCATATCTTTAGTTAGAGACTTCCAAATTAAGTGAGACCAATTCCATTAGAACCCTCTGAAAATCTAGTTTTCAGAAAGTCATAGTTTGTTTCATGAAAATACCTAGAACACCCTAAAAGCCTTTAATTAAGGTCAAGGACATAATTATTTGTGGACGGCTCAAATGAGCTTTGCTGCAACTAAAACTTGACCAAGTCTCTGTTTAGGTTGTAACCAAGCCACAGTAAAAGTTTCACAGTCATTAGGTCTATCTAGTAAAGGTTATAGACTTCACAACTTCAAAGTTAATACAAAAGCATTTAATTAATACATACATTGTTCTTATCATGTAGTCGCTAAGGTCGAGGAGGAACCCGAAGTCCTAGACTTCGTTACTCCGGAGGAACAGCTAGCCTACGACCAAGAGCAGCAAGGCAAGCCCCGGTTTGCATTAACCATTTTATAAATTTTTATTGTTTTGAGCACATACTTGTTTTCTTTATGTTGTGCATCAGAGTCTTGTTTGGAAACCCCACTGCATAGCCAAGAAAACCATGGGTTGGGGTTTAGGATTGCAAACCCCGTTAGCCACTGCATTGCTAGGATAGAGTAGGATTCGGTACAAGTCGAGTAGTTGGAACTACTCGCGAGAATAGGCTAGAGGCACATTGCTCGGGTAGAGATAGCACATGATACACATGGCAAGAAAATGAGACCGAGCGGAGAGTAAGGGCAGCAGGACTTTGGGGCCTGTGTGCTGTAGCTCCGCTTGTGTCGATTGAGGACCGAGCCGTGTGCGGGCCTGTTGAACAAGCTAGAACAGTACCGAAGACCTACCGGCTATATGGGAACCGGGAAACTGATGTAACTCGGGTAGCTGGGTATTGAGGCATTGCCCGTCGTTCAGAGGGTAGGTTGAGAGCTCGAGGTGTAAATCAGCTGGCGGCACAGAGATGCGCGTGCAGGGACCTCTTGCTCGGGACGATGGGACCGGTTCAATATTTGGCTAACGGGTGAAAGGTAGTCGCGTACGGCGTCCGTGATGGTTGTTGTAGGCAACATCGAGTACGGGCGTACGTGACGGGTTGTTCGGGTAACCCTGCAGGTGTAAATCGATTATAATCGCCGTCCCTCGCGGTCAGTGAGTACCACTTGTTCACTGTACCGTGACGTAGAAAGAACAGGCTAGTTACATGTTAAAATGTTGCTGATTGAAAGTTGGATATTGATTGTTAATGATATGATGTAGCTTAGTGCTAACTAAAGTTCTTTTCAACTTTGGGCAAAGTACATGAGAGAAATGCGTTTCTTGTTTGATTGCGGCTCTCTCATGTGCCTTAGCGTAAAGTTCTCCACAACCTGCTGCTAAAACTTGAAAGTAAGGTTCTACTAATTAGGCGAGTCCTTGCAAATGATTTTTACCTCATGCAACCCATCACCCTCATGTAGAAGTTTCATGTTTAGGTGAGACGGGTCAGACTTGCTGAGCCTTCGTGCTCACTGCTTGTGTTTGAAGCTTTTGCAGGGTTCTATGAGGAAGGGACTCCCGAAGAGGAGACGGAACCCCAGGAGGGGAACCCCGTCGAGTGGGAGTCGTGCACGCCGCAGAGTTAGTGTGCGAGTGTGCTAGCAAGGACACGTTCGAGGGCTGAACGTGCACTTGATGCTTAGTCTACGCCCGCGAGTGTGGACTAAACTTATTTTGATGTAAACATGTTAATAAACTTGTTTATGTAATAAAGCTTCCGCTTCCGCTTTGTACCTTTGACGTGTGTTATACGGTGTTGTGCAACGCAGCACCCCTCAGCGTGATCCTGGCTCGACAGGACCAGTGGGGTCGTGTCAGCGTGGTATCAGAGCTCGCTTGAGGTTTAACACAGTACAAAGGTCTTCTTTTTCAAAAATCCAGTGAGGAACGAGTTAGTAGCCCGTATAAGGATGTTATTAGTATATAGAAAGTGGCTTATTAACTTATTTGTTATGTCGGAAAATCGTGCATCTCGGGACGTTCATGTCTTGGGGGGTGCACGTAAGCGCTGTCCACCAGTGCGCACAAGCTGAAGGGTGGAGCCCCACGGGTGGCAGGTAACCCGACCCGCTTTGATATCCTCTACGACTCTTCATGTCGTTTGGGGTATTCGAGCAACGTCTGTCCCTGGCGTGCGTGGTGCAACATGGGAGACCCCGTCACGTGGTCTGAAACGTGAACACGTAACTCAAGGCGTGTTTGGCTTGAGAACATCCGGGCGAGTGATGACGGCCGGGTGTACAAACTGTATGGATTCCGGGCTCGGTGTGCAGCCGAGTCTGATGATTGTTTGAGTTTCTGCAGGTAGCCTTACCACGAAACGGTAGACGTGTAGCATCCGTGTGCGAGTGACGAGTAGTGCCACTGAACTAACGAAGCCGGCTAAATCCGGTATAGGTTTTTCCTTTGTGAGGACGTAGTACCGACATAATCTGGTGACGCCTCGACGTCACACCCAACTAAATGAACAACTTCATTTAAAAACTTGAAGGTTTTGATCCAAAGTAGTAAAACTTGATGTAACTCCTTCCCTTGAACAGGATATTCAAAGTTAATAAATTTTCAACTTATAGGATGTTAAGGACAGAGCACTCTGTTTTCAGCTAAATCAAGGCTGAAGTTAATCAGAGGCTAGAGGTTGAGTTCTTTCGAGGTTGGGGTCGTATGATACATTTCTGGAAAGCTTTGGAGGAGCTTTACAACTTTTCTGTTGAGTTCCAGAGGTGTTTCATCCCTTAACCACTCGAAAAATGCAACGGAGTTGAAACTGTCCAGAAAACAGGACAGAGCAAAGACTCTCTGTAAATTAAGCATAACTTCCTGCATAAAAATCCAAAAATAGAAAATGAGGTAGTTCTGGAAAGATTATGAGAGGGGTTACAACTTTGTAACAGAAAGTTTTGTCAGATTAGGAACAGAACTAACTGGGATTCTTGGATCAAATCAGTACCTAAGGCAGGGAGGTGCTGTCCAATTGTTTCCAGCAATTCTGTTAACTTTGACATCTCATAACTTTTGAACCAGAGCAGATCTTAGGCCAACCAAATACTTTCTGGAAAGCTATTGAAGTTAACTTTAACTTTGATGTTGAGCTCCAGGACTGGTTTTGCTTTTAACCTGGCCTAAATCAGATTAATATGGAAACTGGTCAGGGCTGTCATGGGAACAGCAGATCAGCAGTCAAATTTGTTTAAAAATTTGAACTATGTTTCCAAGTGTTATGGGTTTTATTAGGCCGAGCTCCTCGCCATGGGGCTGTTCGGCATTATTTGTCAAAAAGAAGGATGAAACGTTGCGGCTTTGCGTGGACTACCGTCCATTAAATGCCGTAACCATCAAGAACAAGTACCCGTTGCCACGGATCGACATGTTGTTTGATCAGTTGGTCGAAGCAAAGGTCTTTTCCAAGATGGATTTAAGATCCGGGTACCATCAGATTAAGATCAGGGCTGAGGACATTCCAAAGACAGCTTTTTCGACAAGGTACGGACTTTATGAGTACCTGGTCATGTCCTTTGGCCTCACCAATGCTCCAGCTCACTTCATGTATTTAATGAACTCGGTGTTCATGCCGGAGCTGGACAAGTTTGTCGTGGTCTTCATCGACGACATCCTGGTATACTCCAAGTCGGAGGAAGATCACAAGAAACATCTGCGTATAGTCTTGCAACGGCTGCGGGATCACAAGTTATACGCAAAGTTCAGCAAATGCGAGTTTTGGATATCGCAAGTGCCTTTCCTCGGGCATATCATCTCAGCGGAGGGTATCGCTGTGGACCCGAGCAAAATCACGCAAGTGCTGAATTGGAAATCCCCGAGAACTGTTCATGAGGTACGGAGTTTCCTCGGACTCGCGGGATATTATCGGAGGTTCATTCCGAACTTCTCGAAGATTGCCAAGCCAATGACAGAGCTGCTGAAGAAGGCTACCAAATATGTTTGGAGTCCAGCATGTGAAGCAGCATTCAAGGCTTTAGTCAAGCACCTGACATCAGCACCGGTTTTGGCGCAGCCAGACACAACAAAACCGTTCGATGTGTACTGCGATGCATCCGGCATTGGGCTCGGATGTGTGCTGATGCAAGACCGAAGAGTGATCGCGTATGGATCACGGCAGCTTAGGAATCATGAGCAAAATTATCCAACTCACGACTTGGAGCTCGCTGCCGTGGTACTTGCACTGAAGATGTGGAGGCACTACCTACTCGGTAACCTCGTACATTTATATACCGACCACAAAAGCCTCAAGTACATATTCACTCAGAAGGAGCTGAACATGAGGCAACGAAGATGGTTAGAACTGATAAAGGATTACGAGATAGAGATCCATTATCATCCGGGCAAGGCAAACGTTGTGGCAGACGCGCTAAGCCGCAAGTCACACGTCAATAATCTGACCATCACACCGTTGGAAGAGAGCGAACCACCACTACATGTGATTCCACATGGAGCTCTCTACAACCTAGCTTTGATCCCCACCATCCGTGAAGAGATAGCGGCAGCCCAGAAGAATGACAAGGGCATATCACATTTGCGGAGACGTGTAGACAGTGGGGAGTTGAAATGTTTCCGGAAGGACGGAGACGGCGTCCTATGGTTCAAGGACCGGATCGTCGTACCCCGAAACCCGGAGTTACGGAAGAAAATCTTTGATGAGGCTCACTTATCAAAGTTTTCTATTCACCCCGGCAGCAACAAGATGTATCAAGAACTCAGAAGCAAGTTTTGGTGGACACGGATGAAGCGAGAGACTGCAAAATACGTGTCCGAGTGTGATACATGTCGACGGGTGAAGGCAGACCACATGCGGAAACCGGGACTGCTGCAACCACTGGGCATTCCTGCCTGGAAGTGGGAGGACGTGAGCATGGATTTCGTCGTCGGTTTACCCACCACCTTACAGAAACATGATTCTGTGTGGGTGATCGTCGATCGGCTCACCAAAGTTGCCCATTTCATCCCGGTCAACACCAACTACAACGCCAAGAAGTACGCTGAACTGTACATCTCACGGATCCTATGCTTATACGGCGTACCCCGTACTATCGTATCGGACCGGGGCACTTTATTTGTGTCCCGTTTTTGGGAGCAGCTCCACGCTGCCTTGGGGACGAAGCTGATCCGTAGTTCAGCCTACCACCCGCAGACGGATGGGCAAACGGAGCGGGTAAATCAAATCTTAGAAGACATGCTACGAGCTTGCGCTATCGACCACGGCAAGAACTGGGATGATCACTTGCCGTTAGCCGAGTTCTCATACAACAATGGGTACCAAGCCAGCATCAAGATGGCGCCCTACGAGGCGCTATACGGGAGAAAATGCCGCACACCATTGAATTGGTGTGAGTCTGGCGAGAGGGTTACCTTCGGGATTGATCTTGTCAACAACGCGGAAGAAAAGGTTCGATTAATTCAAGCGAACCTAAAAGCCGCTCAATCCCGACAGAAACAGTATGCGGACCGGAGAAGGCGTCCGTTACAATTCGAAGCTGGAGACCACGTATATCTACGAGTGTCTCCAATGAAGGGCGTAAACAGATTTGGGGTGAGAGGAAAGTTAGCACCCCGATTCATCGGTCCATTCCAGATTACCGAAAGATGTGGATCGGTGGCATACCGGCTAAGATTACCAGAAGCACTTTCCGGTGTGCACGACGTCTTTCACATTTCCCAGCTGAGGAAGTGTCTCAAGCTATCAACTACCGTTCAGCTGGAAGACATTGAAGAACTGCAACCGGATCTCACCTATCGGGAGGAACCGGTGCAGATTATTGATGAAAAGGCCCGAACCACACGCAACCGTACGTTGTGGTTCTACAAGGTTCTGTGGAGTAATCACTCCATGGATGAAGCGACATGGGAGAGCGAAGAATTCCTTCGCACTAACTACCCCGACTTTCTCACGTCGCATATCCGGTAATTTTTCCACCGTCCTCTCTCTCATTTTCACCTTATAATCTCGGGACGAGATTCTTTTAAGGGGGGAGGAATGTAAGGGCCTCAGTTTTTGACACCCATTTGCAGTGTTCATCCCCACACCACACACCTCATTTGAGGAAAAATGATGAACACAAATAAAGAGCAAGTAACAATTATCAACATGCTCATTAGGGAACAAACTCACACATTGCAAAAGTGGTACTTCCCACATGTGATATAGATGGGCTGGACATATGAAAACTCCTACACTTTGCCAAGGATGTCCATGCCAAGTTTCACCCAAATTCAAAACATTTTTGAGGTCATCTTGGGTGTAGATAGGAAAGGGGCAGTTTGAAAACATATTCAAATTCAAACTGTTTTCACCCACTGAATTTAAAAGTGGAAGGCATATTCTTGCTCAGCACATTTTTGTGAGCTCACACACCAATTTTCACTCCATTTGGAGTTGATCTTGACATGAGCTAAGGGGGAGAAATTCAAACTTTATTTGAATTTCAAACTGCACTTGTGCTGAAATTCATTCAAACCAAACCTCATTTGAACTTTGATCAATTCAAATGGCTCTTGGGTGAATAATTTGAGTTGCCAAGGGTAGAATAGGGTTCACTGTTTACCACAGCTGTTAGGAATAAATTTCAGAGGTTAAAAGAGGAGTGGGACCCACATGTCAGCCTCAGCCTCAAAGCAAACCGACTGAACCACAGTTCAGTCGGTTCCCGGCTGTTGTGCGCGCGCGCCACCGAAGGGGCCGGCCGGCGCCAGCTCCTGCTGCGTGCCCCAAGCCGGAGGCCAGCCGGCCGAGCTATTTATTCCCTCCCCGGCGTGCCTCAGTCACCATTTCCCCGAGCTACCGACGTGCGCGACTGCTTTTCCCACTGCCATCGCCGCCGCTCGAGTTCCTGCTTGATCAAGCCGATCGCAGCTCCCTCTTTCCATTCCAAGGTCCCAGCAAGGTACTAGCAACCATCCTCCATCCTTCCCATTGATAGAAATCGATTGAAACCGAGTGATATCGGCTGTGCCGAAAGATCAAACTCGGAACTGGAAACCGCCGCACCTCGGGCTCTCGTGGACAGCCCAACCTGGGCGTTGTCACGCCCGAGCCAAGGCACCCTTGGACGCGCAAGTGATCGGTGCTGCTCATCCCCGAGCCACAGCTCGAGTGGTTGCTCATCGGCGGCGAATTTCCACTTTTCCCCTTTCTGTGTGCAGAACGACCCTCGGGTACGATTCTGTTTAATTCGTGCTCTAGAAAGGATTAGAGGGCCTCAGGCCACTCCCACACGAACTAGACACGGTGACGCACAAGTTGCCTTCACAACTCTGGGCCGGAGAACTTCTGTGCCCGGCGTAATTCAAGGTCTACTAATGGCGGAACGCACGGGGGGTATCGGGCGCACGGTGAGGACCTATTTCGGGCCTTCCCCGAGCTGCCCCGAGTTCATGTCGACCTTCTCTGAGGTCCACTGATGCTCCCCGACCGGTTTCCCAAGTAGCTGAGGCACTAGGAGCATCAGCCGACATGGCCGAAGTCGTTCCGATATGGCGGCTCGTCGCCGACCATGCTCCGGCCGTTGTCATGAGCAGCTGACCCTCGGATCATGTTCCCCAAGTAAAAGTAGGCAGGGGCGGCCAGAATCAAGAAGTTTGAAGCTGTACAGCAGCCGGCGGCGAGCTCTCCGGCGAGGTCCCTCGGCGGCGGAGCGCGGGTGTCGCGAGGTTGAAGAAGGGGGTGGACCCCAGCTGTCAGCGGCCGATATTTTGAATCGGGATCCGGCTGCGGCCGGGATCGGGTGTGCTGGCGCGCAAAAGCCTTGTGGGCCGCGGTGTGCTGTCGCTTCGGCGTGCGACGCGTGTCTCCTGGGCCCACGCGCGAGTTTAAACTTTTCCCCGATTTTCAGATTTCCTTCAAACTTCAAATCCTTATAACTTTGGCTAGAAAGCTCCAAATTGAGTGAACCAAATTTTGCTGGATTCAGCTCTTTGAGTACTTTCCAGAAAATCAAGTGTCACTTCATGAGATTCCTTAATTCTCCAGAATTAATTCCTTAAAGTTTAAACTGTTAGGAATTTTAACTGGAGAATCATTTGGAGGAAAATCCTGAAATTTTGCTGAGATGTTCACCAAAATATCCTTGAACTACCATAAAAATTTCAGATCCATTTGAGCTCATTTAGTCCACCTAATGGTGTGATTAGTAAAACTGTTCCAGAGAAAATAGAAAATGTTCAGAAACATTTTCAGAATTTTCTCTGAAATTGTTTAGCTCATATCTTTAGTTAGAGACTTCCAAATTAAGTGAGACCAATTCCATTAGAACCCTCTGAAAATCTAGTTTTCAGAAAGTCATAGTTTGTTTCATGAAAATACCTAGAACACCCTAAAAGCCTTTAATTAAGGTCAAGGACATAATTATTTGTGGAGGGCTCAAATGAGCTTTGCTGCAACTAAAACTTGACCAAGTCTCTGTTTAGGTTGTAACCAAGCCACAGTAAAAGTTTCACAGTCATTAGGTCTATCTAGTAAAGGTTATAGACTTCACAACTTCAAAGTTAATACAAAAGCATTTAATTAATACATACATTGTTCTTATCATGTAGTCGCTAAGGTCGAGGAGGAACCCGAAGTCCTAGACTTCGTTACTCCGGAGGAACAGCTAGCCTACGACCAAGAGCAGCAAGGCAAGCCCCGGTTTGCATTAACCATTTTATAAATTTTTATTGTTTTGAGCACATACTTGTTTTCTTTATGTTGTGCATCAGAGTCTTGTTTGGAAACCCCACTGCATAGCCAAGAAAACCATGGGTTGGGGTTTAGGATTGCAAACCCCGTTAGCCACTGCATTGCTAGGATAGAGTAGGATTCGGTACAAGTCGAGTAGTTGGAACTACTCGCGAGAATAGGCTAGAGGCACATTGCTCGGGTAGAGATAGCACATGATACACATGGCAAGAAAATGAGACCGAGCGGAGAGTAAGGGCAGCAGGACTTTGGGGCCTGTGTGCTGTAGCTCCGCTTGTGTCGATTGAGGACCGAGCCGTGTGCGGGCCTGTTGAACAAGCTAGAACAGTACCGAAGACCTACCGGCTATATGGGAACCGGGAAACTGATGTAACTCGGGTAGCTGGGTATTGAGGCATTGCCCGTCGTTCAGAGGGTAGGTTGAGAGCTCGAGGTGTAAATCAGCTGGCGGCACAGAGATGCGCGTGCAGGGACCTCTTGCTCGGGACGATGGGACCGGTTCAATATTTGGCTAACGGGTGAAAGGTAGTCGCGTACGGCGTCCGTGATGGTTGTTGTAGGCAACATCGAGTACGGGCGTACGTGACGGGTTGTTCGGGTAACCCTGCAGGTGTAAATCGATTATAATCGCCGTCCCTCGCGGTCAGTGAGTACCACTTGTTCACTGTACCGTGACGTAGAAAGAACAGGCTAGTTACATGTTAAAATGTTGCTGATTGAAAGTTGGATATTGATTGTTAATGATATGATGTAGCTTAGTGCTAACTAAAGTTCTTTTCAACTTTGGGCAAAGTACATGAGAGAAATGCGTTTCTTGTTTGATTGCGGCTCTCTCATGTGCCTTAGCGTAAAGTTCTCCACAACCTGCTGCTAAAACTTGAAAGTAAGGTTCTACTAATTAGGCGAGTCCTTGCAAATGATTTTTACCTCATGCAACCCATCACCCTCATGTAGAAGTTTCATGTTTAGGTGAGACGGGTCAGACTTGCTGAGCCTTCGTGCTCACTGCTTGTGTTTGAAGCTTTTGCAGGGTTCTATGAGGAAGGGACTCCCGAAGAGGAGACGGAACCCCAGGAGGGGAACCCCGTCGAGTGGGAGTCGTGCACGCCGCAGAGTTAGTGTGCGAGTGTGCTAGCAAGGACACGTTCGAGGGCTGAACGTGCACTTGATGCTTAGTCTACGCCCGCGAGTGTGGACTAAACTTATTTTGATGTAAACATGTTAATAAACTTGTTTATGTAATAAAGCTTCCGCTTCCGCTTTGTACCTTTGACGTGTGTTATACGGTGTTGTGCAACGCAGCACCCCTCAGCGTGATCCTGGCTCGACAGGACCAGTGGGGTCGTGTCAGAAAGGCTGCGTACAAAAGACCCAAATGGGTCGGACCCTTCCCCGGACCCTGCGCAAGCGGGAGCTACATGCACCGGGCTGCCCTTTGTTCTCTTTTCCAACATGTGCACATGCCTTTTCTATTATTTGAGCAATTACATCTCAATGTGTACTATACTGGACAATTTTGAAATAGAGCTGAGGTTATGTTCGAGGAAAGAAGGCGGCATATTGTTCACGGGAGGTACGTGTGACCCTGACCGAAAATACCGTAGAATTTACAGTAGAAAGCAGGGTTCAAATTCGTCAACAATCTTGAGAAAATAACTGAACGTACTTTCGTGAGATGTTAAAATGCATTTGGATTTTGGATTTCCAGAGTGCAGACTGCAGGTAGTCACTCACTTCCGTGCTTCAAAACAGAATCAGTTCCCGTGAGTGCAAGCTGCCTCCCAAACACGTCTCCGATACAGGCAGCCAGGCCCAACGACTTTGTAGATGTACAATCTACAATGTAATGTTATTATATCCATCATGGCACGACATTTTGTACAGTTCGTCAGGCAATTACGGCTCCTTACGACCTTAGCACAGATCAGGTTTCAATGAGCGTAATTTTTTTTCGAAATACCGGTTATCCAGTTTATATTAATAGCAGAAAGAGAAGATTTATTTGTATGTTTACATACACGAGATGTGCACAAAATGACCTAGAATAGAGACCAAAGATGGGATATTGAAGATAGAAGAAGAGGAGTTACAACTGAGTATCACTACTTGTATTGCATAATAGAGCTACCTTGGAAGCCCAAACGGTGCACCACTGCCGCAGTTCTTCTTTTAAATCTCCACACCAACCGATCATCGTTCGTTCCTCGGAACACCCGCTCATTTCTTTCTTTTCATAAGTTCCATACCACTGACATAACCACTGATCGTAATCCTTAGCACGTTCTTTAGGCCGAAGGTTTGTAGCCGTCTAAAACCAATCAATGAACGTGCAGGCGTTCTCCCAATTATCCGGATGTAGCTCCAGCAGCTGCAGATCCAAACCGATCTGCCCCCAAAACAGCCGAGTGACCGGACATTCGAGTACTAAGTGCAAGGAAGTCTCAAGATTTCGAAAGCAGAAAACACAGAAGTATGTGTTTGGCCAGCCACGACGTTGCAGCCGATCGGCTGTCCAAACCCTGTCCTGCGAGAGCAGCCATGTAAATATTTTGCACTTCGACGGAGCCCAAACTCGCCAGATAAGCAAAGAGTTCATTGAACGCCGAGTTCCCTCAAACTGCATCCGGTATGCCGAACGGGCTGAATATATTCCGGACACCGACTTCCATATGATGGTATCTTCAACCTCATCTCGGAGATTAACTCTCTCCTCCCGGATCAAGGCCCCTAACGTATCAAATTGAATCAAGGCCCCTAACGTATCAAATTGAATCTGTAGTTCAGTAGAAAGGAGTGACCGAAATGTGTTAGTCCACGCTTCTTCTCTAACAGCCTGTGCCACAGTCATCTTCTTTTTTCTACAGTTGCAGAATAGCTCAGGGAATAACGCTGCAGGCGCCAAGCCATACAGCAACTGGACCACCAAAAAGATGCTTTATTTCCGTTCCCAATTGTGACTACGGTGGCAGCAGCAAATAAAACGCGATCAGTATCATCAACATGGAGTTCCATGAAATGCCATGGCAGTTGCGAGCGAGACCAAGCATGCCAAAGCCACCTAAGCCGCAGCGCCCGACTGAACCGCTGCAAGTCCATAATACCAAGACCTCCTCTCTCTGTCGGGGAGGAAACCCGTCCCCAGGCAACTTTGCATTTTCCCCCACTCAGTTGCTGAGACCCAGCCCATAGAAACCGATGGCGTGCTTTGTCCACTGCTTGGATGAATTTCGGAGGAGGCTGTACCGAACTCAGAAGATACACCGGTAGCGATGTGAGAACCGTCCTCACTAGCTCCTTCCTCCCTGCTAGTGTTAACAGATTAGCCTGCCATCCTGCCAGTTTTGCTTGGATCTTCTCCTAGACCGGCTGCAACTGTTTGAAACCTAGCCGACGTAGGTTTCATCTCAATGTGTACTATACTGGACAATTTTGAAATAGAGCTGAGGTTATGTTCGAGGAAAGAAGGCGGCATATTGTTCACGGGAGGTACGTGTGACCCTGACCGAAAATACCGTAGAATTTACAGTAGAAAGCAGGGTTCAAATTCGTCAACAATCTTGAGAAAATAACTGAACGTACTTTCGTGAGATGTTAAAATGCATTTGGATTTTGGATTTCCAGAGTGCAGACTGCAGGTAGTCACTCACTTCCGTGCTTCAAAACAGAATCAGTTCCCGTGAGTGCAAGCTGCCTCCCAAACACGTCTCCGATACAGGCAGCCAGGCCCAACGACTTTGTAGATGTACAATCTACAATGTAATGTTATTATATCCATCATGGCACGACATTTTGTACAGTTCGTCAGGCAATTACGGCTCCTTACGACCTTAGCACAGATCAGGTTTCAATGAGCGTAATTTTTTTTCGAAATACCGGTTATCCAGTTTATATTAATAGCAGAAAGAGAAGATTTATTTGTATGTTTACATACACGAGATGTGCACAAAATGACCTAGAATAGAGACCAAAGATGGGATATTGAAGATAGAAGAAGAGGAGTTACAACTGAGTATCACTACTTGTATTGCATAATAGAGCTACCTTGGAAGCCCAAACGGTGCACCACTGCCGCAGTTCTTCTTTTAAATCTCCACACCAACCGATCATCGTTCGTTCCTCGGAACACCCGCTCATTTCTTTCTTTTCATAAGTTCCATACCACTGCCATAACCACTGATCGTAATCCTTAGCACGTTCTTTAGGCCGAAGGTTTGTAGCCGTCTAAAACCAATCAATGAACGTGCAGGCGTTCTCCCAATTATCCGGATGTAGCTCCAGCAGCTGCAGATCCAAACCGATCTGCCCCCAAAACAGCCGAGTGACCGGACATTCGAGTACTAAGTGCAAGGAAGTCTCAAGATTTCGAAAGCAGAAAACACAGAAGTATGTGTTTGGCCAGCCACGACGTTGCAGCCGATCGGCTGTCCAAACCCTGTCCTGCGAGAGCAGCCATGTAAATATTTTGCACTTCGACGGAGCCCAAACTCGCCAGATAAGCAAAGAGTTCATTGAACGCCGAGTTCCCTCAAACTGCATCCGGTATGCCGAACGGGCTGAATATATTCCGGACACCGACTTCCATATGATGGTATCTTCAACCTCATCTCGGAGATTAACTCTCTCCTCCCGGATCAAGGCCCCTAACGTATCAAATTGAATCAAGGCCCCTAACGTATCAAATTGAATCTGTAGTTCAGTAGAAAGGAGTGACCGAAATGTGTTAGTCCACGCTTCTTCTCTAACAGCCTGTGCCACAGTCATCTTCTTTTTTCTACAGTTGCAGAATAGCTCAGGGAATAACGCTGCAGGCGCCAAGCCATACAGCAACTGGACCACCAAAAAGATGCTTTATTTCCGTTCCCAATTGTGACTACGGTGGCAGCAGCAAATAAAACGCGATCAGTATCATCAACATGGAGTTCCATGAAATGCCATGGCAGTTGCGAGCGAGACCAAGCATGCCAAAGCCACCTAAGCCGCAGCGCCCGACTGAACCGCTGCAAGTCCATAATACCAAGACCTCCTCTCTCTGTCGGGGAGGAAACCCGTCCCCAGGCAACTTTGCATTTTCCCCCACTCAGTTGCTGAGACCCAGCCCATAGAAACCGATGGCGTGCTTTGTCCACTGCTTGGATGAATTTCGGAGGAGGCTGTACCGAACTCAGAAGATACACCGGTAGCGATGTGAGAACCGTCCTCACTAGCTCCTTCCTCCCTGCTAGTGTTAACAGATTAGCCTGCCATCCTGCCAGTTTTGCTTGGATCTTCTCCTAGACCGGCTGCAACTGTTTGAAACCTAGCCGACGTAGGGGGATCGGCAAGCCGAGGTAACTGATTGGAAAGGATGCCCGCTGACCCTCGAAGTCTTGCAGAAGAGTAGCTAGCTCATTTTTTTCGCATCGAACGGCTGCAATGGTGCTTTTGACATGTTAACCACCAAACCGGAGGCCTGCCCAAACCGGCGCAGAATCTCCAAAGTAAGCTTCACTTCAGTTTGCACAGGATTTAAAAAGATCAAAACATCGTCGGCATATATTGAGACCCACAGGGCAGCATAATCACCACGAAGAGGAGATAAAGCACCTTCCAATGTTGCCTTGTGAAAAATAGCCTGCAGTGTGTCAATTGCCAAAATAAACATATAGGAGGATATTGGGTCACCTTGCCGAAGACCCCTTTCATGCCAAAGTGAAGGACCCTTGGCACCATTTAGAAACACTTAGGAACTTGCCGTGGACCACAGGAGAGCCAACCAGTTTCTCCAACGGCTTGGGAAGCCCCTGATCTGAAGGAGCTCAAACATGTACTCCCAAGCCACCGAATCAAACGCCCTGGAGATATCGAGCTTCAACATCAATATCGGTCTACCCATTCTGTGAAAATGACGTACTACGTTCCGAACATATAGATAGTTGTCTTGGATAGATCGCTTAGAGATGAAAGCGCTTTGCGCAGCCAAAATCAAATTGTCCATCTTGGTCGATAAACTCCTAGCTAGCACCTTGGAGATAAGTTTCGCCACGGAGTGGATCAGACTTATCGGCCTAAAATCAGCCGGAGTCCATGCTTCCATCTTCTTAGGTAGCAATATGATGTTAGCGCCATTAAGCTTGCGGAGGGAGCCACAGCGCATGTCGAAGAAGCAATGAAATGACTTCATCACATTGCCCTTGATGATTATCCAACAACACTTGTAGAATTCCATAGTAAAGCTATCCGGTCCGGTGTTTTTTCTGACGGCATCAGCTCGATAGCCTTATGAACTTCTTGCTCGGTAAAAGGCTGAATCAAGGAGGCTGGGTCTTGAACAATTGGTAAGTCCAAATGATCCCAATGAACAGAGGCTAACCGATCTGTTCGACACCCAATATTCGAGGGGAAAAACTGATGGAGTTGTTCTTTTTCACTATGTTGTCCACACCAGAGAGCCATCACTGGTCAACAGATGAGAGATGAAGTTCTTATTAGCCCGTGCATTGTGCTTAGCATGGAAAAATCTGGTGCACGCATCTCCTGATCGTAGCAAGATTAATCTTGAGGCCTGACGACGTCTGGATCATTCAATAGCTGCTAAACCAAGTAGCGCGACTTTAATTCCTTCCTAAACTCAATTTCCATGCTAGAAAGAGCTCTGATTTCTTGTGCAGACTCCAGATTCTGGATAATATCCATTATCATATGTAGTTGCATTCTTGCTTTACCAAATAGATCAGCACTCCACTGACGTAAGGCCCTAGCCATGTTTGAAAGCTTGCAATGTAAGACTGAGAGGAGAGGCATTATGTACCTGTACCGGTTTGGACAAAGCCATTTGCACCACTTCTAAGAAACCAAGTATTTTCAGCCAGAACTGTTCAAATCTGAACATAGGTGGTCTTGGAGGCTTGTCTTGAGGCGCAAGAAGGATAGGGCAATGATCCGATATTGATGAAGACAAGGCCACCAATCCAAGGTCCTCAAAGGCCGCATCCCATGCTTGGTTGTAAAGACTCTGTCTAGATGAACCAATGTAGGATTGACACGCTCATTACTCCAAGTAAAGCTCATATTAAGAAGCCGATACTCAAGCAGTTTGGACATATTGAGTGTGGTCCGGAATGCTCCCATCCATCTTCTATTCACATTCCCATTATTCTTGTCTCGAGCTTCATATACGAGGTTGAAGTCACGTAAGCAGACCCATGGCATACCATGCACCGGTTTTGCAGCTCTCAGTTCCGACAAGAAGTCCAGCTTGTCCTCATCCGTCGAGGGCCCATATACAGCAGTCAACAATGCGGCCGTATGCGATGGGATACGAGTGAATGTCATGGTTATAGAGAAAGTACCAAGTACGTGTGTCGAAGTGTTCGCTACGACACTTCCACCGGTCTGCTCGGAAGCAGCCCGCGGAGGTTCTTTTTTTAGTGGGGCTAGAGGATCACGAAGGTCTGAGCATAATGGTGAGAGAGGCACGAGGGTTTACGTGGTTCAGACCGCCGGAGCGTAAAACCCTACGTCCACGGGAGTGCTGGGTGTATTACTTGCTCGCGTGTGAGAACGAGTTGGCTGGGTCGTGAACCCTTTGCCCGGATGCTGCCCCGGTCCTTTTATAGCTCAAGGCCGGGGCAGTTACAATGCAGCCCGGGGCCCGACATGTGGCCCCGCGGCTATTTGTGCCTATAAATGATCTAGGCATTTACAGCTACTCATGTAGTTGGTGTTGGTAGAGTTACGGCGCACCGCCTATTCCGCCGGGCGCTTCTGTCTGGGTAGAAGGTGATGATGAAGTCCCCCTCTTGTCGCCGCGTTTCCTTGCTTTGTTTAGGCGGCTCTGCACTGTTGGGTGGCACTGTTGCGCCATCACATCTCGCCGTCCTGTCTTTCATCGTAATGGTGCGTAGACTGGGGACAGAGGCGTGCATTATGCGCCATGCTTCTGAGGAAGGCGCGAACCTTGAATGCTTGACTTGACACGCACCTTCCTCTTTACTCCTTATCCATCTTCCTGTTACCCGCTGGTGTGACGTTCAGGCAGACGGCCCCCGAGACACGCGTCTCCACCGGATCCGTCTTGTGGAGTAGTGGGCGGTCTGGAGTTTTTGGGCATGCGGCAGCTCCAGAGCTCTCCCATGCCGGAGGTCAGATCTGGAGCTGCAGGACACGTGGCACATCCGGAGCTTTCCCCAGGGGGAAGTACTCCTGGAGTCGCTGCTCACGTGGCAGCACCGGAGGCCTCCATGCTGGAGGTCGGATCTAGAGCTGCAGGACGCGTGGCACCTCCGGAGCCCTCTCTGACTGGGAGGTGTAACTCGGAGGTTCCGGATACGTGGTAGCGTCAGAGCCCTACTTGGTGGAGGATGGGGTCCGGCACTGCTGGACACGTGTCGGCCCCCGAGCTACCTTCGGCCGGTAGTCAGACCCAGGGCCTGATGACACGTTGCAACCATGGGACAGCCCATGCAGCATGGAGCGTAAGGCTTATGCTAGGGCCTGCCTAAGCTGGGAAGGCGGGGCCCAGGTGCTTTTCACCCACTACGTGGGGTACCTGGTTCGCAGGGTACCGACAATGGCTCTCGGTCTCATCTCGGGGGAGACATTGAGCCCGCAGGTGGGCCCTATCTCTTCCGCGTCATGGGTTTGGTCTTACAATGTTTCAGGAATTGAAGCAGTGGCGTGACTCTCGCATAGCGAACGAGCGGTTGTTCTTGGGAGTCGAAGAGGTTGCTTGTCCTTGGTCAATCAGATTTCTCTGTCATCACGAACAGGTGCTTCTTTATTGCTGGAGCGTCGTGGGGGTGCACGTATCATACAACTGCTACGTCGCCTGCGTCAGTTCCCTGCACGACCTTTGTTCTTCCCTTCCCAGGCTTTCTCGGGGAACCATCTTTCCCTACCTTAACCCTCTGCCCTTTGCTCAAACTGCCTGTCGAGTGTGGCCCTGTACCTCCACTCTCGATGGTTCAGATGACGCGGGCGTGATTATTTTGGGCACGTCTCAGTTAGCGGTTCTCGCAGGACCTGGGGAATAAGGAGACCCTATGCTGCTAGCAGGAGTCTTCTCCTCCATCTTCTCTCTTGCGCTTCCTCTTCTCGCTTCTTCCTCCTGCTCCAATGGCGTCGGACCTCCACGAGTCCCGTCTCTGAAGTGCTGCCAATGTGGGGCGCGTGAGGCGCCTGATTGGTTGGCAGGCGCCCCAGTACGATGGGAGGATTCGCTGCAGGTTCCTCCCACTCACAGGCCTTCAGCCTGGTGAAGTCGTCGTTTTCATCGGGTACATGCTAGCGGGACTCGCCCTCCCCGCTTCTTCCTTCTTCCTAACCTTGCTGGACTTCTACAAGCTCTAGCTGCAGCACCTGACGCCGCACTCCCTCGTGCTGGTGTCAATCTTCGTCCACCTCTGCGAGATGTTCGTGGGGGTGCGACCATCGGTGCGGCTGTTTCGCGCGTTCTTCATCCTGCGGTCGTCGGGGAGGAGTTCAAGCTTCCTGGGGGCTTACTGCTTCCAGCATCGCACAAGATCGTTGGCGATGTACATCTCCTCCCTATCTTCCAGCAGGTGGGAGAACTGGAGGTATGACTGGGTCATTGAGAAGACCGTCACCCACGACCGGCTGGAACTACCGACTTCTCCTCCTTTGACCACGCGCCCAGCTGGGAGAAGATGCCCCGCCTTCAGAGCGCATACTCTCCTGTGCTGGCCAGGATCAAGTTCCTGGCGGACCGAGGGTTGTCTTCACTGATAGTTTTGGCCGACTTTCTAAGTCGGCGCTTTGCCCCCCTCCAGAATCGTTGTCGCGTGGCCTTGACATACTCCGGCGAGAATGACCCATCTTGCCTAGAGCGTGGCCCCGGCACCACCTTAGAGACGGAGCTCCTAGATGCCATGTTGGCGAGGCTGTGTGCCGACGTTGGGAACAATGGCGTCTCTGATGACCTTGTCAACCCACCTGCGTCGTGCTTACCCATCTTTATGGACTAGGAGTTGAGATCGCAGCTCCTAAGGTCGATGTCGACGCTGGACGACGTCGACATCGCTCCCCGGCAGGCTGATGACGCTCCAGGGGGAGCAGCAATCCCCGAGATAACCGAAGCGAGCGGTGGGAGGGCTGCTCCTCCTGCTTCAGCCCCTACTGCTCCAAGCAATGTCGCGCCAAACTCTGTGGCTTCGCCCCCTTTACCTTGAGTCTGGACAGTAAAAGGGGGAAGGCACCAGCGGCCCCCCAGCCCAGCTCCTTCAGGAAGAAGTGAAGGCTGGTGCGCGCAAACGGGACCTTTACCTCGGCTCCCGGCCCCGCGGCGCCTGTAGCGGTTGAATTAGAGGATGAGGTCGGTGGCAACACAGCTGGTCCTGCAGCTAAACCCACCGGGGGTCGTCTCCAGCTCCTCCGCCTCCGATGTCAACGAAGAGGCCGACTGCACCCAGTGGGTCCGATGGCTCCGAAGGCCCAGTCAAGCGCCTCCGAGCAGTTTCATGGAGCTTCGCCAACCCCAAGTAGGTCATACGAGGCCGGCCCTTGCTGCCTTTGATTATGTTTTAACGTTATATGCTGACCCCACCTTTTACGCAGGGCTCCATCCACAGGTGTTTCTAGGAGCCCTCCGACGCCCTGGGTGCCCAGTGGTCTACCGGTAGCTTCTGAAACTGCTTCAGCCCAAGGTGCAGACCCTCCGACGCCAGCGACGTCCATGCCGCCTGTCCTTTCTGCAGATATCTCGTCGGTGGTCCCTGGTGTGGCGAACCCTATCCATGAAACTCCATCGGTCCTAGCTCAGGGACCTGGTTCTGGACCGGCTAAGGCTGGCGAGGTTTCACCGGCACATGGCGGCGAGCCTGTTTCTACTGCTGACAAGGGGGCATCGGATGCCGCTGCCCGTGGTCATGCCGCTGCCCGTACCACGGAGGGTAGCATTCCCCTGCCAGAAGCTCACCTGCCTCCTCACCTGCCTCCTGCCAAGGGCCAAGCCAAGGCTTCCCTAGGTCCCTACATCTTGGCGCGCGCTATGCCAGCCACCAATAACCCGGAGTCGGCTGCTGGCTTCCAGCTTGCGCCGACACTCCGTCCACAGTGTGTCGAGACGTAGTCCCCGCTAGTCACGGTCCGTCATGAACGCGGGGGAGGAGAGCTTGCCGCTGAAGGAAGTTTGGTCATCTTCGCCGGTAAAAGCTCGTCGCGCAAGGGAAAAGCCCCTACCTGGCGCACCAAAAGTCGAAGTGTGTAGTCAACACTTCCCCCGGACCTGCTCTGGGCAGCCCGCGGAGGTTCTTTTTTGGAGGGGCTAGACACTTGCGGAGAGCTTCAGCGTTAGGGACGAGTGAGGGAGAAGCTTGACACGGGGAGTTTTACGTGGTTCAAGCCGCCGGAGCGTAAAACCCTACGTCCACGGCGAGCAAAGGTGCTCGCTGTATTGCTTGTTGCCCAGAACTGGAGTCCTGAGCTTGAGGGTGAGTGATGTCTAGAGTGCGAGTTCACAGAGTTTGAACCCTTGCTAACGTTGCCTACCCGAGCCTTTAATAGTCCAAGGCTCGAGTGGCTTACAAGGTAGGCCCGGGACACGACAGGTGGTCCCGGGGAGATTGCCTGCCGACTACTGTATCTGCAGTTATGCCGGTAGTTGTCTCTGGCGAAGGTTTCCGAGTCTTCGTTCTGCCGCCCTGCCATTCCGCAAGCTAGTCGTAGTGGTTGATGATGGCAGGGGCGGCAGGGGATGTCTTGTTGCTGTGTTTATTGGCGGGCAGGCTCTGACACGGCGTGCCAGTCTGCGATGTGACTGGGCGCAATGGCACCTGACAGAGGCGTGCTCCGCGTCTCCGCGTCTTGGGAAGGCGCGGGCCTTGAATACCTTATACGGGCAAGGTATGGCGCGTCTTTACGCCCGTTGCCTACCGCGCGGGGGCAGGCAGCGTTGTTCTGCTGGCCACGTGGCGGGCCCGGAGCTCTCCTCTGAGAAGAGGGAGGTCCGGCCCCGCGGGACACGTGGAGTCCTTGGAGCTCTCCCCGCGGAAGGGGGGAGGTCCGGCTTCTGCTGGCCACGTGGCGGGCCCGGAGCTCTCCTCTAAGGAGAGGGAGGCCCGGCCCCGTGGGACACGTGGAGCCTTCGGAGCTCTCCCCACGGAGGGGGGAGGTCCGGCTCAGTTGGCCACGTGGCGAGTCCGGAGCTCTCCTCTGAGGAGAGGGAGGTCCGGCCCCGCTGGACACGTGGCGCCTTCGGAGCTCTCCCTGCGGAGAAGAGCGAGGTCCTTAGGCATTTCCCTCTGTGCGCGAGGGTACCCCGTATCGAGGGGTACCGACACGTGCGTTGTGCGTCATGCCTCTAGGTAAGGAGCGAACCATGAATGCTTGACATTACAACGCACCTTCCTCTTTACTCCTTGTCCATCTGCCCGTTACCCGCCGATGTGACGTTCGGACGGACGGCCCCCGAGACACACATCTCCATCGGAGCCGTCTTGTGGAGTAGTGGGCGGTCTGGAGTTTTTGGGCACGCGGCAGCTCCGGAGCTCTCCCATGCCGGAGGTCAGATCTGGAGCTGCAGGACACGTGGTACATCCGGAGCTTTCCCCAGGCAGAAGCACGCCCGGAGTCGCTGCTCACGTGGCAGCACCAGAGGCCTCCCTGCTGGAGGTCGGATCCGGAGCTGCAGGATGCGTGGCACCTCCGGAGCCCTCTCTGGCTGGGAGGTGTAACTCGGAGGTTCCGGACACGTGGTAGCGCCAGAGCCATCCTTGGTGGAGGATGGGGTCTGGCACTGCTGGACGCGTGTCGGCCCTCGAGCCACCTTCGGTCGTTAGTCAGACTCAGGGCCTGATGACACATTGCAACCCTGGGATAGCCCATGTAGCATGGAGTGTAAGGCTTATGCTGGGGCCCGCCTAAGCTAGGAATGTAGGGCCCATGTGTTGTTTACCCACTACGCGGGGGTACCTGGTTCGCAGGGTACCGACAACGTGTGTCGCCACAGAGACGCTGGAGGGATGCCAAGCTACCAAGATGCCACCTCTTATGCCTGTCGCAGGTAGATGAAGGGACTGAAGGTTGGGCCCAATACAATCTGTGATCAACCGATCATCCAGGTGTTGCAACTTTGTCTCTTGTATGCAAACGATCGAGGGACGCGTTGAAGAGATCAGAGACTTCAGTATCTCTCGACGGGTTAGCGTATTAAGACCCGGAACGTTCCAACTTAATATAGATAGATTGTCATCCATGAACTACACCACATATAAGTTGCTTTCCATGGACACAAAGAGAGGGAACCTCCCTTACAAGTCCTAGACATAACACAAAACACCAACCATAAGCCACAAAGACACGATCCAGGATCCCAAAATAGTCTTTGTGCGTACATCCTCCATTGAACGAGACAGCCAGCAACCACAAGCAACAACAGCAGTTTGACAATATTTGTGACATAGCCTCATAGACACCAGCAACTCTGCCTATGTTGTAATGACATAGCCGGTCCCAAGCCCGGGTAAAGGAGGAGGGGTTATGATAGGCTTGGCGAACCAATAACTACACTTAGTCATTCTCATGGAAATGAAACCCTCATGGACACCAGCATCCCAGATTAAGCAGACGCCACCTGAGCCGCCAGCTCAGTGGCCACCAGTGCCGAGGATGCCGCGGAGATGTCTGCTCGCATGAGGCCCATAACTGGTGCTGGAATAGGCTGCTTGTAGAGAGCGGAGTAGCGCTGCAAGACCGCTTCATCGATGGGCTCCTCTGGATCTGCCAAGTCTAGTTGCCTGATCAGCCGGAAAGTAGCACGAAGAGATACCGGGATTTGAGAGCCTTTCGAAGGCTGGCGCGCTGCGCCTCCCTGCTGTAACCAGGGCCGATTGGCCCCTCGCAGTAGGTCAACGCCTGGTCAGTGGAGGCAACAGCCCAGTCTGTGGAGGGCCGAAGACCGTATCCTCGAAACATGCAGAGGCGATAGGTTGTGGTCAAGGCGAGGAAACCCCAGTTAGCTGTGGTGGAGTCTGCACGGTCCGACCATCCTGACTCCCACATGCATTAATCACCAATGCGGGGCGCACGCTATTCACTCCCTCCATCACCATTAGGTCCTGGCAACTAGATGGGGGAGAGCGACGTGCCGGAAGGATGTCCGGGGATGTCGAATGGCGTCTAGTGACAGTAGGCGTCTGAGATTGACGAATCCTGTGTATGACGCATCCCGCACGCTCTCGGGCGCGACCCCTTGGAGGACTGCTACTGATCATTTCCTGTCCCACTCCCAGAGTAGGCGTTGTGCCTTGGCGACGGAAGCGGGGTACAGGGTCGAATCCAGGCGGTCCACTACGAGATACATCATCGAGCACTCCACGGGACCACATGAACCTGTTGGTGCGTGGGAAGGAACCTCCAGATGAGTTAGAGGAGTCGGAAGATCGACCATCTCCTCCGTGGCGGTCTTCAGAAGAGGACGACGACGAGACATCTGGATCGACTAGGTGTAGTTATGGTAATGATCAAGGTGGAGGATAAGGCTAATCCGGTGGCCTCCAGGAATCTGAGCATTAGAATGGTCAATGTCATTTTGAGGCGTCCCATCGCTGTTCCCAGTGCGACTAGATCCTCTAGGAAACAGAATGATATCCTTGGCCAGAGGAAGAAGGTTCGGGTCTTGCATCCATCCAACAACCCCACAAATATCTGTATTATCCTAGTGAAAGGTAGAGGAATCAAAGTAGTCAAAAAGCACCGTGTCACCAAAGATCTGGCGCATAGCTCCCGCATTCCATGCATGCAAGGGTAGATTTTCAATGCATATCTTGACATGGAAGAACCACCCTTCAACGGAGGCCTAAGCAGGAAACCCCCATGGCCGAAAGATGAGGCTAGATCGAGGTAATGCCAGAGAGCCAGCAAGAAGAGCGTGGTCACGAAGCTGAGGGCTCTGGAAGGACGCAAGGAATCCTGGACGATGAGTAGCGACTTTGCATGCACTGGTCGTAGCTTTCTCTACACGCCCCTGTAGAGGCACAATGAACAATGCTTGCCGGCGAAGGCGCCGAAGTTCGGAGATCATTACATTTCCAGATAAGACTGCCGCCTGCCCAAAGGATGGACGGTGTTCGGGGGCACCCGGAGTCTACCTAGTCCTAGGCATAGTTTCTTTGCGAGGCGTGGAGGCGGCGGCGGCGGCGTATGAGAATCCCGGGTGGATAGAAGAGGTTGTGGGTGCAGTAAGGGTGTGCCAAGGGAAGGTAAGCCTATTTGTGATCGAGCTTGTCTTATTTATAAGTCGAGCATGAAGGGGGGGTCGGCCACCAGGCCCTTTCGGCAAATGGCAGCGGTTAGAACGATGACCCGGCTGCATGCATGACCAGCACCGAGGAGGGTCCCTGCACACTGCAGCGACATGTCCGCGTCAAGCATCGCCCTTTGAGAAAAACTCTGCGGTCGAACGAGGCAACTGGAGCTCACCTTGGTGCAATCCCGGAGCACCGGCTGGGGAGAGGTCTTCCTTGATTGGCGGACCGTAGACCATCCTTCCTCAGAGACCGAGGGCGGTGGCCCAAGCACAGGGGCAGGGCGATGACGTGCCGCAAGCGTGGAGGCAGGACGATGACGTGCCGCAAGAGGCGGTTTAGCGGTGGCAGGCGGCTTGCCACGTGTGCCATAGGAGCCGGGGTAGGCAAAGCTGATGTTACCACAATAGTATAGGGAGGGGCGCCCAGTATGGAGGGCAGCTTCACTTGTCTTGTAGGATGATGTTTACTAGGCGGGTTGCGTGGATTCGGTGCAGAACCAATCCCGCGAGTGTGACGGGTGGCAGGGCTAGCAACAGCAGGGGAAGTGGGGGTAGCTTGCGGCGGAGTTATGATGACTTGCGTGGGACAGGGAGCTGCCTCGGGTACCGAGCCATCTTGCTGCAGCGGTGGAGGCGTCGCTCCGGCAAGCTCCGAACGAGCCGGTGACACCCTGTCGCCTAGCAAAGAGTACATTGTGGTCATCTCAAAGGAGAGCAGGGAGGGCACAGCGGCCAGCGACCGCGACCGACGGTGCACCCCCGACGAAGCACGCAGTGGCGAAGGAGATGAATCGTCAATGTCAGAGTCCGACGGCTCCAATGGAAGGATTGGAAGCAGAGAGTAGGTCTCCTCTTCAGAGAGAGCAACCAGTTGATCCTTCAAGGTTACACATGGGGATTGAAGCTCAGAGAATGGCGTGCACGGGGAGGGACGTGCCTCCTCTCGACAGTGGACGAGAGAGCATGTCTTGATTATGGGAAGCGATGGCGAAGGTGGGGGGGTTCTCCTGTGTTGCCTTTGATTCGACCTCACAGAGGAGGCTTCCTCTAAGAAGAATCTTAACAGGATGACCCGAACAGGAAGAGAGCATGGCAGGGGTAGAAGAACTCATCTTTTCAGCAGCGGCCTCCGTCTTCCACCCGGCGCTGACGCAACCTGGTTGCGCCGAAGGCGTGAACATCCACACCGGAGTGGTCTCCGATGGACTTGTCGGCGACAAAGATTGAGCTTCATGCAGCGACGATCCAGCCAGATGAGGGCTGGATTGGAGTGATGCGATGGCCGCCGGCATCTTCCTCTTGGACCACTCCGAGTTTCCCCAAACTCTTCATCCTTTTCTTCAATGTCTTCAGTAGGGGCATTGAGCTTGGAGCTGATGCCAGCGGTCCTAGGTTGGAGGGGCGTGGGGCTGATTGCTGAATCTAGCGCAAGCTGGGAAGGCAGGGCGGTGGGGCTGGTTGCCCGGTCCGGCGCACGAACTGAGATGGCTGAGTGGGTGGCGTGGCTGCCAGGGCCGGCGAGGCTGGTTGCAATGGAAGGTCCTCCAGAAACGGCGATGGCTGGGTGGCTGTCAGAGGCGGAGTGCCAGCCGACGCTATCGAGGAAGAAACACGCGTTGGCTGAGTGGCCGCGGGAGGCGGCGTGCCTTCCGGCGAGAGCATTTCGGAACCCTCGAAGGGAAATGTTTAACGACCGTAATTTTAATATTGAGAACGACAACATAATGAGGTTTCTGATTCCAGGAGTGTTGGCGATGCAGCAGAGAGAGAGAGAGCTGACTAGGCTTGCTGGCAAAATAAACGAGACCGGACACTGGATCAGTGAGTCCCGTACCGTATACGGTATACCGATTTGTACTCGTTCCTTTTCGAATTTTTCGGGAATTATTCAGAATCGAGACGAAAACGGGTCGTGGCCAATCGAGAACAGGATCGAAAACAGTTTTGTGGTTTTCCCAATCGTTTTTGCTGGTTTTGTGGTTTTCCCAATCGTTTTTGCTGTTCCCGTTTTTAATTCGGGATATCCTATTTTTTATCAATTCGATATTCGGCCCAACCAATAACCAAACAGCCCACAAAGTAACAATAAATCCCGAAGGCCCACAAAATGAAACACTACCTGAACTACCGACACACAAGAACTACCCCAGAAATCCCCAACCCTCGGCGGCTCGACCTCTTGCTCGCCGGTCGTCGGTCGCCGCTCAAGACCTGCTCCCCGCTTAGGCCCTGCTCGCCGGCGCTGCGCTCCCGGCTCCTGCCTCCCGCTCTTGTGTGCGCGCCGCATCCGCCTAGCGGGTAGCGAACCCGATCCCTTCTTGCAGTCTACCGCAGCGTCGGTGCCGACGCAGAAGACTGTCACGTGGAGTGAGAAGTAGATGTCCGACTCGTCGATGCACGTGCAAGCCGCCGCCGCCGTCGAGTTCAGCCAAAACGTATCCCGCGGGCTGGCCTCCTCGTCTTATAAGGATACAAACCCCATCGATTTGATAAATTTTGTGCTTGGTCAGACTCTGTTCATATGGGGAGCCATGGACCGTGGTGGAGGCAATGAAGGAGACGCTCTAGAGGTTGGAGAGGTCGAGTTCATTAGCCATGGTGTATAACTAGTTTTGTAGTGTGCATACAAATCATTCACGAGAAAGAGAGGCTGCTTTTCCAATTCTTTACTCCAATCCACAATTTTCTATTCATTGGACTATTTTGTACTAATTTTGTATGGCACATAAATCTTAGGTGCTAGCGATCAGTGAGATCGCTGCAGAAATGATGAATAGAAACATTTCTAGAAAATTGATGGTTGCTCCAATTTATGCAACATCTTTGACTTAGTTAACAAATGAAAAACAGATAAATGGCCCAAACAAATGAAGTTTGGATGAACTGAAGTACTAGCTCGTCCTGTCATGGGAATATTTTACATTTCTACAACTAAGATTGCTTCCTGCAGTGACAATCCTCTTTTGTACAAAGCTGAGAATGAAACTGAATGGAGTTACTAGCTTACTACATGGTATTAGTTACACGCTCGTTACAATGGGATTGTCAGATAATTCTCTCATACCTAAACCATACTAACTCAATCGAGCTTACTCTCCTCTTCTTCCCGATTTGAATTATCGTTTTTCGACCGTCACCGATATATTTTCGTTTCGACTCGTTCGTTTTCGAATAACCGACAATCCCGATCCCACATCCCGATCGTGACTTTTTCATTTTCGTTTTCGTCCCGTTAAAAAAATAAAAGGGCATACCCAATGCTGAAAGCTCCCACACTTTGTGGGGTCTGGGGAAGGGGATTTCTAGGCAGCCTTCCCCTCGCTTATTTTGCAAGGAGGCTGATTCGAACCCAGAACCTCCAGGACACAAGTGGAGAGACTCTACCACTGCGCCAGGCCCGTTAAAAAAATATGAAAACAAAAACAATATAGATGTTTTATCGGCCGTTTTCATCCCTAATCTTACTCCCAACATACGGTTTCCATGGTAAACACAAACCGGTTGCTACAATATAGCAGTCTTCTCTCAATGGGAAAAAAGGAAACAAACCAAATAACACGAGATTAGCGCCAACCACAGGGCTTATTTGAGATATTTTACAACCCAGGCTAGGACAAAGCTTATTAGAGCTTCTCTGTCTTCCTCTTCATCAACGTCATCGTCGTCTTCTTCATCATCATCTTACCTGATTATAGCTATTTTCACATCTTTATGATATGTCCAAAGGAACCCTCTTCCACAACCGTATTCAGAGGGCTATTCATGCGGCGTTCACAACCATGCAGCATTCTTCAGAGGGGTGACAACGGCCTTGACCTGCAGGTAGTTCTTCAGGCTGTCGATGCCCTTCTCCCTTCCAATTCCGCTCATCTTGTACCCACCGAAAGGGATCGCGGCGTCGAAGACATCAAAGCAATTCACCCAGACCGTCCCAACTTTGAGTGCGCGTGTCAGGGTGTTGGCCGTGTCTAGGTTGTTGGTGAATACACCAGCAGCCAGTCCGTACCGGCTTGCGTTAGCCCTCTTGATGACCTCATCGAGATCGCTGTTGAAGAAGAAAAGGGAATCATAATCCTTTTGCAGCTTGAAATTTCTTTATTGTTCTTGATGAGTTGGCTTAATTTTTCTGTTTACACTTCAGAAAGAAGGCATATGAACCAATGTTTTACTTACTTGAACTTGAGGATCGACTGAACAGGCCCAAATATCTCCTCTTGAGCAATCTTCATTCCATCCTACAACAACCATGTCATGGACAGTAAGCAAATATTTCTACAAATGGAAGGAAGATTTTTCCCCTAGTACACTTCGGTGCAGTCCAGGCTTACCTGCACATCTGAGAAAATTGTTGGCTGGACGTAGAAACCTTTGTCACCTAACCTATCACCACCTGTTACTAGGGTAGCTCCGCCCTCCACACCTGCCCTGATGTAGCGCAAGATCTTTTTGAACTGTTCGTCGTCAATCTAGAAAAAAAAAAGAATATGTAAGTTATCATCAAATCAAAATATGGAGGAAATTTGGGAAAAAAATATGACATGAACATCTGATCAGTTGAAGACAAGAAAATGTGAAATTCACATGAGTATACTGCCTTATGCGTTTGAAGATTTAAGGTCTCGCGAACATATGCTTAATCCTGAGATTTGCATGAGTTATGTTTGCCTGGATGCAATGTGATATGCTCGTTAAGTAAAATATGAAGATTGGGTGAGCTCTAGTGCTGTACTGCACGACTGGATGGAAACATGATTACTGGTTCAAGGAAATATCAAACGTTCATGTAAATTATAGAATCCACGATTGGTGGTATGGTTGTTGGTTGGAAACTCAATAACTCAAGTGCCCTAAATGTTACCTGAGGACCCTGTTCAACACCTTTCTTGAACGGATCACCAACTACACGCTTCAATGCACGAGCCTTGGCCTTCTCCACAAACTCATCGTATACACGCTCATGTACAAATGTGCGAGACCCAGCACAGCAGCATTGTCCCTAACAAATTCATAAGATAAGGAAAGATATTCCAGAAAAAGAATGAACACAAATATAATGCTTGCTTTTTTATGTGAAACAACTATAATGCTTATCTTAACAGGAAGCCAAAGACGATACCTGGTTAAAAAAGAGAGCGAAGTGTGCAAGCTCAACAGCCTGGTCCACATCAGCGTCGTCCATGATAATAAAAGGAGACTTGCCTCCTAACTCCAATGTCACTGGCTTGAGGTTGCTCCTTGCAGCCAACTCAAGGACAATTTTGCCGGTATCGGTTGATCCAGTGAATGCAAGCTTTGTAGAATGAGAAAGATATGTTTACTCCTGGCGGTTGCCGCAGTTCTCTATAAAAAAAACATGAATCACAATGAAGCATTATGTTTACCTTATCGACATCCATGTGACTAGCAAGAGTAGCACCAGCAGTTGGACCGAAACCAGAGATCACGTTCAGGACTCCCTCAGGAACTCCAGCCTATTCAAGAAACGTGCAAATTTTGATCAGCTCTCCTTCCAAATAATATGCACACTATATAAAACACAGTTCCGTTTATATTATAATATCTAATAAATTATAGGCTCAAACGTACATATACATAATTTATAATTTTTTCTTTTAAATGAATTGGCACAGGATTTATAGCCCTCAAAGGCAGTTGTGCACTTATCTATATAGATGGAAGCATGGAATATGTCATCTAATCGACTTACCGCTCTGAAATTTGAATGATAATTCGGCCCTTAGATGACCACCACTAAGAGTTTTTCTTCTCTCTATTTTCCCTTTAGGAATGGTCTTGGTACATAAGAGTTGCAATTTTTCGTGATGTAATGCTAAACTATGTGGGATCATTCTATCAGTTAATGCCTTAAATATAATATTTCAACTAATCCTGTCATCACTCTCATTATGACACAATGCATCAATAAAACATAAAAAGAGGTTGTCGGGTAATTTAAAGCCATTCTACCAGAATACATGTACAAATTTCTCAATCATCCGGAGCTGGTAGCAAATTAACTTCCCATATAAAATAAAAAGACTGCACAAACCTCATGCAACAACTTGGAAATATACAAGGCGGATAGAGGAGTTTGTTCAGCAGTCTTGAGCACGACAGTGTTGCCACATGCCAAAGCAGGGCCAACTTTCCAGGCGAACATCAAAAGCGGGAAGTTCCACGGGATGATCTGCCCCGCCACACCGATCGGCTCGTTCAACACTTGTACGTGGTGCGGGCCATCCGCTGGTACAATGAGCCCATGGACTTTATCGGCCCAGCCTGCAGAATGAACACCATAAGAAATGTAAGTAACATGCATGTATATCCTGATTACCTTTGTTAGTAAGATACTAACCAGCGTAGTAACGCATAAGACGAGCCACCATGGGCACTTCGATTAGAGCAGCTTGCTCATATGGCTTCCCATTGTCCCATGCTTCCAATGCAGCAAGCTCATCATTGTGCTTCTCTATCAAGTCGGCAAATCGCAACAAAATCCGAGACCTCTCCTGTATAAATAGATGCAAACATTCAACAGTAACACATCAGAAACAAAGGAAAATGTCAAGCTAACTTAGCCAAGTGCTCACATAGGCAGACATCTTTGGCCATGGCCCCTCGTCGAAAGCCTTTCTGGCTGCGCTGACCGCACGGGTAACGTCCGCAGAGTCGCCTTCAGCCACATGAGCAATCACCTGGCCCGTACGAGGGTCCAGAGTTGGGAAGGTCTTGCCTGATGGGATGAAAGATAGTGAATAGAAGGCGTTTGGATTACAATAGGATTGATCTTAGTCTTACAGCCATTTTATTTTGAAACTATACAAAGGCTATGGTGGAGATTAAGACACAGAGAAGAGAATGTATACAAGTTTAGTTGCTTACAGGGACGTATAGTTGCTAAAGGAGAACTATCTATAAGTTTTATCTAGCATCAATACGCATTTTTCGATTGTTGGATCCTTTTAGATATTTAGAATATATTATTTTTTCTTGCACTCTAACATTGTAAGCGGATAACAAGAACCAAAAATATGCAAGTTTTTTTTTTCAGTTTATGGGCAGTTAAAGGACCACGAGAAACCCAGCAAAGTGGTTATGTGACTAGCAGTTTCATTACAAGTCTATTTTCTTTTAAAATACGCCTCAATACGAGTTGAGCTGATGCTGACCAGCTTAACACTCAAATGGGAATAATACTGAAGTAACATGCATACCGGATAAAGAATCAACAAAATCGCCATTGATGAGGAGCTTCGTGTAGTCCACTTGGACTGGGGGCGCGATTGGCTCCTCTGCTGCCGCTGCTGCCGTGCTGAACCTCTGAAAGATCCCTGGCAACAGTCCGCGCGTCCCTTCTGCAAGCAGAGTTTCACACACTGTGGTCAGACGTAATAAAAACACTGTACTGGGAAAGAAAAAGAAGATTCCAAATGAAATAGTACATCCAGTGAGATGTTTGCAAAAGGATAAAACGAGTTGCTCACTGCAATGTTAGCATGAGGCGTATGTTACTGTTGCTGTAACAAATCTGGTTCCACCAAATCGCAAATCTCTCTATTCTCCAGCCATGACATGATGAGATGAAAATGCCCCATCTTTTCTCCAGTTTCATAGCACAGTTACACACATGTTGAAATTGTTCGGTTTAATGCGGATTCGGAAGAAAAAATATAAAATTCAGAACACATGAATTGTTCTTTTCGCTTGCTTGCAAAATAAAAGAAAATCCCTATTTTCGAAATAGAATCAATTTTTGGGTTCAGTATATATGCCAAGAATTTGTAGAGTAGATGAGTCACGACATCGTGGTGGTTGGTGGGCCTGTACCCATGGCAACGAGTACAGTAGCAAACGGAACTACGGAAAACCAAAAAAACTCTTATTTTCCACGGTACCGATAAGGACTGGGCGAAAAATTGGCTTCTTATCATGTCTGAAGCAATCTTATCTCCGGCGCCCACCAAAGAGGAAAGTCCAGGCTGACGTTCATTGTGTGCACCGGGGAGAGCGACGTGTGATGTAAGCATGGCTTTTCCAAGAGACGAGAGCTGGTACAGTTACAGTACACACACTAAGAGAAAGACCACTAGACTAGTTAATCAGAAGAAACTACACACTGATGAGGGCTGGTAGACTAATTAATGGAGAGACGGAGAGAGACTGAAACTTTCCATCAGCAGTCTCCTAAACGAATAGCTAAATCGGTAAAGAAAAAACTTTCAAAATAAATAAAAAGTAACAGAAATCCTATAACCCAAGCCCCTGAAATCTTCTTTGATTTCAATTTGTTAGTTGTAAAAAATACGTTAGATATAGAATAATTAATTAAAATAAACCTGGTGGATCATAAAAAAGTTTATTAATTTTTATTAATTATAAGGATTAACCATTAACCGTAACAAGGATCGACTTAGTTACGGACATTTAAAATTAAGTTCAATTTCAAACGCCTGTAATCTATAATGGACAGGAGGAAACGAGCACTTACTGACACTAAACACGATGGGACTCAGAAGCTCTTTTACACAGAGGCACCACAAGTGACTCTGGAGCAATACTGGGTAACTTAACTAGTTACTTTCTTAAATCTTTATGATAGAATATTTTATGATGGAACTAACATTCGAGTTCTAGACTTTGTATTTATAGTTAGTTATTGTTTTAATGAACGGCACTGCGTCGTGAATCAGTTTTAATTTTTTAGAAGTGCTAACAGGATACAGTGTGCACAGTGTGTATTTAAATAGATAATTATTTGTACATGTATATGAGTGTTAGTGTGTATTTTTTTCAAAAAAAAAAGTGACAGGAATTCAGATTACCACGACTGCTCAGATCCAAAAAGTCCAGAAATCCCTCGACAAGATCGAAGAACAAAAAGAAGGCTTTGGGGCCAACGGAGGAATCAACCGCCGACGGGGGCGGCTTTTGCTCACTAACCAAGCAAAATCAAGAAGCCAGAAGGAAAAAAAATCGTTACGAACATCACGGCCTCACAAGAACGATCCTGATGAGCTTGACGGTAGCAGGCAGCGGGTCCCCAAGAATCCCGGAGCAATGAATCCGACCGGTACCTGGGCTCCGGAGCGCGGAGGGGACAGCGGGCGGCGCGCCGGCAGCCCTGCTGGCGAGGAGGCAGCGCGCGACCAGGGACGAGGCGGCCCTCCGTGTGGCGGCGGCGGCCATGGAGGATTTATTGCGGCACGGACCGGATCGAACCTTCTGACGCGAGGGCTGCTCGGTAGTAATGGAAGCGGATGTTCGCCAGTACTCCTACACTTGCTGGTGGTGGGAGCGAGGAGTAATGGCTGCCTGCCGCTTGTGTCTGTCTTGTCACGGATTTGGGGAGGAAAGCGAGAGGGTTCCTCCAGGTTTTATTAATAGGCCTCGGTGCTGGACTTTAATTTGGGTGGAAAAGTGAGGGCAATTTCGGTGCTATGGTTGTGATTGTTGCAACACTTAGTGTTGACTTCAGAATTCGATCCGGGGTTAGTATGTTTCACAATAATGGATCTAATCAGTTAACTTCCTCCGTACTTCAATATTTTTCTCATATTACTTGTCATTCTCACGTGCTAATACATCTTTCTCTTTTTAATGCATCTGTAGCTCACTACTCCTGCACTACCCATTTTCTACATCTCCTTAATTCATGTGCTCATTCTCATCAAACACTCACTCTGCTCCTGCTTGTTTAGGGAGAAAAGTGTGGCCACAAATGAAGTTATATTAGTCTCTGTGCGAGGACAATGGGAGTTGGGTGGGAAACCACGGACTGACCGACCACACCGTCTGTTGCCATGAGAGACAGGACAGCAGGCAACCTTATGTTCTCTTTGTTTTGAAATATTTAGCATTCGTTAGTTTAAAATTAAATTAATCAACATTAAATATTTTGAAAGGAAGGAAGTAGCTTGTTTGTTAGGAACCGAGGTTTGTACTTAAAAAATAATGGCAGAAACGGAATTGCAGAGGGTTACAGTGACCCGGACAAGAAAGTCCTGCAACCTTTACGAGGAAGAACACCGCCACATGAACTCTATATATTGACACGCACAAAGAAAAACTAAAGGCCGCCAATTTCTCTGGCCCTCCTTTCGTTCCCGTTCACATCTTTGATCTTGTCACGGATGCAATGGAAATTTTGGTTGCTGTTTTTTTTTCGACAAAACAAAATTCAGTTGCTGTTAGGTAGCCCACGCAACCTTTGGGAGTCACCCAGGACCACGCCGCTCGCCACGTCTCCCTGTCAGAAACCTGCCACGCGTCGCTGCCCCGCCGTCGCGCCCATGCTGGCCCGGCTGGCGGCCATGTGCTGCTGCTCTCAGTTCAACTATTCTGTTGAGCACGAGACCCGTAACAAACAGACTTAATATCACATGAACACTCCAACTTTCAAGGACTAGAAAAAAAACTGCAACTGGTCGAACCATACGAACCGCGAGCGTAATAGTTTAATTTGGGCAAGCAAGAGATGGAGACCTCACAGAAGTCATCTCCGACAGCCAGATTATACTGATTCGAGTTCCATGACGTGAATATACACACAACTAGTTGGATGATCCACGCATTTGCGTAGCTAGAATCAACAGATAAGATATATTAATATTACGAACAATATAACTATATCCAAAATTCTATTATATTTCAACAGGGTTCTTTTGTTGCGCCATGCCTCGTGTCTGTGTTGCGCCACGTGATCAACCACCATAAGATCTCATCCATGAGTTGGCATACCACTTGTTAAAATATAAGTGAGTTGTGTACCCTTTTCTACCAGTTTGAATATTTAAGGTATTTTTTCTTCAAAAATGCCGGCGGTAAATATTTAGCTGTAATTTTGGTTGATGTATAGTAGCTCAATACCACTAGTATTAGAATAAGCTAATCTAAAGCTTAAACATGGTGTCCATCAAGCCTAAAAATGATAATGGTGCATATTGAATTAATGCTGTTATTGCAAATTATTGCTCTAAAAGAAGCACCCGAACCTCCATGGCGATTTTTCTTTTTTCTTTGCTGGGAGATCTAGCTTTATTACTGTATCCACATTCTTTTTTTTTCTGCTACCACTGTCTTACATTGAGCAGCATGTAAAATAACATTGAGATCCACCGACGCCATCGAATCATAAAAAAATCATCTCGAAAAAGATCTAAAATTCTTGAGAAGATATAAAAAGACACGCGTTAAAAGTAAGAGATGCCATGTTATTATTGTTTAAAACTTATAACTGAAAGCATATTTGTTGACGCGTATCAGTCATCTAACTATGTCCATCAAATGAAGCAAAACTAGTTAAGACCTGGAGTTACATGCTATAGATGGAACCACCACCCGGGTCTGCGTAGCTGGTATCCTCTCGCCTTCACAGTTACTAGGATGTGGGGGCGCCCTCGGGTCGCGCCTGTTTGGTATGTCCAATTAGCAAAAGAAAGAAATAAAAAAATAAGAAATCAAAGATGAACTACGGCTTAAAAATGAAAAAAAAGAGAAGAAGATTAACAGAATGTGGAGGACAGGCAATCTAAGAGGCTCAATATAAAATAAACATATGTATTCAAATTATTTACACTGGTTAGAACCAGTGTCAAATAATTTGTAACAGAGGGAGTGAATAATACAACAAATAGTTTTGAAGAATATATGGTTCAAATCATAAAACGAAGGTTCTAGTAGTTTAAAGACACTCGAATATGCGGAAACAGGAGGACTTCGTTATAAAATGGTTCGAACACCTTATTACCAGTTTCAGTATCTCCGCCGCCGGTTGACCGTCGGGCTGTGGACGTGCGTACGGCAGCGCGGCGTGTCATCTCCATGGCGATCGTGGGAACGAATGCGGCCGCGCCGCGCCAGCCGGCGGACGGGGTGTGGTTTATTAGTGCGGCGGCGTCGGCGCCATGCTGCTGGCGACGTGGATGCTGCGACCACGACGGGGTTGGTCGCCGAAGCAGACGATCGAGTAGGTCGTCGTACCTGTGCGCCAGCGACGGACCGGGCGGAGATCACGTGGTCGCACGTGGGACCCTTCGCATCGCCTCGTCTCGTCCCGTCGGCCGTCCCGTCTTCCCCAAAGTCAAAGCTTTCGGTGCACGCAGGAGTATGGTTCTACGATGGATGAAGGATTGAAGGGGGAGTTTTCGATGGAATTATACGCATCACGCTAACGTAAGCATGATCGCAGCATTTCATTGTTTTTTCCGATACATCCTTTATCTTTAAATTATTATTATTAGGACGAAATTCAGTTTAATTTCGAATTAGATTTGTTGTCGTAACAATATTTATTTAATAATAGAAAGAATACTTATTTATGTTGGTGGAGGTTGAGCGATGTGATAGATAATAATTGTTGCATTCTTTTACGCCTAGAGAAAACTATATTATTGTCAGCGTCATTTTTTTTGAAAAGGCCAAACTGGCGGTATATTAAGCAGAAGGAGTAGTTACAATGTTGTCACTGATTAGTGAAACTGAGAAAAGTCTAAGGAAGGAAAAGGAAAGGAAAAGTAGAATAGAGTTACATAGCATCAGTAGTAGCCTTTATGTAACACCCATATTTTTGTTTTCTTTTCCTCCTTTGGCCCGGCCCACATCCCCAACCCTAACCTTTTTTTTCTTCTTCTTTTTCCCTTTCTCTTTTCTTCTCCTCCCTCCCGAGCCTCTCCCCGCCGCCTCCTTCGCCTCAACGCCGGAGCGCTCCCCGTCCGTGCCCCGCGCCCTCGCTTCGTCTGCTGCTGCCGCCTCCCAGCCCACCGGCGCCGCCTCTGCTCCCTCTCCCCACCCCACTTGCGGTCGACGCGCCTGCACCCGCCCCCGGCGCCCTCCCTCAGCACCGCCTGCTTCGCCCCCCCCCCCTTCAGCTGAGCGCCCTTCCTGCGCTGCCTCACGCCTCCACCGTCCGCTACCGCCCTCCCCCCACTGCTCGCGCGGCCCCGCCAAACCCTCTCCCCCGGTAGGCGCGCTCCGCCCCCAACCCACCTGCTCCTCAGCGCTGCTATGCCTCGGACTGCCCGAACCGCCGCCCCACCCTTCTTCCCTGCCCGCGCCGCTGCCCCTCGGGGTCCTCCCACCGGGCGCGCCCCCATGGCGTCGGTGCCAGCTCCCCACTGCCCACCTCCTCGCCCATCGCCGTGACCGCTCGAGCCCCTCAGTGACCTCGCCTTTCCCCCACCGGCTACTTCCTGTTTTTCCCCCACCACGGTCACCGACAGAAAAGCAGGCGCCCAACCAACTCTCGACGCTTTTCCTCGGATTCCCCTCTCTCTGCCGTTGGAGATGCGACTATAAAGCCTCTCCCAAAACCCTATTGCCTCTTTGCTTCCCATTTCGCCGAAGAAAGGGGCAGCGCTCCTTGCGGCGTTTCCTCTCGGTGAGCCTCGCCGCTGCATGGTTTCCCCGTATTCCCTCCCTCTTCCCAGGATCTAACTTGTTGTGGGGCTTCGCAGGAACATTGGCGAGTCCCTCCCGACCTCCACCGACGCGGATCGCCACCCGAAGATATGATTTTTGCGGGCTCCGGTGAGACACCCTTCGCCCTCCCGGTGCTAGGCCGATTCTCCTATCTTCCTCCACAAACTAACCACACCAAGGCCCTTGCCATACTCCAGCGCACGTCACAGAATCAAGAAGCGGACGGGAACGAGACTTCAACGGCAAAACTGACAAGCACCGAGGAGCTACTCCACCCTCTCTCGCCACGGGACCCCATCATCGAGCCTACGAACCCGGGGACCCCTAGGTAAGACCCGACGATCTCCTCTTGCGTTTCTGATGCCTAGCGGCCCTTAGGGCGACGTGTAGAAGGAGGACAGTGAGCGCCGGCGGTATCTAGGCTCGGACCTATGGTGCGCCGCCACACACGACCATCGCTGGCTGCCGGGTTCGCCCGGGATGAGCCCCCGCCACTCGATTCCTGGGGAAAGGCCGCGACTAGATCGTGAGGCAAAGTTTCGCCCTAATAACAATCTGGCTAACAAAGAAGAGATCAACGGCTCACGTTGAACCCCTCATTTCCCGCGGCCATCTTTGCAGGTAACCCTCTAGAATTTCCGGTAGGAAGCAAACTGGCCCTGTTTTTTGTAGAAACATCACTGAATTAATCCAAACATTTACAAAAACACCCTTAGACTCGTTGTAAATGCACAAACCCCCCCTGGACCCTTGCTGAAACCATGTAAACTCCCCTGCATGTCTGTTTTTGCAAATTGACCTCTGCAATAATTTGATTTAGCAATTCAGCACCGAATATAATTTGGGGTTCACACAAACACCCCTAGTTAAGTGCTGATATTACCCAAAAATGCCCCTGTGCATTCTAGATCTCACCCAATAGCCCTGTTGATAGTGCCAAAACTATACAAAACACCCTGAGACATGTATATCTGATACTTTAGCCCACATACCAAGCTGTACTTTTGCAGAAAGACCCCTATCTGGTCCTGTATTGGCCAAAACATCTCTACCACATGCGGTTTTTGCATTTCAGCTCGTAGGAAATTTTGAATTTACATTCCAGCCCTTATTTAGTTGCTGTTTTTGATCATACTAACCTTGCATTAGTGCTAAATCGATAAGACACCTCCACAACATGCCGAAATCGTAATCTAGCTCATGTTTAATGCTGAACTCACATTTTAGTTATGTTTAGTTGCTAAGTCTTTGCATGGACATCCGTGTTAGTGTAAAATTTACAGAAACACCTACCTAACAACATGTTAAATGAATCTTTACGACCCTAATATCCTTTATTCTTGCATTACACACTCTCACAAAGGTTCACTAGGGTAAACTTGTCCAAAAAGGAAATAAAAGTTATCCCCGCACATTAAAAATGGTAGAACTTGTGATTAATTGGTAAATACGAACTAGGCCAAGAAAACGTGTAGGATTTGCTTAAGTGAAATGTAACCACCATGATTTGCTCGTGATAGGAGATATTTTCTTATAGATTTCTTGTTATTTGTTTTTGCACGTGCTATGCTATGGATAGTCCCGAGCCCATGTTCGGCCTGCAAGCCCAATACTTTGAAGATCAAGAGTTTGGTCCGTAGACTGAGCAACAATAAGAAAAAGGCAAGTGCCCTTGACCATATTTCTCCATTTTTAGGATTCTAGTTAGAAATGCATGCTTTAGGTCTTACTTTGAATCCCATGTGTTGGTTGTTTACTAGAATTTCCAAAACTTGCCTTGTAGCCGAGATGGGTAGACTAGGGTTTACTTTATGTCATTATTTTCATGCTTAGCCCTGCTTAGATGTCGGGATGGGAGTTATTACATTTAATTTCAATATATCATGATATTTGTGATGATGTGGTGATGTATGTGGTGTATGAGGTGGGTAGTGTAGGGATCTAGCAGGCAGGTGAGTTACGGTGGGTGCCGAGTGCACGAGACTCGGGTTTGTGGTTGGTTAGCCTGCGTAGATCCTAAGGACCGGTTCGTGAGACCCGTCAACTGGCTTTACAGTGCCACCACAAGAACTGTTATGGGGGCAGTGTGGCCAATTAAGTTGTTCCTATCTTTCCTTGTGTACACCAGAGAGATGTGTAAGTGGCGCAAGAGGGGGCTTCTGCGGCAGAGGTTTCAGAGTGTCGCAGCGGTGAATCCTTAGCGGGTGTGCACGGGTTGGGTAGTGTAATGTAAAGGCCTTGTCGTGTACTCCTGGCCCCACATCATAGGGAGTGTGAGAGGGCGGAAAGGAGTTTCTTGAGTCGCCGACGGGCGATGAAAACACGACTTGTGGGTAAAGGGTACAAACTCTGCAGAGTCAAAACTGTCTAGACAGTCGTGCTCACGGTCAAGAGTAGGCTGGTAACTCTCTCATGATTAGCTTGGGTTGGTTTGGTGTGGTTTGGGATGGTGGTCGAGATTGAGATTATAGTGATAGTGGAGATCACTTGGAGATATGTTTGGGTTGGGCGGGGATGTCACTAAACAAATAGGATGCTTAATAAAACTAAGGTATATGTTGCGTAGTGCAAGAGCCGTGTCTAGCCTTCCTTGATTCTTGCCTCATCATGCATAAACTTTCTCACACTTGCTGAGTACATTATGTACTCAGGCGTTTGCCTCTTTTCTTTTCCGTGCTGCTCAGGACTCGAGGAGGCTGTTGAGGATGACGTGGACGACGGCTTCGACCCCGACGCGCAGTTCTAGGCTGGTATACCGCCGGACGGCGCCTGTGGACGCCCCACTTAGATTTTCGCTATCATGATGTACTCTTCTTTTTGAGCCTATGAGCCATTTTATGTACTCGGATGATGTAATCGTCGTACTTGGCGTAATTAATTAATGATACATTTGCTCTTTATTATTCCACGTGTGATGTGACATGATTCTGACACACGCGGGAGAACGCTTGGTGTCTATTGCAGGTACCGGGCGTGACACTTTAGCATCGCAACAACTTGCTTACAACCTGTGAGAGACCATAAGCGAAGTTCTTTTACTGAGTGCATATAGGATATGTTGCCTTGTATTTTCTTTTGCTTCGAAGATCCGGCTATTTTTTTCGCGTCAAATCGCCCAACAAACAGCAATCGTCATAGAACGTAGGCCTTTTTACTGATCGGAGTCCTTTTAGCGTCATTTTTAAAATTTGGCGTCGCCTAGGCATGTACGATGTGAAGATCGGCCATGGCACTACCACAGTGTCGTGGAGGGATGGAACGGGACAGGTCACATCTCGTCAAGATTTCAAATTTCAAGGACACGACTCAAGTGCTAGGCCGGTTGGAATTCCAACATGGGACATCATGCTGGCTGATCCAGTATTTTGACAGTGGTCCATATCATGGGGGCCATGCAGAAGCTAGGCTCATCACGTATCCAGTGGTGTGATCCAGTCCATGTGCTACGGCGCTGTATCTGCGCTAATAATACTAGGACTTAGCACCCTCCCGCTGGGACACCTCTCCCTATCCACACTCATATACTCTAAAATCTATTCCAAAAGTATATTCTTAGCTTTTTTCAGCACACTCTAAAAAATTCTTCTTTTTACAGCACGTGCTGCTGCACTCGTCGTGCTCTAAAACTATAATCTATATGAACTACCACTTATTTTTTAAATATTATTTTCCATCTTTCTTGTTCAATTTTTCTTCTATTTTTTGTTTATCTCCTTTTTCCTCTATTTCTTCCTTTCTTTTATTCCCTTCTATTTCTATTCCTTTTTCTCTTTTTTCTCATTTTCATTCATTTTCTCTTTTTTTTATTTCCTCTCTTTTTCCTTTCTTTTTTTCCTTCTTTCCTTTCTTTCCCTGACTTTTTCCTTTCTCCATAGCCCCAGTGCCCGTTGCCTTCTCGCGCGGAAACAGCCCAGCCCGCATGCCCCAACGTACTGGCGCCAGAGCGTAGAACCGCCGCGTGCTGGCGGATGGCGCATGATATCCCGTTTCCCAGTGCTGCTCGCCCGTTGCCTGCTCAGCGATACGCGGTGCCGCTCGTTATCCCGCACACTGGTGGGAGTAGCCTTATACCCGGGTGTTTCCAACTGCGTCACTGCCGGTTTCTCCCCGTCGGGTCATGCCGGGCGTGAAGGAGGACGCTTGATCAAAATGGGGCCGGAAGGCGGCGATTCCGGCTAGACGGCCGGGTAGATCGATCACGCGGACGGCGCGGCGCGCCGGCCAGCGACGGGGCCAGGCGGAGACGCAGACGCGAAGGCCGCGAGGGAAACAGTGCCCTGCGTCTTCCAAAGTTTGTTGGCTCGTCCTGTCACGACTTTTGAAGCATGTGAATGCTGCCTACAAAGCATATATTCGTTTCAAATTATTTATCATTGTTTAGTTCAAAATTGAACTAACCAATACTAAATAATTCAAAACGGGGAAGTGTCTTTCTTCTTTCCACAGCGTGTAATGCCTAATACACGCAAGATCAGAACAGCGACCTCTGATGACCGGCACCGCAAAGCGATGGAAGCTTGACTAAACGCCGTGTCAGTACGCGTGAGGTTTGTGTTGCTGCTGAACTAGGGATGCGTGGTCTCACAGCTTCTTCCACGGCATTTTTAGGAGCTCATTTTTTTAAAAGCTCGAGGCCTTCACCTAGCTTATGATACAAACTTGACATTTGTTTTCTTTTGAGTCGGGTGTTTTTCACCCAAACTCACGCCAGGGATTGAACCCTGACGCGAGCACAGGCGATGACGAGAGGAGCTTCTAGCTGGCTACTTGACATTTATTGATAATGACAAAACATCATTGTTCTCATAAAAATACATCACAGTGGAGAGCTAAGAAAGTCTAAATTGCCCTACGATGGTTTGTGATTATGCCCAAATGCTTTGCTCGTGCCGCCACCGAATAAGACGCTTCTTTCTTTATACCTTCGTGTGGTAGATACCTTTCTCTTGGCTCAAACACTCTTGCATTTCTTTATTTTCATAATTACCAACATACAAGGATAGTGATCGAATACCTTTGATCTCATTTGTCTGCCCGCATCTGTGATTGCATGATATCATTGTGAGATCTCTGCCAGAATACTTCATGCTATCTGGTGAAGTTTAGATTGTCTTGTCCACACCGACGCTTCCATCCAAACAACTTTGATCAAGGGACATTACTTGAAAAGATGCGTTGTTGTTTCTAGATTTCAGTAGCATAGTAGAACTCTTAGGAGTTCATCATCACGACTTATGTACGAATAACACGTATATTTTACACAGAGCGTCTGCCAGAAAAACTTTGGTCAAGAATATTCCATTTCTGCTGCAAAATCGATGGCTCACCAAGTTCAACTTTCGTTAAGGGCAACACCAACATTTTGTACCCTAGCTTCTTTTGTACTAGTTCCTCTGTTCATCGGTTATTCGGTTCAGATGAGATGCTACCCGTGCTGTGAGAGCAGGACGACCGGCAACGCGTCGCTTCAGTGAAGTACGCCGGAGCGTGCGTTTCAGGACAACTTTCAGCCAACAAAAAAGGCAGCCGCACGGCTGAGTTAGCCCTGCCCACTTGATTAATAGATACTAATTTCAGAGATTAAACACGGTCATGTTGGAACGGATTATAGCTAGAAGATTGGAGCCCTCAACATCGGCACACACGCAGTCGCCCAGGGCCTGAACGTGCTGAATCGGTGGGCCTGCTAAGATACACCCCCATCCAGTTTTAAATTGAAATTCTCTAGCTCAGTTAATAAAGAAAACGATACCATACCATCGTCACTTTAAATTTAATATGACCGACCAACTGTAAATTCAACTACATGGCTTTTAGCATTTCAACTGTAAATTAGCTGGATGTGTCAAGTATACGAGTTCACATCCTCTGCATGGTAGTACAAAATTCAGAGAATGTACTGTAGCTTGAATTAACTATATTTTCAACCGTTGGATCGGATTTCAACAGAGCTGATTAAATGCTATAGTATACATGAACACTAGGAAATGACATTACCGTAAACCAGATTACTGTTGCTATAAATTAATTGCTACTGTTTACAATACTTACAGCAGACTACTGTTTATCCTCTCCCATTTTACTGTACCAGCTGCTGCAGTTCTCTGCATTGGTCGAACCAATGCAGAGGATTTGCATCCCAAGTATACTGCATCGAACAGGAGGCTTTGCTGTTAATAATGTCGCTAAAAGTTGTTCCGCAAAACAATAATAATAATGTTGCTGAAAGTACATAAACAAATGGTTATGAATTCAAACCGGGATAAGGAACTAACCATGATGCAAGTAGGTAATTCAGATAAGATCTTGGTATCGCTTAGGTCAGCGCGCCGAGAAAATCCTCCGAAAGAGAAGCTAGATTCGTATCGGTCGGCCACGTCCTTCTTCACCCGGCCGTATCGTGCAGACCGGATCTGATGCAGCTAAGCTAAGGCAGTGTTACAGCAGAAGGTGGTAGACGGGCGCAAGGGTAGAGGGTGGAGTTTGTGGAGCTGGTGTCGGAGGCGGAGAAGATGATGGAGCCGAGGGAGCTGTCGGCCGAATCCGAAGAGTGAAGAGAATCAGGTAGTGAAGCGCTATGAAGGAGAGGACTGAGGTGTGGGATCAGGTGTGTGCGGTGTAACCCACAGGGCTGCGACCCGCCGGGTGTGTAAAATGGTCAACACCCGCTTCGGTGGAGAACAAACCAGAGAGAAACGAAATTTGTTTGCCGCTCGCAATCGTACTTCGCCTGTCGCGCGCTCCGCTCGACGCTGGCGACTCCTGCTCCTGCTCATGCCGCGAGTCGACGAGTGGATGGCCACGGGCTGCCACAGTTGGTAATCAGAGCTAACCTTCCTCGGTGTTGTTTTTTTCGGGGGAGGGGGTGGGACGTGCTATGATCGGATTCACTATAGGAAATCTAGCACATCACGACGACCAATTAAACTAACTTAGGACGGCCTTAGTCCCATGGCCGTCGTAAGTTACGGGACCGTCGTAACTTACGTGTAACTTACGACGGCCGTATTCCTAAGCCGTCGTAAGTTAAAGCGTTGTCGTAAACTAAGAGTAACTTACGACGACTTAGATTATAAACGTCGTAAGTTGCGGGTTTTAACCGCCGCCCCGGTGCAGGCTCGAGCCCGCACCGCCGCCGCTGCCACCGTACCGCGCCTCCCCCCGCGCCGCCCCCAGCGCCACCACCACCATCCCCAGTGCCGCCGCCTCCGCCCCTAGCGCCACCGCCCCTAGCGCAGCCGCCGCCCCTAGCGCTACCGCCACCACCCCCAGCGCCGCCGCCCCGCGTCGCCCCCAGCGCCGCCGTCCCCAGCGCCGCCGTCGAGGTCCCCTAGCCCCCCACGCCGCCGCCCCCAGCGCTGCCGTCGAGGTCCCCCAGCCCCCCACGCCGCCGCCCCCAGCGCCGCCCCGAGGTCCCCCGGCCCCCCGCGCCGCCCCGAGGTCCCCCGGCCCCTCGCGCCGCCCTTGCTGCGCGCCGCCCCGAGGTCCCCCGGCCTCCCCACGCCGCCCCACGCTCCCCCGGCCGCGCCGCCGTCCCGCGCCTCCCCGCGCCGCCGCCGCTAGGCCCCAAGCCCATCCCGCTTCGCCGCCACTTCGAGGTACGTTTTATTTAGTAATTAATTTAGTTAATTTAGTTCGTTTAGGAATTAATTTAATTAATTTATTTTATTTAGTTCATTTAGTAATTAATTTAGTTCGTGCAATAATTAATTTAGTTTATTTAGTTCATTTACTAAGTAATTTAATTCATTTTATTTCATTTAGTAATTAATTTAGTTAATTTAGTAATTAATTTAGTTTTTTAGTTTTTTTATTAATTAGTTTAGTTAATGATTTAATTTATTACTTAATTAGATTACTTAATTTTTGTTTAGTGTAGTATTAAGTTAGTTTTATATTTCTTTTAAAATTTTGAGTTAGTTGATTATTAAGTTAGTAATTTTAGCTTAATTTGATTGCTTGAGTGTATAATATCGATATATATATAAACGGGCTTCGGGTCGACTCAGCCCGACACAACCCATATATGGCCTGACACGGGCCATTTAAAGGTCAATGGCCATGGCCATGGCCACCGCCGAGACAACCATTGAGAACCGTGTGGTTTCGATCAAGAAGCGTCATTGGTACGACTATCGGAACCTTGGCCGACGGAATTTAATGTATAATAACGACGGTCAGAACCTTGGCCGTCGTAAGTAAGTAAATTGTCAGAATTTAATTACTATTTACGACAGCTAAAACCTAAACTATCGTGAGTTAAGAAGCAGTCTTAAATATAGAACATAACCCTATATCACGTGGCCTGCGCGCGCGGCCCACTCACGCGCGCGACCCGCCGACTGCCGCCGCCACCGCTCCGCCTCACCCTCACCGAGCCGCGCCGCCTCCACCCCGCCCTGCCGCCGCGCCCCCTCTTGGGGCATAACTTAGGACGGCTGACCCACTTCTCTCTCTCTCTCCCTTCTCTATATCGTTCTTTCCTCTCTTTTAAATGACTCAAAAGCGAAAGATTGACGTAAACCTATAAAATATGCATCACCCATTTTGAACCGGCCCGTCTCACATGTGTTACGCATGTGAGGCGTGTAAGTTTGGAATTGTCCCTTTTTGGACAGCCTTGGAGTGATCGAGAGGGCGTTTTTATGATGAGACGCGGGATCTGGATTTGGACGTAGTTTTGACAGCGTAACCCTAATGTTCTCTGCTGCATCATTTTCTGGTGCAGTTGGAGAACAACGGAGTTATGCTGCCGAAATTTTGTCTGAATCTAGACCCCTTGTCTTGTCATAAGCACGTTTCTCTCGGTCACTCTTGGGTGGGTTTTGTAACACCCTCAAATTCATTACCATGCATTGCATACATTTTTCATGTAGAGAAACATTGTAAAAGAAGTATAAATGGAGAAAGAACCCTAGAAATGGAGAAATAACTATAGAAATGGAGAATGAACCATAGAAATGGAGAAAGAACCATAGAAATGGAAGAAGAGCCATAGAAATGGAGAAGGGAATATAGAAATGGAGAATGGGACATAGAAATGGAGAATGTGACATAGAAATAGAGAGGGGAATGTAGAAATGGAAAAAGGGACATAGAAATAGTGAGAAACAGAAAAAAGATAGCTGAAATGAGCATTCCCAAATTTCCCCCAAATATTCCCCAAAAATTCCAAATTCCCCAATTCCCCAAAAGGGGAATTTTCCCCACATTTGGGGGAATTTTATCCCCAGGGCTGCCGCACCCAACTAGGGGAAAAAGTTAGTTGAGTTCCAGATTGACTAGGACTCTTGGTTGAGTTCCAATTGGAGTAGGACTCCTCTTTTCTCCCCCTTATAAATACAACCCTCAGCCACCCCCCTTGGGCCGCAGCCCCCCCTCCCAAGTCGCCGAGTTGGAGCCCCCCTCCAAGTCACCGAGTTGGCCACCCCCCTGCCGGAGTTTGGTCACCGGTGAGCCCCGCCGTCGAGCCCCGCCGTCGAGCCCCGTCGTCGAGACCCGCCGACGAGCCCCGTCACGCCTCGCCGTCGCCGGAAAAGAAGCCGACGATCTGACCTACCCTAATCTTCCATAGAAAAATCTCCCGTTGCTGCCGTTGCTAGGAGAAAGGCCCTGCCACAGGAAGGAAGTGAGGTAGGTCTTCATTATCCATCTTACGACGTCGCCGCTGTTTCTACGCATCCGTTTTCTTCGCCCCTTTCGATCAGAAACTTTTGTGTGTGGGCAGATCACGTTTTGATCAATTTTTGACGGTGGAATTGATCTAGATCTTTAGTCAAGATCATCACCACGCCCACACTTGATCCCTACACCCTTGTTCATCATAAAACCCTATGAAAGCCCATTAAAACATGCAAGAACACGTACAAACTAGTTTAATAAAACTGCACTATAGGATTTGCATTTATCTACCCTATTGCATCTTGAGTAAAGTTTGTGCATGATGATTGACTGCTGTAAATCTTGTAGGTGTGTGGTCTTAAGTAGAAGGACAAGCTCAAGAGGCCGTCTACGAGGAACAGGTGGAGTACTAGGCGTGCGCACTACCGTCAACATGCCTGTGGAGTTGAAGTTGGATCTTGCTGTTTAGTTATTTCCGCTGTCGTTTAGAGACTTCCGCTGCAAGAATAAGTTAGATATTCATGAGTGAGACATTGAGTCATTGTAATAAAGTAGTTAAACACTATTTATTCGTGGTTATATTCTGAATTCAGTTTGTGGATTATATGTGTATGTGTGATGAACATCCTGGGCACACATATGCATTCACTTGGTTCTATTTCCGGAACCGGGTGTCACAGTTTAGGACCTATCCTTTCCAATAGATGTAGGGCCGTGACATAAATAAATTATAAATTAACTATAATTTCCTTGACATTAAACCGCAGATTCAAACATGGGTGAGGACCGTAGTTGGATGTATACCGGTTGGAAGAACAGTTCTGGTGGTCACTCGGATGAGTGGTTCGCCAAGACAGATGCTTTTGTAGATCGAGCTTTTTCATTGTCAATGATCGGTAAGGTGCGGTGCCCATGTACGAATTGCCGAAATACCAAGTTTTTGGACAAAATGACGGTCTCGATATACTTGTGTCGAAATGGTTACGTGCCACATTATGAGGTGTGGACCTTCCACGGCGAGACAACTTCTCAAACTGTACAAGAAGTGTAAGAGGAAAATGATGATAACATGGGGGTTGATAGGATGGATGAGATGCTTGGAGCTATACAACCATAGTTTACGGAGGATCCTCCTACAATGGAGGTTGAAGCGTTCTTCAAGCTTCTCAAAGCTTCAGAAGAGCCGCTGCATGAACACACTGAAGTGACCCTCCTCACTTTCATGACTAAACTTATGGCTAAGTCTAAGTACTTCTTTTCTAATAACTGCTACAACGACATTATCAAATTGATCAGCGATATCCTTCCACAATCTTATAAAGTACCTAAGTATATGTATCAGGCGAAGAAATTGCTTTCCGGTCTTGGTATGAAATATAAGAAGATTGATGTGTGTCCAGACGATTGCATGCTTTTCTGGAAAGAGCATGGAAAAGAGAAGAAATGCTTAAAATGTGGTGAATCAAGGTTTATCGAAGTTGTTAATAACGATGGTGACAATGTGATGATATAAGTCGCACGTAAGCAACTTCGTTACTTACCCGTGACACCTCGGTTGAAGCGGCTATTTCTATCAAAAAGAACGGCTAGACACATGAGATGGCACAAAGAAGGTGTACGTGAGAACAATGGAGTCATGATACACCCGACCAACGGTGAGGTATGGAAGACGCTTGACCGGTTAGATCCAGACTTCAGTTGTGATGCGAGAAATGTTCGCATCGGGTTGGCGACAGATGGATTCTCCCCGTTCAGTACAAACGCCACACCATACTCCTGTTGGCCCGTCTTTGTTATTCCGTACAATCTACCACCAGCTCTTTGTATGAAGTACGAGTTCATGTTCCTTAGCCTCATTATACCTTTAATTTTGCAGTCTGACTCACAGTCATCAGAGTCAGAGGTTAGGGCGCCGCCACAGGCTAGCCAACCCTCGGAGTCGGCTACCCTCCCTTCGGAGCCGGCGAGCATGGAGCCTTCGGGCTCTAGTGGTGACCAGCCTTCCGGGTCACCGGACGTGGTGCCCGCGCAGAGGCGACAAACGAGGAGGACCCAATTTGCGGCTCCTCCTCCTGTTCCTCGTGAGCGGGTCACTATTCATCTAGTTGGAGACAGGTAAAAAAATCATATACTATTACATATTTCATGATGTCTACGTTACTTACTGAGTTAACAAACTTTGCAGATCTTGGTATGACTGTTCGTTCACGGGCCAGGGACACCACAAGCAGGTTAACGGTGTCATCGGGGCTTTAGTGCGTTTGCACTATCCCGGTGTCATCGATGGTGTCCCTGCTTTTTCATGGGACGACTACGCTCGTGTCTCGCACGAGGTGCACGACACCCTTCAGGGGGCCGTGTGGAACGATTTTATGGTAAGTTTAAATGTTTACATTCTTTAGCTCATTTAAATTGTTAATGCATATTGATTAAATGTTTTTTTTCTTAAAGCTGAGGTACCAGTTAGAGGAATCGAGCGAGAGCATGATGGAGCACGCGACAGTCATGTTCCACATAAACCCTCGGAAGCTCGTGACACAGGCGTTGTCGTACGCCCGCATACAGGCCGTTAACGACTACCAGAGACGACATCAACAGCAGCAGGAACGAGGTCCTTTTAGAAGGGACTCCGACACGTACTTGACAGAGGATCAATACGCAGAGGTAAGTTCTAATTCTTAAAAAATTTCAATAGCTACTTATGTTAACAGTTGAATGATATAATAAATATGTGTAGGTTAGTATTTCCTGATTAGAGGGTCAACCCGACGCATACCGTGCTCCCTGTCGGTATTGGGCTAGCGATGAATTAAAAGCTAAGTCCATGAGGGCTCGAGGTGAGACGGGCGCAGTACCGACTGAGACATGGCTCAGCTCTGATACCCCGCTGACGCGACCCACTCAACCGAGACAGGCCACTCGCCCGGGAATCGCATTGGGTGGTGCCGTGTTGTGCGGCACCCAACAGCACACATATGAGGAATAATGTATTACATAAAACAATAGCGGAAGCTTACAAGTTTTTCTTTGTAAATACTTTACATCAAGTAACTACAGCGGAAGTCTATATCAACTCACGTCGAATAACTAAGAGCACTCGAGATGAAGTCCAGCCCGCGGACTCCTCTCGCTAGCAACACGAAGAAAACAGCAGCGGCTGGGTTCTCCCTGTTTCAAATGACTCGGAAGTCTCCGACTCTCACCAGACAACCTTCTTTTCAGCATCGATGTTAACCTGCAAAACCACTCATATAGCAAGCGTGAGCACATAGGCTCAGCAAGTCTGACCCGTCTCTCCTAAACAAGAAACTCTACATGTACGACGATTGCAATTAGGTTGGCTAGATTTACATAAAGGACTCGCCTAAAGTCGATCCTTAACTTTTAGATTTTAAGCCTCATTGTGCAAACCTTGAGCCGAAAAGCATCGCAACTCCACAATCGAACAAGAAACACTTTGTTGCGATGCTCCTTGCACAAAGTGAAAGTAAACTTTAATGAGCCTATCTCTAATTCAATCATGGTTGTAATACAAGTTATAGTACAGCCTTATCAAGTTCAAAGATAAACAATTCCAGTTGTTACTACGTCAAGACGCAGTGGGCAAGTATGCTCATATAACCGTGAGCGACGGTGATTCGAATCAGTACACGCCTGGACTACACGACACGTACACCCGTACTCCGAGTTGCCGGCAGCAACCTCGACTGACATTGTACGCGGCCACCTTTCCCAAGATCTTCCACATTGGACACAGTCCAACTGCCCCGAGTACGCAAGCTCCCTCAAGGTACATACCCGCTGTGGTACGTTCTTGAGCAAGGTACCTCCTGCTACCCTGACGCCGAAAGCCTAAGGCAGTTGGAAAAGTTCCACTATGGATCTCCCAAGGTACATCGGTTTCCTGGGTCCCATATAGCCAGTATGTGCCCGGTACACAACTCAAACTTGTCCAACAGGGCCAAGTACGGACGGGCCTTAACCGACACAGGCAGGGCTATGCACGCACGGCCTGCAACCTGCTGCATCTAAACCTCCCTGCCCGGTCTCCATTTCTTATGTGTGAACTTTCCTCATCTTTTCTAATTCAGACCCGTTCCGAGTAAACCAGCCGTAAACTCGCGAGCAGATTCAAACTACTCGTATTCTACCGGACCTTTCCTACTAACATTAGCATAGCCAAATTCCCTCGAGGAGTTGCTATTCTACCCTTTCTCTCTTAGGTGTTTCTGGTCATGCAAGTGGGGTTTTCAATATCATCTAGACGTAATACAATCAACGATGCAAAGCTATGATCTCTACAAATGAAAATGCTTTATAAAACGGTTTAAATGTAAACCGGGGCTTGCCTATTTTGCAGGTGACTAAGGTTATAGTCAGTTAGTGACGATCACTTGGAGTTTGATCACTTGTTTTCCTCCTTCCTTGATCTTCACTTCAAGTCCTTCTCACCTTCTTCACGTATATGCTACACGATATGATTATGCATATGTATTTAATTGAAAAGCTTTTGCTAATAAGATCTAATGACATTTTTAAAACTGGAACTCTGTTTAAGAATTTAAAATGACACTGGTGCTAGTGGTTTGGGTTGGGTTTAAACACTATGATCAAGTGTTGAGTGCCTTTCCCACCTAAGTGTTGATCACCTTAATAGGTTACCTAAGACAGTGGTGATCCAGAGCTCCAATGGAGCTGGGAATTTTAATGTGAGTTCCTTGTCACAAGAAAGTCCTCTGGACCAAAATTTAGCACTTTTCATAGAGTGGTTTATTCAGAATAATTCTCTAAGTGTTTAGTAAAGATGAATTAATTCTGAGGTAACACCCATGTTCATGTCAAACTCAGTGAACCACAATTTCAATTATAGTTCATAGAGTCCACATGAATTTTACTAGGATTTTTGGAGCCAAGAATTTCCCAGAACTGAATTTACAAGTTTTGGAAATTCTCTGAAAAATGTTTCTGTATTCATTTGAATACAGGAACTTACAATCTGAATTACCCTGATCAATTCAACTCCAAATGAGCTGAAACTTTTACAGGAGTCTAATAACACCCTAAAGAATATTCTGGCAAAATTTGAGGATCTTTGGATAAACCAAACTCCTTCTAAAATTCTTTTTCTGAAAAGTTCTAAAGAATTTTCTAGAATTAAATAAAGACTTTCATACAAATTGGGTTACATAATTGGATAGAGTTTGTCAATCTGAATCTAACCCAATTTGAATCACTAATTTTGGAGGTTCCTAGCAAAAGTTATGCTCTTCTAAAGTTTGGGGAAAATCAGGAATTTGAATAAATCCGAGAAATGTTTAAACTGACTCTGGGACCAAGGGGCACGTGTCTGCTGCCGGGAGCGTGCCGCACGGGGTCACAGGGTTGTTTCCCGCGCTGTCACAGCCGATCTGGCGCCACAGAGGATCTAGCTCTTCTATCCCGAGTCACTGGCACGCGGGCCCGGGGAGGTCGTCTTCCACCTCTCGCTCCCGCGCGATTCCGCCGCCGGGCTCGCCGGAGAAGCTCCGGAATCGGTCGTCCGGCCACCCCTGACGCTGAAACTCGCCGCCAGACCCTAATTCAACATGAGGAACACGCTGGTGGGGTTTTCTCGAGCTGGCAGGGCCCCCAAACTAGCCCGCGACGGTGCAACGGTTCGGACGAAGTCCGGCGACGTCGCCCCGATGCCCTAAGCCTTCTAGGCTTCGGTTTCCAAGCTCTAGAGCACCGGCGGACGCTAGGGATCATCGACGTGGAAAAGAAATGGCTCGGAGAGGGCTCTAACTTAGGGTTCACCGTGCACCCGACGGTCTCTACCACAACCGCCGTTAGAAAGATCGAAATCACGCCGTGCAGAGCAGGTTTCTAGCTAGGTTCCTAAAGGAAAGTTATTGCTAAGCAAGTCTACGTCCCTTGTGTGCAATTTGAAATGCTCAAAATGAATATAACTCGAGGATCTCACGGATTCATACCCGCGGGTCAGTTTTCACCGGCCGGAGAAGATTTCTGAAATTCGTCGACCAGCGGCGAAGACAGGCTTTGTGCTTCGGGTGGAAGCTGCACGGAGCTCCTGCGCACCCAAAAGTGGCCTCGCTTGGTCGTGACAATCTTTGGAGGAGGCTGTCCACGGGAGCACGCCGCCGCTGTTGTGTGACGGCCGCCGCGGAAACTCGCCGTTCTCGGTGCAGAGAGCGTGAATCCGCTCGGTGATGGCTCGAGGAAGTCGTGAGGACGATGGTGGGGTTGTTTTGCTGCTCAAAGGTTCTGCTCACTTGAATTTCCCGAGCTCCCGAGCGATCGAAGCCGGGCGGCTGCGTCTCTGTCGTTCGGTGCGAAGGAGAGAAGAACAGCACCGTGGCTTCGGTTAAGAGGCGGGAGAGGGCGTGAGGCGGTAGCTACCAACGTCCAGCAGCTCTCCAGCGCGAAGAAACCCAGCAGGAGGTGGCTGCGGCCGAGCTCGGTGTCGACCGGAGGAAAACCGGTCTCGGCCGTTGCTTCGCGTGGGAGGAGAGCAAATGAAGACTGAGGACTGAAGATCTTTTGCAATTTCAGTGCTCCCAATGACATGTGGGTCCCACATGTCAGTCCTCCTTATCTCTTCTAAAATATCTCCCCAATTTGAATATTGATGGAATTCAATTGTGGGAGTTTAAATCTGAGAGGCATTTGGATAATTGGGCAAGTTTTATCCAAATTCAAATGTGCATTTGAATTCTTTGTCAATTAAAGTCCATTTGAAAAATGGGTTGCAAATCATTTCCATAAATCATGAAACTTTGCACACCCCCTAATTTGGACCCAAGGAATTCAAATATGAAACCTGATTTTTAATTTGGCTGTTGCAAATGAGATTTGTAGAACACCAGTTTGGAAATTCCTAGTGTTGCTCTCATTTGAATTTTATTTTGAACACATTGTTCCAAATCTGATTTTTGTTTTCTCACACATATGGGAACTTCTCATCCTTGTTTTAGACCCCTCTAGGGTTCCAAGTTCTCAAATAAACGTTTGACTTGTGTGAAGAAAAACCCTCATGTGTGTTATCACATGTGGAAAAGTTTTAACAAGTCCTAAATTTCATACATATGAAACCAACTTTTGCAAATAAGTGTTTCTTTGTATTCATAATTTTGGGACCTTTACATTCCTCCCCCCTTAAAAGGAATCTCGTCCCGAGATTCAAAAGAAGAACGAGGTGGGAGGTAATTACAAGGTTTATGACAAAAGCTCCGGATAGTTCTTGTGGATGTAATCTTCGGATTCCCACGTCGCCTCTTCCAGGGTATGATTACTCCACAGGACTTTGTAAAATTTCAAAGTCCGGTTCCTGGTGGTCCGGGTCTTTTCGTCGATAATCTGTACAGGTTGCTCGACGTAGGTGAGATCCGACTTCAACTCGTCAATGTCTTCAGTGCGGATGGCAGCGGTAAACTTAAGACATTTCTGCAGCTGGGACACATGAAATATGTCTTGAATACCGGCAAGGCTTGCCGGTAGTTCCAGCCGGTAGGCTACAGTTCTGCACTTCTCCGTGATAGTGAACGGACCCATGAATCGGGGAGCAAGTTTCCCCTTGACACCGAACGGATGAATCCCCTTCATCGGAGACACACGAAGATACACGTGCTCTCCGACTTCAAAATGCAGCGGTCGACGTCTCTGGTCCACGTAGCTCTTTTGACGAGATTGGGTAGCTTTGAGGTTCTCTTGTATTATCCGAACTCTCTATTTGGCTTCATTGACAAGATCAACCCCGAACGTTACTCGTTCACCGGATTCGCACCAATTCAATGGTGTACGGCACTTCCGGCCGTATAGAGCTTCATATGGTGCCATTTTGATGCTCGTCTGATATCCGTTGTTGTACGAGAACTCCGCCAGCGGTAAGTGATCATCCCAGCTCTTACCGTGGTGGATGGCACACGCTCTCAGCATATCCTCTAGTATTTGATTCACCCTCTCAGTTTGCCCATCGGTTTGAGGGTGATACGCAGAGCTTATAATCAACTTTGTCCCCAAGGATGCGTGTAGCTTCTCCCAGAAACGGGCTACGAACAACGATCCTCTATCTGACACAATGGTACGGGGAACTCCATGTAAGCACAAGATCCATTCTATGTACAGCTCTGCATACTGCCTTGCGTTATACCTAGTATGCACCGGGATGAAGTGTGCTGATTTGGTTAACCGGTCCACGATTACCCAAATCGAATCATGGTTGTGGGAGGTCATCGGCAACCCGACGATGAAGTCCATGCTTAAGTCTTCCCCCTTCCATGCCGGTACTTGCAACGGCTGCAACAGGCCTGACTTCTTCATGTGGTCGGCCTTGACTCTTCGACACGTATCACACTCTGAAACGTACTTTGCAACCTCACGTTTCATACGTGTCCACCAAAACTTCTTCCGGAGATCTTGGTACATTTTATTACTGCCTGGATGAATGGAAACCTTGGACAAATGAGCTTCATCCAAAATTTTCTCCCGTAGTCCCATATCCCGGGGTACTACTATCCGGTCGTTGAACCACAAAATACCTTCATCATCCTTCCGGAAGCACTTCATTTCTCCGTTGTCTATCCTCCGCCGTATGTGAGACATACCCTTGTCTTTTCGTTGAGCTTCCATGATCTCCTCTCGGATAGTAGGAATGAGAGCGAGATTATAGAGAGTTCCATACGGAATGACACGGAGGCTTGGTTCTTCATCATCCAATTCAGCAATAGTTAGGTGATGGATATGCGCCTTACGACTGAGTGCATCAGCGACCACATTCGCCTTTCCTGGATGATAATGAATCTCAAGTTCATAATCTTTAATGAGCTCTAGCCATCTTCGTTGCCTCATGTTCAATTCTTTCTGAGTGAAGATGTACTTCAAGCTCTTGTGGTCGGTGTAGAGGTGTACAAGATTTCCGAGCAAGTAATGCCTCCACATCTTCAAAGCAAGGACCACGGCAGCTAACTCAAGATCATGAGTTGGATAATGCTGCTCGTGAGTTCTGAGTTGACGAAATCCATAAGCGACCACTCGTCTTTCTTGCATCAGCACGCAGCCAAGACCGATGCCAGATGCATCGCAATAAACGTCGAATGGTTTTGTCGTATCCGGCTGAGCAAGAACTGGGGCTGTTGTGAGATGCTTCACTAAAGTCTTGAAAGCTTGTTCACACGCAGCACCCCACACAAATCTGGTGTTCTTCTTTAATAATTCCGTCATCGGTTTAGCAATCTTGGAAAAACTCGGAATAAACCTCCGGTAGTAACCCGCTAAACCGAGGAAGCTTCGGATTTCATGTACTGACTTTGGTGACTCCCATTTCTGCACTTGGATAATCTTACTCGGATCTACAGCGATGCCCTCCGCTGAAATGATGTGTCCGAGAAAAGGTACTTGATTAATCCAGAATTCACACTTGCTGAATTTTGCATAGAGCTGATGATCTCGCAATCTTTGTAGCACAATATGCAGATGTTCAGCATGTTCTTCCTATGACTTGGAGTACACCAAGATATCGTCGATGAAGACAACGACGAATTTATCCAACTCCGGCATGAACACTGAATTCATCAGGTACATAAAGTGTGCCGAGGCGTTGGTCAAACCAAAAGACATAACGAGATACTCATACAGCCCGTATCTCGTTGAGAATGCCGTCTTCGGAATATCTTCTGTCCGGATTTTAATCTGGTGATATCCGGACCGAAGATCCATCTTTGAAAATACCTTCGCACCCACTAATTGATCGAAGAGCATATCAATGCGAGGTAGTGGATACTTGTTCTTGATGGTAACGGCATTCAAAGGACGATAATCAACACAAAGCCGTAGTGTTTCGTCCTTCTTCTTGACAAACAACGCTGAACAACCCCAAGGTGACGAACTTGGTCGTATAAAGCCCTTGCTCATTAGGTCATTCAGCTGTGTCTTCAATTCTGCCAGTTCATTGGATGCCATCTTGTACGGCCTTCGTGATATCGATGTTGTTCCCGGTATAAGTTCAATCTTGAACTCAACGTCTCGCTCGGGCGGCATGCCCGTTAAATCCTCGGGAAATACATCCGGATACTCACGTACCACTGGAATGTCCTCTATCTTGACAGCTTCCGTATGGTTCACTGCTGCAATCTGCTGCCGTCTGGCGCCCAGAATTAATATATGAAGACCGTGCTGTGGGGAGTTGAGCTCAACGGTCCTAGAGCTGATGTTAAGAACTGCTCTGTGGTAATTCAACCACGACATCCCCAAAATGATGTCGATCTTCAGACCCTCCAGAATAATGACAGTCGTAGGGTATATTCTACCCCCCAAACAAAGAGGTGCTCGGGAGACAACCTCGCTTGCGGTACTGCTGCCTCCGGGTGAAGATATGAGGTATTGCCTCTTTGTATAAACTGTTTGGAGCTGATGTTGAGCCACAAAAGATTGGCTAATGAAGTTGTGTGTGGCACCGGAATAAAAGAGAACTACAACCGGTAGCTGATTCAGGGAAAACATCCCTGCTAAAGCGGCTTCTCCTTCCGGAACATCATCAATCACAGTATAGTGAATGTTGCCCCTTATTAGCCCTCCTATCTGCAGATTGAGGTACGGATCGTATTGTTGTAAATATGATGACCTGTAGCCTCGAATTTCCTCCGGACATTGCCTAGCATAATGGCCCGTACGCCCACAAGTCAAACACGGATGCCTCTCCGGTTCTTCATTGACTTGCGGTGGACTGCTAGGTACACATGGCTGCAGCGATGGAGCACAAACCACCGTCTGATGCTGCGGCTGTGGAGGTGGTGCAAGTTGTAGAACTTGACCAGCAATCAACCTCGGAGGAGTTGATCGTACAGGTGGCCTCCATCTTTCACCGGGTGGCATTTGATACACCAAACGGTACTTTTGAGGCACATAACTTGTGCTGACCTGCTCGATCTCACTCATCTTTCTCTTCTCGGCTTGCCACTCAAGTGTCGGCTTCTCTTGAATGAAAGCCGCATCGACCATGTCGGTGTAACTGCCGTTATTGTGTATGGCTAGCTTTTCCCGTAATATGGCACTCAGGCCATGGAAGAATAGGTCACACCGTGCCTCTTCTTTCGCCACATATTCGGGAGCATATTGGGCCAAAAGATTAAATCTCCTGACATACTCAAGGACACTCATGTCCCCTTGCTTCAAGCCCAAAAATTCCTCCCGCTTTGCCTTGACAATACCTAGTGGTATGTAATGAGTACGAAAGGCTTCACAAAACTCACTCCATGCTACTTGATGGTCCTCCGGAATGGTGGCAAGATGATCCACCCACCAGTTTCCGGCTGCTCCATGGAGTTGTTGAGCGGCAAACTTTGTCTTCTGGTATTCATCACACTTGAATACTCCAAATTTTGACTCCATGACACGAAGCCATTGATCTGCTTCCACAGGTTCGGTGACTTCAGTAAAAATTGGCGGTTGAGTCGCCAAGAAATCCAGATAAGCGTTCCGAGGTGGAACGACTTGTTGCGTGTTCTGGAGTACGCCTTGCTGTACCAAAGCTTGGAGTAAGCGTGTGTGTTCTTGCGTTGCTTCTTGGAGTAGCCTAGTGTTCTCTTGGTTAGACTCGACGACTCGAGTCATAAGATCCATCCATCCCGTGGATGGTGGTTCCGATGGTGGAATAGAAGCATCACCACCTCGACGAGAACTTCCGGCCCTACTCCTAGAGCGAGTACGAACCATACTGCAAAATGTAGTTGAGATGAGTTAAACAAGAAGTCAGCAGTATGTGAGACTAATGGAAACATGATTATGTCAAAACTTTATGAAAGCATTAACAAAATTCATGTTTACAAAACTCCTTAGTAGGCATAACTATCCAGCCTATCTGTACAGGACAGACCTTTATGCACTATCTACAGATTTTGATCTAGTTAAGAGCATTTTCATAACTCAAGTTGAATGCCAAAGTTAAATTTAACTTCAGTATCTTTCCAACGAGTACTCATATGCCCCCAGATCATCTCCGGATTAAAAGTTATGATTTTCCAAAGTTGACAGAATTCCTGGATAAAATTTGCCAGCACCTCCTTTGTACGTGGCTGATTTTATCACAGTTGTATATGTAAATACAATAAGAACCTGAACAAACTTTGAACTACAACAATGTTGCACATTTCATAACCTACCCGATGGTGTATCATAGGCTTCTTAAGGGTTTCTCTACCGAAAGTTATGGCTTAAAAACAGAAAGGTCCAGAGAGGTTTTGTTGCTGTCCTGGTTCTGGACAGTTTACCATCCTCTGAACTTTCTACCCATTTAGCGTGTGATTTTGCTCTGGAGCTCTACAAATAAGTTGTAGATCACTTGAAAATATTTACAGAACTGTATCATACACCTTAATTGGGTCAAGCTACTCAGAGTTATGCTCTGTTAAAGTCCAGCAAGAATTCTTGCCGAAAACAAAGCACTCTGTTTTTGAAATCTTTGAAGCCTAGTCTTCCTCTCATTTGAATCTTAGCTCAAAATAAGAGTTCAGTAACTAATATTTGTTTCAAACTTTTGTTTTTAGTTGAAAGTTAGTTCATGAGTCATTTCTTCAAAGGAAAGGGGTTATTAAGTTTAGTACGGTGTCGATGCACCGTAAGAAGCATATCGGTACTACGTAGCCTCACCAAAAGAAAATCCTATCCGGATTATACCGGCATAAACGTATCTAGATGGCACTAAAACGATCACTCGCAAACGTGTTTTATTCGTACTACGATTTCGTGGTTAATCCTGCATAAGTCACACTCAATCGTCAGGTCCGGCTGCACACCGAACCCGGTATCCATATAGTTCTTACACCCGTCCGTCATCACTCGCACAGGTGTCCTCAAGCCAAACACGCCTTGAGCTACGTGTTCACGTTACTAACCACGTGACGGGGTTTCCCAAATTGCACCACGCACGCCAGGGACAGACGTTGCTCGAGTACCCCAAACGACATGAGGAGTCATAGAGGATACTAAAGCGGGTCGGGTTATCTGCCACCCGTGGGGCTCCACCCTTCAGCTTGTGCGCACTGGTCGACAGCGCTTACATGCATCCCCCAAGACATAACTTGTCCCGAGATGCACGATTTTCCGACATAACAAATAAGTTAGGTTTCCACCTTCATAATAAGCTAATAGTAATCCTTATGTGGGCCTAATACCGTTTCCTCACCGTATCCTAAAATTTTGTCGTAATACCTTCCTTATTCCGTGTGCTATTACCAAAGCGGATGTGATACCAGCTGAGACGGGCGCGGTACCGACTGAGACAGGGCTCAGCTCTGATACCCCGCTGACGCGACCCGCTCAACCGAGACAGACCGCTCGCCCGATAATCGCATTGGGTGGTGCCGTGTTGTGCGGCACCCAACAGCACACATATGAGGAACAATGTATTACATAAAACAATAGCGGAAGATTACAAGTTTTTCTTTGTAAATACTTTACATCAAGTAACTACAGCGGAAGTCTATATCAACTCACGTCGAATAACTAAGAGCACTCGAGATGAAGTCCAGCCCGCGGACTCCTCTCGCTAGCAACACGAAGAAAACAGCAGCGGCTGGGTTCTCCCTGTGTCAAACGACTCGGAAGTCTCCGAGTCTCACCGGACAACCTTCTTTTCAGCATCGATGTTAACCTGCAAAACCACTCATATAGCAAGCGTGAGCACATAGGCTCAGCAAGTCTGATCCGTCTCTCCTAAACAAGAAACACTACATGTACGACGGTTGCAATTAGGTTGGCTAGATTTGCATAAAGGACTTGCCTAAAGTCGATCCTTAACTTTCAGATTTTAAGCCTCATTGTGCAAACCTTGAGCCGAAAAGCATCGCAACTCCACAATCGAACAAGAAACACTCTGTTGCGATGCTCCTTGCACAAAGTGAAAGTAAACTTTAATGAGCCTATCTCTAATTCAATCATGGTTGCAATACAAGTTATAGTACAGCCTTATCAAGTTCAAAGATAAACAATTCCAGTTGTTACTACGTCAAGACGCAGTGGGCAAGTATGCTCATATAACCGTGAGCGACGGTGATTCGAATCAGTACACACCCGGACTACACGACACGTACACCCGTACTCTGAGTTGCCGGCAGCAACCTCAACTGACGTTGTACGCGGCCACCTTTCCCAAGATCTTCCACATTGGACGCAGTCCAACTGTCCCGAGTACGCAAGCTCCCTCAAGGTACATACCCGCTGTGGTATGTTCTTGAGCAAGGTACCTCCTGCTACCCTGACGCCGAAAGCCTAAGGCAGTTGGAAAAGTTCCACTATGGATCTCCCAAGGTACATCGGTTTCCTGGGTCCCATATAGCCAGTATGTGCCCGGTACACAACTCAAACTTGTCTAACAGGGCCAAGTACGGACGGGCCTTAACCGACACAGGCAGGGCTATGCACGCACGGACTGCAACCTGCTGCATCTAAACCTCCCTGCCCGGTCTCCATTTCTTATGTGTGAACTTTCCTCATCTTTTCTAATTCGGACCCGTTCCAAGTAAACCAGCCCTAAACTCGCGAGCAGATTCCAACTACTCGTCTTCTACCGGATCTTTCCTACTAACATTAGCGTAGCCAAATTCCCTCGAGGGGTTGCTATTCTACCCTTTCTCTCTTAGGTGTTTCTGGTCATGCAAGTAGGCTTTATAAAACGGTTCAAATGCAAACCGGGGCTTGCCTGTTTTGCAGGTGACTAAGGTTACAGTCAGTTAGTGACGATCACTTGGAGCTTGATCACTTGTTTTCCTCCTTCATTGATCTTCACTTCAAGTCCTTCTCACCTTCTTCACGTATATGCTACACGATATAATTATGCATATGTATTTAATTGAAAAACTTTTGCTAATAAGATCTAATGACATTTTTAAAACTGGAACTCTGTTTAAGAATTTAAAATGACACTGGTGCTAGTGGTTTGGGTGGGTTTAAACACTATGATCAAGTGTTGAGTGCCTTTCCCACCTATGTGTTGATCACCTTAATAGGTTACCTAAGACAGTGGTGATCCAGAGCTCCAATGGAGCTGGGAATTTTAATGTGAGTTCCTTGTCACAAGAAAGTCCTCTGGACCAAAATTTAGCACTTTCCATAGAGTGGTTTATTCAGAATAATTCTCTAAGTGTTTAGTCAAAGATGAATTAATTCTGAGGTAACACCCATGTTCATGTCAAACTCAGTGAATCACAATTTCAATTATAGTTCATAGAGTCCACATGAATTTTACTAGGATTTTTGGAGCCAAGAATTTCCCAGAACTGAATTTACAAGTTTTGGAAATTCTATGAAAAATGTTTCTGTATTCATTTGAACACAGGAACTTACAATCTGAATTACCCTGATCAATTCAACTCCAAATGAGCTGAAACTTTTACAGGAGTCTAATAACACCCTAAAGAATATTCTGGCAAAATTTGAGGATCTTTGGATAAACCAAACTCCTTCTAAAATTCTTTTGCTGAAAAGTTTTAAAGAATTTTCCAGAATAAGACTTTCATACAAATTGGGTTGCATAATTGGATAGAGTTTGTCAATCTGAATCTAACCCAATTTGAATCACAAATTTTGGAGGTTCCTAGCAAAAGTTATGCTCTTCTAAAGTTTGGGGAAAAATCAGGAATTTGAATAAATCCGAGAAATGTTTAAACTGACTGTGGGACCAAGGGGCACTTGTCTGCTGCCGGGAGCGTGCCGCACGGGGTCACAGGGTTGTTTCCCGCGCTGTCACAGCCGATCCGGCGCCACAGAGGATCTAGCTCTTCTATCCCGAGTCACTGGCACGCGGGCCCGGGGAGGTCGTATTCCACCTCTCGCTCCCGCGCGATTCCGCCGCCGGGCTCGCCGGAGAAGCTCCGGAATCGGTCATCCGGCCACCCCTGACACTGAAACTCGCCGCCAGCCCCTAATTCAATGTGAGGAACACGCTGGTGGGGTTTTCTCGAGCTGGCAGGGCCCCCAAACTAGCCCGCGACGGCGCAACGGTTCGGACGAAGTCCGGCGATGTCGCCCCGACGCCCTAAGCCTTCTAGGCTTCGGTTTCCAAGCTCTAGAGCACCGGCGGACACTAGGGATCATCAACGTGGAAAAGAAATGGCTCGGAGAGGGCTCTAACTTAGGGTTCACCGTGCACCCGACAGTCTCTACCACAACCGCCGTTAGAAAGATCGAAATCACGCCGTGCAGAGCGGGTTTCTAGCTAGGTTCCAAAAGGAAAGTTGTTGCTAAGCAAGTCTACATCCCGTGTGTGCAATTTGAAATGCTCAAAACGAATATAACTCGAGGATCTCACGGATTCATACCCGCGGGTCAGTTTTCACCGGCCGGAGAAGATTTCTGAAATTCGTCGACCAACGGCGAAGACAGGCTTTGTGCTTCGGGTGGAAGCTGCACGGAGCTCCTGCGCACCCAAAAGTGGCCTCGCTTGGTCGTGACAATCTTTGGAGGAGGCTGTCCACGGGAGCACGCCGCCGCTGTTGTGTGACGGCCACCACGGAAACTCGCCGTTCTCGGTGCAGAGAGCGTGAATCCGCTCGGTGATGGCTCGAGGAAGTCGTGGGGACGATGTTTGGGTTGTTTTGCTGCTCAAAGGTGCTGCTCACTTGAATTTCCCGAGCTCCCGAGCGATCGAAGCCGGGCGGCTGCGTCTCTGTCGTTCGGTGCGAAGGAGAGAAGAACAGCACCGTGGCTTCGGTTAAGAGGCGGGAGAGGGCGTGAGGCGGTAGCTACCGACGTCCAGCAGCTCTCCAGCGCGAAGAAACCCAGCAGGAGGTGGCTGCGGCCGAGCTCGGTGTCGAGCGGAGGAAAACCGGTCTCGGCCGTTGCTTCGCGTGGGAGGAGAGCAAATGAAGACTGAGGACTGAAGATCTTTTGCAATTTCAGTGCTCCCAATGACATGTGGGTCCCACATGCCAGTCCTCCTTATCTCTTCTAAAATATCTCCCCAATTTGAATATTGATGGAATTCAATTGTGGGAGTTTAAATCTGAGAGGCATTTGGATAATTGGGCAAGTTTTATCCAAATTCAAATGTGCATTTGAATTCTTTGTCAATTAAAGTCCATTTGAAAAATGGGTTGCAAATCATTTCCATAAATCATGAAACTTTGCACACCCCCTAATTTGGACCCAAGGAATTCAAATATGAAACCTGATTTTTAATTTGGCTGTTGCAAATGAGATTTGTAGCACAACAGTTTGGAAATTCCTAGTGTTGCTCTCATTTGAATTTTATTTTGAACACATTGTTCCAAATCTGATTTTTGTTTTCTCACACATATGGGAACTTCTCATCCTTGTTTTAGACTCCTCTAGGGTTCCAAGTTCTCAAATAAACATTTGACTAGTGTGAAGAAAAAACCCTCATGTGTGTTATCACATGTGGAAAAGTTTTAACAAGTCCTAAATTTCATACATATGAAACCAACTTTTGCAAATAAGTGTTTCTTTGTATTCATAATTTTGGGACCTTTACACGAGGATGCAAAGGGTCCGACGGCAAGCACAGCTATGGCGCCGATGGTCATTTGCATTTGGCTAAATGCATGGTAAGTGTATTATAAGTTCGTTTATGTGTTCATAATATATTTATCCTACTAACACGTATATACATGAGCGAGAGACCGGTCAGGAGCCTAGCACGACCCAGGTTTGGAAGAGAGGTCACAGGGGAAGTGACCCGTCGCAGCCGGGCCAGTGCAGTCAGGTCGCGACCGATCGACTGGTAAGTTTTCAAATTTTTTCAATTTAATTGTAACTAATATTATTATTTATATGCTTACACCATTTCTATGTTTTTAGGAAAAGTACGGGTAGGAGGTCGTCAAAATACACGGTGAAGGGTATGATTAGAAAAACGCGCCAATCGACCCTCAAGCCGTGTATGCATGCGGCGACGGGAAGGCCCATGGCCGGTGAGTTGGTTTCTTTGATTTATGTTTTCATTCTTCCTTCTTTTACTTATTATTTTTCTTTCTTTTGTAGGTTTTCCATTTTTGATGCAGTTGTCGACTCGAGGTCGGCGCGACCTGTGAGAGGCACTTCATCGACGCATGCTTCATCGGTTGGGCCACCGAGTGGCTGTCTCTCGCAGAGGGACTTGGAGTTCCGTGCCATGCAGAAGAGGCTGACGTGGACCTAGGAGGAGCTCAACAGGACGAGGGCCATCCAGGAGTACCAAGCCAACTAAATGACCCAGATGCAAGCATCGATGGTAAGTAATTTAAATTACTGTAGTTTACTTTCATAGAGCTTAAGTAATATGTATGTTCTACTATTTTGCAATTATAGGCCTTAGCTCGACAGAACAGCCAGCAGATCGCGATTCCTGCGTGGCAGCCGTCACAGGCAACCCCGTCACAGGAGCCCATAGCACAGGTGCCTCTGGTATAGGTAATAAACTTTTTAATATTGTATTATTCATTTAAGATAGGGAGAGAGGTAGATATAGAGAGAGATAGAGTGGTACAGAAAGGAGAGAGAGAGAGAGCGCGAGAGAGGGTGAGAGTGAGATGGAGAGACGGAGTGTTACAATACAGGAAGAGAGAGAGTGCAAGAGAGAGGGTGAGAGTGAGAGTGACAGAAAAAGGAGATGGATGATACAGAGATAGAGGAACAGAGTGAGAGAGAAGATGAAAAGTAGAGAGAGACGAAGAGAGTGAGAAAAAAGAGAAAGTCATGGATATCTGAATCCAAAATATGTCTAACTACTCATGTGCTTTGCAGGATTCAGCGACGGAGGCTTCGACTCCATCGCCACAGCTACCTGTTCCGGGAGGGATGCACGGAGACGGTTTCTTTGGCTCCGGAGGTAGTCGAGGGGATAGTGTGTAGCCCTTTTGTGTTTTGTGTTGTGTTTGATGCGTATGCCTCTGTTTAAGGCTGTTTACTACTGCTATGAGTATATATTGTCTATATTGTCTGTTCTGTGAGCTGACCATCGAGCCAGGTTAGTCATTTTTTGTTTTTTTAAAAAATTACAAACATAACTTACGACGGCCATTTCCTAGAAGCCGTCGTAAGTTAACTTCTGCTACTTACGACGGTCACCAGAACCATCGTAAGTTAGCCTCAATTACTTACGACGGCACTGAGCAAGCCATCGTAAGTAAAGTGGCTTGGGTCACCACGTGGCCTAGGCCGTTACTTACGACGGAAGCGCGACGCCATCGTAAGTTACTTAACTTACGATGGTAGCCGTCGTAAGTTATCTTATTTATGACAAAATAATTACCTGGGCTCGTCGCCGTTGTAAGTAACGGAATACCGTCGTAAGTTAGCTACTTACGACGGTTTACGGCTTAATTACGACAGTTCCGGCCGTCGTAAGTCAGTCGTATCCCTGTAGTGATTCCTTTGGCTTCAAACTTTAAATCCCTAGGAGCAAGCGAGGCGAGATCGCGGAGCTCACTCCCCTGTAAATCTGCTCAAGGTTGGTTCAGCTCGAGGTGATCGCAACGGCGCCCACAGCGAAGCCTTCGGTTCAGACTCAATTCGTGTTGGAGGAAATGGATGTGGTGGTGCGTGTTGAGGGAGAAAAGTGGGAGAAGGTGTTCACCGTGCTCGACGGAATTTTCTAGGCGTTTGGAGGTGAAAGATCGAGTGCAGAAGGAGTAGATCGAGCAGCAGGCTCTGGCTGCATCGGTGACCGAGCAGGCTGGTCGGGAGCGTGACATGCTGTTCCGACAAGTCCGGAAGACATGGAAGAGGGTTGCCTCTCTAACACTGGAGCGCATGGCGGAGGACATGGATCATTTCTCAGATGAGCAATCTCTGAGGTCGACTAGACTAAATGTTGAAGAGGAAGGAGATAGGAGTAGCAGAAGGGAGACTGATGAGCGGGGAGACAAGAGGTGCTCATCATCAGGAGAGGAGAATGCCAGTGGAGAGGACACAACAGCACCATAATTCAGGAGGGAGTGAGAAGTCTCTGCTCAAGCTATCCTTTCCGAGGTTTAATGGGGATAATCCTACAATTTGGCTAGACAAGTGTGCTGATTATTTTGAACTCTTTAATGTTCCTAAGACATTGTGGGTCAGGGCTGCTTCCATGCATATGAAAAGGAATGTAGCCAAGTGGCTACAAGTATACAATATCATGAATGGATTGTATCAAATTGTTCGCTACGACACTTCTCCCGGTATTGCTACTGCAGAGATCTGCGAAGGTTCGTTGTTTGGAGGGGCTAACGTCCCTAGATCGATTGAGACTGATGAGCACGGGTGAACACATACATTTACATGGTTTGGGCCGCCGGAGCGTAAAGTCCTACGTCCATGGGAGTGAGTGTCATATTGCTTGCGCGTGTGAGTGAGTTCGAGGATCGGAGATCGATCCCTTTGCCCAAAGGCTGCCCCGGTCCTTTTATAGTTCAAGGCCGGGGCAGTTACACTATGGCCCGGGCCCTGACAGGTGGCCCCGCGGTTGTCCGTAACCAATCTAGGGTATTTGCAGCTACATGTGGTGTCGCTGTCGGAGGAGTTAAGGCGCGCTGCCTGTCACGCCTGGCACCTCTGACCGGGTAGCGGTTGATTATGGCCGGTGAAGGCCCCCGTCTTGTCGCGCGTCCTCTCGGTCTGTTGGGCAGCACTGTGCCGTTGTCACGCCTCGCCACCCTGCCTTGTCACTGTAATGACTAGCACGAGTGGGCAGAGGCGGGCTTTGCGCGCCATGATTCTGGGGAAGGCGCGAGTCTTGAATGTGTAGTCTAACAGCACACGTCTCCCTTGACTTCTGAGGTCCACAGCCCACGACGGATCGTGGGACACATGGCAGCTCCAGAGCCCTCCTCAGCGGGGAGGTCTGGTCCAGAGCCCGGGCACACGTGGCAACGCCGGACCTCACCTCAGTGGGGAGGCCAGGTCTGAGGCCAAGGACACGTGGTGACTTCGGAGCCCTCCTCAACAGGGAGGTCCCTCTGCTGCAGATGCCGGAGGCAGTCTCGCTCCCCAAGGCAATGAAGGTGGCGTACTCCAGCCTAGAGCAGGTGCAAGAGGTACTTGGCTTGGAGTGGACCGAGCTAAAGGCAGAGTGGGAGCGTCTCCAAGACTGGGGTGAGCTGCTGAAAGAGCGGACCCATTCTGCCCAGGAGAAGGCACGGGTGAGGGAGGAGGGGCTTGAGGTCATGCAGGAGACCCTCGACTTGAAGCGGGTCGCAGTCGGGAGGCTCAACAAGAAGGCGGTGGACCTCCTGGCCGAAGCCAAGCAGCTCCACACTGCAGCCAATGCACGCACTGAAGCTCTGTTGGAGGCACGGGAGATGCTTGTCCGGTGGGAGAAGGAGGTGCAGGCGAAGGAGAGGGACCTCTCCATCTGCCAGGCAGCCCATGAGGGGGAGAAGGAGCACCTGAGGAAGCAGCTCCAGGGTGTCCGCGAGCGTGAGCTTGCCGTCACGTCCAAGGAGCCCTCCTTGGATCGCCAAGTTACAGAGCTGGCTGCCAAGGAGGAAGAGCTAGCCGTCAGGTAGCAGGAGTTGGCGAGCAGGGACCTGGCCGAGGAGATGGCCGCCACCGCCAAGACAATGGAGGAGATCCGGGCTTCTCGTGCCGTCGAGGCAGAGAAAGTCTGGGACTTCCTCAGTCGCACGGAGACGGCGCTGGAGCCCTTCGGCTTCAGTCCTTTGCATTCCGGCGGCCCGGTGCAAAAGGTGAGCTAGATGCTCCCTGCTCTGGACTCGGACGGAGCCAAGCTGATGGTGCTGGAGGGCGTCGTTTGGAAGGAGCTCGAATTCTAGGACAAGGCCCTGGCTCGGCAGGTGGCGGAGCATGTGCTCACATGCTTCTGGAGCTGGGACCCCAGCGTCTCCCTTGAGCCAGTGCCGCAGGGCCCTATTGCAGAGACGTCGGAGGCGGCCAGGTCTACTGTGGAGGAGGTCGCCAAGCTCGTAGATGCTAGGTTCCAGCGCTAGTAGGCTTCGAGGGCTCCTGCTCGCCTTGTATCTAGGTTCCCTTGTATGCCAACGCTTTTCTTTGAATGAATAAAAACTTTCCTGCAAAAGTCTTTATTCTTGTATTGTTGACGTGTGTCCTTGGGTTATTGGTAGCGCAAGGGCCCGGAACGACTTAGCCGAGGTAGCTAGTCCTTTGCCGATGTCGTGAGCTTGTCTCTCTGAGCGGTTCCTTAGCAACGTAAGGACCCGAGGGAGCCCCGGCGACATTGTTAGCTCGTTGTAGTTGAAGATTCGAGTCTCTGCTTGTCGCCGTGGCGGTCCCAATGCCCTGCCCGCATGGTTCACCGTGATGGCCCCCTGGTAGGTGTGGCTCTTAGGTTGGGGCGCCCTACCAAGTAGAAAGCTGAGGTAAGACGTTGGCAACGGACCTCCTGGGAGGTCCGGAACGCCAGGACCTGTTCGGACCTGCACAGACATGCAGAGGAAAGGAGTAATTCGTGCTCGCTGGTCACAATTCCCTGCTCCTAGTTACGCTGTGGCTTACGACCCGTAGCCGAGTTGCGGGGCTTGGGTAATTCAGTGTGAGAGGATCCAGGTTATGGTTACGACTCTCCTCAAGGGTATGAGCCATCCGGCTCCCCGATACTTAGCCGCAACGCTGGAGAGGCAGAGTGTGCACGCTTAGGGTACGAAACCAGACTAAGCAGGATACACACCGTGGACCTCCCTCTGGCATTAGCCTTCTAGGAGAGGCACCATTCGGCGCCATAGGGCCCCCGAATAAGAAAATAACCGAAGGACCCTGGGTACACCACAGGTACCTCAAGCGGACCCGCCTGCAGAAGGATAGCACAACTCCTACTATGTGTAAGCGCAAGAAAAAGTGACTGGCCATACGGCCGGAGCGGTATGGAATGTAAGCAGGAAAATGAAAGAGGCGATGCTCGGGGTCCCGTTACTCCCTTGTCCGTAAGTGTGTGCCATCCGGCCCCCAGGTACTTTGTTGTAGCGCTGGGGAGGCGGAGCGCACAGGCTTACGGTACGGAACCAAGCTAAGCAGGCTGCACGCCCTGGACCTCCCACGGGCGTTAACCTTTCAGAGAGGGGACCTTTCAGCATCACGGAACTCAGAACAAGTAGGTAGGACGACCCCCGGACATGCCATAAGACAGTTGATATGCAAAGGCAAGCATAAACTATAAGGTAAAGAGATGGGAGGAAGAGAACACACAGATTAGGATAGATTTTTCATATATTAGGTTAATTCATAGGAGGAAACAGGCTTTACAAGAAGGCAGCGACCCGCTCCGGATGACAAGAGTAGTAGCAGGACTCCTCCCGAGCTTAGCTGTTCCTAGCGCTGCTCCTAGACTCTATGACACCCTAGCAGAGGAAAAAGAGCCCTAACGCTGCGCTAAGAATAGACCTTACGAAGGTGCTCTATGTTCCATGGATTGGGTAGAGGTATCCCATCCTCCGTGGCCAGGTGGACGCACCCGGGGCGGCATAGTTGTGTTGCTCCGAAGGGATCCTCCCAATAGGGGGAGAGTTTGTTCACCCCTTCACGAGAAAGTATTCACCGAAGCACCAGGTTGCCCACCTCGAGCTGTGTACTCCGCATGAACCGCTGGTGATAGCGCTAGAGTCCCTAGCGGTATCGCGTGTTTTGAGCAGCTGCTTGCAACCATCGCTCATCGACCAGGTCGATATCTTCATGCCGGAGCTGGTCATGCATGGCTTCGTCGTATGCCTGGACACAGGAGACCCCATGGTGATCTCCGGGGGGAGGACGGCCTCAGCCCCGTACACCAGGAAGAAGGGTGTTTCCCTTGTCGCGCGGCTGAGGGACGTCCGGCTGGCCCATAGTGTGCACGGAAGCTCTTCTACCCAATTGGCACCATGCTTCTTCAAGCAATTGTAGGTGCGTGTCTTGAGTCCCCTGAGTCTCTCGACATTTGATCTCTCGACTTGACCGTTGCTCTCTAGGTGAGCAACAGAAGCGTAGCAAACTTGGATGCCGAGATCAGCATCCCGGGACGTGATGTACGAGGAACCCCTGTACATCACGTGGAGTGTCTAGTGATACTCGTTGTCGACACTGGAGTCGGAGTTGGAGTGGCCGTAGATGGCCTTCAACGACCGCTTGGCATCCTGGTACTCCATCTCTTGCTCCGCGTCGGCCTTAGCGTCAGCCTTCTGCTTGCCCTCCCCCTGGCGGAAGGGCGCGCCGTCTTGGCGCTGCCATTGTTGCTGCCCACGGAAGTGCTCCGCAAGCTTCTCGATCTCATGGCACTCGCTTGCATCGTGGCGGCTGGAGTTGTGCATCGGGCACCACTGGTCGTCGTCACTGACGGACGGCGGTCGCGGGCGCTTGTCGGTGCGTGGGCACGGTCCACACCGGCTGCTGCAGCGGCAACGATGGGTGCCCCGGCTAGAGGCTTGTCCTTGCCTCCAACCTTCTTCTTCTTCTTGCTGCTGCCTTGAGTAGCGGCTTCACCGGCACTCCTCATCATGGAGGCAGGTCGCTAGTGCCAGTCTCGGCCCTCTGCTGCCCTGGCGCACTTGTCTGCCAGGCTGAAGAGGTCGGAGACGTCTTGCACGTCATGCGTGGCTAGCTTCTTGAGCATCTTCTTGTCCCTAACATCCTGCCGGAAGGCGACAACGACGGATGCGTTGGAGATGTGGGGGATGATGTTCCTGACCTGGGAGAACCACTCGATGAATGATCGCAGCGACTCCCCCTCGCGCTGACACACGACGTGAGGTCGAGCTCACTGCCGGGGCGCGTGTAGGAACTCCCGAAGTTGGATGTGAACCTCCAACACAACTCTTCCTAGAAGGAGATGGAGCTTGGGGGAAGATTCATGAGCCACGACTGGGTAGTGCCGGTAAGGGTCACCGTGAAGTAGTTGGCAATGACGGCCTCATTCCCTCCTGCAGCTAGGATAGAGGTGGAGTAGATCCGCAGAAACTCGGCGAGGTTGACAGTCCCGTCTTACTTCTCTGGCAAGTGGGGCTGGAATTTGGGTGGCCAGACCACCATGCGGAGATGAGGGGCGAGCACCATGCAGCCCCCTCTTGCTACTGAAGAGGCAGGGGTCTGCACAACGCGTCTCGCTGGTACGGCACTCGCGGTGCTATACTCGCCCTCGAGGTTGCAACGCCTCTCGCGCCGTCGCTCGATAGTGACGCGGCCATCCTCGCTCACACGGCAGCGGTCCAGCTCGACCTTGAGGTCAGCTGTGGCCTGCCTGGCCGTGGTCGCCACGCACGCCGTAGCCTTTTAGCAGGCCACCATCGGCGTATGAGACTGGACCTGCGAGGGCTCGGCCCGCTGCCTTCTGTAGGCGAGCGTGTTCATAGCTGCGACGACGAGGTGGTCAATGTTATTGTGCCAATGTTCTGCCGCCTCTAGAGGTGCATCCTCGCCCGAAGGGTTGTGGAGAAGAGCGCGTGCTGCGGCCAGCACGCTCTCCAGGCTTGGAACTGGCGGCGTGATTGCTTCCGTGGCGGCAGATGACCGCTGTACGGTGGCAGCAGTGGCTGCCTCGGGTGCGGCGACTGTCTGGTCACCTTCTAGGCCAGATCTACCCGCCGTGGAGCGGGAAGTGGACTCCTCGTCCCTCCCCTAGAGACGACGGGGAGTGGAGCGAGACGAGCCGGCGATGGAGTGTATGTTCACCATGGTGGCGACGCTCGGTCGTCTAGAGAGTGTAAAAGCCCTCTACCTAACGCACCAAATGTCGAAGTGTTCACTACGACACTTCCCCGGTATCGCTACTGGAGCGATCCATGGAGGTTCATTGTATGGAGGGGCTAATGTCCCTAGATCGATCGAGGCTGATGAGCACGGGTGAACACAAAGATTTACATGGTTCGGGCCACCAGAGCGTAAAGCCCTACATCTACGGGAGTGAGTGTTGTATTGCCTTGCGCGTGTGAGTGAGTTTGGGGATCGGAGATCCAACCGTTAGCCCAGAGGTTGCCCCGGTCCTTTTATAGTTCAAGGCCGGGGCAGTTACACTGTGGCCTAGGGCCCGACAGGTGGCCTCACGGCTGTCCGTACCCTATACACGATCTAAGGTATTTACAGCTACATGTGGTGTTGCTGTCGGAGGAGTTAAAGCGCGCCACCTGTCACGTCGGGCGCCTCTGACTGGGTAGCGGTTGATGATGGCGGGTGATGGCTCTGTCTCGTCACTGTGTCCTCTCGGTCCGCTGGGCAGCACTGTGCCGTTGTCATGCCTTGCCGCCCTGTCTTGTCACTGTAATGACTAGCAGGAGTGGGCGGAGGCGTGCGCCACACGCCATGCTTCTAGAGAAGGCGCGAGTCTTGAATGCGCAGTATGACAGCGCACATCTCCCTTGACTTCTGAGGTCCACGGCCCACAACGGATCGTGGGACACGTGGCATCTCCGGAGCCCTCCTCAGTGGGGAGGTCTGGTCTGGAGCTCGGGGACATGTGGCGGCACCAGACTTCACCTCAGTGGGGAGGCCAGGTCCGGGGCCAAGGACACGTGGCGGCTCCGGAGCCCTCCTCAGAGGGTAGGTCCGGCTTGGAGCCTGGGCACACATGCCAGCACCGAACCTCGCCTCAGCGGGGAGGTCAGGTCTGGGGTCAAGGACACGTGGTGACTCCGGAGCCCTCCTTAGCAGGGAGGTCCGGCCTGGAGTCCGAGGACACACGACAACTTCAGAACTTGCCTCAGCGGGGAGGCCAGGTCTGAGGCCAAGGACACGTGACTGCTCCGGAGCCCTCCTCACAGTACAGTATTCCCGTTAGCATACGACGACCGAAACCGTCGTATATAAGTCCAAAGCTGTCGTATATAGTGTAAGTGCATCTAGGCACCCCCGTGGGTTTTGTATGATTGATGACGACAAATTAAGAGACTAATGAGCTGAGATGATCATAAGCACATGACATTTCCAAGGCGGACACCTGAACTCTCAAAAAAAGGAAAAAGATGAAGAACGGCGTCGAAGACTCGAAGAGTAGAAATTAGGGTTTCACTTGATGTGGGGATCACCCCGTGGTTCTCCCACTCCAGGATCGCATAGGGTGGTGCCGTGCGATGCGGCACCCAACAGCACACACGAAAAGATTAATGAACAACATACAAACTTTTATTTGATGTAAAACAGCAGAAGTCTTTTTACAAAACTTAATTATACAGCAGAAGTTATATACATAGCTACTCTCAAATCCTAACTAAGCAAAAGTGCAGCCGTCCAGTCCGGGGACGCTACACACTAGCAGCAAGTAACCGGAGATCACGGCGGCGTGCAGGGCTCCAGCTCGGCCGTGTACCCCGACGGGGGCATCGCCTCATCCTCGGAACCTTCCTCATAACTCTCACCTGCACACAGCTCAAAACATTGCAACCGTGAGGACGATGGCTCAAAAAGTCTTAACCGACAACCCTAGGCATGGAACTCTACATGCAAGGATGTGGAAGATAGGAAAAATGACTTTGCAATAAAGACACGCCTATATGTTGATCCTTACTTTCAATTTTATAGCAACAGTTTATTGAGCCTTAGGCAGCCCTCACACCGGAAGTCCACAATCAAACAAGAAACGCTTTCCTCCGATGTGATGATGCCCAAAGTGGAATATAAACTTAATTAGCTCTATAACTACAGCATACAAGGTTTCAAGTCATTTATAATTCAATGCAGCATATTCAGTTGGCTTATTTCACTTCTTACTACGTACAGCAGAGTGAACAAGCGGATACTCAAATAACCGTGAGGGACGGTGATTGCAATCAAGACACACCCGGATAACACGTTGCATACACCCACTTTCAGAAGCGTGATTCCACACCCCTTCCTACTCTGTTGTATGCAACAACCTTTCAAAGGCAACCCAAATGCCGAACCGGTCCATCCGTAACGGGCAGGAGGTCCCCGCGTGGAGCGTGACTGTGCCCACTGGCAGATTCACACCTTGCTACCCTCAACCCACTCCTATTTACGGTTGGGTAAGCCTCGGCATCCAGGTTAACCAATTACATCGGTTTCCTGGTTCCCATATGTCAGTATGTATACGGTACTGTTCGATACTTGTCCAGCAGGGCCGCACACGGACGGTCCTCAACTGATGCCAACAGGGCTACGCACGTGAGACCTCTGCTCACTGCATCCTATCCCCCCTGCTGGGTCTCATTTTCACAACTCAAGCCATTTTCTACCTCTTCTCATTTCGTGTGCTAAGTACTATCTCGCGAGTAGCTTCCAACCACTCGACTTCTACCGAGATCCTAAAAATTAGCATGGCGTTCTCTACTCGTCGAGTTTGTAAACTACCCAACCCTTTATAGGAGTTAAAAGGCTATGCAAGTGGGGTTTCAATCACCCTAACTCTAATGCATACATTTCAACCTAGACATAAGTGATACAAATGAAAAACTTTATAAAAGGTACTTAAGTGCAAACCTGGGCTTGCCTAGTTGAGAGTCAAACGGGAAGTTAGCTTCAGGCGGGAGGACGTCCAAGGGCTCCGGTGCGTCCTCAACTTCGGTCACTATTATGAAATGTAACAAAATATATGTATAAGTATTACGGAATTATAAGAAGTAAACTTCTATTCATAGCTACTGCTATTTAGGATCCTTAATTGGCTTTGGGATCTTTACAGTGAATACTAGACCCTCTAAGGATGATCTGAGCAAAATTTGGAGAAATGTCATTGCACAATGTAGTCTCCAAAATTCCTACAAGTACAAGGCTCCTCTGAATTTTGAGCCCAAATCAGGAGTTTTGACATAGATAAAAGTGAAAGATCTGATTAGGGTAAGTCTCCATGGTTCTAACAAAATTTGTTTCACCATTTTCGGAGCTACCAACAGAGAGATATGAATTTTTGAAGTTGGATAGGAGTTCTGAAAAAGTTTCTGTTTAAATTTGAATTTCCAAATAAGGCTGAACTTTGGAAGGCAATTTAGCCTAGCAAATGAACTCCAATGAAGCCCAAATTTTTACTGGAGATCAGTAACCATGAAAAGGATTTGATGCCCAAATTTGAGAATGTTTCATAAAGAATTGCTCCTCTAATAAATCTCTAGAGGATTTACTAAAAACAGTTCTACAGAAATTTCTGGGCATTTTCATAGCAAGCAATTTACTTTTCTGTGAAGTACTCTTCATGAGGATTCCAAAAAAATTGGTCTCACCCTTTTTGGAGTTATCTACACAAAGTTATGGGTCTCCAAAGTTTGAACTGAATTAGGAAAATCTGGAAATGTTTAAACCAACAGTGGGTCCCACTTGCCAGTCCTGTCTTCTACCTCGCGCCAAAACAGAGGCAGCGGCGGCGTGCTCCGGTGAGGGACGCCGGAATCAACTTCCCGTCCACCCCCCGGCTTCAAACTTGCCACCCCCACTAAGTTGGCACGCTGAACTCTCTGGCATAGTCTCCGGCGGCCGGCGATGCCCGGAGGGTGGTGCGCGACGGTGACAGTGTGCCCCTAGGGTTCCGGCGAGGTCAACCGAGCCCCATACCTCATCAAACGCTCAGATTTTTGTCTCTGGAGCACCAGTGGACGGTGCAGAAGCTAGTGTTGGCCTCTAACGCCAGTGAAACAACCGGCAACCAGTGGCTCCACGGTGACCCGAGGTGCTTTTGCACCGGCGACAACGAAAACAGCTAGAACTTCCTCATTTCTTGACTTTTTTGCTCGGTTGTTCGTCAAGGAGGGGTGCTAGGAAGTATGGAAGTTGTGTGCAAGCTTGCTCGAGCTCTAGTTGATCGTGCAACACGAATTTTTGGTTAGACCGAGCACTACCCGCCTGCACATAGTTTCGGGAAACGGCGAAATTCTGGCCACCTGCTCTAGCAACCGCTAAACGGCCTCCGGCTACATGATCAGGACATGCAAACACACCTTTCATGTACAGCAAGTTGGGGAAGAGGGTGGCCGTGGCGCTCTGTCCACGGTGGCCCGACTTCGATTTCCGCCGGTGGCTTCGGTTCTTGGCGCCGATCCTCGAATTAGGGCCAACAGCAGCCCCAAGCGTCAAATATGAGCAGGGGACTACCTTGTACCCACGTCGGTGCTCCTCTTTTGTGTTGGCAACTCGAGCAGGGAGGAATCAACGTCGGCTTGCGATCGAAAATGGCAGAGACAGCGTCGGCGGCTCGCGTTCGCGCGTGGGAGCAGAACAGAGGCTGTAGAGTCCGCGGGCTAGCGTGAGGAAGAGAGCAGAGGCACTCGGTCGCTGCTTGATCACCACGCGATCGAACCGACGTCGGGAGCGGCGCATGAAGCAGCTCGGTGGAAGCATCGGGCGGAGGTTTTTCCGGGAGCTGGCGCGCTGTGATCAACCAGGAACAGAGCGAGAGGGAAAAAGTGAATCTGTGAGGCTGACTGTTGGGCCCACCATTTTATTTTCTTAATCCAAAATTTTCCCCACAGCTACTCATAATTGAATGCCTTGCTTCACCCTAAAGTTAAGGTTTGAATTTGCTGAATTCAAATGGTTTGAATTCTGGTATGAAGTTTAAATTGTGTTTGATCATTTGAATTTGAATGAAATTTGAATTCTCCCTTTTGCCTTGCTCCAAAAACATAGCACACCAAGTCCAAAATTTCTAATTTTTGGCATGGCTGCTAATTCAAATGTGTAGAACACATTTGTGGAACCAAATTTGCAAATCGGGGACATTGGAATTTGAAACTGAATTTGAAATTCAGATTAGAGGGCTTCTCCTTTTAGTCCCAAACAAATATTGAAACTCCTCCAAATGAGCTGAAATTTGGAAGGTTGAATATTTGGAATATGAAGATCCAAGTTATGCATTTATATCTCCATGTTTGGAAGTTTTGGGAAGTTTGAATCCTCACTTTAAACTTACACCGTTATAAATCAAAGTTTTAATTCCCCTCATTTTTTTCCTAAGTGTACATGAGCTGAAAATTCTTGCTACAACTTTTTGGGGATTTTACACTTGAGTCTTTAGTAGGCTAGCCATGTAAAAGAAAGAGTGTGTGTGTCAAGTGCATTGAGATCATAGAAGAGAGCTCAAAGCGTTAGAAGTGTCAAATCCTTAGTAGAGAGAGGTAGAGAGGTAAAGTTGGGCAGGCCAGACTTGTCCGGGGAAGAGACCGGACTAGTCCGGAAGTCCTACGGCTTAGTCCGTTTTGCGGCGGACTGAGAGTTCCTGACTGAGATCGGACCTGTCCGTTTTGGGACGGACTAGTCCATTTCTCTCTTCGTGAGAGTGTTTATGGTAGACCGGACTTATCCGCCTTAGTGGCTGGACTAGTCCGGGCTAGCCAGAATTGTCCGTTTTCACAGGGACTAAGAGTTCCTGTGTGAGTTTGGGCTAGTCCGTTCTAAGGCGGACTAGTCCTTATGGTTGTGAGATGAGAACTCCCACGGTTAAGTCTTGGTAGACCGGACTTGTCCGCCTTAGTGGCCGGACTAGTCCGGGTCCTCCAGACTTGTCCGTTCTCACCCGGACAAATAATTCCTCTGTGAGATCGGACTAGTCCAGTGTGAGGCGGACTAGTCCGAACTTTCGGTAGGTGGCAACGGTTGGCTTTGGAACTTCTATAAAAGGAGATGCCCCGACTTCATTTAGAGAACCTGGAACCCTAGCGCCGCCACAACATCTGCTATGGTATACCTCTGTTATAGCTTTAGTCTACTTTTTCTTCTGGTCTCTCTCCAGAAGAGATATCCGCGATTTCTCGGTGCAAATTCATCGATGTTTATCCTAGAGCCCCATTTAAGCCTTCTCTCTTGTCTACTCACCCTCTAGAACCAATTCTTGAGTGGATTTGGGTGTGTGAGGAGCGGAGAAGGAAGAACTTCGCGTTTAAGGCTCTCGGAGTGATCTCGTGCACTTGGTGTGACCTGTGGCTTGTAAGATTGGTGGAGTTTTGTGGACGTGATCAAATGGGAGCCTCAGATTGTGAGCAACCCCAACACTTTGTAAGTTCACCCTTAAGATAGTGAAGAACTGGGTTGGCCTTAGTGGCGACTTGGTGAGGGAAGGGTTGTTAGACCCGGTCCTTTGTGGACTCCTCAACGGGGACGTAGATTCCTGAGTGGAATCGAACCTCGGGCAAAAATCTTCGTGTTATTTTGCACTTACATTTCATTGATCATTAGAATTTCTTAGCGGTCGTTCGATCATTTCACTCTTATAATATTTCAGGTTACAATCTTGCAATCCCCTCAATACTTTGTCATATTTATTATATTAGATTGCTAGATAGTTTATCTGCATTTCGTTAAACTAAAATCTTAAGAAAAACCCATAAAAATCAAGTTTAGGCTTTTCAGCTGTCTGATCGGACTACTCCGCCCCTGAGACAGACTAGTCCGGCCTTTTAGGCTTTTCCAGCAGGTTGATCGGACTAGTCCACCCCTGAGCCAGACTAGTCCGGCCCCTGTGTTCTAATCTTGTTCAATTAAGTCATTTCAGTAATTTTAGCCTATTCACCCCCTCTAGGCAACTTCAATTGGTATCAGAGCAGGTCTCTCCATCAATAGTCTAACCACTCGGAGAGAAGATGGTCGGAGTGGAGGGATACGAGATTCCGTCAACGTCCTAAGGTGACAACACATATGACAAGAAAAAGAACACAGATGTGCTGCAAGACCACTCGAGTGACGATGAAGAAGTTCGCAAGCTCAAGGCACGACTTCGCGAGAAGCTAGGTCACTCAAGTAAAGAGAAGAAGAAGCCGAAGGATCAAAAAAGGAGTGGTCAACCGGACTACTCCCAATATCTTTTCAACTATGAACGATTAACTTCCAACAATCACTACTTTTCTATTCCTCTTGGCAAACCTCCTCAATTCGATGGAAATGATTACTCAATATGGAAGCATAATATGAAGATGCATCTAATATCCTTAAACCCTAGCTTGTGGCAAATTGTCTTAACATATGTTCATCTTCCAAGAAATGAAGAGGACGTTACCCCGGAGCAAGCCATTCTACTTCATCACAATGCTCAAGCAGTTGGGGTGATCACCTCATCCTTGACTTGAGAAGAGTTCAACCGAGTCGATGGATTGGAGGTGGCCAAAGACATATGGGACACACTCAAGACATCACATGAAGGAAACCGAGTCATTAGGGAAGCCAAGATCGAGATGATTGAAGGAGAGGTTGGAAGGTTCACCACCATGGATGGTGAGCCCCCTCAAGACATGTACAATCGTCTCAAGGTCCTCGTCAACACGATACGATCTTATGGATGCACCCGGTGGATGGATCATGAGGTGGTGAAGAGGATGCTTCGGGCATTCATGCCTCGAAACATTGCTCTTTGCTCCTTGATCCGTGAGAGCCCGGGATATGCTCAAATGACCCCGGAGGAAGTGCTTGGAAGACTCATCAACAACGAGATGATGGAGAAGGAAGCCATGTTCTACAGCGACCTCCAAAGGCTCACCTCCTCAAAGAAGAAATATGTTGCTTTCAAAGCAACATCCTCATTACAAGACTTCGAAGCAAGTGATGATGAGGGCCTCGACACCGATGAAGAAGAGGCGCTCTTCATCAACAAGTTCAAGAGGATGATGAGAAGAAGGAAGGGGGGCAACCATTATGAGAACATAAACAAGGAAAGGTCCAAGCCCAAGATGAAAAGAGCATGCTACAACTGTGGTGAATATGGACACTTCATTGTGGATTGTCCATATGAAGAGAGTAAGAAGAAGAAAATGCAAGTCTCAAGAGAAGAAATTCTTCAAGAAGAAGAAGCCATCAGGACATGCTCACCTTGGGAAGGAATGGGACTCAAATGAAGACTCATCCTCCGAGGATGAAGAGAAAGTGGAAACACTTGCCATTGGAAGGAGCAAGCTCTTCCCAAACATTGAAGACTTCAAGTCTACATGTCTCATGGCTAAGGAGGGAAGAAGAAAGGTTAAATCTAAACCATCGTCCTCTACATCTTCACTTGATAGCTTTGATAGTAGTAGTGATAATGAATCCATGCTTAAGGTTCTAAGTAGGAGCACCTTGAAAAAGATGAGATTGTTGTCGGAAGAAATCTTTGAGAAGGATGAGAACTCATCAACCGTTAAGAAGACATGCTCATCCTTGAAAAGGAGAGATGTCATGAGCTTGAAGAGCTTCTTGAGGTTGAAAGGGAAAGAAGAAAGGCACTTGAGCGTGAACTCGCTTTGAGCAAGGAAACTTGCTCAAATCTTGAAGACAGAACTGTTGTGCTCAAGGATGAAATTGTTAACTTGACAAAAGTCAACAAGATCCTTGAAACACAAGTTGAGTCTCTCAAGATCAATGCACCTTCTTCCTCTATGATTTCACCCTCCTCAAAGAAATCTCCCGAAGCAACTCAAACTTGCAAGTGCTCAAACTTAATCCTAAAACTCAAAGATGAACTTAAGTTGGCACAAAACAAGCAGTCACCGAAAGGTGGTATCTTTGACAAGGAAAAAGTGGCATATGCACGAAGTGCATATACCAATGTAAGACCTCCACATGTCAAAGATGGTCTTAGCTATTCTCGGGAGTGGAGGCAGCATGCTAAAACTCCCAAGAAGGGAAAAGGACTTGATTGTATTTTTCAAGGAAGGATTATCCAACAAAGAAAATGTAACGAACATTGCAAACTCATCTAACATGACTAAAAATAAATCTCATCCTTTGTTCCATGATTTTGATGCCTCATATGTTTTATTGAGAAACAAATTTGGAAAGATCTATGCTAGGTATGTTGGGCCACTCCGCAAGAGTCCAAAACCTTGTGTGTGGGTGCCCAAGTGCCTCTTGACTAACATGAAAGGACCCAACTCCGCTTGGGTACCAAAAGGTAAGGCATAACTCTATTTTGTAGGCATACTCCTCCGGTGGATCAAAATCGGTGCTCGACAGTGGATGCACAAACCATATGACCGGAGAGAGAAAGATATTTGTGGAATATGAGGAAAACAAAGATCCAAGTGAAGGAATATACTTTGGGGACAATAGCCAAGGGAAAATCCTTGGCACCGATAAAATTGCTATCTGTCCCCATCATACTCTTTCAAATGTTTTGCATGTTGACTCCCTTGATTATAACCTTCTATCCATATCCCAATTATGTGATAAAGGATATAATTGTATGTTCACTAACGAGGGTGTGACTGTCTTGAGAAGAAGCAATGACTCAATCGCCTTTAAGGGCGTACTTAAGGGAAAGCTTTACCTTGTGGATTTCACCATGGATAAAGCTCAACTTGACACGTGCTTAATGGCGAAGACCAACATGGGATGGCTGTGGCATAGAAGGCTAGCCCATGTTAGGATGAGGAACTTGCAAAAACTTCTCAAGGGAGAACACATTCGAGGCTTGAAGAATGTTGTTTTTGATAAGGATAGACCATGTAGTGCTTGTCAATCCGGAAAGCAAGTTGGAGCAAAACATCCATCCAAAAATGTCATGACGACCACAAGACCCTTGGAGATACTTCACATGGACCTCTTCGGCCCAATCGCCTACATAAGCATCGGCGGTAACAAATATGGTCTTGTTGTTGTTGATGATTATTCTCGTTTCACTTGGGTGTTCTTTTTGCATGACAAAGGAGAAACTCAAGGTGTGCTCAAGAAATTCTTGAGAAGAGCTCAAAACGAGTTCTCCTTAAGAATTAAGAACATAAGGAGTGATAACGGCACCGAGTTTAAGAACACTCAAGTGGAAGAATACTTGGATGAAGAAGGCATCAAGCATGAGTTTTCAGCCTCCTACTCCCCTCAACAAAATGGGGTTGCTGAGAGGAAGAACGGAACTCTCATTGAGATGGAAAGAACCATGCTTGATGAGTACAAGACGTCGGACTGGTTTTGGGCGAAAGCGGTTAACACCGCTTGCCATGCCATAAACCGGTTGTATCTTCATCGACTTTTGAAGAAGACGTCTTACGAACTTCTACCTGTAACAAACCAAACATCTCTTATTTTCGTGTCTTTGGGAGCCAGTGTTATATTCTCAACAAGAAGCCTAGGACTTCGAAGTTTGCCTCAAAGTCCGATGAAGGTTTCTTGCTTGGTTATGACTCAAACACCTACGCCTATCTTGTTTTCAACAAAACTTCCGGAATTGTTGAAATAGCAAGATACATAGTGTTTGATGAGACTAATGGCTCCCAAGTGGAGCAAGTTGATCAAAGTGTGCTAGATAAAGAAGAGGCTCCACTAGAAGCACTTAGAAGGATGACACTTGGAGAAATTTTTCCTCAAGAACATCCTCAAGACTCAAATGATCATCCAACAAATGAAAATATGTCTCCCTCCCATGATCAAGCTCAAGATGAGCAAGGCCAACCTCAACAAGATCAAAACGATCAAAGTCAAGATAGAGGATTGGATCAAGGGGGAGACGAAGAAAAGAGTGACAATGAAGATGAAGATCAAAGAGTTTAACCACCTCATCCAAGAGTGCACCAAAGTGTTCAACGGGATCATCCCGTCGACAACATACTAGGAGATATCTCCAAAGGGGTGACCACTCGCTCTCGAATGGCTAATGTTTGTGAACATTACTCTTTTTTTTCCTCTTTGGAGCCCCACAAGGTAGAAGAAGCACTACAAGATCCGGATTGGGTGGTGGCCATGCAAGAGGAACCCAATAATTTTGAAAGAAATCAAGTGTGGGATCTTGTGAAATGACCCAACGCAAATGTTGTGGGAACCAAGTGGGTATTCCGCAACAAGCAATACGAGTATGGGGTTGTAACAAGAAACAAGGCAAGACTTGTTGCAAAGGGATATGCACAAGTAGAAGGTTTGGATTATGATGAAACTTTTGCTCCCATAGCTAGGCTTGAATCAATTTGTATCTTGCTTGCTTTTGCAACTCACCATGATTTCAAGCTATACAAAATGGATGTGAAAAGCGCTTTCCTCAATGGTCCAATCAAGGAGGAAGTGTACGTGGAGCAACCACCTGGATTTCAGGACGATAAGTATCCTAACCATGTATTTAAACTTCGGAAAGCCCTCTATGGCCTCAAACAAGCTCCTAGAGCTTGGTATGAGTGTGTTAGAGATTTTCTTATTAAAAATGGTTTTAGGATAGGAAAAGCCGACTATACACTCTTCACTAAGCATTTTAACGATGATTTATTCATGTGCCAAATATATGTCAATGACATTATATTTGGTTCTACTAACAAAGCTTTTTGTGATGAGTTTTCAAAGATAATGACTAAAAGGTTCGAGATGTCAATGATGGGGGAATTGAAGTTCTTCCTAGGATTCCAAGTCAAACAACTCAAGGAAGGAACGTTCATAAGTCAAACCAAGTATACTCAATACATACTTAAGAGGTTTGACATGGACAAAGTCAAACCCATCAAGACTCCCATAGGAACCAACGGACATCTTGACCTTAATGAAGATGGTCCAAGTGTGGACCAACAGGTATTTCGTTCCATGATAGGCTCTTTGCTTTACCTTTGTGCATCTAGGCCCGACATAATGTTTAGTGTGTGTATGTGTGCACGGTTCCAAGCCGCTCCTAAGGAGTGCCACTTGATGGCCGTTAAGCGGATTCTTAGATATTTGGTTCACACTCCTAACCTAGGACTTTGGTATCCCAAGGGATCCAAGTTCAATCTCATTGGATACTCCGATGCCGATTATGCCGGTTGTAAGGTAGATAGGAAGAGCACGTCAGGGACTTGTCAATTTCTTGGTAGATCCTTGGTTTCGTGTCTTCAAAGAAACACAACTCTATTGCCTTATCCACAGCCAAAGCGGAGTACGTCGCAGCCGGGAGTTGTTGTGCACAACTCCTATGGATGCGACAAACTCTTAGGGACTATGGTTACACTTTGAGCCATATTCCACTTCTATGTGACAATGAGAAGGCCATCAAGATTGCGCACAATCCCATGGAGCATTCTAGAACCAAACATATTGATATCCGTCACCATTTCCTGAGAGATCACTCTATCAAGGTAGATATCGCTATCTCTCATGTTAGGAGTGAGAAGCAATTGGCGGACATCTTCACAAAACCCCTTGATGAGAAACACTTTTGTGACCTAAGGAGTGAACTGAATATCCTAGATTCTCGAAATGTTGCTTGAAGTGTGCACATCTGTTTGTTGCTTGTTTATAAACATCAAAAACCGCATGTTTTCAACATACTACCCTAATCTCTCTTACTCTATGAAAACTATGTTCAAAAGGACTCTTTGTCAAATATGGTCATTGTTTGTTTGATGTATGCTTACTGACCATGTTTGCCAAAGATATTTGCAAAAACTTGTCCAAAAGGATCATATTCTTGAGCTAAAACTCAAATTATATGAACTTCAGCTTGTAGCCGGACTAGTCCGTCTGGGAGGCCGGACAAGTCCGGCCCTAGAGAAGTCTGACTCTGGTCCGCCAACAGGACTTATCTGGACAACAAGCCAGACTAGTCCGGCCCCGCTAGACACGTGTCAACTTCGGAGCTCACCCCTATGGAAGGGATGAGGTCCGATCCCGCGGGACATGTGTCACCACCGGAGCTCACCCCTGTGGAAGGGATGAGGTCCGACCCCGCGGAACACATGTCGCCACCGGAGCTCACCCCTGTGGAAGGGATGAGGTCTGGCCCCGCTGGACACGTGTCGCCATCGGAGCTCACCCCTGTGGAAGGGATGAGGTCCGGTCTCACAGGACACGTGTTGCCACCGGAGCTCACCCCTGTGGAAGGGATGAGGTCCGGTTCTGCGGGACACATGTCACCACCAGATCTCGCCTTTGAGGAGAGGAGAGGCTCCGACCCGCTGGACACGTGTCGCCATCGGAGCTCGCCTCTGAGTAAAGGAGAGGCCCCGGCCCGCTGGACACGTGTCGCCACGAGAGCTCGCCTCTGAGGAGAGGGGAGGTCCGGCCCTGCCGGACACGTGGCACCCCCGGAGCTCGCCTCTGAGGAGAGAGGAGGTTCGGCCCTGCTGAACACGTGGCGCCATCGGAGCTCGCCTCTGAGGAGAGGGGAGGCCCAGCCCTGCTGGACACATGGTGCCTTCGGAGCTCACCATGGCAGTGGCCACGTGGCAGGGTCGGACTTCGCAGCAGACAAGTCCAAACAGGACTAGTCCGCCTAGGGAGGCCGGACAATTCCGGCCCTAGAGAAGTCCGGCTCTGGTCCGCTAACCGGACTTGTCGGACACCAAGCCGGACTAGTCCGACCCCTGGAGACTTAACCTCCCAGGGGCGGCCATACTTCTCTCTTCAGAGACTAGTCCGCTCACATCCTCTCTCAAGCCGGAAGCGCCCACAAATTGGCAATTTTCGCTTTCCTCCACCAAAAATCTCATCCAATCCACGGATTGGAGACCTAAGGAGTGCGGAAACCCTTCTCCGGGCTTCGTTGCTCAAGTTTTGACTCCAAATTCATCACATTTGAAGATTTCAAGAGGTATTCTTGACCTAACCAAAAATCCTTCCTTTTCTTCATTCTTAGGTTTTTTGCTAGAAACCTCTTCACAAATGTTGTTCCTAGTATCGATACGATCATAGCCTAGGAGTATTGCAACTTAATTTGAAGTTTTTGTGAAAAATTGTTAGGGTTAGGGTTCTTCCTGTATAACCCGGACTAGTTAGGTTTTGGGCGGACAAATCCGTTCTCGAGCGGACTAGTCCGGTCCTTTAATAGACAAGTCTGGTTTACACAGAACAAACTCCAAATTTAGCCATTTTTAGTGAATTATCTTGCAATATTCCACTTCCTTGACCTCTAATCTCCTGTCTCTCAAGAAATATGTCAAACTCCGACCAAAGCTCTCCCCTTCCAAGTCCCATGGCCGAGGAGGCTCGACAAGCCCTTCATCGGCGTGTTGTCGAAGAAAGGACAGCAAAGGAGGCCCAAGCGGCTAAAGAAGCCGTCCGTCAAGAAGCAAGAACAAAGAAGAAGCATGATCTCAATGAAGAGGCACAAATTGCCCAAGCCGTTGAAGAATCCTTGAAGGATCAACGGAGAAAGAAAAGGGCCGAACGTGAAGCCCAAAGCTCCCAAGCTGCTAGTGCCTCAGAGCCCAAGAGAAAGAGGCTGGTCACCTTGGGAGATAAAGAGAGGGAAAATGAGAAGGAAAAGGAATCCGAGGGAAGGGTTCCTCGTGATCCAAAGAAGGGTAAGGCTCCACTTCCTGAGGAGCCCAAGAACAAAAAGGCAACTGCCAAAGCACCGACAAACAGAGCAGGAGGGATAAAAATCAGAGAGAAAGGGCAACCGAAGCCCATCGGCCCCTTAAAGATGGCTGCCTCTGCTAGAGACCCAAACCGGCATCCCAACAATCCGACATTTGTATTCAAAGGAAAGGGGGATGAAAAGGTGAGAAGGATGAGGATGGATAAAATCTATGACTATGAGAAGCACACACCTGACCCTAGGTTTTGGTGTGACTTTCACTACGATTACTACCGCTTGGTGTACCTAAAAATGAAGACCCCAGTCACTCAAGCTCAATGGGTAGATTGGGACTACATGGCCAAAAGGGAGCACAAAGCTTTTGATGCAGTGATTGAAGCCGTAGAGCGCCATGGAATCAAGGAAATCATGAGCTTCAAGTATGACTGGAACATTGAGGTAATTGTGCAGTTCTACACCACTGTGTACTTGTCCACCTACGGTGACCGGAAAATCACCTGGATGACTCATGGAGAGCAGTACTCAGTCACCTATGAGAGGTTTGCATAGATACTTGGCCTTGAGGAGCACTTGTATCATGAGATTATCATTTCCAATCTCAAGGTAGTGGACAGGGATCAACTTGACTATATGTATCCTAGTCATGCTCCCTATGAGGCCGGGCTTGCTAGGAACATCAAGCCGTTCTATAGCATCCTCAACTGCATTCTGAGGAGGACCATTGCCCCCAAGGATGGAGATGCAGGGGTAATTCAAGGAAACTTAAGGCATCTCCTCCTCTTGATAGATGGTGAAGAGAAGTTCAACCTTGTTGAGCACATTTATGATGACATCTTCAACATCTCTCACACTCCCAACCGCTCATGTGGTTATGCACCGTACATCATGTGCCTAATTGAGAAGGTGTCGGGGATAGTCTTTGTCAAGGATGTCACTCATCGACCTCTCCGTCCTCAGCTACCCCCCATTGTGCCAGAACCCTTAAGGAGGAAAAATGCTCAACCTCCGTCCAGCTCAGCGGCCCCTTCTAGCTCAGCAGCTCCCCCATCATCCCCTCCTCCACAGTCCATGAGCGGATTCTTCAAGTGCTTCAACGCACTTTTCGCCTCCTGTCGGCGTGTGGAGGTTCGGACTCGACGCATGGAGAGGCGTCAGGAGAAGTACCTCAAGGCTGTGTGTGACAAGCATGAGGTAACCATGTCTCCCCCTAAGGAGAGTGGTGGGGAACTCACTCCATATCCAGAGTTCACCGCTGATGAGCTCGCCCAGTTCAGGGAAGATGTAAGCTCTTCCAAGGCCGTTCCTCCATCCACCACTGCCGACGAAGAAGAAGAGGATACGGAGGCTACGGAGAGCGATGAAAATGGCGATGAAGAAGAAGACGAAGAAGATGACGAGTAGACTTAGGCGTATCTTATTCCCTCTTTTCCTTTTTGGTGCCTTGATGCTAAAGGGGGAGAAATGTGAAAAGGATGTCCTATTTTTTATCATCTTCTAGTCTTGTAATAGATCTTTTGGACATGACTATCTGGTAATAGATCTTTCGGACATAACTATCTTGTTATAGATCTTTGGACATGGCTATCTATGTTTTATGTTTTATGCATGACTATCTTTTGTGTAACACTACGTGTTGGATTTTATGGTTGTTTTATGCTTATTGTCTTATCACATTTTTTTGCACAACACGTAGGCACACCACCATAACATTTGAATGTATGTCAACTCCCCTCTTTTACTCTTGCATACATTCAGGGGGAGTTTTGCATACGTACACTTGTTATAAAAATAAAATTTTTACCTCTTATATTGAAACTTAATGTGTTGTCATCAATCACCAAAAGGGGGAGATTATAAGTGCATCTAGGCACCCCCGTGGGTTTTGGATGATTGATGATGACAAATTAAGAGACTAATGAGATGAGATGATCATAAGCACAAGACATTTCCAAGGCGGACACCTAAACTCTCAAAAAAATGAAAAGATGAAGAACGGCGTCGAAGACTCGAAGAGTAGAAATTAGGGTTTCACTTGAGTATTTAGTAGGCTAGCCGTGTAAAAGAAAGAGTGTGTGTGTCAAGCGCATTGAGATCGTAGAAGAGAGCTCAAAGCATTAGAAGTGTCAAATCCTTAGTGGAGAGAGGTAGAGAGGTAAAGTTGGGCAGGCCAGACTTGTCCGGGGAAGAGGCCGGACTAGTTCGGAAGTCCTACAGCCTAGGCCGTTTTGGAGCGGACTGAGAGTTCCTGACTAAGATCGGACCTATCCGTTTTGGGACGGACTAGTCCATTTCTCTCTTGGTGAGAGTGTTTTTGGGGCTAAGTCCTGGTAGACCGGACTTATCCGCCTCAGTGGCCGGACTAGTCCGGGCTAGCCAGAATTGTCCGTTTTTACACGGACTAAGAGTTCCTGTGTGAGTTCGGGCTAGTCCATTCTAAGGCGGACTAGTCCGTATGGGTGTGAGATTAGAGCTCCCACGGTTAAGTCTTGGTAGACTGGACTTGTCCGCCTTAGTGGCCGGACTAGTCCGGGTCCTCCAGACTTGTTCGTTCTCACCCGGACAAATAGTTCCTATGTGAGATCGGACTAGTCCAGTGTGAGGCGGACTAGTCTGGACTTTCGGTAGGTGGCAACGGTTGGCTTCGAGACTTCTATAAAAGGAGATGCCCCGACTTCATTTAGAGAACCTGGAACCCTAGCGCTGCCACAACGATTCTAGAGCCCCCCTTAAGCCTTCTCTCTTGCCTACTCACCCTCTACAACCAATTCTTGAGTGGATTTGGGTGTGTGAGGAGAGGAGAAGGAAGAAATTCACGTTTAAGGCTCTCGGAGTGATCTCGTGCACTTGGTGTGACCTGTGGCTTGTAAGATTGGTGGAGTTTTGTGGACGTGATCAAGTGGGAGCCTCAGATTGTGAGCAGCCCCAACACTTTGTAAGTTCACCCTTGAGTAGTGAAGAACCGGGTTGGCCTTAGTGGCGACTTGGTGAGGGAAGGGTTGTTAAACCCGGTCCTTTGTGGACTCCTCAATGGGGATGTAGATTCCTGAGTGGAACCGAACCTCAGGCAAAAATCTTCGTGTCATTTTGCACTTACATTTCATTGATCATTAGAATTGCTTAGGGTTCGTTCGATCATTTTGCTCTTATAATATTTCAGGTTACAATCTTGCAATCCACCTCAATACTTTGTCATATTTGTTATATTAGATTGCTTGATAGTTTATCTGCATTTCATGAAACTAAAATCTGAAGAAAAACCCATAAGAATCAAGTTTAGGCTTTTCAGCAGTCTGACCGGACTAGTCCGCCCCTGAGACAGACTAGTCCGGTCTTTTAGGCTTTTCCAGCAGGTTGATCGGACTAGTCCACCCCTGAGCAAAACTAGTCCGGCCCATGTGTTCTAATCTCGTTTAATTAAGTTATTTCAGGAATTTTAGCCTATTCACCCCCCTCTAGGCAATTTCATATAGTCTATATACGACGGCTGGAGATTATATACGACGGTTTGTGCCCGTCGAATATACCTTGTCGTATATAATCTTATATAAGACGACACCGTCGTATATAAGTTTATATATACGACAGTCTCTAATTTACGACGACCCGTCTCGTATAAAAGGGCCAGCGGGCTAGGCCCTTATATACGACGGTTATGGGCCCTTGCCGTCGTATATAAGCCCTTATATATGACGGCCTAGGTCTAGCCGTCGTATATTATTTAGGCTTATATACGACGGCCCTGTATAGACACCGTATAATTCATACACGCCATCGTAATTAAGGTTTTCCATTTTTTTAAAAACAGAAAATGGCTAACCTGGCTCGATGGCCAGCTACACAGGCAATCACAAAACAGATTCATATAGAGAACATCCATATCGACAATCACAAAGTACAATAGTACATCCACAATCACGAAGTCGTCACATCCACAATCAAAAACAGATTCACAATGCTACTCAAAAACAGATTCACAACGCCCCTCCACTACCTCCGAAGGCGAAGAAGTCATCCTGACGCGACGAACCTGGCGCCCGTAGCTGTGGCGATGGAGTCTGAGCCTCTGTCCCTGATCCCTGTGAAACACGGTGACATATGTATAAGTTTACAACGGTGTTTTCATTTTCAATTGTTTAGTTGAACTTAATGTAACTTCCTTTTTGTACCTGTACTCTAGGAAACTGCTCCTGTGGTGGCGTCGGCTGCAGCACGGACGGCGGTGGCTGCCACAACAGTATCTGGATTTGCTGCCCTTGCTGTCGAGCTAGCGCCTGTCATTTCAAACATTAAAATTTACATTTTATTGAAATGCAATGTAATTAATGTACACTTGTATGTTTCTTACTTCCATTTCCGCTTGCATCTGTGCCATATAGGACGCATGGTATGCCATGGCGGTCTTGTTGCTCTCTCGCTCCCTCGCCAAGGCCTCCTCCTGTCGGGCCGAGCTCTCCCGAAGCGCCATCACCTCGAGATCTCTCTCGGTGACACGGCGGCTGGAGGAGCCTGCACCAGTAGCCGAAGACTGCGAGGAGCCGCCTCTCGTAGGTCGTGCGTCCCTGGAGTTGACGACTCTAGAGAATATGGCAAGCCTGCAAAAAAATGAATCAATTCAAGGTAAAATCAAATAATTTTGAATTGAAAACAATGAAAGTAAATGAACTCACCTTCCGTGTGCTTTTCCACCTCCGCTTGCATACGCGGCTTGAGGGTCGATGTTGGGGGAGTTTTCCCAATCGAACCCTTCGTCGTGTATCCTCAAAGCCTCTCGCCCATACCTAGTCTGAAAAACAATGAAATTGTGTAAGTTCAACAACATATATAGTGTCAACTAATTTGAGAGGTCATGAAACTTACCACCCGCTCCGCTGCGTACTGACTGCACTGCTCCGGCTGAGAAGGGTCATCGTTACCTGTCCTATAGACCGCAGTAGCGCTCGGTCGCACGTCGGTCTCCTTTTCTTGTGAACATATGTTAGTACGAACAATACTATATTATGAATATAAAAAACCACCAATAAACTGACCATTCATTTAGCCATCCGCACGAAATCCTGTACGCCCATACCATGCTTCCCCGAGCTCCCTCTGGCATCTCGAGCCTTCTTGGACTTATCGATGAACTCATCGCTAGCCCAATACCTGCAAAGGGCTCGGTAATCTTCTGTTCGTCCCTGTAACCAAGGGATACTAACCTGCACACATGCGTAGTTCATTAGATGTTACTTACCAAAAGTAATGTGAATAATTTAAAGAATACACAACTTACCTCTGCGTACTGCTCCTCCGTCAAGTACGTGTCGGAGGCGTCGCTGAATGAACCAACCTCGTGGTCATGGAGCTTAAAGTAGTTGTTAACTACTTGACTCCAAGCGTTCGAAAGCATTTGCATAATAAGCTTCTGAGCGTTCACTTTGAACACGGAGCGGGCGTGATCCATCTGCTCGGTCGGGTCCTCAAGGCGGTACCTGAGCTGTAAGCCAACCCAATTCGACATATGCACATTAATATTTAAATGGACATAAATAATTGAAACTTCAAATATTTATGAAAGTTACTTACCCAAAAATCTGCCCACACAACTCCTCTGTAAGTTGTCGTTCTGCTGGTGAGGAAAGCGCGCGTAGTCGTCCCACGACGTAGCTGCACGTCCATCGATCGCACTGGGGTAGTGCAGACGCACTAAGTTCCCGATGCAATCGTTCACCGTCCTGTGGTGTTTCTGCCCATCGTATGAAAGGTCCTCCCAAGAACTAAAAAGACATTTGTTAAGTCATTAAGTAAGACCATAGTCTTTGAGAACAAATAGAAATGAATACTTTATTAATGCGTTACTTGTCTCCAACCGAACGAATAATTACCGGCTCTCTAGGAATCGGTGGAGGACCAACAAAGTTACTCCTCCTCGTACGTCTCCTCTGCTACAGCACCACATCTGGTGACCAGAAGGCTGGTCACCGGACGTGCCCTCGGGTTGGGTGCCCTCAGGCTCGCTGGGCAGACCGCCCTCAGGCTGGCTGCCAGGGGGCTCGCTCCACGAGGGCACGCTACGCTGCGTACCCGTCTCCTGAGGTGCCGCTCTGGTCTCGGACTCATAGTCCGAATCAGACTACAATGGTAAAGTAAGTAAGTTAAATTAAAAAAGTGATTTAAAGAATTTTGTCCATTGTAGAAAAATTTACCTCTGTAAGCTGCAAACTGACAACCCTATCCCGCAACTCCGGACACACACTTAACAGCTGAGTGCGTCTGCTCCAACTGTAAGTGGAACCGTAGAAGTAGTTGTCTCTCTCCTACGGGGGAAGGAAACCCCTCACCCTCGACGCCTTCTTCCCCTTCGAACCCTTGCTCGACGACATCCTGTAAATGATAATTAGTAAGGAATCAGTTAAAAATTTAATGTAAGAGATAATTAATGTTACTTTCATTTAAAAAAATATTATTCGTAATCAGTTTCAAAATTCATCAACATCATGATCATCAACATCACGATCTGTCGTCGTGACCTGTTTACGTTTCCGCTTTCGCATTGTAAATGTCTCTACATCTTCAACGTATCCAACTAAGTTATCGAGTCCTGCACCAGGCTCGACGATAAAAGGATCTAGCAACTCTTCGTCTTGGTAAACTTCTTCAGTGTCTCCACTATCATAATAACCATCATCTCCAGGAGTATACAAGCGCTCACGAGGATGCACCTTATATACCACCCACCAAGCGCTAAGCTTCTTGCATGGATAAGGTAGATAATAGACTTGCTCCACTTGATGTGCAAGAACGTATGTATCTAAACCTCGTAAGCGTTCGTTGTGATTCACTTCCACCATGCCAAATTGATTTTCTCGAGTTCCATGATTGTTATCAAACCAATCACAATCAAAGAACACCACTCGAAGTTCCTTATTGCCATTGAAAGTAAACTCTAGAATTTTGTTAATGATTCCATAGTAATTGGTTTCTTTCCCTTCTGAGTCGATTGCCCTCGTCACAACTCCACAATTTTATGTTGCTCCGAGAGGACGAAGAGCTTCGAATTGAGTTGTACGGAATCGGAAGCCATTTACGTCATATCGACCATAGCTTCTAACTTTCACTAATCCATAAGATAGTTGTCGTAAATCTTGATGGATGTCGGTGTTCACTAATACATTGCTCAAAACCACGATAAGAAATTAGGCCCTCCATTAATTCCAGCCCGTCACATCGTTTCTACTTGCTTCCTCGTAGGTTGATCCCTATGTTTCCTGTTTTGGTTGTGGAACTCGCTGTACACACAAAACATATGTTGTCGACATTAGCATACATGTATTGGTAAATACAATAATCATCATAAATGTAAGAGAAACACTTACTCGAAATATTTCTCCATGCCATCGATATTAACATACATGTAGAGTAAAGCAGCAGTCCTTTCTCTTTCAGTAAAATCGTAAGTCGTGCTGCTGCCAACAGTAGTTCCCCTCGATTCAAAAATAGAGAGATCACTAACTAGTGGTTCGTCATCTACATTGTATCACATTGCCGAAGTATTGACATTGTTTTTCTCTACAAAGTAGAAACTAGAAAAGCAACCTACTTCCTTTAGAGTAAATGCTTCGGCAATGCAGCCTTCAACCCTTGCCCTGTTGCCAACCATAGTTTTCAGATATCTCAACGCTCTTTCAATATGGTACATCCATCTATATTGCACAGGACCACCAACTTTTGCTTCGAACGGAAGATGGATAAGAAAATGTTGCATTGGATTGAAGAAACCAGGAGAAAATATTTTTTCCATCTTACATAAAATTACAGGTACCTCCTTCTCTAACTTCTCCATCATGCCTTTCGTTATTTCTTTGGCACATAGCTGCCTATAGAATAGTGAGAGCTCAGCTAACACCTTCCACACCGCATCATCTAAATATCCCCGAAACATAACAGGTAAGAGTCTTTCCATTATTATATGATAATCATAACTCTTCAACCCAGTGAGCTTTCCATTGACATTCACGGCTCGTCTCAGACTAGCAGCATAACCATTTGGGAATTTCAAAGTTTTCAACCATTCCATAACTTGTTTCTTTTCTTTAGGTTGAAGCACGAAAGAAGCACGTGGCTTACCACCGCTTTCGGAGAGCTCAAGAGTAGATCGATACAAATCTCGGCCAAATCCTTTCGAGCCTTTAAGTTGTCTTACGTTTTACCCGTGATATCCATGCACGTGCTTATGATACATTTGGCCATGTTACGCTCCTGATGCATTACATCAATATTATGCATCAGTATCAATGACTTCACATATGGTAGCTCTCAAATTCCACATACATGAGTTCAGTTGTGAACATTTCCGTAACCTACAAAGAATCCAGGGCGAGCTTCATCAGGGACTAGTTTGTCCAACATATTGGATACTTCATACCCGCTTAGGCTTTTAGGTGGTTCCTTAGTGACAACAGTATTTTTTTCTGAAGACATTCCTCTGTTGCCTGAATGGGTGGTTTCGAGGAAGCCAACACCTATGACAATCAAAGTAGCTTATCTTGCCACCGTTTGTAAGTCGGAAACACTATGTGTCAGACGTACATATGGGACACGACAAACGACCATGTGTGCTCCATCAAGAAAACATGCCGTATGCAGGGAAATCATGGACAGACCACAAATAAGCAGCTTGAAGGATGAATTTCTGCTTCTTGTAACAATCATATGCTTCAAGTCGGGTCCATAACATTTTCAATTCTTCGATCAATGGCTTCAACATCACATTAGGATGTGATCCCGGATGATCTGGTCCTAGTATAATGAGGCTAAGAAACATGAACTTGTACTTCATACAAAGAGAAGGTGGTAGGTTGTATGGAATAACAAAGACAAGCCAACAGGAGTATGGTGTGGCATTTATACTGAAAGGTGAAAATCCATCCGTCGCTAACCCGATGCGAACATTTCTCGCATCACTATCAAAAGCATGATCGAAAGAGTCCAAAGACTTCCATGCATCACCGTCCGACGGATGGGTCAACACATCTTTGTTCTCATGCACACCTTCTTTGTGCCATCTCATGTGTTTGGCAGATCTTTTTGAAAGAAACAGCCGCTTCAACCGAGGTGTCATAGACAAGTAACGCAATTGCTTATGTGCAACTTCTGTCATTACTTTATCACCATCGTCATTGACAACTTCGACAAACCTCGATTTCCCACACTTTAAACAATTTTTCTCTTTGTCGTGCTCTTTCCAGAATAGCATACAGTTATCTAGACACACGTCAATTTTATCACATTTCATACTGAGACTAGATAGCAATTTCTTGGAGTGATACATATCTTTGGGCAATTTATGAGGTTGTGGAAGAGCATCGCTGATAAGTTTCATCATATCATTGTAGCAATTATTAGGAAAGAAATACTTAAATTTTATTGCCATAAATCTAGTCATGAAAGTAAGAAGAATCATTTCAGTATGATCATGTAGCGCCTCTTCTGAAGCTTTCAAGAGATTAAAGAATGCGTTTGCTTTAGTTGTAGGCGGATCCTCCGTTTGTATATCTTCTAACAATCATCAATCCTATCAACATCCGGGCAATCATCATCATCATCATCTTCCACTACATGTACGACTCGAGGAGCAGACTCGCCGTGAAAACTCCACACCTTATAATATGGCATGTAACCGTTTCTGCACAAGTGTAATGACAATATCGTTTTGTCCAGAAACTTAGTATTCCGGCATTTCGCACATGGACAACGAACTTTGTCAGTCGTAGACGACGAAAACACTCGATCAATAAAGTCATCTGTCCCGGCATACCACTCATCTGAGTGACCAGTTGCCTTGTTCCAACCAGTATACATCAAACTATGATCTTCACTCATGTTTGACTCTGCAGTTTTAAGTCAAAGAAATTGTAGTTACTTTATAATTTATTTATATCATGGCCCTACATCTATTGGAAAGGATAGGTCCTAACCCCACCCAAGAGTGACCGAGAGGAACATGCTTATGACAAGACATGGGGTCTAGATTCAGATGAAATTTCGGCAGCATAACCCCGTTGTTCTCCAACTGCACGCCCGAAAATGGTGCAGCACAGAACATTAGGGTTACGCTGTCGAAACTATGTCCAAATCCAGACCCCGCGTCTCATCATAAGCACGCCCTCTCGGTCACTCCCAGGCTGTCCAAAAAGGCACAATTCTAAACCTACACGCCTCACATGCGTAACACATGTGAGACGGGCCAGTTCGAAACAGGTGACGCATATTGTAAAGGTTTACGTCAATCTTTAGAGTCATTTAAAAGAGAGGGAGGAAAGAACAATAGAGAGAAGGAAAGATTGAGAGAGATACAGAGAAGTGGGTCAGCCATCCTAAGTTATGGCCAGTGTTCATAAGTCGTCCGACTAATCGCAATTAATCGCGATTAGTCGTCCTTATCGCCCATGTGAGCACGATTAGGTCCGTCGACCCAATCAGGGCAACTGGAAACCTAGTCGTCCGACTAGAAGGCTCCGGTGATCGGACGACTTGCTGAATGATGCTGCCGGCCGCTGTCGCTCGGCTGCTGGCGCCCCCACTCCCACCATCGACGACTAATTGTCCTAGTCGACCTTATCGGTCCCTAGGCGACTAGGGTCGATTAGGCAACTTATGAACCTTCCTTATGCCCCGCCGGGGCCTGCCGTTAACTTACGACGACTTTAGGGTTAGTCGACCAGCTCACAACACGACACACTAAATGGGCATTGACGTGCCCTAATCGAGTTGTCCCAGTTTTAGCATAAACAAATCTATGCATGATTAAGCATGATTAACATCACAACAATAAACATGATTAAGCATTATTAAGCATGATTAACATAACAACAATAAATCCTAAACATTATTAACCTAAACCTATGCATATATAATAACAAGTAATTTGCAATGGACAACTAATTAGCAAAGTTATGAACTACTATTCTAACTACATGAGCATAACTACGGCGATCACGGCATTATTTAATCAAACAAACAGGAGTATTACAGATCACGTAACAATAAACATAAAACCCCAATTACTTGTCCGGAAGAGACGCGACGCATGGGAGGCGCGGGGAAGGTCAGGGGTGACGCGGGGTGGCGCCGGGAGCTCCGGGGAGGCGCGAGGGAGCTCGGGGGCGGCTCCGGCAGTGGGCTGGCATGCATCGGCCGGGGCGGGGTGGGGGGGGGAGGGCTTGGTGGTGTCAGAGAGGGGGGCTCAGGCCGGCGGGGGCCGACGGCGGCGGCTGGGGGTGTCTGCGGGCACCGACGGTGGCTCGGGAGGCGACGGCTGCGGGCAGCAGTGGGCCGTGGTGGCGGCTAGGGCGGCGGTGGCTGGCGCGCGGTGGGGTGGGTGGGGGGTGTGGCAGCGCCTGAGAGGAGGGCCTGGGCCGGAGGGGGCCGGCAGGCCGCCAGGGGTGTCTGCGGGCACCGGCGACGGCTCGGGAGCGACGGCTGCGGGCAGCAGCAGGCCGCGGCGGCGGCCGGGGCAGCGGCGGGTGGCGGGGGCTCAGGTCGGCGCGGGCTTGAAGAATGCCCACGCCGACCCGGGCCCGCGGGTATATAAGACTTATTTACGACGGACCGTTGTGTGGCCATCGTAAATAAGCTTATTTATGATGGCCAAGCCCTAGCCGTTGTAAATAAATTGTTATTTACAACGGCTTAGGTCGAGCCATCGTAATCAACTCTTTATTTATGATGGCCAGAGTAGGCCGTCGTAATTAATTTAAATTACGACGGCCGACCCTAGAGCCGTCGTAAATTAAGTTGGCCGTCGTAAGTTGTTGTGTTTCCTGTAGTGTCAGCTGGTTGGTCCGACACGAAGCCCGAGGACACGTGACAGCTTTGAACCTTACTTCAGCAGGGAGGCCAGGTCCGAGGCCAAGAACACGTGGCGGCTTCGGAGCCGTCCTCAGTGGGGAGGTCCGGCCCGGAGCCTGGGGACACGTGACAGCTTCGGACCCTGCCTCAACGGGGAGGCCAGGTCCGAGGCCAATGACACGTGGCGGCTACCAGGCCCTCCTCAGTAGGGAGGTCCGACCCAGAGTCTGGGCACACATGGCAGCGCCGGACCTTACCTCAGTGAGGAGGCTAGGTCTGAAGCCAAGGGCATGTTGCCGTGCGAGAGCCCGCCTTAATAGGGAGGTGGGGTCTAGAATGTCTCCAGACGTGGGGGTACCGACAGTGGCACCCAGGTCCACCTCGCGAGAGGCGACGATCCCACTGGTGGGGCCTCCATCTTTCCTTCCCGCGTGGTTGCTTTGAACTTGCTCCTTGCTGGCTTGAAGTGGCAGCAAACCCTTGTCTCCTCGTTCCTTGTGCTCTCCATCTTCCACCTTGGCGCTTAAAGCCTCTGCTCCCAAGAAGATCCAGCCACCGCTTTTTGCCATGGCGTCATGCACCCTACGAGTGGGACGATGAGAAAGGCCAGCCCAAAACGGCTCGTTTCACCGTCTTGCCCCTACTTGCCGCCGTTGTCCGCTCGGTTTGGTTGTGATTTCATGTTCTACGACCCCTAGGGATGCTTTCCGACAACTTTTCTCATCGATTTAGGCTCGGAAAGGGTGTGTTCGCTGTCGACGCCACGCCGCCAATTGCGGCCACCAATGTCGGCCCCATTCCCAACGTTTTCGTGTTGCACCACCTTGCCCGGCAGCTGTGCCATGTTCTGAGGATCACGTAGCAAACAGGAGTGAAAATGGTCGAGAAACAGTGAAGAACAGGGCGCGCCACGGTCAGGTCCTGTGCGCGCGAGCCTCTGATCACGAGGTTGAAGAAGGGACTGACCAGGGGGGCCCCACTGTCAGCCGGTAGATGGAGTTTTCTGTGCAAAAATAAATCCAGAAATTGTGCAACCTTTGGAAGCCCATAACTTTATGTAGGAAACTCCAAAAAGGGTGAGACAAATTTTGTTGGATTTCTCATAAAGAGTACTTTGCATATGAACAAATTTCCTGCTACGGAAATGCCCGGTATTTTCTGTGGAATTCTTTATAATTATTCCTTTAGAGATTAATTCCAGGAATATTGCTTTATGAAATATTCCCATTTTTGGTCAGAAAACTCTTCTCCTAGTTCCTGATCTCCTGTAAAAATTTTAGAATTTTTTGGAGCTGATTAAGGTGGCTTAATCAGTAGGTTTTCTAAGGGTTAAGTCAATCGGATGAAAATCACAGAATTTAATTTCCAGAAATATAGATTGAGTTTCCACAAGCAATTCTGACCAGCAGAAAGCTTAGGAAAATTTGAAACAATCTGGAAACCTTACGTCCAGACCTATTAGAGTATCAGATTCTTCAATATGACCAAGTATAATTAATTTCCTACAAATCATTCAAGATTAAGTTGGCCAAGAATTATTGTGGCCAACTCCTTCATCGAAAACCTCTGAAAATCTTATCATAACCCTAGCATGAGATTAGAAATCTCATGTAAAAATCTCAACCCCAGAATCCTCTGTCCTCATAGATTTTGCGTCTGTAGTTTTAAATATCACATTAATTCATAATGTGACGTATTCGTTTAATTGATCATTTCGGTAGAGGGAATTCTCGAGAAGATTTCGGAGGACACTGACTTGATTCTACTGACAAAAACATTAGTCGGGATCAACACAGGCATGCCCCGGTTTGCATCAAAATTTACAAGTTTGTATTTGTATACACTTTATAATGTCTAGAATTGTTATTGTTGCATTTAGTCTAGGTTGTATGACATTCCACATGCATGACCCAATAAATCCCTGGAGTTTTGTTTAGATTAGGATTTCAATTAAGTATAACTGCTATGATCAAGTTAAGAAAAGTGGATTAGAGAAGCATAACTCGGGTAGGCAGTTTCCTACTCGTGAATAGTGATTAAGGGGGATCAATCGGAAGAGTTGGGATTGATCAACTTAATTGGGGAATGGAGACCGGTCAGCATGGATGAAACTATAAAGGACGTGGTCTTGTGAACCTAGTCCCTGTCTGAGTCAATTGAGGACCGTTCTCATGTGCCGCCCCGCTGGACAAGTTTGATCTTGTACCGGATGCATACTGTACATATGTAACATGTTAACCTGGGTGTCGAGGCAATCCCCACCATCTCATGTAGTACTGAAAGGAGAGGGAATTCGTCACTACGGGGATTTGCCGTACTGAGACTTACTACGGGTCGGTGGGACCGGTTCGACATGTGGGTGTCTTGTGAAAGGTTGCCACATATGACGTTGAGGGGGTTGGTTGATCACATTTCTCGGACGGGCGTATGTGTCATGTCATCCGGGTGTTATTGATTCGAATCATCGTCACTCGCGGTAGTGAGCATACTTGTACATTGAGTCATGACATAGTAAGAACTGGGGAATGGTTAATATGCTTCGTGAGTAATCCTCATATTGGAGATGAGGGATGATAAACACCTTCACTAAATTTACTTTCTACCTTGGGCTAGTAGCATTGAGACAAAATGTTTCTTGTTTGATTGTGGAGTCTCAATGTTGATGGCACAAGGTATGTATTGGTGTAGGATAGCTCTTAGTGAATTTACTTTCTCCTCGAGGAAGTGGCACCGAGATGAAGAGTTTCTTGTTTGATTGTGGAGTCTCGATGTGAATTGTGCGAGGCTTATAAAATATGCTTAAAAACTGGAAGTAAGGACCCTCTGTTAGCTCAAGTTCATCGTTTATGCAAACTTCTGTATTCAGCCCTCTATTTTCAGCATTTATAGTTCCATGTGTAGGGTTTCAGTTGTCTTGGTGAGCATAAGCTCATGGTTTGTTGATCCATGGTTTTGCTGGTGATGTTGCATAAGGCACATTAGGGAGGAAGGGTGATCCGAGCGGGGCAGCACCCAATGAGGGGTGTGAGTCTCACTTGTAACCCTGCACGCCGCCGTGTTTTTTTGTATTGCTATTGTGGAGCATCCGCGGGCAGGATGGCTTCATTGTGCTTAGCGTAGGCTATAGCTTGTGAGTTGTATTCTTATCTTTTCCGCTGCAATGTACTTCTGTACATTATTTGTAAAATGAGACAATAATATGTATGAAAGACATATATTGTTGTGTATAAGTGTTTTTCGGTGATGTGCTGTTAGGTGTCACATCGCACAACACCACCGAATGCGATTCCTGGACTGTCGGGGCCGTGGTCCCACAGGCGTGGTATCAGAGCCGCATTGGGAATAGCGCACCTGAAAAGACACATATTTTAAAAACTTAGAGTTTATGAGTGAGGATTCAGTATTAGACCCACATAAGGGCTATATTAACCTATGTGATGTAAGGTGGTAAACTAACATACTTGTTATTCTATTTTGTAACGACGCACCCCCGATCAGGTAAGAGGTAAGTTACGCCACCGAAAGCGGACCAATTTCGGTTAGCTCCCCAGACGAGGAAAGTTGTTAAAAGAATAGATCTCACAGCTTGGTGAGACGTCAATATGATAACTCTTGAACTCTTCATGTTCCTGAGCTCGCCAATCCCTGGCGTACATTAGGCAAGAAAGTGGAAACCCCATCATGTGGTCGGTAACACGATAGTGTGTTCTTCTGGAATTAGCCTAGGAGGACATACGCAGCGCTCGCCATCGGCGTGCCCTAGTGGGCAGTAGGTGGTATCCGTTGGGTTGATAAAATTCCCAACCATGACGATCCGTTCGCTATCTACTCGGGTTCCCCGTCGTGTGGTGTGAAAACGCGACCATGTACCTTGAGACGTGGCATGACCGACAGCCCTATGGCAATGGTACGGGGTGTATGTTTTTATTATGATATGGACCCGCCTGGAATGACAAACTTATGTGTGCATCATTATTGAGTGGCGTCGAAGTGTTCAGTCGACACTTCCCCCGGGCCTGCACTGGGCAGCCCGCGGAGGTTCTTTTTTCGGTGGGGCTAGTCTCTAGCGGAGAGCTTGCGCAGATGGACGAGTTAGTAAGAGCTTGACACGGCGAGTTTTACGTGGTTCAGGCCGCCGGAGCGTAAAACCCTACGTCCACGGCGAGCTATGGAGCTCGCTGTATTGCTTGCTGCTCAGGACCGGAGGCCTGAGCTCGGGGGTGAGTTACAGCTTGAGAGTGTATGGCTAGCTTATGAGTTGCAAAGTGCGAACCCAGGGTGTGAATGGCTAGAGTGCGAACCCCTGCTATCGTCGCCTAACCGAGCCTTTTATAGTCCAAGACTTGGGCGGATTACAAGGGAAGCCGAGACCCAACAGGTGGTCCCGGGAAGATTGTCTATTATCTACCGTATCTGCAGTTATGCCGGTAGTTGTCTCTGGTCGAAGGCTTCTGAGTCTTCATCTTGCCGCCCTGCCCATGCCGCATGCTAGTCGTAGTGGTTGATGACGGCGCAGGCGGCATGGGATGTCTTGTCGCGGTGTTTATTGGCTGGCAGGTTCTGACGCCGCGCGCCAGTCTGTGATGCGACTGGTCGCAACGGCACCTGACAGAGGCGTGCTCCGCGTCTCCGCGTCTTGGGAAGACGCGGGCCTTGAACACCTTGTACGGGCAAGGTATGGGGCGTCTTTACGCCCGCTGCCTATCTCTCGGGGGCAGGCAGCACCGTTCTTCTGGCCACGTGGCGGGTCCGGAGCCCTTCTCTCAGGAGAGAAGGGTCCGGCCTGCGGGGCACGTGGAGCCTCCGGACCTCTCCCCACGGAGGGGGAGGCTCGGCTTCTGTCGGCCATGCGGCGGGCCCGGAGCTCTCCTCTGAGGAGAGGGAGGTCCGGCCCCGCTGGACGCGTGGCGCCTTCGGACCTCTCTCCCGCGGAGGGGGAGGTCCATCTTCTGTATGCCACGTGGCGGGCCCGGAGCTCTCCTCTGAGGAGAGGGAGGTCCGGCCCCGCCGGACGCGTGGCGCCTTCGGAGCTCTCCCCGCGGAGGGGGAGGTTCGGCTTCTGTTGGCCATGCGGCGAGCCCGGAGCTCCTCTCTGAGGAGAGGGAGGTCCGGCCTCTCCGGACATGCGGCACCTTCGGACCTCTCTCCCGCGGAGGGGGAGGTCCGGCTTTTGTATGCCACGTGGTGGGCCCGGAGCTCTCCTCTGAGGAGAGGGAGGTCCGGCCCTGCTGGACGCGTGGCGCCTTCGGAGCTCTCCTTGCGGAGAAGGGCGAGATCCTTAGGCATTTTCCCCTGTGCGCGGGGGTACCCCATATCGAGGGTACCGACAAGTGGTTTTATGCAGGTACACTAACCACATATCCGTATTACAAGTAGCATACGCTTGCAAGTGAACCATTCTAGTGCCACTAATAGAACGTATATGCCGGATGTAAGCCTGTTAGGATTTTCTATTTTTGTGAGGAACGTAGTACCGACATTATCATGAAAATGCATCAAGACCTCGCCCATCTCATAAATTTGAAGATTCTGTAAAATTTTCATGAAGACAGTTCAAATTAATTGGTTAAAACTCATTTAGGAACCCACTCAAGAATATGTGAGTATAGAGAGACCCCAAAACAGAGTTCCCTGTTTTGGCTGTGTTTCTGCTGAAGCATGTATAGGGTGTTACTCATTGTAGAAAGGACCAATGGTAGTGTGGGATACAGTTTTGGAAAGGTGGAGAAGTTCTCTAAAACTTTTCTATAAACCTCCAGGACAGAAACACACTTTAAGTAGATCAAACACCTTAGAAACCCAAAACTGCTACAAATGGGTAGAACCTGAAACAGAGTCTCTGTAATTCCACCATAACTCTTGGTGGAAAAATCTCTAAGAGTTTTGTGATACATTTCTGAAAGGTCATGAGATATTGTACAACTTTATAATTCAAAGTTTTGCCAAAACTGGAGCAAAATTAATTGGAATTGTGGATTGAAACTAGTACCTCTGGGGAGGTGCTGTCAAAATCCTGCCAGAAATTCTGTTAAATTTGAACCATAATATCTTTAGATCCAGGAATTCAAAGGAGTCATATAGATACATTTTTGGAAATCTTGGGGAGTTATTTACAATGTTTCTATTCAACCTCAGGACAGAATCTTCCTGTAAAGAGGTGAAATTCGCAGCACAAGTGAAACTGTCCAGAGTACCCAAAGGCTGGGCATAGTTTCTGTACTGATTGGATTTTTGCTTATAACTTCCTGTATAAGAATTGTAAAATGTGAAATCTTAAAATTCTGGAAAGCTTATTAATTGTGCTTCAACTTTGTAATTATGAGTTTGGTCCATATACGTTTCTGCCTGTTTGGAAAAGTTGACCCAAAGTGAGCACTTACAGGGGAGGTGCTGCTGAAATCCTTCCAGAATTTCTGTCAATTTTAGAAGCTTATAACTTTCGATCGAGAACTTAGTTGAAGGAAAATAAACACTCGCTAGAAAGATATGGAACTCTTCTCCAAATTTTCTGTTCACGCCCACAACAGATTCACACGTTAAATGAGGATTTTAAACCATAGAACAGAAGCTGGTTCAGTTTTGTACCTGTCTGTTTTGGACCATCACTTCCTGTATACCTTCTACCAAAGGTTGTGTGATACATTTCTGGAAATCTGGTGGGTTAGGCTACAACTTTGTAGTTGTGAGTTTTGACAAACTAGGTCCGGAACTGTATGAAAAAGTTGAATCAAAGTGGGTACCTCCCGGTGGGGTACTGCTGAAATTGTCCCTCAATTTCTGTCAACTTTCAAACTTCATATCCGTCGAATCTGAACTGATATGGGGTCACATAAGTAACCACTTGAAGGATACGGACGTGATCCAGAACTTTAGTGTTCCACACTAGTCTTGAATCTACTGTTATCTCAAGCAAAAATTGAATTTTAGTGCAGACTGGTCAGTTGTGAACCGAGTTGTCAGGAAACTGATTGGTCAAGCACCTGATAACTTGTTGGGATTATGAGTGTTTTTCTTCTTACTCTCAGAAGTCCATAACATGTTTCGAGTGTTCTCTATATCATCAGCTTCGACTTTAACCATGGAAGATTTTCATTTACAAGACCTCCTCTAGTGATGAAGACAGACTACAGCACCACCACTCTCGTCGATCAAAACCGATGTAGTTTCTGCTCTAGGAGGCTATTGTGTGCATCACCTTTCCACAAGGATATTATGGATTAAGTTATCAAATTCCTATATTGGAAATTAATGGGGGATAGTGCATCCAAGTAAACCAAAGCATTGATCACCCATTTGTTATACACCAAAGTATGACATCACCAAGAGACAAGAGGGAATTACGCCTTAAAGTAATCAAAATTTAAGTACAAGATCCGTCATCATCGATAAAGATGTAGTTTCAACGTCTTCACCACGCCCACATAAATGCTCACCATAATCACAAGACTTAAGAGAAGAAGAAGATTTAGAAAGTCATGATTAGTGACAACTCTAGTAACCTCAACCCCAATAGGGTGATGTCCTAACTGAAAGGTTACATGAAGACTTAGGAAAAGGGAGAAAGTGAAGTCAATGTATAGTAGACATGGATTAGGCTAAGTTTTCATAGAGTATTTCCCAATGATCTTGGAAATTTTTTTGAAATAATTTCATTGGACTCGGTCACAACATGAAAGTGGCATTCCTTGTTTAGCACCCTTCATGACCAAGTTATTTGTACCTTGCAAAGTCTGAGATGATTCTTAATAGTGTTTGAATTGTCGTACTAACTCTTGCTCAAACTATAAAAAGATGATGCACCATACATATGCACTATTATGCATCATACATATGCACCATTTTGCACCATACATATGCACCATTTGCACCATACCATGTGCATATGCATTGCACCATACAACATGTGAAATACCAAAATACTGAGCAAGATTGTGTACCTCCCTTCAAACCATTAAGCGATGTCTCAGGACCTTGGTCTTATCACATCCTTGTACTATTGATCAAGTTGCTTGATTCTACCTCATTGCACAATACAAGGGAAACCCATTACTCAACATCCTTTGTACCTAAGAAAATTTTGAACTTTCCTCCATGACTTGGTTAGCTCCGAGTACCGTAATTGTCGGGACTAAAACAAATGGCACCCTCTACATGAAACCAATTCCATTAGAACCATCTCAAATTCTAGTTTCCAGTAAGTAATGGTTGAAGCCATGAAAATCCCTGGAATTCCTTAGAGGCTCTAATATTGACCAAATAGGCTTTTAATTGTACAAAGCTCAAATGAAGTTTGTTTCAAATGAAACTTGGTCAAGACTCTGGTTAGGACCCTACCAAGCCACCATAAAAATTTCAGAACCAAAGGGGAGGGCTAGCTAGAGTTATAGTAATTACTTATTCAGTTCTAAACATTGCATTTGAATTGACATATAGTATCTCGTTAACGTGTAGTCGCTGAAGGCGAGGAAACCCCGGAAGTGCTCGACTTCCTTCTTCCGGACGAAGCCCTAACCACTGACCAGCAGCAAAAAGGCAAGCCCTGGTTTGCATTAACCCATTTTATAAAGTTTTGCTTTGTTTACATACTTAGTGTGAGGTATATATATGTGCATTAGGTGTAGGATGGATGAGACCCCAAATGCATAACCAGATTTTCCTATAAGAGTGAGGGTAGTGTCTAAGACCTCGAGTAGACAGGCTATGCTTAATGATTCCTAGAACTTCGGTACAAGTCGAGTAGTTGGAATCTACTCGCGAGTTTAGCCTTGGGATACACGGGATTAGTTCGAGTGATGTGAGATCACTTTAGTAATGAAAATGAGACTAGGTAGGGGCTAGGGGTGCAGCAAGAGGAAGTCTTGTGTGCGCGGCCCTGTTCGTGTCGATTGAGGACCGATCCGTGTGCGGCCCACGCTGATCAAGTTTGAACGTACCGAAGGCATATCGGATATATGGGCCCCGGTAAACTGATGTAACCTAAACCTCTGGGCGTCGAGGCATAGCACACCAATTTATAGGTGTAGGTTGAGGGCAGCAAGGTGGGAATCTGCTAACAGGCATAAAGAGATGCTCTGTGTAGGGACCTCCTGTCCGTTTCGGTGCGACCGGTTCGACGTTTGGGCTGTTGGGTGAAAGGTTTTCCCGTACGACATCGAGTGAGCGTGTTGTGCAGCTCTACGGGTGGGCGTACGTGACGTACTCTTCGGGTATCCCTGCAGGTGTATATCAAGTCGATTCGCCGTCCCTCGCGGTGAAGAGTACCACTTGGTCACTCAGTCGTGACGTAGGTTAATATATGAAATGTGATGATTCAATATTGCTGTTATGATATAATTGTGTCTCGACGAGATATGGCTTATATGAGTATCTTGTCATGTCTTTTGGTCTCACGAATGCTCCGGCACATTTCATGTATCTCATGAACTCGGTGTTCATGCCGGAGCTGGACAAGTTCGCTGTGGTGTTCATTGATGATATCTTGGTTTACTCCAAGACAGAGGCAGAACACGTCGAACACTTGAGGATCGTTCTTCAATGACTGTGGGACCATAAGCTATATGCCAAGTTCAGCAAATGTGAGTTTTGGATCAGCCAAGTGCCATTTTTGGGACATATCATCTCAGTGGAAGGCATTGTGGTTGACCCAAGCAAAATTGAGCAAGTGCTGAAATGGAAAGCACCCGCTTCTGTCCATGAATTCAGAAGCTTCCTCAGCTTAGCGGGATTTTACCGGAGATTCATTCCAAGCTTCTCCAAGCTTGCTAAGCCGATGACAGAATTGTTAAAAAAGGGAACAAAGTATGTTTGGAACTCAGCATGTGAAGGAGCGTTCCAAGCATTGGTGAAGCATCTCACAACAGCCCCGGTCTTAGCTCAACCGGATACAACTAAGTCTTTCGACGTATATTGTGATACGTCTGGCATCGGGCTCGGCTGCGTGTTGATGCAAGAAGGACGTGTGGTCGCATATGGCTCACGCCAACTATTAACCATGAGCAGCACTATCCAACTCATGATCTTGAGCTTGCTGCTGTGGTTTTGGCATTGAAGATGTGGAGGCACTATCTCCTGGGGAACTTGGTGCATCTCTACACCGACCACAAGAGACTGAAGTATATTTTCACCCAGAAGGAGCTGAATATGAGACAAAGGAGGTGGTTAGAGCTAATCAAAGACTATGAAATTGCGATTCATTACCACCCCGGCAAGGCGAATGTGGTTGCCGACGCGCTGAGTCGGAAATCACATGTCCATAACCTCACCATAGCACCGGTGGAGGAGGAAGAACCGAGTTTATACTTGGTTCCTTATGGATCGCTCTACAACCTTGCCCTCATACCTACCATTAGGGAGGACATCATTGCAGCTCAGAAGATTGACAAGGGCATGGCACATCTCCGGAGACGGATAGACAACGGGGAAATCAAATGTTTCCTGAAGGATGATGAGGGGACGATGTGGTTCAATGACCGCATAGTCGTACCCCAGAATATGGAGCTGAGAAAAAAGATTCTTGATTAAGCTCATTTTTCTAAATACTCCATTCATCCGGGCAGCAACAAAATGTACCAAGATTTGAAAAAGAAATTTTGGTGGACACGGATGAAGCGGGAAGTGGCTAAGTACGTATCCGAGTGTGATACGTGTAGACGAGTGAAAGCTGATCATATGAGGAAATCAGGGCTGCTGCAACCCCTGAAAATCCCAGCATGGAAGTGGGAAGATGTGAGCATGGATTTCATTGTGGGATTACCCCTGACTTCCAACAAACATGATTCAATTTGGGTGATCGTTGACCGGTTATCCAAGTCGGCTCACTTTATTCCCGTGCATACACATTTCCATGCCAACAGATATGCGGAGTTGTATATTGCAAGAATCTTGTGCCCGCATGGAGTACCGAAGACCATTGTCTCAGACCGAGGGGCACTATTTGTATCTCGTTTCTGGGAGCAGTTGCACGCTGCTTTGGGTACTAAGCTGATTAGAAGATCCGCCTATCACCCTAAGACAGATGGGCAGACAGAGAGGGTGAACCAAGTATTAGAAGACATGTTGAGAGCGTGTGCCATCCACCACGGTAAAAACTGGGATGATCATCTACCGTTGGCGGAATTCTCATACAACAATGGCTATCAAGCGAGTATCAAGATGGCACCCTATGAAGCTCTCTACGGTCGTAAATGCCGCACCCCATTAAACTGGTGCGAGTCTGGTGAAAGGGTCACATTCAGGGTTGATGTGGTGAATGCCGTCAAAGAGCGCGTTCGAATGATTCAAGCCAACTTGAAGGCCGCTCAATCCCGATAGAAAAGCTACGCTGATAAGAGGCGTAGGCCGCTGCACTTTGACGTCGGGGAACACGTGTACCTCCGTGTATCTCCGATGAAAGGCGTGCACCGGTTCAGCGTGAAGGGGAAACTCGCTCCCCGTTTCATTGGACCTTATGCCATCACCGAGAAGTGTGGACCAGTGGCGTATAGACTGGAACTACCGGCATCTCTTGCTTATGTTCACGACGTTTTCCATGTTTCACAACTCTGAAAATGTATGAGGTATACGGCTGCTGTTCCCACCAAAGACATCAGCGAGCTGCAACCGGATTTGACATATGATGAATATCCGGTGGTAATTATTGATGAGAAGGCCCGGACCACACGTAGCCGAACGTTGTGGTTCTACAAGGTACTCTGGAGCAACCACACCGCCGAAGAAGCGACGTGGGAGAGCGAGGAATTTCTTCGCTCAAACTACCTGGAGTTCATGGCATCTCAGCACGGGTAAGTTTCTATTACATCGCTGCCTCTTCTTTTGTAATCTCGGGACGAGATTCTTTTAAGGAGGGAGGGTTGTAAAATCCCAAGAAAGGGACCTGCAAAAATTGTTCATCACCTCACAACACCACAGCTCTTGTGATGGATAGCTCATGAACACTTGTGAAGAGCAAGTAACCACCATCAAAAAGGTGATTAGAGGGGAAAGCCCTAACTTCCAACAAGTAGGATTTATACACATAAACATGAAAGGTTGAGCTCAACCCTAGACCTTATATAGTCTTGGGAAGGCTCAGGCCAAATTTCATGCAAATCCAATACTTTTTGAGACACTTTTGGAGGCATTTGAAAAAGAGGCCAATTTGAATGTAAATTCAAATTGCAGCCACTTTCATCACTAGAATTCAAAATTTGACTTCATATTCCAACTCAGCACATTTTTTATGAGTTAGTCCACCAATTTTCATCCCCATTGGAATTCATCTTGTCGGGAGCTAAATTTGCAATAATTCAAAACTGAATTTGAATTTCAGTTCAAATGGGCAGCAAATTTAGCCAAACCAATTTCAAATTGGGGAAATCAAATTCAAACAATGACTTGGAGGTTAATGTAACACCCCAAAATCTGTTAAGAGGGAAATTTAAAAAATTTTGGACGTATTGCATGTGGTGCAGAAATTCAAATTCAAATTGGAATTCAAATTCAAATCAAAACAGAAAAGAAATGGAAAAAGAAAAAGAAAAACCCCACTGGCCAGTGGGCCGAAACCCACCAGCCGGCCCACTCTCCCCGCACCAGCCCCGAACCCGCGCCCCTCTCTTCCTCTCACTGACACGTGGGGCCCGCATGTCATCCCCCACCTCTCGCGCGTTCGGCCGACCCCGGGACTCTCCTCTCTCCCGAATCCAAACAACCTCCGAAAAACCGCGCCAACAGCCCGATCTTCGGCCCCGGACGCTGCTATATAACCCAGTCGATCCTCCGCCGCCTCCCCTCGTGAAATTCCCGCACCGAAACTCGCCGAATTCCCCAGCGCACTCCAATTTTCTCTCCGGTGAGAACCGAAGCTCCGAACACCGTTTTCTCTCGATCCTTGCTCGGGTTTTCTGATCTAACGCGCCGATCATGTTCCACCACCTCCGGGGAATCACGCAGGTGCAGAAAACTCGGTGTTCTGCACCCTAGACGCAGCTCCGGCGAGCACCGCCGCTATTTCATCTCGGACCTCGCCGCCGACCATCTTCCAGGACCTTCGAGCTCAAGAAAAACCCCGAGGTGAGATCCCCGACCTCCCCTCTACCGTTCTATGCCATGAAATCCCGGTTTTAGGAGGTATAGACGAAGATCCGAAGTTCTCCGGCGAGATCGCCGCCTCCCGCCGCCGGGCAGCGCCGCCCGCGCACGGCCAGGGCGACGTGGCCCCCTGAGGCCCATCCATTTTAAATCGTGCGGTTCCTATTAGATCTAACCCGTACCGCTTCGCGTTATAATCTCAGTCGTCTATTTTAAATCGGACGGTCCACATCAGCCCCGCGTTATAAAGGCCGGAATTCTTACGCGCTACCCCCTGGGGATCTCGGAAAACACGAGGTAGCCCCGGAAACTTCTGATCTAGCCCCTGGAACTTCAGAAATTCGTGTAAATTCATTTAAAAATCAGTTTTAGCCCCTGGACTTAATAAAAATTAGGAAAACCCCTCTGTTATGTGTAGACCCCTGGAAATTTATGAAATAATAAATTAGACCCTGTAGTAGGGTGGATTTACCTTTTTGACCCTATATGATATTAAATTCAGAAATTTGAATATGTTATTAGGATTTAAATTTAAAAGGTGAGGCAAACACATTGTAAATTCAAATTTAAACTCTCCTAGCACTTGGAAAACTTTAGAATGAGTTAAAATAGATTTTAAGCTAAAATGAATCTGTCTAATTGATTGTTCACATTTATTAGTTATAGGGACACATTTTTAGGTTAGGAAATAATTCTGAAAATTGGTAAAATAAATTTAAATTAGTTCACATCAGAGGAGAAGTTCAAAAATATATTATTTAATATTTTAGATCAGAACCTATTCTGTTTAGATGATATGCCCTACTATTTAATATTAAAACTCACTTTTAGGCATAGAAAGTAAATCTGAGAAATATAGGAAAATGGGTATGCATAATTAGAAAATGATAGATGAAGTCTCTAACTCCAAAAACTTCATTTTAGGATTTGGTAGAAGATCTGAAAACCTATTTGGAGTAGGAAATTACCTTTCATGCAAACTTGGTAGCTAAGAAGTGTATTAATTGAATATAAGGAATTTGTTCAAATTGGAAATTCATATATAGTGTGCAGACAGAAATCTGAATATAAAAGTTAAAAATCATATACATAGGTTTAAAAGTGCATGTAGGCTAAAAATCAACACATCTAGAGTAACCACAACACTTAGAAATGTGAATGACTATCATATGTATGTATGTGTGGGTTGTATGAAGTGAAAGTGTGAACTATGTCTTATGTATTGTTGTTTTCTTTTGCTATGTGTATTGGCATGAGTAGAACCTGCCCCAGAGCAAGTTCTCCCCTTCCAAGACCAAGACTTTCCATTCCCAGAGCAGCAGGAAGAAGGCAAGTGTCCTTGATCACTTTGATCCTATGCTAGGATGTGTATATAGAATTCTTTGCATTGTCAATTTAAAATATGAAACCCATGCTAGGAAGTTTCCCTAGAATTGCATTACCTTGTTTCCCTGCAGCTTGGGTTGGGATTTATTTTATCATATCATTTATTTATATGCTTATGCTTAGCCATGCTTAGAATGGGATAAATGGGATGTGAGATCATCAATTTATTTACCTTACTCTTGAATGAGATATTATGAGTTATTTAGAGGTAGGGATCGAGGCAAGTTGGATGATTTGGTTGGTGCTGGGTGCATGAGACTCGGGTTTGTGTTTAGTACTTGCCTGGATCCTAAGGACCGGTTCATGGAGCATGTAACCTGGCTTTACCGTGCCAACCACATGCTGAGATGGGGCAGCTTGGCCAATTAATTAGGTGTATCCCCGGTGTAGTATGGGTGTGTTGGATGGTGCGGGGAATAGGTGTCAGCTGGACTACCATACGAACTGCAAGGCTCAAGAGGGGGCCACTGCAGCGGGGTTGGAGCCTCTTGTATGCTGTTAGGGGGTGAAACCTCAGTGGGCCCACGCTCGTCGGGAATCCCTTTGTAAAGGCTTCGTAGTGATCTCCTGGCTACACACCTGGGAAGTGTGAATGTGGTTCGTAGCCACTGGCATAATGGAGGTTCTTTTAGTCCACCCGACAACGGGGGATGAAATCACTACATGTGGGTACAGTGGTGCAAACTCTGCAGAGTCAAAACTGTCATGACAGCCGTGCTCACGGTCAAGAGCGTCTTGGACTTATTCATGATTAGAGGATGATGGATTTGGAAGTTGAGGATGTTAAGCGGGGAGCTTGACATTGGATATGATGATTATGGTTACTTGATTTTGATGATGGGTTGGGAGATTGGGACCATTTCACTTGTGTGGTAATGTAGGTGCTTAATAAGCTAAGGTAATAGGTATTAATTGCATAGTGCTTTAACCATGAGTCAATCTCTCCTTGCTCTAGCCATGCATGACATAACTTTCCCACACTTGTTGAGTACCAACGGTACTCAAACTTGCATATTTGTTGGTTTAAATTGCTGCTCAGGTCAAGGGGATGATGCAGTGTTCAATGACCAAGACTTCGGACCCGAAGAAGGATTCTAGGTTCATGGAGTCCCCCGAGCAACGCCTGTGACGGAGCCCACAAGAATAATATTCCGCTGCTAGTTTATTTACATGTTATGAACTTATTATCGTCCATCGAGACGTATGCTTTGTAAGACATATTTATATTCGACACCTGGCTTGTAATAAATGATGCTTCACTATTTGTCATCACATGTATGAGAAAATGATCCTGGCATACATGTGATATTCACTCGGTTGTTCTTCGGAGAAACCGGGTGTGACAGTGAAGTCTCTCATTCAATTGTGAGTAGCTAGGATCTTTTCAGTGAAAACAGAAATGAAAAATTGGAAAAGAAATTAGAGGGGGAAGGGCCCACTGGTCAGTGATTGTGCTCAGAGGGAAACCGACTCGGTGGTCGTCGGTCAGCCGCCGGGGCTGTTGCCGCCTCACGGCCTCGCCAGCACGCGTCTGGATCAGCTTGTGCCCCCCTCCTGATCACCACGTACACGGCACAAACAGATTTCGCTGCCTCCCTCGCCTGCGCCGCTCTGCTCAGCTCCCGCACGCGCGAAAAACCGGCAGCTCTGACCGCACCTTCCAACCTCGACGCGCACGGTGCTGATCATCAATTGCTCATGGTCCCTGTAGCAAAAAGGAGCACCAAGGTGTTCTCTAGCTGTTCCCCATGCTGCACCAGCGAGCTGCACTCGGTTGTGCGCGGTGTAAGCCGTCGAAGTCGAGAAACCGGAAGGAACCGGCGGAGCTGTACTTCGGCTCACCGTCGACAGCCCCATCCGGCCATCTTCGCTGACCACGTACTACACAAGAAAGGTGCGTGGGGATCCCTAGATGGTGTAGCCACAAACCATTTGGCAAATAATCCATCGGGTAGCAAGAATTTTAGAAAGTCCCAAACCCTAGTGCAACTGACCGAGTTCGGCAAAAACTAAAAAATCGGCTTACACGCTTAATCAATGGTCAAGCTAGCTTGCAAGTAGCTTCTACACCTCCTAGCGTCCCTCCTTGAGGAAGAACTGAGCACAACCTTCCAGAAATGGCCGAGTTATAGCAGTTTCCATAGCCGCCGGTGCAAACACGGCTCGGGTCGCCGTCGAGAGTGGGTTTGCAAGCATTTTTAGCTTCCGAGGCTGCTCACGTCGGGTTCCTCGTGACCCACTGGTGCTCCCCGAGCAAACCGTGACTCTATTCATGTCTCAGAGAGCGAGAACGACCTCGCCGGAGCCCTAACCTCCGCGGTTGACGTCGCACGGCCGTTTCCGGTCACCGCTGGCGAGCTCCGACCTACGAGGCAAGTTCCACATGGCGAGATAGGGCTAGGCGGCCAGTTCTAGCGCTGGGGGCGGTCGAGAAGTCAGTTCCGGTGAACCTTGCCGGAGTGCACCGCCGCCGAACTCGCGGGCGAGCGCGAGGAGGAAGAAGCCGGGTGGTGGGGCCCACCCGCAGAGTTTAAACATTTCTGAGATTTTCCAGTTTTAGTTCAAACTTCAATTGCATATAACTTCTGCTAGGAAGCTCCAAATTCAGTAAACCAAATTTTTCTGAACTCAGCTTTTTGAGTACTTTCCAGCAACACAAGTTTCAGCTCATGAAACTTAATAATTTTCCAGAATTAATTCCCTAAAATTTAAATTGTTAGGAATTTTATCTGAAGAATTACTTTATGAAAAATTCTGAAATTTGGCTGGGAGGTTCATTGGAAAATACTTGAGTCACAGTAAAATTTTCAGAATCATACAAGTTTATTTAGTCCCCCCTAATGGTGTGATTAAATGAACTGCCCAGAGAAAATATAAAAATGTACAGAAACATTTTTCAGATTTTCTCAAATCTTGTTTAGGGCATAACTTCATCTATAATTCTTCAAATGACATGAAACCAATTCCATTAGAACCATATCAAATTATAGTTTCCAGTAAGTAATGGTTGAAGCCATGAAAGTCCCTGGAATTCCTTAGAGGCTCTAATATTGACCAAATAGGTTTTAACTGTACAAAGCTCAAATGAACTTTGTTTCAAATGAAACTTGGTCAAGACTCTGGTTAGGACCCTACCAAGCCACCATAAAAATTTCAGAACCAAAGGGGATGGCTAGCTAGAGTTATAGTAATTACTTATTCAGTTCTAAACATTGCATTTGAATTGACATATAGTATCTCGTTAACGTGTAGTCGCTGAAGGCGAGGAAACTCCGGAAGTGCTCGACTTCCTTCTTCCGGACGAAGCTCTAACCACTGACCAGCAGCAAAAAGGCAAGCCCCGGTTTGCATTAACCCATTTTATAAAGTTTTGCTTTGTTTACATACTTAGTGTGAGGTATATATATGTGCATTAGGTGTAGGATGGATGAGACCCCAAATGCATAACCAGATTTCCTATAAGAGTGAGGGTAGTGTCTAAGACCTCGAGTAGACAGGCTATGCTTAATGATTCCTAGAACTTCGGTACAAGTCGAGTAGTTGGAATCTACTCGCGAGTTTAGGCTTGGGACACACGGGATTGGTTCAAGTGATGTGAGATCACCTTAGTAATAAAAATGAGACTAGGCAGGGGCTAGGGGCGCAGAAAGAGGAAGCCTTGTGTGCACGGCCCTGTCCGTGTCGATTGAGGACCGATCTGTGTGTGGCCCATGCTGATCAAGTTTGAACGTACCGAAGGCATATCGGATATATGGGCCCCGGTAAACTGATGTAACCTAAACCTCCGGGCGTCGAGGCATAGCACACTGATTTATAGGTGTAGGTTGAGGGCAGCAAGGTGGAAATATGCTAATGGGCATAGAGAGATGCTCCGTGTAGGGAACCTCCTGTCCGTTTCGGTGCGACCGGTTCGACGTTTGGGTTGTTGGGTGAAAGGTTGTCCCGTACGACATCGAGTGAGTGTGCTGTGCAGATCCACGGGTGGGCGTACGTGACGTGCTCTTCGGAATCCCTGCAGGTGTATATCGAGTTGATTCGCCGTTCCTCACGGTGAAGAGTACCACTTGGTCACTGAGTCGTGACATAGGTTAATATATGAAATGTGATGATTCAATATTGTTGTTATGATATAATTGTAATGCTACATGTGTGCCACCAAATATTGCTCACTAAATTTCATATTCATGAACTGTTAACTTGTGGCTAAAAGATGAACTAAGGATGAACTTGTAGATGTGTCCATTTGCTGAAATTTACCATCCCATATTCGTGTAAACTGCATGTAGAGTTTCATGCCTAGGTGAGTCGGTTAAGTCTTGTTGAGCCATCGTGCTCACGGTTGCTGCTATAAGTGTTTTTCAGGTGAGGAGCATCCCACGGACTCGGGTTACGAGTCCACCGGCGAGGGCTACCCTCCGTCGGGGACCACGGCTGAGTGGGAGCCGTACACGCCGTGCTGAGCTTAGGAGTGCAGCTAGTGTGGGTTGCCCTAGGGCTGGGCAACCGACTTTTGCTAGGTAGACAGGCGTGAGTTGTACAAACTTAGCTTCCGCTGCTGTAATATAAACACTAGTTTGTAACTGAAGTATTTTACTACTTTGTACATTTCAGTTGGTTTTCTATGTAATTCTATGTTGTTCTTATAATGTGTGATGTCGGGTGTCGCATCGTGCGGCACCACCCTCTACGATCCTGGATGAGCGGATTCCGGTCCGCCACAGCCAGTGGCGGCTACCTCCGGCGAGGGTCGCCGGAAGGCCCTTCCCGGCCGTCTCCCGGCCCCATACTGACCGCCTGGGGGTTTTGAGGGATGGGAAACCTGATGGTGGGGTCAAATCGGGCCGGTGGTGATGGAATGGCGCCCCCTCATGGCAGCAGCGGCGGCCATGACTCCGGCGACCTCTAGCTCGCACAAAAATGGCTCAAACAACTTGGTTTTCTTCCTACAGCACCGTGGTAGAACACTGATCACCGATATGACTCCAAATCGGCTCCAAATGGGCTGCAAATAGGAGTTCATCAACGACCTAGACCAAAAACCGGCGGCGAACCGAAAAACTCGAAGAACAGAGCCTATACTCGATGGTTTTCGATGCTTTTTGATTCCAGATGCTTGTAGGGAGGTCTAGTACGTGTGGTTCAATAGCCATGCGCTGGGATGAACTAAGCATCACGACTTTTGGAAACTCGTTCAGCTCGGTTCTATGAACACACTTGCAGTAAACAGAGAAATTCTTTCTCTGTAGTGCACGGAAAGAGGAGGGGTTTTCACCGGAGTGTTGAGCAGTCTGGGGCGCCTCTTTTTTCTGTAGAAGGTTGGCCATGATACGGCTCAGAACGTCCCGGCGCCGATGATCAGTGAGGCGTGACTTTGCTCAGACTTGCAGAGGAAGAACGGCGTGGCAGCGATTGGAGGAGTCCGGGCACGAGCTGGTGAGGGTTGGAAGACGTCGAGTGGAGGCCGGCGTAGCTCCTAGACTCCTCAGCTGGGCGCCAACACTCTCAGAAGTTGATCAGCGATGAGGGCAGAGAAGCGGAAGTGGGTTCTTCGGTTTGAGCGGGCGAGAGAGCGTGCGAGCAGGCAAAGAAGGACTTCGCTGCTGCTTCGTGTGGAAGAGATAAGGGCGGCCACAGAGTGAGGAGACGCCTAGACAGGCAGCTCGCGCCCGCAGCTGCCTTCCCGGTGGCGCGCGCTAGGCCGAAGCAAAACAGAGCACGACGTGAGTTCAATTGGGTCTCTGTCCAGTGGGGTCCACACAGCCACAATTCTTCCTCTTATCCCTCAATTCGATTTAAAATAGCAAATAAGCTCCAAATTTGATCAAAATTGGAGGATAGGCCATAAGAACTGTGAGGAACACAATGGTGCACACAAATTTGAATTTCAGTGAAGTCAGAATTTGAAACTGAGATTTAAATTCAAATTTGACTTTTCTCCTGTTTTAATTCCAACGACTAGGAAACCTTTTCCAAATGATCCAAAATTTTGCCGGGCTACCTGTGGATGTGTGGAGAATCAAATTGTGGGTTTAGATCTCCCGATTTGGAAAATTTTGCAAGATCACTTTAGCATTTGGAGCTCACACCATAGTATTCAAAAATTTAAATTCCCTCTCATTTTCTCGGTGTGATTTACAGCCCCACTTGCTAGAATTTTGGGATTTCACAAATCCTTGAACACAATATTGAGAGACTATATGGTGACTTTGACACCCTTATGGTTACCATAGGTAGTGGGTCTTTGCTATGTTGGTAACATAAGTTAAATTGAATTGTGGCTGCTCTTATGTTCAAGCAAAGCATTCAGTTTTTGACTAAATGGTTGAGATGCCAATTCGAGGTGAGATTACCGATTCCTTGTTTAATCTCACAAAACATATTGATTTATGTTTGGGGAAATACTACACTAAGTTGCTAAGGACTCAGTTAATCCAGACAAGTATTAGTTATCCGTGTCAAGATTAGGATGGTAAATATTTAAGCGAATTGACCTGGTCGTGGTGGTTCTACAAGGTTTTACGAACTAACCATACCGTCAAGGCGATGTCAAGACGAAGGCTCTCGCCAACCTCAAACGAGCTCATACTTGAGTTCCTGGCGACTCAACCACCGGTCTTCATAGAGGCCGAGGACCCCCTGGTGGCGGATAGTTGGATCCGTACCATCGAGTCTATGTTCGGGTTGCTTCAATGCACCGAACATCAGAAAGTATTGTACGCAGCGCAACAACTTCACGGGTCCGCCAGTGCATGGTGGGCTAATCAGCTCGCATTCCTACCAGCTGGACCTCATCTCATGTGGACGTAATTCCGGAAGACATTCTTTGCTTATCATGATCTTTCCGAAATAATTCAGGGGAATCTCGAGGAGTTTCTAGTCCGGAAACAAGGAGGGAGGGATGCCACGAGTATTGGTACCATATGCGCTTGACTACGCGAACACGGAGGCATGACAATGCGAATGGTTCTTTCGCAGCCTCAATGCCAAGCTAAAGGAAAAACTGATCTCGGCAAATCAAAGTAAACTCAACGAGTTAATGAGTTAGTGCCGACCCTTGCATTTTGAAATTGGAGATCATGTCTATCTTTGAGTAACCCCGATGAAAGGAATTCATCGATTCGGGGTCAAGGGAAAGCTAGCTCCTCATTTTTTGGCCCGTTTCTAATTACGGAAAGGTGTGGACCGGCAGCGTACCATTGGAGGCTACCCACATCATTATTGGGCATCCACGACATCTTCCATGTCTCACAACTGAGATGTTTGAAAGAAGCCGGCAGAGGTTCTTTCGGGAGGCATGGAAACATTACAACTGGATCTCACCTACATCGAGAAACCGATACAAATCATTGACGAAAAGACTCATGAAACAAGGCGTCGATCGTTGCGGTTTTACAAGGTTTTGTGGAATAGCCACACCGATGACGAGGCTACTTGGGAAAGCGAGGATTTTCTTCGGATGAATTACCCGGAACTATTATGGAGCTATAGCCGGTAACATTTTTTCCATCTCATTTCTTTTACTAATCTCAGGACGAGATTCTTTTACTTAAGGAGGGAGGATTGTAAAATCCCAAGATTGAGCCTTGCTGGTTTTCTGTAGAATTCAAATCAACAGGTTATACTCCTTCTAAATTTGTTTTCAAATTCAAAATTTTGCCACATGAAATAAAGGCTAGACTATTGAAAATAAAGTTTAACACAAAGAAGGTGAAACAGAGGATTTGAATTAGGGGCACGAGAGAGGATTAGCCCACTATATTCAAATTCATATTTCAGAATTTGCTGAAAATTTTGAATTTGAATTAGGAAGCTACTGTAGAATGGGAGTAGAAAATTTGGAGAAATCAAATTCAAATTCAGATGGCACAGTTAGATTTCAATTATTCGTAAGAATCTAACTATATGAATTCAGCCGTTTGAATTTTCAACAGAGTTGAATTTAAACACGCATTTGAATTTAGAAGCTACTGAGTGGGGGGGGAGAGACTGCCTGTGGGCCCTGCAGGTCAGTGGAACAGAGACACAATTGAGTTTCTCCTTCTGTGTGCGCTCAACACCGAGGCAGCCACCGAGCTGTGCCTCTGCACTTCTGGGAGGCGGTTCATGCAAGTCATCGGCTGCTCGATAACCATCGTGGGTGCACAATCATATACCTGTTTCGCTGCCTCTCCCGATTGTACCACGGCACCTCACTCATGTGCTCACCTGAGAAAGAAACACCGTGCACCCGCTCCCGCCCTCTGCTCACCGCCGATCGGCTCCTACAAGTTGTGACACCCGTTTAAGCCACCCAAGAGATGCACCGACGACTCCTCGACATTTTCCAACCCTCACCAGCCAGTGTCCGGCTTTCTCCGACAGCTGCCGCGCCATTTTCTTCTCCTCGGTTTAGCACAAAGTCGCCCTCGCGGTTCAACGTCGCTCGGCCGCTCAAGTACCTCTCCAGCACAATTAAACCCCCATAGAGGTGCGTCATGACGTCTAGCTACCCATCCCGGACCCCTTTTTCTCTTCCCCAACGCCGGTGAGCCGGAATTCGTAGTTTTGCACCGGTGTACGTGAGGAACCGACGAAATTCAAAACAGTAAATTCTTCCAACCGGTTTGATCATCTTTCCTTCGGTGCAAGCCAAAGCAACCAACGACCCTAGCGACCTCCCATAATAAAAACCCGAACAAACTGTGCACCCAACGAGAGGGGTGACGAGAATTCGCCGCCGCCGGCCCAAAACGGCTCGTTTGACCATCAAGCCCCTACTTGTCGCCGTTGTCCGCTCGGTTCAGTTGTGATTTCATGTTCTACGACCCCTAGGGATGCTTTCTGGCAACTTTTCTCATCGATTTAGGCTCGGGAAGGGCGTGTTCACCTTCGATGCCACGCCGCCGATTTCTGGCACCGATGCCGACCACATTCCCGACGTTTTCGTGTTGCACCACCTTGCCCGGCAGCTGCGCCATGTTCTAAGGATCACGTAGCAAACCGGAGTGAAAAATGGTCAAGAAACGGCAAAGAACGGGGCACACCACGGTCAGGTGCACGCGAGCCTCGTATCGCAAGGTTGAAGAAGGGACTGACCGGGGGGCCCCACTGTCAGCCGCTAGAGGGAGTTTTCTGTGGAAAAATAAATCCAGAAACTGTTTAACCTTTGCAAGCCCATAACTTTGTGTAGGAAACTCCAAAAAAGGTGAGACAAATTTGGTTGGATTCCTCATAAAGAGTATTTTGCATATAAACAAATTGCTTGCTATGAAAATTCCCAGTATTTTCTGTGGAATTCTTTATAATTATTCCTTTAGAGATTAATTCCAGGAATATTGCTTTATAAAATATTCCCTTTTTTGGTCAGAAAACTCTTCTCCTAATTCCTGATCTCCAGTAAAAATCTTAGGATTTTTTGGAGCTGATTAAGGTGGCTTAATCAGTAGGTTTTCTCAGGGTTAAATCAATTAGATGAAAATCACAGAATTTAATTTCCAGAAATATAGATTGAGTTTCCACAAGCAATTCTGACCAGAAGAAACAAATTTTTCTGGAAACCTTAGGTCCAGTACTAATATAATATCAGATTTTTCAATATGACCAAGTCTAATTAAATTCCTATAAATCATTCAAGGTTAAATCGGCCAAGAATTATTGTGGCCAACTCCTTCATCAAAAACCTCTGAAAATCTTATCATAACCCTAGCATAAGATTAGAAATCTCCTGTAGAAATCTCGACCCCAGAATCCTCTGTCTTCATAGATTTTGCTTCTGTAGTTTTAAATATCACATTAATTCATAATGTGACGTATTCATTTAATTGATCATTTCGGTAGAAGGAATTCTCGAGAAAACTTCGGAGGTCACTGACTTGATTCTACTGACAAAAACATTAGTCGGGATCAACACTAAGGCAAGCCCTGATTTGCATCAAAATTTACAAGTTTGTATTTGTAAAGACTTTATAATGTATAGAAATATTATTGTTGCATTAAGTCTAGGCTGTATGACACTCCACATGCATGACCCAATAAATCCCTGGAGTTTTGTTTAGATAGGATTTCACTTAAGTATAACTGCTATGATCAAGTTAAGAGAAGTGGATTAGAGAAGCATAACTCGGGTAGGCAGTTTCCTACTCGTGAACAAAGATTAAGGGGGATCAATCGGAAGAGTTGGGATTGATCCACTTAATTGGGGAATGGAGACCGGGCAGTTTGAATGGAAGGCTCAAGGACGTGGTCCTGTGAAACTAGTCCCTGTCTGAGTCAATTGAGGACCGTTCTCGTATGCGGCTCCGCTGGACAAGTTTGATCTTGTACCGGATGCATACTGGACATATGGGACCCAACAAACCGATGTAACATGTTAACCTGGGTGTCGAGGCAATCCCCACCGTCTCATGCAGATACTGAAAGGAGAGAGAAATCATCACTATTGAGACTTACTCTGGGTCGGTTCGACCAGTTCGACATGTGGGTGTCTTGTGAAAGGTTTCCACATACGACGTTGAGGGGATTGGTTGATCACCTTTCCCGGACGGGCGTATGTGTCGTGTCATCCGGGTGTTATTGATTCGAATCACCGTCGCTCGCGGTAGTGAGCATACTTGTACACTGAGTCATGACGTAGTAAGAACTATGGAATGGTTAATATGCTTCGTGAGTAATCCTCATATTGGAGATGAGGGATGGTAAACACATTCACTAAATTTACTTTCTACCTTGGGCTAGTGGCATCGAGACAAAACGTTTCTTGTTTGATTGTGGAGTCTCGGTGTTGATGGCGCAAGGTATGTATTGGCGTAGGATAGCTCTTACAATATTTACTTTCTCCTCGAAAAGTGGCATCGATATGAAGCGTTTCTTGTTTGATTGTGGAGTCTCGATGTGAATTGTGCGAGGCTTATAAAATATGCTTAAATGTTGGAAGTAAGGACCCTCTATTAGCTCAAGTTCATCGTTTATGCAAACTTCTGTATTCAGCCCTCTATTTTCAGCATTTAGAGTTCCATGTGCCGGGTTTCGGTTAAGTCTTGCTGAGTATAAGCTCACGGTTTGTTGATCCATTGTTTTGCAGGTGATGTTACATAAGGCAACGTTAGGGAGGAAGGGTGATCCGAGCGGGGCAGCACCCAATGAGGGGTGTGAGTCTCACTTGGAACCCTGCACGCCGCCGTGTTTTGGTGTATTGCTAGTGTGGAGCATCCGCGGGCAGGATGGCTTCATTGAGCTTAGCGTAGGCTATAGCTCTTGAGTTGTATTCTTATCTTTCCTCTGCAATGTCTGGCTGTACATTATTTGTAAAATGAGATAATAATATGTATGAAATACATATATTATTGTGTATGCGTGTTTTTCGGTGATGTGTTGTTAGGTGTCGCATCACACGACACCACCCAATGCGATTCCTGGACTGTCGGGGCGGTGGTCTCCATTTTTTCAAGGAACCATTTACAATTGAAACTGATGAAAGCGATGTGGGTCTGGGGACTGTGCTCATGCAGAAGAATAGACCTATTGCGTTTCTAGAAAGGCTTTCTCAGATAAGGGCAGACAGTGGTCTATTTATGAAAAGGAATTCTTAGCTCTAATATTGATAGTGGATAGATGGTGTCCATATCTGCATAGGACTGAATTTGTCATCAAGACAGATCACAAAAGTCTCACTTTCCTTGAGAACCAACAGTTACAGTCTGATTTCAAAAGGAAGGACATGTCTAAGTTGAGGGGTCCTAATTTTTGAATTGTGTACAGAAAAGGGAAGGAGAACGTAGCTGCTGATGCCTTGTCCAGAGTAGGACAACTGATGATGGTGACTGAGGTGCATGAGATAAAGCCTTTGTGGATTCAAGAAGTCACTAATTCTTATGCAACTAATCGGGAGGCACAACAACTGTTAGCTAGATTGGCCATTGCAAGCCCAGATGAAAAAGGATTCTCTCTGTCTGAGGGGATTATCTGAAAAGGAGGACAAATATGGATTGGAGGCAACTCAGCACTTAGAACTAAGCTAATATCAGCTTGTCATGACAGTGCCGTGGGTGGTCATTCAGGGGTGCAGGTGTCGAAGTGTGACTTACGACACTTCCCCCCGGTACCTCTACTAGAGCAGTCCGTGGAGGTTCGTTGTTTGGAGGGGCTAACGTCGCTAGATCGACCGAGGCTGACGAACACGGGGTGAACACAGATATTTACGTGGTTCGGGCCGCCGGAGCGTAAAACCCTACGTCCACGGGAGTGTGTTGTATTGCTTGCGCGTGTGAGAGATTGAGTTGTCTGGATTGCGAACCCCTTGCCTGGTGGATGCCCTAGTCCTTTTATAGCTCAAGGCCGGGGTATTTACATTGTGACCTGGGGCCCGACAGGTGGCCCCGCGGCTGTACGTACCCTATACACGATCTACGGTATTTGCAGCTACATGTAACGTCGCTGTCGGTGGAGTTAAGGTGCGCTGCCTGATGCTTCGAATGCCTCTGACTGGGTAGCAGGTGATGAGGAAGACCCCGTCTTGTCGTCACGTCCTCTCGGTTTGCTGGGCAGCACCGTGCCATTGGGCGGCACTGTGCCGTTGTCACGCCTCACCGCCCTGTATTATCACCGTAATGACGGACGGGAGGAGTTGTGGCGTGCGCTGTGTGCCATGCTTCTAGGAAGGCGTGAATCTTGAATGCTCGACTAGACGATGCACGTCTTCCTTAACTCCAGAGTCTTATGTCCCACGACTGATCATGGGGCATGTGGCGGCTCCGGAGTCCTCCTCAGCGAGGAGGTCACGCCTAGAGCCTGGGGACACGTAGCAGCTCCGGACCTTGCCTCAGCGGGGAGGACAGGTCTGGGGCCAAGGACACGTGGCGGCTCCATAGACCTCCTCAGCCCGGAGGTCAGGCCTGGTGACTGGGGACACGTGGCAGCTCCGGACCTTGCCTCAGTGTGGAGGCCAGGTCTGGGGCCAAGGACACGTGGCGGCTCTGGAGCCCTCCTCGGCCGGGAGGTCAGGCTGGGAGCTTGGGGACACGTGGCAACTCCGAACCTTGTCTCAGCGGGGAGGCCAGATCCGGGGCCAAGGACACGTGGCAGCTGTGGAGCCCTCCTTAGCCGGGAGGTCAGGCCCGGAGCCTAAGGACTAGTGGCAGCTCCGGACCTTGCCTCAGCGGGGAGGCCAGGTCCGGGCCCAAGGACACATGACGGCTCCGGAGCCCTCCTCAGCCGGAAGGTATGGCTCGGATCCTGGGCACACGTCGCAGTGCCAGACCTTGCCTCTGCGGGGAGACCAGATCCGGGGCCAAGGACACGTGGCCGTGTCAGGGCCTGCCTCTATAGAGAGGTGAGGTCTGGACTGTCTTCAACCCGCTACGCGGGAGTACCTGGTCTGCAGGGTACGGATAGTGGCCACCGGGCACACCTCGGGGTAGGTGACGATCCCGCTAGTGGGGCCTCCATTTTTCGTTCCCGCGTGGTGGCTTTAAACTTGCACCTCGTTGGTTGAAGCAACAGCAAGCCCCAGGCGTAGTGGGTGAGTGGTTGAACCTGGTAGTCGAAAAGGTTGCACGTCCTTGGCGTAGTGGCCCATACTCGACATCGAAACGGCAGCACGTCCCTAGCACAGTGGACGCGTGGCCGTCCCTGACTGGAGGGTCGTGGCGACGTGCTCGAGGATCCGTTTCCAGGCATTGACTGCAGCGGTCCTCGGGTCGACTGCAGCAGTTCCACCGCGCCTCTTCTCTCAGGAACCGCCGGAGCCTTGTTTCCGAGATGCAGCCCGCCTGCCCCCCCCCGTGTCTGACAGGCAGACCTGGGTCTCACCCGCCATTCGAGGTGCAGGTAGCGTGGGGCAGTGACAGCCCAGGCGCCGCGCACGACGCCCTGCCGAGGGTCGCAGGAGTAGTAAAGGAAACCTTTCAGTGAAGGGTGATTTCTTCCTTACTTGTCTCCTCGTGCCTTATGCTCTCCGACTTCCACCTTTGCGCTTGATGCCTCCGCTCCCAAGCGAATCCAATCACCGCCTGCTGCCATGGATTCCGGCCTCCGCGCTTCACAGCTTCGCACTGACAAGGAGGTCGGGCGTGTAAGGCGCCTGCTCGGCTGGTAGTCGGCTGATCACGACGGATGGATCCATCACAGGACGACCTCGCTCTCCAACATATAGCCCGGCGAGATCGTCCTCTTTACCTCCTACGTGCTGGCAGAGCTCGCAATCCTGGTGTCATCCTTCCTCCTGACGCTGCTGGAGGTGTATGGGCTCCAGCTACAGCACTTGACGCCACACGCCCTCGTACTAGCGGCAGTCTTTGTCCACTTTTGTGAGATGTTCGTCTGCGAGAGGCTGTTAGTGCGGCTGTTCCAGGTGTTCTTCGTGCTACGCGCCTCGGGGAGAAGCGCAAGCCACCTGAGGGCTTACTATTTCCAGCACCAAGAGAGGTGCTCCGTGACATACATTGCGCCCTTCTCCTCCGGCAGATGGGAGCACTCGAGGGAGGACTGGGTAATCGCTCGAACGGACCTCCACGACCACCTGGAGCTGCTGAGCGGGTCCCCAACCAGCGAAAACCCTGTCGGGGATGATGTGCCGGAGCTGCAGGACTCCTACAAGACGATGCTGGCGAGGATCAGGTTCCTGGTGCGGGGGGGGGCCTGACATCATTAATGGTCCTGGCCGACATTCTGTCGCGCCGAATTGCTCCTTTCCAGCAGCACTCCTGGCCGGCCTGGCTGTACACCGGGGAGAACAATCTCACCCGGCTAGAGCGCGGCTCTGGGTCATCCGCGGACGGTGAGATGCTGAGCCTCATGCTGCAAAAGCTGACCCCCAAACCGACCTCCGACGACTTCATCAGCCCACCAGCGAGATGCTTGCCGGTCTGCTTCAACAAGGCAGCGAGGTTGAGGTGACGATGTCGCCATGCAGCACGTCGGTGACGCTTCCCGCAGTGTGGAAATCTCTGGAGGGAGCAGCGCCGGTGACCGACCGACACCCACGCCGATCCCTCACCATAACAAGGGGAATGAGAAGGTATCGGAGGGGTGGTCCCGCATTCACGCCGCGCCCTCGCTCGCCACCCAGGAACGCCGCGGAGTCGAGCCAGCAGCCAAGGAGGCGGCTGATTCACCCCGACGGAAGCTTTGTCTTGGGCCCCCGAGCAGATGGATCCCAAGCCTCCCGCAGTCCTGCATCGGGCTCGGCAGCCGGCGTCAGTGGCAGTTCTCGAACTGCGCAACCGGGTCAGCTTCGGCGGGCGCGAGGAGGACGCCAGGTGCTGCTGCGGCTTCAGGGAGAGTCCCTGTTGCGCCTTTGATGCCACAGAAAGCCTCTAACATGCCACCGACTCCGAAAGCATCGGAGGGGAAGGCTCCTGACACGACGCCGGCGACGACAAAGGTTCCTGCGGCGCCATCGGCTTCGAAACCAACGGGGGCAGCCCCGGCACTAGACGCACCTCCGTCCCCGGGGCCGAAAGCGGGGAAGGCTACCGCCGTGCCTCCTGCAGCGGCGAAGGTTCCTGAGGCGCTGCCGGCTCCGAAGCCGATGGTAGCAGCCCTGGCACCTGACGCGCCTCTGACCCCGAGGCCGGCTGCGAGGAAGGCCTTCGACGTGTCTCCGGCTCCGAAGTCGGCGGGGACCAGTGGCTCCAGCCCTCCGCGCAAGAAACTCCGCTCTTCCTAGAATTTCCTGGCTTCCAGGTATGACGCAAGCCTCTAGGGTAGGTTTCGACGCAGGATTCCTGGCTTGTGTGATTGACTTCAGCGCTTTTTCTTACAGGGCTTCCCCGCAGAGCGCTTCTCCTCCTTCGCAGCCACCCAAAGGCCAGAGCACCTCCGCCGCTGGGGCTTTTGGAGTCTCTGTGCCGGCACTAGTACCAGAGCCAGCGCCTGAGCCGGCCCGGGTCGCCGACCCTCGAGCTCCCTAGACCAGTCGGCCGTCCTACGCGGACGTCCCTGGCAGTGGCACGGCTGCTCCGAGGCAATCTTCGAGCCCACCTCCTTCTCCTCCGTCGGCTGGCATGACGACTGCTCTGTCAGAGGATGTAGAGCCGATGGAGGCCGCGGCGGTCCCCCTTCTGCAGATGCCGGAGGCAATCCCGCTCCCCAAGGCCATGAAGGTGGCTCACTCTATCCTGGAACAGGTGCAGGAGGTGCTCGACCGGGAGTGAGCCGGGCTGAGGTCCGAGCGGGAGCGCCTCCGAGACTGGGGCAATCTGCTGAGGGAGTGGACCCAGTCTGCTCAGGAGAAGGCTCGGGTGCGGGAGGAGCGGCTGGAGGTCATGCAGGAGGCCCTTGAGTCGGAGCGGGCCACAGTTGGGAAGCTCAACAAGAGGGCGGTGGAGCTCTTAGCTGAGGCCAAGCAGCTCCAAGCCGTCGCCGATGCGTGCATTGAAGCTCTATCAGAGCTGCGGAAGGTGCTTGTCCGGCTGGAGTAGGAGGTGCAAGCAAAGGAGAGGGACCTCTCCACCCGCCAGGCCACCCATGATGGGAGCGGGAGCACTTGAGGACGCGGCTCCACGGTGTCTACGACCGGGAGCTCGCCACCACAAACAAGGAGGCCTCCCCGGACTGCCGAGCTGCGGAGCTGGCTGCCAAGGAGGAAGAGTTGGCTGCTCGGGAGCAGGAGTTGGCGAGCAGGAGCCTGGCCGAGGAGCTGGCCGCCACCGCCAAGACAGTTGAGGAGCTCCGGGCTTCTCGTGCCATCAAGGCCGAGAAAGTATGGGACTTCCTCGGTCGCACGGAGACGGTGCTAGAGCCCTTCGGCTTCAGTCCTTTGCGCTCTGGTGGTCTGGTGCAGAAGGTGAGCCAGGTTCTCCCTACTCTGGACTAAGCCGGAGCCAAGCTGCTGGTGTTGGAGGACGTCGTCGGGGAGCAGCTGGAAGTTGAAGGCTAAGCTTTGGCTCAGCAGGTGGCAGAGCATGTGCTCTCATGCTTTCTGAGCTGCGACCCCAACATCTCCTTGGAACCACTGGCGCAGGGTCTTAGTGCAGCGATGTCGGAGGCGGCCAAGTCTGCTGTGGAGGAGGTTGCCTGGCTTGTAGCTGCTAGGTTCCAGCGCCAATAGGCTTCAAGGTCTCCCGGCTCGCCTTGTATGCTCCTTTGTGTGCCAGGACTTCTCCCTGAATAAAGACTTATTGTTGAAGTCTTCATGTCTTGTGTTCATGTCTTGTGTCGTTGACGTGCGTCTTCGGGTCCTTGGCAGCACAAGGGCCCGGAATGACTTAGCGAGATAGGTATCTTCTTTGCCGATGTCGTGAGCCTGTCTCTTCGGGTCCTTGGCAGCGCAAGGACCCGAAGGAGCTCCGGCAGCTTTGTTAGCTCCTTTCCTCAGGTCCTTAGCAGCGCAAGGACCCGAGGGTGTCCCAGCGATGTCGCTAGCTCGTTGTAGCTGAAGCTCCGAGTCTCTGCTTGTTGCCGTGGTGGTCCTGACGTCCTGCCCACATAGTTCACCATGATGGCCCCATGGTAGGTGTGCCCCTTAGGCTGGGGCGCACCTACCAAGCAGAAGGCTGAGGAAGGACGTCAGCATCGGACCCCCTGGGAGGTCCGAGACGCCAATGACCTGTTTGGACCTGCACAAACATGTAGAGGAAAGGAGTAGTTCATGCTCACTGTCCACAATTCCCTGCTCCTAGTCTTGCTGTGGCTTACGCTCCTTAGCCAAGCTACGGGGCATAGACAATTTGGTGTGAGAGCATTCGGGTTATGGTTACGACTTTGCTCGGAGGTATGTGCCGTCCGGCTCCTCGGTACTAAGCTGCAGCGCTGGAGAGGCAGAGTGTGCACGCTTAAGTTACGGAACTAGGCTAAGCAGGCTACACACCCCGGACCTCCCGCTGACATTAGCCTTTCAGGGGAGGGACCTTTCGGCGCCATAGGGCCCTCTAGCAACGAGATAATCAAATGACCCCGGGTACACCACAGGTACCTCAAGCGGACCCGCCTGCGGAAGGATAGCACAACTCCTACTATGGGTAAGCGCAAGGAAAAGTGACAGGCCATACAGTTGGAGCGTTATGGAATGTAAGCACAAAAATAGAAGGGGCGGTGCCCGGGGTCCAGTTACTCCCTTGTCCGTAAGTGTGTGCCATAAGACCCCCAAGTACTCAGTTGTAGCTCTAGAGAGGAAGAGCGGGCAGGCTTAGGGTATGAAACCAAGCTAAGCAGGTTGCACGCCCTGGACCTGCCACGAGTGTTAACCTTTCAGCGAGGGGACCTTCCAGCGCCACAGGACTTAGGACAAGTAGGTAGGATGACCACCAGACATGCCATAATACAGTTGATATGCGAGAGTAATGCATAAACTGTAATGTAAAGAGAGGGGAGGAATAATACACAGAGGGTAGGATAAGTTTTTCCCGTATCAGGTTCATTCATAGGAGGAGACAGGCTTTACAAGAAGGCAGCAACCCACTCCGGATGACAAGAGTAGAAGGACTCTTCCGGAGCTTAGCTATTCCTAGCGTTGTTCCTAAACTCTATGACACCCTAGAAGTGAAAAAAGAGCCCTACCGCTGTGCTAAGGATAGAACTTACGGAGATGCTCTATGTTCCATAGATTGGGTAGAGGTACCCCATCCTCCGTGACTAGGTGGACGCACCCGGGGCGGCACACTTGTGTCACTCGGATGGGACCCTCCTAGCAGGGGGAGAGTTTGTCCGCCCCTTCATGAGAAAGTATTTGCCGAAGCCCCAGGTCGCCCACCTCAAACTATCTACTTCGCACAAACTGCTGATGACAACGCCGAAGCGTCTGGCGGTACCGTGCGTTTCGAGCAGCTTCTTGCAACCTTCGCTCATCAACAAGATCGATATCTTCACATCGGAGCTGGTCCTGCATGTCTTCGTTGTACGCTTGGACATGGTTATCTCCGAGGGGAGGATGGCCCCAGTCCCATACACCAGGAAGAAGGGCGTTTCCCCTGTCACGTGGCTGAGTGACGTCCGGCTAGCCCACAGTGCACACGGAAGCTCGTCTACCTAATTAGCACCATGATTCTTCAAGCTGTTGTAGGTGTGTGTCTTGAGTCCCCTGAGTATCTCGGCATTTGCTCTATCGACTTTACCGTTGCTCTATGGGTGAGAAACAAAAAGGTAGCAAACTTGGATGCCGAGGTCTTCACAGTACTCTTGAAACACTGCACTAGTGAACTGGGTCCCGTTGTCGGTGATGATTCTGTTCGGGACGCTGAACCGGCAGATGATTGACTTGATGAATTTGACTGTTAACTACTTGTTGATTGTTACTACAGGGGCCGCTTCCCGACCAGTTGGTGAACTTGTTTACGGCAAGAGGTACCAGTACCCTTCGAGGGATCTGGGGAATGGCCTCAGGATGTCAGACCCTACACAGCGAAGGGCCATAAGGGTAGGATCATCTGCAGCGTCTGTGCCGGTGTGTGGATCTGCTTGGCGTGGAACTGGCATGCCTTGCATCTCTTAACCAGCTCGACGGCATCCTGGAGAGCGATCGGCCAGTAAAAGCCATGCTAGAAGGCTTTACCAACCAGCATGCGGGAAGATGTATGGTTCTACACTCGCCTCCATGGATCTCTACGAGCAAGTTGCAGCCCTCCTCCTGAGTTATTCACCACAATAGGAAGCCATTGGCGCCATGCCGGTAGAGATCCCCTTCTACCAGCGCGTATATCTTAGCCAATCGAACGATCTGTTCAGCGTATTTATGTTCATCGGGAAGGATATTGTCCTTCAAGTAGTCCTGGACCTCCATGATCCATGCATCAAGACCTACTTGAGCCTCTAGATCTTGAGCGTCGGGTTGCACAGAGTCCCCGGTGATGCTTACGATCCTTGGTGGGATCCATGGTAGCAGATTTGCGAGGACCGCCAGCTTCGAGGTGCTAATCTTGCCTTCTCTTCTGGTTCAGCAGGCCACATGGTAGGTCGTGGCAACTTCCTTTCGATGACTCCCTCAGGCATCGGAGCCCAGGTGGAAGCCTTCATTGACATGTCGTCGTCTATTGTGTTGTTGGAGCGAGGGACATGGCATAGATCCAAGACATGGGAGTCCTTCTCCAACTTCTGTACTTGGAGGGGATAGGCGGCAAGCTGAGGGTCATTGCAGCAGCATTCTCCCTTGACTTGCTTGATGATCAGCTGAGAATCACCTTTGACCAACAACTATTGGATGCCAAGGGACAGTGCGGTTTTTAACTCGAAGATGAGAGACGCATACTCCGCCATGTTGTTGGTAGCCTTGAAATCAAGCCGCACCATGTACTTGAACTACTCCCCAGTCGGAGTGAGGAGCAGTACCCCTGATCCGGCACCTTGCTTGTGCGAGGAGCCATCGAAGAAGAGGGTCCACTGAGGCCCGGTGAAGACCGGAGCTCTAGGCTCTGGTTCACCGATGTCTTGGTCCCCTGGGTGGCATGGTGGTGATCTCCACTCTGCCACGAAGTCAGCTATCCCCTGACTCTTCACCACATGGCACGGAAAAAAGTCCAGATCAAACTCCGTCAGCTCGGCAGCCACTTCGCCATGTTACCAGTTGCATTGGGGCTGTGGAGGACGGCTTTTAGTGACTATTAGGTGACCACTGAAATCTCGTGAGGATGGATGTATTGGCGCAACTTCCATGATGCAACGAGGACTGCGTAGAGCAGTTTGTGCACCTCCAAATATCTTGTCTTGGCATCGTGGAGGACCTCACTGATGAAGTATACTAGACGTTGGATGGTCCGGACCCTCCTGGAGGGGTCTGGAGCTTTTCTCGGAGAGGTCCGGGACTCGGGGACCCCTGGCCCCCAGGTCCGGGACTGCACTCCGGGAGCTAGGACCTGGATGCGCATTGATCGCCAGGTCCGGATGGCCAGGACCTGACTATCTCCTCGTCCTTTGGCCCCCCAGCAAGGTCCAAGTCCTAGGACTCGAGACTTGTGGTGGGATACTTGTCCAGGACTTGGTGTCGTTGTTGCTCCGGTCGCTCCGCGACTAGGACCATACTGACGACCTCCGCTATAGCGGCGATGTAGAGGAGGAGAGGCTCGCCTTTTTCCGGAGCCACCATGATCGGCAGCGTCGTGAGAAACTTCTTCAGCTCCTAGAATGCCTCGTCTGTCTCCTCGGTCCAGACGAATGGTCTAGACCTACGCAGAAGCTTGAAGAATGGGAGAGCCCGCTCAGCCAGTCTAGAGATAAACCGGCTGAGTGCAGCCAAGCATCCCGTAAGCTTTCGCACATCCTTGATGGGGCAGGTGGCTGCATCAATTCTATTGCCTTAATCTTCTCCGGGTTAGCTTCGATTCCCCAGTGTGATACCAGGAAACCGAGTAGCTTTCTGGCAGAGACCCTGAAGACACATTTGTCTAGGTTCAACTTTGTGCGTATCGAACGTAACCTGTCAAATACTAGGGATAGGTTGTCGAGAAAAGATGCTTGCGACTTAACCTTTACAACGATGTCATCGACCTGCACCTGTACTAGGTCAAGAATGAGATTCCCAAATGTTTTATGCATAGCACGTACAAAGGTGGGAAGAGCATTCTTAAGACCATAAGGCATGGATACATAACAATATAGACCATCTACTGTTATGAAGGAACTATGCTCTTCATCTTCCCTAGACATAGGTATTTTGTGAAAACCTGAATAAGCGTCTAGGAAACACAACAGATCATAGCTGGATGTAGAATCCACTATTTGGTCTGTACGGGGGAGAGGAAATGGATCCTTTGGACATGCCTTATTGAGAGTGGTGTAGTCAATGCACATCCGGAGCTTCCCACCAGCCTTGGCAACGAAAACAGGGTTGGCCAGCCATCGTGGATGGTGGACCTCTCGGATGAAGCCGACGTCGAGCATCTTCTTGATTTCTTTCTAGAAATCTCCGACGATTGCCATGCAAACACGTCGACGTTAGCCCGGAGGAAGGTGACGAGCGCGTCTTCCTATTTGTCACCCAGGCCCCCGGCGATGCTGGTGATCTGGGCAGCGTCGGAGCCGACTTGGACGACCTTGACGGGGACGCCCTCACCGTCTGAGGGCTGCACGCGGGGTGCAGATGTTGACCCTCGCTGGCGCATGTTTATAGGTGACCGGCTAGCTTCACCGTAAACGGAAGCGGCCTCCTGCGCCGCTGCCAACGCTTGGAGCTTCTCCAGCGCTGAGACAGCAGCAGTGCGGTCTCCGTGAATCTTGAGGATGCCTCCAGGTGTCGGCATCTTCAAGACTAGGTAGCCGCAGTGGGCTACTACCATGAATCGGTACAGGGCTGGCCTGCCGATGATGGCGTTGAATGGGAGGCTGACCTCTGCAACATCGAAGACGATGCTCTCCGTACGGTAGTTCTCAGACATCTTGAATGTCACCAGGGGGAGATGCTACCACACAGGAAGATAGGGTCCGGGCCCACCCCTGAGAATAGACGTGAGGGAGTGAGCTGGGACATAGGGATCTGTAGCTTTGAAAGCTGCAAGGCTGATGATGCTGAGGAACGCCCCACCATCGATCAACACGTGGTAAAGCTTCATGTTAGCGATGATGGGGGCGACGAGGAGTGGCAGTTGCCCAACGCCCACCATGTTCTTGAGGCAGTCGGTGGCGTCAAAACTGATCGACGTCTCCATCCACTTGTGGTGAGGCATCGGCCCGGGGGTTGGAACAGCTGCTGTACTGCTCGTCCAGAGTCTTGACGGCATGCCGAGATGCGATGTTGGAGGAACCTCCGTACATCACGTGGAGCGTCTTGCAGCGCTTGTTGCCGGTGCTGGAGTCGAAGTCGGAGTGGCCATAAACGGCCTTCAACGCCCGCTTGGCGTCCTGGTACTCCATCTCATGCTCTGTGCCAACCTCAGGGTCATCCTTCTGCTTGCCCTCCCGCTGGCGGAAGGGTGCGCCGTCTTGGCGCTGCTGCAGTTGCTGCTCAAGGAAGCGCTCTGCGAGCTTCTTGATCTCACGGCACTCGCTTGCGTCGTGGTGGCTGGAGTTGTGCACCTGGCACCACTAGCCATCGTCATTGATGGACAGCGGTCACGGGCGCTTGTCGGTGCGCGGGGTAAGGCCCCCACCGGCTATTGTTGTGGCAACGGTGGGTGCCCCAACTAGAGGCTTGTCCTTCCCCGAGTCCGCGGAAGTGAGTGTTGTATTGCTTGCGCGTGTGAGAGAGTGAGTTGACTGGGTTGCGAACCCCTTGCCCGGAGGCTGCCCTGGTCCTTTTATAGCTCAAGGCCGGGGCAGTTACATTGTGGCCCGAGGCCCAACAGGTGGCCCGCGGATGTCCGTACCCTATACATGATCTAGGGTATTCACAGCTACATGTAACGTCACTGACGATGGAGTTAAGGCGCACCGCCTGATGCACCGGGTGCCTTTGAGCGGGTAGAAGATAATGATGAAGACCTTGTCTTGTTGCCGCGTCCTCTCGGTCTGCTGGGCATCACCGTGATGTTGGGCGGCACTGTGCCGCTGTCACGCCTCGCCGCCCTGTCTTGTCACCGTAATGACCGACGGGAGGGTGTGGAGGCGTGCGCCGTGCACGATGCTTCTAGGGAAGGCACGAGTCTTGAATGCTCGACTGGATGGTGCATGTCTTCCTTAACTCCAGAGTCTTACGTCCCATGACTGATCGTGGGGCACGTGGCAGCTCTGGAGTCCTCCTCAGCCAGGAGGTCAAGACTGGAGCCTTGGGACACGTGGCAGCTCCGGACCTTGCCTCAGCGGGGAGGCCAGGTCCAGAGCCAAGGACACATTGTGGCTCCGGTGCCCTCCTTAGCCGGAGGTCAGGCCTGGAGCCTGGGGACACATGGCAGCTCTAGACCTTGCCTCAATGGAGAGGCCAGGCCCGGGGCCAAAGACACATGGCAGCTCCGGAGCCCTCCTCAGCCAGGATGTAAGGCCCGGAGTCTGAGGACACGTGGCAGCTCCGGGCCTTGCCTCAGCGGGGAGGCTAGGTCTGGGGCCAAGGACATGTGGCGGCTCCTAGGCCCTCCTCAGCAGGGAGGTTCAGCCCGGAGCCTGGGCACACGTGGCAGCGCCGGACCTTGCCTCTGCGGGGAGGCCAGGTCGGGAGCCAAGGACACATGACCGTGCTAGGGTCTGCCTCTATAGGGAGGCGAGGTCTGGACTGTCTTCAACCCTCCACGCAGGGGTACCCGGTCTGCAGTGTACCGACAAAAGGCTACTTATCAGAGATTAAAGAAGTTGTTTTATTGGCAAGGAATGAAATCTGATGGGGAAGATTATGTGAACCAATGTTCAATTTGTCAGCAAGCCAAAGGTGAGAGGATCCATCCTGCTGGGCTGCTATAGCCTTTGCCTATCCCTGAGGGTGTGTGGCAGTATATTGCAATGGACTTTATAGAAGGATTGCCTAAATCAGAGGGTTATAACACTATTCTAGTTTTGGTGGTGGATAGGCTATCCAAATATGCTCACTTTATTCCCCTGAAGCACCCCTTTTCAGCTGCTCAAGTGGCAGCAGTACTACTTGATACTGTAATCAGATTGCATGGGTTGCCTAAGTCCATGAATGTTACTCTATTGCTCAGCACCTCCTACCATCATTAAACTGATGGGCAAACAGAACGTGTAAATCAATGTTTGGAAACTTATCCAAGGTGTGCAATGTAGGCTACCCCGCTCAAATGGAGGAATTGGGTTTCTTTGGCTGAGTATTGGTACAATACTTCCTTTCACACTACATTGGGATGTTCTCCTTTCAAAGTCTTGTATGGCTATGACCCTAATCCATTTGTGGCGCCGATAGTTCCAGCTCAGGAAGACACAACAGTGAATGAGATGTTGGCTCACAGAACTAATTACCTGGAACTCTTGAAACAGATATTGGCGGTGGCTCAAAAAAGAATGAAGCAACAAGCAGATAAGAAACGCAGTGATAGAGAGTTCCATATCGGGGAGGTCGTCTTGCTAAAGCTCCAGCCTTATGCACAAACAACATTGGTAAATCGCCCATACCCTAAACTCTCATTTAAGTTTTTTGGTCCCTACATGGTGCTGCAGAGGATAAGCAAAGCTACATATCGGCTGGATTTACTTGAAGGAGCGCATATCCACCCGATTTTCCACGTTTCCCGGGTGAAGCCATTCAAGCCCAAATATTCCCACATCTTCTCCGAACTGCCAAAGGTGTCTGATTTGAATGCCAACCCACTGAAGCCTATCAAGATTCTGGAGCAACGACTCGTCAAAGGGGTTCCATGCAGTACCTCAGGTCCGAGTGTTGTGGTCGGGTCTTCTTCCAATTTGGCGGCATGGGAGGACTAGAACGTGTTTCTCAAGTCCTTTCTGGAGGTTGCGGCTTGGGGACAAGCCGGATCTGAAGGGCGGGGAGGTGTTACGGTGGAAGATGGCAGAGGAGTGCAAGGGGATACGGTAGAGTTGGTGGAGCTGGTGTCGGAGGTGGAGAAGATAATGGAGCCGAGGGAGCTGTTGGCCGAATCCGAAGAGTGAAGAGGATCGCTATAAGGAGAGGACTGACGTGTGGGGTCGGGTGTGTACGGTGTGACCAACAGGGCTGCGACACGTAGGGTGTGTAAAATGGTGAACACCCGCTTCGGTGGAGAACAGACCAGAGATAAACAGAATTCGGTTGCCGCTCGCAATTGTTCTTCCCCCACCGCGCGCTCTGCTGGACGCAGGCGACCGCTTCTCCTGCTCACGCCGCGATTCGACGGCCACGGGCCATGACAGGCAGGCACATACCTAATGACCTGACGAGATCACGCCACGCACTGTCGCCGGAGCTAGCCATGTCACTTCCACGAGCAGGGCCATCTCAGCATCCTGTACTATCGATCTGCTGGTACACACGGCGAGGAACTTTGCGGTTGCCGTCGTTGCGCTGTCCGCGGACGCCGGCGCATGTCGTCCCGCCGCAATCTCCTGGTCGACGTACAGTGGGAAAGCAGCGGTTCCCGTCAATCCTTCACGTCCGACGGGTCTAGATTGCCGTTGGGCGCGTGAGGAAATCGGTTAATCTTCGTCCCCCATGGCGTGGACTGTTGTGAAAGCGAACGACAGTAAGCACCTAGGGTGAATACTGTTGATTGATCACAACAAGTTACCTACTGTCCACTGATGGTAAATCAGTCAGATGCGATTTCCTAGAAAGTGTATTTTAGTTCCTGCAGTATGAGAAGAGAAACTTATCCAATTCAGATATGAGCAGAGAAAGACATTACCGTGATGATGACGACTTTTTCATTGAGAAACCATCTCTCGTTTCCAGGATTTCAGATCACATTTCAACCTCCCAAGAAGAAAAGAATGAAATGGGAAAAGGCAGCTTATCTTTGGCAATTGATAGTCACATCCGGCGATCCCACCTATCAACTGCCTTGTACATGGTAGTAGTACCTGGATACCTGATGCGTTCGCCCACTTCTCCACGAACTTTTTTATTCCAATCCTTGTCTCCTATCGCTGACCGCTGCACCTATAAGTACCGGTTGTTGTACAAGTCTCGCAATCGTAAAAAGATTGCAGCAAAAGATAGAGGGTGAGCAGCAGAGCTGCGCTACAAGCCAGCCGGTGCCTTTTTCGACCCTTCTTTCTTGGTCGTCCTTTCTCCTGTCCTCTCTTGCTCTGCTTGTTGGATTTTGATTTCTCGCTGCGTAGGAGTAACATGCAAGGTACCGGGTCAGGATGGGAGAGGGAAAGTTCAAGAGAGATCGATCCGTTTGTTAGTTGCAGTTCAGTTCGTTCCTGAGGCTACAAGAAAGAAAGGGAAGTGGTGCGGCCGTTGTTTGTCCTCTCACAACCGAAACCCGAACCGGGAATGCTCTCCCCGGATCCCCGTCTTGTCCGGCCTCAATTTGACGGCGGAGCAGCGAGGTGGATGCGTTGGCGCAGCAAAAGTGGCACCTTGCCGGCGCTCGTCACGGTGACGCGTGCGTGAGTGGAAGAGGTACTCGAGGAATGGATGCGGAGAGCGGTCGCGGCGGCGCGAGAGCGCGCTAGAAGGCGAGTGAGCTCTGGCCCCGCTGCCTTTTTCTTTGATTCCGTCTGAAAGATTCGGTATTTGTTTGGTTCCGGAGCGCGGTGGTGACCGGTTTCTTGGTTGGTTGGGTCCGCACTCCGCAGTCACGGCGGTCGGAGCTGTGTAACACCCAAATTTTTAAAAGTTTGTAAATCAAAAACAAAGATATAGATATATTTACAACGTTTGAAATCTACATGTGAGTATAGATGTTCGATCTTAAACTAAATTCAAATGAGGGAGATGGAAATAAGAAAATGGAAAAAGAAATTAAACTCAGTTGGATCGAAATTCCCTTGACAACCCAAAACCAGCCCACCCTCTTCTTCTCTCTTTCCCTCACTGCCAAGCAGGACCCACATGTCAGTCTTCTTCCTCCTCAAACCGCAGCCCCTCTCTCTTTCCTCTCTATTACCGCATGTGAAGAAATTGCTTCGGACGTGATCATTTCTTCGTGCCCCTCTCCCCAACCGGCGCCCCACACACCGCCGCCTTTCCCTCCTCTATAAAGCCTAACCGAAACCCCCACCATTCCTCCACCGATCGCACTCAATTCCTCTCGGTATGAACCACCGCCTCCATCGCCATTTCTCAAAATTCGCCCCAATCAACGTGATTTTCTTTGGTCTAACAACTCCTATGTCATCACAAGGCCATAAGAAAGATTTCCCGACGAAAAACTTTGAGGAACCGTGCTTGGAGGACTTTCCTGACGAAACTCGTCGGAACCCGCCGCCAAACAATCATCACCGATCCTCTTTCGGCCGCTTCGGGTTCAAAAGAACTCCTTAGGTGAGATCTCCATCACCCCTCTACACTCCCGAATAAAAAGATCAAGAAAAGGTGAAGAATTCGCGAAAATCGATGAATTCCTGCAAGGAAACCGCCGCTCGCCGGCGAGCACCGCCGCCACCTTCTGTTTTCAGAATTAGGGGCCACGTGGCCGCTTTCTGGTGCCTCGGATTTGGATCAAGGGTTGAGATTAGAAGAACTATATCGGTTCGGTTATTTTAAATCAGGGTTGTTGATCTCGGATCCGACGACCCAGATTCAAAATAGTTATAAACGTTGGAAATTTTAGGGATAACCCCCTGCATTTTTAAAAGGAATTAATAAAAGCCCCATACTTTATAAAATCAACCTTGGACTTCACTGTAATCATGTAAAACATTATAAATTAACTGGAAACCCTTGTATTAGTGAAATATTAGAAAATTTTGCTCTGTAAAAGTCATATAGCCTCCTGGAAAAGTTGTAAATATTATATTTCAGTCCAGTTAAGTTTATAAATTCATTATTAATTCGATAATTAGCCAAACTATCGTAAACAAATTCTGGAAAATCATAAAATTGCATAAAATATCCTGTTTTCACATTTTAGCATATATATATATTCTGAAATTAAAAAATAATTATTTCTATAGGTTGAAAATAAATTCTAAGTAATAAAATAATGCTAAAAACAACATAAAAATAATATATACTTCAGAAAATTTGTGGAAATCAATTAAAATGCATAGATAAATTCTGAAAATGCAATAAAAGCAGTATATATTCTAGAAATAGTTACAATAAAACTTTTAGAATAATATTTAGGTTTGAAATTATAATAAAAATTAGTATATATGCATATATACACTCTAAAAATTATTATAAATTGCTACAAACTTAGAAAATAAATGTTTGTCATAACAAAAATGAAATATAAAGCTATATATCATGTTATTATCCATTTTCATCCTAAAACACATATAAGATAATGTATAATCATATGTAGATAGAGAAACTAAATAGAAATAAATGATATATGTATATAATTAGGTATATATAAGATTGAAATGTGTTGTTATGTTTCTTATTGCATGTTGTCGAAGTGTTTTCCTACGACACTCCCCCGGTCTGCTCCGAAGCAGCCCGCAGAGGTTCTTTTTTCGGAGGGGCTAGTGGATCTTGAAGGTTGGAGCACAATGGCGAGGAAGGACACGAGGATTTACGTGGTTCGGGCCGCCGGAGCGTAATGCCCTACGTCCACGGGTGCGCTTGTTGTATTGCTTGTGCATATGAGTGCTGAGGGAGCTCAGCCTTTTTGGTGCTAGAGGGATCTTAGAGCGAACCCCTTCTACGGTGGCTGCCACAGTCCTTTTATAGCCCAAGGACGAGGACGTTACAATGTGGCCCGGGGCCCGACAGGTAACCCCACGGCTATCTGTGCCCTATACATGAGCTAGGGTCTTTACTGCTATATGCATTGTCACTGTCGGTGGAGTTAAGGCGTGCTACCTGTCTCGACGGGCGCCTCTGACCAGGTAGCAGGTGATGATGAAGTAACCGTCTTGTCGCCGCGTCTCCTCGCTCTGCTAGGCGGATCCGCGTCGTTGGGCGGCACTATTGTGCCATTACGCCTCGCCGTCCTGTCTTTCACCATAATGGTGTGCAGACGGAGGACGGAGGCGTGCACCATGCACCATGCTTCTGGGGAAGGCACGAACTTTGAATGCGCGTCTTGCCAGCGCACCTTCCTCTTTACAACCTGGCCATCTGCCTGTTGCTTGTCTGCATGGCATCCGGGCGGCTGGTCCCCGGGACACGCGTCTCCATCGAAGCTGTCTAGCGGAGTAGTGGGGGTGCAGAGTCGTTAGAAACGTGGCAGCACCGGAGCCCTCCCATGCTGGAGTTCAGGCACGGAGCCGTAGGACACGTGGCACCTCCTGAGCCCTCCTTGGCGGGAAGGTACACCTGGAGTCATTACCCACGTGGCAACACCGGAGCCCTCCCATGCTGGTGATCGGACCCGGAGCCATAGGACACATGGCGCCTCTGGAGCTCTCTCCAACATGGGGCGCGGCTCGGAGGCTCCAGACATGTGGCAGCATTGGAGCCCTCCCTGGCGGAAGATCGGGCCCGGCACTACCGGACACGTGGTGGCTCCGGAGCCACCCTCGGCCGGTAGTCAGGCTCGAAGCCTGAAGACACGTGGCGGCCTCGGAGCCCTCCTTTGCAGGTGATCGGAACCGAGACCTAGGGCACGCGCCTTCTCATGAGTGCTCCCTAGCTGGCGGTTGGGCCTAGTTTGCAGGCTGGGTCACTGTCTTCTGCATACGTGCTGGCGTATGTCTCCTTTTGCTCATACATGCGGGGGTACCTGGTCTTGAGGGTACCGACAGTGGTCCCCAGGTCCATCTGCATAGAGACGAAGGCTCTTGCAGATGGGGCCTCCGTTAAAAATCCCGCGTGGTGGTTTCGAACCAGTGATTTGGGAATCGAAGTGGCGGCGAGATTTTCACGTAGTGGATGAGTGGCCGTACCAGGGAGACGAATAGGTTGCTTGTCTTTGGCGTAGTGGACGCACTCAGTCAATGCTTCAGTGCGTCGTCGTGTCCACTCCTGATTTGACCGGTCATGGCGAAGCAACCAAGGGGTTGCCTTAGGGCAATTACTGTGACCGCCCGTGAACCGTAGGAGTACTGCGCTACTTTCCTCGGGAACCGCCAGACGTTCCTGAGTTTTACTCGCCTGACCAGCTAGTGCCTGATTGGTGGGCCTGGGCCCTACCTGTCATTGGCGAGTGCTAAGGTGGCGTGCCCGAGGGGCTGCCTCGAGTCATTTACTGCGGCAACCGATGAGTTGGTCACACCGCCCTCCTCGGAAACCACCGGGCATTCCCGAGGGTTCATCCTCCCGTACCACAGTGACTGATGGGTGGAGATGGATCCAGCCCATCGTTGGGGGAGGCGAATAGCCCGCGGCGTGTAGTGGTGGCAACCCCAATCGCCGTGCCTGTTTCCCTTGCAAAGGTCGTGGTTGGGTATGAAAGGAGGCCTTGTGGTGTAGGATGGCACTCCTCCTCACCATGTGGCCTCTGTCTTCCTCTTGCACGCTGGAAGTCTCTGCTTCCAGGCACTCTCGCCTATCAGACGCTTCCTCACTAGTAGCCGTCTTCGTCCACTTCTGCGAGATGTTCGTGTGCGTGCGGCCTTCGGTGAGGTTCTCTGGTGCATCCCTCTCCTCGACGGCCTTGGTTAGAAGCACAAGCCATCCTGATGGTGTGCCGGCGGTAGGGAAGGCCGTCGGGGATAGGGTCCTTGACTCGTGGTGAACCCCTACACCAGTATCGAGAAGGGCTGCCTCCCAGTACCGTAGGAAGCTAAGTATAGGGTGACCAAGCCTTCCTCTAGGTACTGTGGTAGACAACAAAATCTGCCATAGATGGCGATTTTGCCCACACAACACTAGACGTCACTGTCGCCTCGGTCCAACATGCATTGTTGTTGCCTCGGTCTAGCATGCATTGCTGCCGTCCTTGGTCTAACAGCAGGTGACCGTCTCACTGCGCAGAGATCGACTCGGGAGACAACCAAGCAGGCCACGGAGCAAAAGACTACCCGACTTGTAGATGCTTAGTTCCTTAGTTGTCTTGTATCCCCTTTTGTGTGCCAGAACTCTGTTGTCAATGAAAGTGTCTTTGTTTCACGTCTCTCCTTATCTTGTCTTGTGTTTTTGTGTTGATGAATGAAAAATCCTTCTATTGGTCTTCCATCCATCTGCCACTCGGTGCAGGGTCCGGTAGGCAGAACCAATTTCAGATTTTACGAGGCCCCCTGGCCCTTGATGTCGCAAGGACCGGAGGCTCTCTAACTTGCTAAAGTAGTTGATGCTTCCTTCTTACGCGTCGCAGGGGTCCGGCCGACTCACTTGGCTTGACCAGTCGTGATGGCCCCCTGGCAGGTGTGCCCAAGTGTTCGGGAACGCCGCCCAAAAAGGCACATGACACCAGCTCCGGAGCCTTCGGGAGACGCTAGCTTTGGGGGTCCGAGGGTGGCCCCCCTAGGAAAGCTGGTGCCCTAGGATCAACCCTTCGGACCGGAGCCCTATGGCATGAGCAGACACTAGAAGAAAGGGGTAACCGTGCCATGTAGTTGCATTTTCTCTGCTCAATGGCCCCATTATAGCTTATGGTCCTCTGCTAAGCTGCGGAACTTGGGCAATTCAGTGTAGTAGTGTCCGGACCCTGGTTACCATCCTTCCCAGGGCGGTATGCCATCCGGACCCCAGCACTTGGGTGCTGCACTGAAGAGGCAGAGTGTGCACGCTTAGCGCGCAGGACCAGCTAAGCAAGATACACACCCTGGAACCTCCCCCCCCCCCCCCCCCCCACTAGCCAGGCACTTCGAAGAGGAGAGGCGTCCTTCTGGCACCACCGGACCTGACCAGAAAGATAACTAAGGGGGTCCGGAGACAACACAGGTGCCTCAGGCGTTTCAGCCTTGTGGCTGGACAACACAACTTTGGCCAAGAGCGAGATAGAGAAACACAACTATATACACGTCGTGAGGTATGCAAAAGTGTGCGCAAGTTTGAAAGGAAAGCTGCAAAAATGTAAATGTGCATAAGGTAGGGTAGGAGAGTGTAAGATCCAGAACGACTTAGCTGACGCGGGTAGCCTTTTGCCAATGTCCCAAGATTGTTCCTCTGGGCCCTTAGCAGCGTAAGGACCCATGGCGCTCTGACAGTGCAGCTACCTCTCCTTCCGGGTCCTTGGCAACGCAAGGACCCGAGGGGAGTTCAGCCCTTGTATTCAGCTTGTCGTAGTTGGTGCTTCGAGCCTTCTGCTTGCTGCCGCAGAGGTCCAGTGTCCACCGGACGTGGAAGGGCATCGGCATCGGGCTCCCTAGGAGGTCCGAGACGCCAAGGGCCTGTGCGGACCTACGGACATGACAGAAAAAGGAGTAGTCGTGCTCTCTGGTCACTTTCCCTTGTTTGGTAGCATTACTTTGGCTTACGATCCTCAGCCGAGCTATGGGGCTTGGGTTATTCGATGTGGATCGTCCAGGGTATGGTTGAAGCCTTGCTCAGGGGTATGATTCGTTCGGTTCCCCAGTACTGAGCCGCAGCGTTGGAGAGGCAGGATGTGTACGCTTAGGGTACAGGAACAGATAAGCAGGCTACACACCCTGGACCTCCAGCTGGCATAACCCTTTCAGGGGAGGACTGTTCGGTGCCATAGGGCCCCCGTGCAATGATACAACCACCGGACCCCGGTACGTCACAGGTACCTCAAGCAGCCCCGCCTGTGGGAGGATAGCACAACTCCTGCTACATTGGAACGCAGGAAAGAGTGACTGGCCGCATGGCCGGAGAGGAATGGAAAGAAAACGCGTAAAGTGTATTAGAGAGATGTTTTGAGACAGGCACCCTGATACCAACTGTGACAGGGCTCCCAGGTACCACTTGTCACAGCTCTGATACCACGCTGTGAGGGACAGGACCTCGTTGGGTGGTGACGTGATATGCGGCACCCAACAACACATGGGTTGAAGAAACACATCATATTACATAAGTAGTTTGCGGAAGCGTACAAGAATATTTTACAAATAATTATATCAAAGTAAGCTATAGCAGAAGACTATCACTCTCACGATTCATTCTAACTAGCAACAAAGAAACAGTCCAGCCCGCGGACGTTTCTTACTAGCAACACGAAGAACAATCTGCAGCGGCGAGGATGCTCTTTGAGTAAACACTCGGAGGTTCCCGAGTCTCATCGACACCCCTTATCATACGCATGAAGTCGATTACCTGCAAAATAACTCAGATAGCTTCCGTGAGCATAACGCTCAACAAGACTTAACCGTCACCCTAAACATGAAACTCTATGTGAGGTTATGAACCTAAAATAGGATGGCATAAGCATAATTAAACTCGCCTAAAACTGAATCCTTACTTTCAGATATTAATTGCAGCATTTTAAGTAACCTTGGGCACGCCACATCGGGAGTCCACAATCAAACAGGAAACGCCTTCCCCCGATGTAAATTGCTCATGGCATAAAAGAATCGAGTTTGCACTAGCCTATTCATCAAGATTCAATACAAATCTAGTATGAAATTTCAAACCAATGTGATTAGTTCCTTTCTCATGCAAGTTCTTACTACGTCACGACTGTGAGAACAAGTATGCTCGGTCCATTCCGCGAGCGACGGTGATTCGAATCAATAACACCCGGACTACACGACACATACGCCCGTACTCGACGTTGCCTACAACAACCATCACTGACGTCGTACGCGGCAGCCTTTCTCCCGTTTCGCCCCCGTTGAATCGATCAAGTCGCCCTGTACAGTATCCACTCTCATGGTGCACCTACCGACATGAGATGTCATGAGAATGTTCCCCACATACTGCACACCGGCTGTCCTTCTGAGGCGACCCGAAAAGGCCCAACGACAGCTTCCCGAGGTACATCGGTTTACTGGGTCCCATAATACCAGCATGAGTCCAGTACACAACTCAAACTTGTTCAACAGGGCCGCATACGGATCGGTCCTTGACCGACACGGACAGGTCTATAGCACCTAGGCCCTTATGTCCTGCTTCCCCTACAACTCTTCCGGTCTCAACTTTAACTTGCTAATTCATTTTTGAACCAATCCCGTATGCCCCTATTGTTCCTGAACCTGCGAGTAGCATCTCACCACTCGACTTCTACCGAACCTTACTTAAGCATGGCAGTTCTACACGGTGTAACACCTACCCAATACTCCATGGGTTCATTTGGTTATGCAAGAGGAGTATCAAACACTAGACCTAATGCACAATTCATATCTTAACCGAAAGTGAATACAAAATAAAAACTTAACAGCTGTTAAATGCAAACCGGAGCTTGCCTGTTTTGCAGGGTGGTCGTATATAAACAGTTAATGTCCTCGCTGATCCACCCTTGATTCTCCGGAGCTTGATCCACTTCAATGAATCACTCCTTTGAATCCCCTTCGTTGTGGTTCCTATTGAAATGCATATGCATATGTTTTATAGAATGTAATGGAAAGAAGGTATAGAATGGAACTCTTAAGAACAGAGGTTGTGTGGAAAAGCCAAGAATGGCTTGGTTTGCCTCTGTTGTGCAAAGGAACAGAAATGACTAAATTGATCTTAATGTCTTAGCTACACCCTAACTACCTTCCCTAATGAACAAAATAGATGAGCTGAAAAGAATTGGATGCAACTGAAAAACAAGAACTCCAATGGCCTCAAAACTTTTACAGCAGGTTCTATACTACCTAGGGATTTAGCTTGCCAAAATGCAGCTAATGTGGAGTCAAATTGTGTTCTCCATAATTCTCTCATGTCACTCATGTATTTCCACCTATACATAAGTATGGAGAATAAGAACAGGGAGTTCAAGGGCTCAGCTTGAGCTGATAATTTACATGTGAGGTCTTGGTCACATGAAAGTAATTTGGTCCAAAATTCAGCACTTTTACTTGAGTAGTTCTTCCAGAACAATTCTTTAAGCAATTCTACTCAAAAGAATTAATGCTGAAATAATGTGCATTTTCATGCTCAATTAAGTGAACTACAATTTCAAATATGTCTCAGAGAGCTTTCCTAAATTTTCCTATGATTTTCGAGCTATGGATTGCCCAGAATAGATTTTTCAGGTGGGAAACATTTTCTGAAAATGTTTCTGGACTCTTATGAACACAGCAGATTGTTTTTGGCAACTTCCTACTCAAATGATCTTCAAATGAGCTGAAAATTTGCTAGAAGCTCAACAATATACTAAATAATATTCTGGCGAAATTGGAGGATTTTTGGATAACCCAAACTCCCTCAACAATTCTTTTTCAGAAAAACTTCAAAGAATTTTCCAGAATATAATATTGACTTTCATACAAATCTGAGTTCATATTTGGATAGAACACTGAAAGATGAATCCAACCCAATTGGAATCACTCAATTTGGAGGTTTCTACCGAGAGTTATGAATTTCCAAAGTTTAAGCCACAACTGGAATTGTTTTTCTACTGAGAATCAGCTGGGTCCACGTGTTTAAACCTCAGCCAGTAGAATTGCGGCCACACCGGGTTCACAGGGCTCTCATCGCGCTAGCACACCCGATCCCGGCCACAATAGATCCCAGATTTAAACGTTACAGTCACTGACGCGTGGGCCACCCGGTTTCTTCTTCCTCCCGACGCTCCCTTGCGCGCGCGCCGCCTCCCCCTCGCCGGAGCAATTTGCAGCTCGCCGGATCGCTGCTGCCGGCCACCGCACGATCTGAAACTCGCCGCCAGGGGGTTTGCGATTTCGAGGAACACGTTGGTGAAGTTTTTTGGGGCTGTGGGTGACCGGAAAGTGGCCGGCGACGTGCAGCGGCCTCGGTTGAGGTTCGGCACCGTCGGCCGTGGGTTCTAACCCGCTAAAACCTCGACCAAATATCTCTACAGCATCAGTACACCTCTAGGAAGCTCAACGAGGCCTCAAAGGTGTTCAGAAATGGCTGCAAGCGAGTCGGCACCGTGTGACCGATTGTGTCCGCCATGAACGCCTTTGATCGAGCCCAAAATCCGTCGCTCCTAGCCGGTTTCATGCAACGGATGCTAAAGAGAAAATGATCGCCGGCTAGTCCAGCACCTATGTGCCAAATTTGATAACCTATGGAGAATCAGAGAGCGGGAATTTGAAGAAACCGTACCGGATGCTCGGGTTGGAGCCGCCGGAGCAAAACTTCGAAATTCGCCGTCAATAGCTCACGACATGGCCTGGGCTTTGGGTGAGAGCAGCGCGGTGGTCGTGCGCTCCCGTTGCCGCCCTTGCTTGGCCGTGAAGACTGCTGTGGCGAGCTGCCCACGTGCGCCCGGTCGTCGGTTGAAGCTAGGTCACCGCTGTGGCGGTGGTATTCGGGCACGGGAGGCCGGAGCTCGCTCGTTTTCGGGTCACGGAGGTGGAGGCTGAGCTCGGGGCAGTGTTTAGCAGCTCGGGGGAGGGTGGCACGACTGTTTCTTCGGATTTCCTGATCAAACCGAGAGCGGACGTGAAGCACCGGCCCTGCTCGGCGTCGCTCGCGAGGAGGAGAAGCAAAGCGCTGTTGGCTCGGTCTGAGGAGGGAGGGATCACGTTAAAGACACTGAGTGCACCGTCTCTGGCGCCAGCGCGTGGGGGCAGCGAGCAGGTGGTGGCTCCTCGGTGGCACACACGGGTGAACCTTCGGTGAACTGAAAACAGAGCCAGTCAACAGTTTGCTTCATCTGCAAGTTTCTCCCATTTTCAGTCTATGACATGTGGGTCCCACCCCACATTTTTCTCCCAATTATCCCCTCATGTTGATCTTCTCAATTCCCAAAATTCTGAATTTGAAAAGTGGCTAGAATTTGAATTCTCCAACTTCAGTTTGAATTTGTATAGCAAATTTGAATTTGGATGGAATTTGAAAATGCTTCTCTTTAACTTCTTTTTGAGCCCACCCTACAAATGAAAAGTTTGGCATCAAAATTTTCCCCACAATTTCCAACTATATGGCTGCATGTTTATTCAAAAGTTTTGGCCACCATAGTGTGGACTTTGAATTTCAAATCTGATTTTTAAACTCGCATGCAAAGAGGTATTTAACTCCTTATTGGTTCAACACTTTCAAATAAAAATGTGAGCCTCATTTTGGATGGTCATCCATGTATTACTTTGCATGAAGAAAAGTTTTAGCAAGTCCCATTTTTCATGTCTTTGCCACACATATGAACTCAAACCTTGGTTTTTATTCATACACATTTTTGGGGCTTTTACATGTTTGGGGTCCGGTTACTCCTCTTGTCCGCGAGTGTGCTCCTTCTGGCCCCGAGTACCCAGTTGTTGCGTTGAGGAGGCAGGATGTGCATGCTATGGGTGCGGTACCATTCATAGCAGGCTACACACTCTGGACCTCCCGCTGGCGTTAACCTTTCAGCGAGGAAGCCTTCCAGCGGCACGGGTCCTAGGAGAAGTGTGTAGGACGGGCTCCGTACATGCCATTTATAGTTGATATGCATGAGCTAGCATAAACTGTGGATACAGTGTGTAGGGTAGGATACATTTTTTCTTATTCCTGGCTTCCTTCGGGCGATAGGAGGTAACAGGCCGGGTAATGTGATATCCTGGCTCCCGGCTTAATAGGATTGATAGAGTACTCATACCACCAAGGTATACCTTCTTTTCCGGAAGCCCACCTGCAAAGGACTCCGGGGTTAAGCGTGCTTGGCCCGGAGGAATTTGGGGATGGGTGACCGACCGGGAAGTTTTCCCGGGTGCGCACGAGTGAGGACAAAGTGCGCAGAAAAGACGAGTGGTGATATGTGGGGACAGTCTATGGTTCTAGAGAGCCATCACAAATGGTATCAGAGCCGACCCTCGCAGTTTCACGGGTGCATACAGGTCAGTGACAAGGATACGATAGCGTACGAGTCAGTGACGCAGGTACGTACGCATGACGCGTGGGTCCTCTGTGTGGGACACGGTAGGTACGTATGCTGCTAACCGGATGTACGGTATGCGTATGCCAGTACTGAACGTATGGACGTGGCTAAGAGGGGATGTTCCTGTCTTGGCATTGACCGACGAGGACATCAGTCTTCTAAGGGGGGTGGATTGTGTGATATCCTGGCTCCCGTCTTAATAGGATTGATAGAGTACTCATACCACCAAGGTATACCTTCTTTTCCGGAAGCCCACCTGCAAAGGACTCCGGGGTTAAGCGTGCTTGGCCCAGAGAAATTTGGGGATGGGTGACCGACCGGGAAGTTTTCCCGGGTGCGCACGAGTGAGGACAAAGTGCGCAGAAAAGACGAGCGGTGGTATGTGGGGACAGTCTATGGTCCTAGAGGGCCATCTTAGGTAAGAAGGCAGCGACCCGCCCCGGATAACAAGAGTAGTTGGACCCTTCCAGGACATTAGATGTTCTAAGCACTGTTCCTAGTCTCTATGACACCCTTACAAGAAAGAGAAAAAGAAAAAATATCCTACCACTGCACTAAGGGTAGAACTTACAGAGGTGTCCTATGTTCTGTGGTCTGGGTAGAGATACCCATCCCCTGCAGCCAAGCGGGCGCACCTGGAGCGGCATGCTTGTACTGGTCGGGAGGGACCCTCCCAGCTGGGGGGAGGGCTTGTCACCCCTCCTCGAGAAAGCATTGGCCGAGGCAACAGGTAGCCCTACCTTGAGCTGCCAACTCTTCGTCGTATGTCTGGACGTCGGGCGAGCCCTTGTCGCACGACGTAAAGGGGGAACGCCTGGTTATGCGTGGAGCGTCTTGCGTCGCTCGCTGTGGTCAGAGTCGGAGCTCTCTCCTTGGTCATAGATGACCTTCAACGCCCGCTTGGCGTCTTGGAACTCCATCTTCTGGCTGTTCCAAACCTCCGGGTCAACCTTTTGCTTGCCTCCCGCTGGTGGAAGGGTGCACCATCCTGGCGCTGCTGTCAGAGCTCTCGGAAGTGCTCCGCAAGCTTCTGGATCTCTCGACACTCACTGGTGCTGTGCCGTTTGGTGTCGTGGACCAGGCACCTCTGGTCACCTTCTTCGCTGCCGGACTTCTGTCGCGGGCGCTTGTCGGTGCGCGCCCCCAGCCCCCAGCAGCCACTACTGCTGCTTCAGTGTGGGCTCCGGCCAGCGGCTTGTCTTTGCCGCTGGTCTTCTTCTTCTTTCCGCCAGAGCCCTCCCTGGCAGACTCACTCCCCCTACTCGGCGGTGTGTGCCATTTGTGGCCCTCTGCGGCCCTGGCACACTTGTACACCAAGCTGAAGAGCTCAGAGACGTCCTGCACGTCGTGCGTGGCCAACTTCTCAAGCATCTTCCTGTCGTGGACGCCCTGTCGAAAGGCGACGACGATGGAGGCGTTGGAGATGCGGGTGACGGTGTTCCTAACCTGGGAGAAACGCTGGATGAAGGAGCGCAGTGACTCTTCGGGTTGCTGTTGCAGGGTGTGGAGGTCGGCCTCCGAGCCCGGTTGAGTGTAGGAACTCCCAAAGTTGGCCGTGAACTGACAACACAACTCTTCCCATGAGGTTATAGACTCCTGGGGCAGGTTCATGAGCCATGACCGGGCTGACCTGGTCAAGGCCACGGGAAAGTAGTTGGCCATGATGGCCTCATCCCCTCCTGCAGCTAGGATGGCGGTGGTGTAGATATGCAGGAACTCGACGGGGTTCACTGTCCCGTCGAACTTCTCTGGCTAGTGCGACCAGAACTTGCGCGGCCACACCGACATATGAAGGTGTGGAGCCAGAGCCATGCAGCCTCCCACAGAGCCTGGGGAGACTGGGTTCTGGCCGCGCAGATGGGGCACATGCTACCCGGGGTACCATACTCCTCCTCGAGGCTGCGACACCACTCTCGCTGTCGCTAGATGGTGACGCGACCATCTTCTTTCTGACGGCGGCGGCGGTCCAACTCGACTCTGAGATCTGTGGTGGGGAGCCTGGATGTCGCCATCGAGTGGGTTGCTGCCGTCCTGTAATCCTTTGTCAGGGTACGGGGTGGTAACTGCACCGTCTCTGGCCGCCGTCTCCGGTGACACGGCGAGTTGAGCGCTGCGACGACCAGATGGTCGACGTCATTGCGCCACTGCTCAGCAGCATACGGGGAAGCTCCCACGCTCGGGGGGTTGTGAAGGAGCACGCTTGCTGGTAGCAGCGCGCAATCCAGGCTGGCTTTGGTCGGTGCTTGCGACGCCGTCGCAACCGAAGGCTGCCAGGAGGCAACGGGCGCCGTTGTAAAAGTCCCAAAAATGTATATGAATAAAAACTGAGGTTTAAATTCATATGTGTGGCAAAGGAATGAAAAATAGGACTTGCTAATTTTTTTCTTCTTGCAAAGTGATACATGGATGACCATCCAAAAATGAGGTTCACATTTTTATTTGAAAGTGTTGAACCAATAAGGATTTAAATACCTCTTTGCATGTAAATTTAAAAATCAGATTTCAAATTCAAAGTTCACCCAAAGTGTGGCCAAAAACTTTGAATAATCATGCAGCCATGTACTTTGGAAATTTTGGAAAAAAATTAATGACAAACTTGTCATTAGGGTGGGCTCCAAAAAGGAATTATGGAAGCATTTTCAAAACTCCAACCAAATTCAAATTTGCTATGCAAATTCAAACTGAAATTTGCGAATTCAAATTCTAGCCCACCTTTCAAACTCAGAGTTTTGGAATTTGGAAGGATTAACTTGAGAAGATCTTTTGGGGAGAAGAGTAGTGGGGGCCCCACATGTCATTGGGCTGAGGAATTAGACTTGCACATGAAGCAAATGTTTCACTGTCTCTGTTCTGTTCCTCAACCGACTGAGAGCTGCTCGTGTGCCACCGAGAGAAGCACGGCACCACCTCCTGCTCCCTGCTTCCACGCACTGGAGACCGAGTAAAGACCCCCTCGTGCCTCGGCGTGATCACTCCCTCCTCAGACCAAGCCAACAGCCCTTTTGCTTCCTCCTCCTCGCGAGCGCACGAGCAAAGCTTCTCCTCTGCCCTCCGCTTCTCGGTTTGATCGGGAAATCGGCAGAAACAATTGGGCCACTCTCCTCAGAGCTGCTAGACAACACCACAAGCTCAGTTTACACCTCCCCGACCCCGAAGCCAGCGAGCTTCGGCCTCTTTTCCCCGTGATCGACATCATCCGCGGTGACCTAACTTCAACCGACGATCGGGCGCTTGTGGACAGATCTCCACAGGAGTTTTCATGACCGAGCAAGGGCGGCAACAGGAGCACACAGCTACCGTGTTGCTCTCACCCAAGTCTTGGAGCAAACCGTGGAGCGTAGCCGGTGAATTTGAAGTTTTTGCTCCGGCGAGTAAAACCCGAGCATCCGGTACGAAGCCTTCAAATTCCCGCTCTCTGATCCTCCATAGGTCATCAAATCTTGCACATAGCTGCTGGACTAGCCGGTGATCATATCTCCTTTAGCGATCCTAGCATGAAATCACCTTGGGGCAGAGGATTTTGTAGTCTCCCGAGCGTGATCACAGCGGGACCAATCGGGCGCACGGTGCCAAACCATTTACCGCCGTTTCCGAGCTAATTCATGGCCTTGCCGAGCCTTGCGACCACCTACTGGTGCTGTAGAGCTAGTTGGTCAACGATTTGGCGGGCTAGAAACCACGGCCGACAGCGCCGAAGTCCATCCAAGGCCACCGCACGTCGCCGACCATCTTCCGGTCACCGGCAGCCCCAAAACACTTCACCAGCGTGTTCCTCAGCGTCCAAAACCCTCTGGCGGCGAGTCTCAGCCCGAGCGGTGGTCGGCAGCGGCGATCCGGCGAACACCGGTTTGCTCCGGCGAGGAGGAACACGCGGGCGCGGGAAGACAGCCGGAGGACGAAGATGACCGGGTGGGGCCTGGCTGTCAGCGGCTGAAAGATTTAAATTCATTATCTGTTGTGGCCGAATCTGGTGTGCTGGCGAGCTGTAAATGTGTGACCCGGTGTTGCTTCAATTCTATTGGATGAGGTTTAAACACGTGGGTCCAGCAGACTTTTCAGTAGCAAAATAATTCCAGAGATTGCTCAAACTTTGAAAAATCATATCTTTGTGTAGGAATCTCCAAATTGAGTGAGTCAAATTGGGTTGGATTCCTTGTTCAAAGATCTATCCAAATACGAATTTAAACTTGTATGAAAGTCAACATTGTATTCTGGGAAATTCTTTGAAATTTTTCTGAAAAAGAATTATTGAGGGAGTTTGGTTCATCCAAAAATCCTCAAATTTTGTCAGGATATTCTTTAGCATATTGTTGACCTTCTAGCAAATTTTCAGCTCATTTGAAGATCATTTGTGTAGGAATTTGCTAAATACAAACTGCTGTGTTCATAAGTGTCCAGAACCATTTTCAGAAAATGTTGCCCACTTGTAAAATCTATTCTGGGCAATTCTTAGCTCTAAAAATCATAGGAAAATTTAGGCAAACTCTCTAAAACATACTTGAAATTGTGGTTCACTAAATTGGGCATGAAAATTCACATACTCCAGAATTAATTCCTTTGAGTAGAAATGCTTAAAGAATCGTTCTGGGAGAATTACTCAAGAAAAAGGTCTGAATATTGGACCAAATGACTTTCATGTGACCAGGAACTCACATGTAAATCATAAGATCAAGTTGAGCCCTTGAACTCCCTGTTCTTGTTCTTCATACTTATGTATAGGGGAAAAGCACATAAGACATTGTAGGAATTATGGGGAACACTATTTGGCTCCACATTAGCTGCAATTTGGCAAGCTAAATCCCTAGGCAGTATAGAACCTGCTGTAAAAGTTTTGAAGCAATTGAAGTTCTTGTTCTTCAGTTGCATTCAAATCTTTTCAGCTCATCTTTTATAGTCATTAGGGAAGTTAGTTAGTATATAGCTAAAACATTAAGGCCAAGTTAGTTCGTTTCTGTTCCTTTGCACAACAAAGGCAAACCAAGCCATTCTTGGCTTTTCCACACCACCTCTGTCCCTAAGAAATCAAGTCTTAACTTCTTTCATTAGGATTCACGACGAAGGGGATTCAAAGGAGCGGTTCATTGAAGTGGATCAGACTCCGGAGAATCAAGGGTTGATCAACCAAGATCACTAACTGATTATATACGACTACTCTGCAAAACAGGCAAGCTCCGGTTTGCATTTAACAGCTTTTAAGTTTTACTTTGTATTCACTTTCGGTTAAGTTATGAAATGTGCATTAGGTCTAGTGTTTGATACTCCTCTTGCATAACCAAATGAACCCATGGAGTATTGGGTAGGTGTCTTTCACCGTGTAGAACTGCCATGCTTAAGTAAAATTCGGTAGAAGTCGAGTGATGAGACTCTACTCGCATGTTCAGGAACAATAGGAGCATACGGGATTGGTTCATAAATGAATTAGCAAGTTAAAGTTGAGACCGGAAGGTTGTAGGGGCAGAAGGACATATGGGCCTGGATGCTATAGACATGTTCCATGTCAGTCAAGGACCGATCCGTATGCGGCCCTATTGAACAAGTTTAAGTTGTGTACCAGACTCATGCTGGTATTATGGGACCCAGTAAACCGATGTACCACGGGAAGCTGTCGTTGAGTCTTTTTTGGTCGCCTCAGGCGAGACGGCCGGTGTGCAGTATGTGGGGAATATTCTCATGACATCTCATGTCGGCAGGTGCACCATGAGAGTGGCTACTGTACGGGGCGACTTGATCGATTCAACGGAGGTGAAACGGGGGAAAGGATGCCACGTACGACGTCAGTGACGGTTGCTGTAGGCAATGTCGAGTACGGGCGTACGTGTTGTGTAGTTCGGGTGTTATTGATTCGAATCACCGTCGCTCGCGGGATGGACCGAGCATACTTGTTCTCACAGTCGTGACGTAGTAAGAACTTGCATGAGAAAGGAACTAATCACATTGGTTTGAAGTTTCATACTATCTTTGTAATGCATCTTTGATGATTAGCTAGTGCAAACTCGATTCTTTTATGCCGTGAGCAATTTACATCGGGGGAAAGTGTTTCTTGTTTGATTGTGGACTCCCGATGTGGCGTGCCCAAGGTTACATAAAATTGCTGCCAATAATTCCTGAAAGTAAGGATTCACTTTTAGGCGAGTTTTATTATGCATTATGCCATCCTACTTTATGTTCATAACCTCATGTAGAGTTTCATGACTAGGGTGACGGTTAAGTCTTGCTGAGCGTTATGCTCACAGATGCTATCCGAGTTGTTTTGCAGGATTAACTTCATGCTTATGAGAAGGGATGCCAATGAGACTCGGGAACCTCCGAGTGGTTACTCAAGAGCATCCTCGCCGCTGCGGTTTGTCTTCATGTTGCTAGTAAGAAACGTCCGCGGGCTGGACTGTTTCTTTATTGCTAGTTTAGAAATGAGTCGTGAGAGTTATAGTCTTCCGCTGTAGCTTATTTTGAGATAAGTATTTGTAAAACACTTTTGTACGCTTCCGCAATTTATTTATGTAATGTGATGTGCTTCTTCGACACGTGTGCTTTTGGGTGCCGCATATCACGGCACCACCCGATGAGGTCGTGTTGTCCGGGGCCCCCACAGCCATCGCCCTAGGTACTGGCGCCGGCACAGATGGTCCCACTTTGGGACCATAGGATGCTTCCTGCTTGCTCTGCCACTGGCGGCACGAGGGGCGGGAAGAACCTCCGACAGATTGGATTTCACCATTGTGGGCTTCTCGAACAGCTTCAGGAACCAAAAAGCTCCCCTTCCTGGCGCGCCAAATTTCGAAGTGTTTTCCTGCGACACTTCCCCCAGTCCGCTGAGGGAGCTCAGCCTTTGTGGTGCTAGAGGGATCTGAAAGTGAATCCCTTCTACAGTGGCTGTCCCGGTCCTCTTATATCCCAAGGCCGAGGCAGTTACAATGTGGCCAGGGGACCGACAGGTGGCCCCGCGGCTATCTGTGCCCTATACATGAGCTAGGGTCTTTACTGCTATACACATTGTCACTATCGGTGGAGTTAAGGCGCGCCGCCTGTCCCGCCGGGCGCCTCTGATCCGGTAGAAGGTGATGATGAAGTACCCATCTTGTCGCCGATGCTAGGCGGCTCTGCGCCGTTGGGCGGCACTGTTGTGCCATCACGCCTCACCGCCCTGTCTTTCACCGTAGTGGTGTGCAGGCGGAGGACGGAGGTGTGCACCGTGCGCCATGCTTCTGGGGAAGGCGCGAACCTTGAATGCGTGGCCTACCAGCGCACCTTCCTATTTACTCCCTGGCCATCTACCTGTTGCTTGTCTGCATGGCATCCGGGCGGCTGGCCCCTGGGACACGCGTCTAGACAGGCTGTTGGTTTGGTATGGTGCTGAAAGTTGCCTAGAGAGGGGGTGAATAGGCGGAAAATCTGAAATACGGCTTAATAAAACTGATCAGCTCACAGAGTGCGGACTAGTCCGGTCACATAGAATTTTAACTCAAGAAAAAGAACACATGATTTATCCCGTGGTTCAGCTTCACAAAGAAGCCTACGTTGACGTTGAGGAGTCCACAAAGGACCAGGTTGCTCTCAACCTTTTCCTCACCAAGCCACCACAAAGGTTGGCTTGTTCTTCCACTAGATCACAAAGACTTCAGAACAATTCGTTGGGCGACTCACAACTTGAGGCTCCCACAAGATTTCAGCTCAAAGCACTTACATATCAGCACCCTCAACAACACATTGCCCACTTAGTGCGAGAGAATCAACCAAGAGCTCAATTCTGCTCACTCCCCTTTTTCTCCTCTTCCCAAAAACTCCCAAACCCTCAAGAGTCGCTCTTAGGGCTCCAAGAATTGAAGAGAGGGGGGTAGAAAAGCGCTAGGAAGGCTATTTTGGCATTAGGGTTCTTGTCTCTTGCTTTGAGGCTCGGCATCCCCTTTTTATAGAGGTCCCGGGAGCTAGCCGTTGCCACCAGAAAAGGTCCGGACTAGTTGGGCCTTTAACCCCGGACTAGTCTAGCCTGCGGGGACCGGTGACATCACTCTTCACCTACTAAACGGTCATATGCTACCAACTAAACGGTCATCCGCCTCCTTTTGAATTAAAATGATCACAATACTATGGACCAGTCCGATCCACAACGGAGTAGTTTGATCTCACACAAAAACAATTGTTCCCGTTGAGAACGGAGAAGTCTGGTCCACCGGACTAGTCCGACCTCAAGGGGCGGACAAGTCCGGCCATCCAGGACTTAGTCTATTTTCATGTTTCAAACGGACTAGTCTGACTCACAGAGGACTAGTCCAATCTCACGTAGAACCTCTTCTTCCGGTTGGAAACGGACTAGTATGAGTCTGCGGACTAGTCTGGCCTCAAAGGGCGGACTAGTCCGGTCCTTCAGGACTTAGCTCCTGAAGAACTCATACGCACTATCCACGGGCTAGTCCATCCCCAAACGTACAAGATCCGAACTCACATAGAACCTCTTGGTCCGTCCTACATCAGATTAGTTTGATGTTCCAGACTAGTTCAGCCTTCCTGCCCGGACAAGCCCGACCCTATTCTCAGGGCCGTCTCAAATCTTCACTCCATTCATCCTAGACTTGGACTAAGAGCTCTTAGATGATTCTCAACACTTTGACTCTATGAACACACTCATACTTAAAGGCTAAACTCAACACAAGAGAATTTAAATTCCTAAATTCTACTCTTCTTGTAAGTTTGCCTTTTTCTTCTCTTTTCCCTTTTTGTGTGCATCCATCTCCATTGATTCCTTAATCACCTGTACTTACACTTGTAATGCTCATTAGTCCCTTAAGTGTTGTCATTAATCATCAAAAACCACGGGGATTTAGCCTAGATGCACTTTCAATCTCCCCCTTTTTGGTGATTTGATGACAACACATTGAGGTTTTCGATAAGAAAATGTAAATGAGCTGGTTTTCATAATACACAAGTGTATAAAAAACTCCCCCTAATTTTGTGCATGAATAATTTGCAATAAAAGTAATGCACGAGAGTGAACTCTATGGGAGATTTATAGAGTTGTGTGTTATGGAAGTAAATTCTCTGGATACCGGCTCCACCAGCCCGCTCGTACATCCCCATGCGGATGCACTCCACGTGGAACACAACGCCAATCTCAAAGCGAATAAGTCACAAAAGTGCTGCGCTGGCTCGATTCCTCTGCTCTTTTGGCTTCCGGCTCACGTGCCTCACCTCGTTGATCGCTTCGGATATTGGCTCACGCACGTCAGAGCAGATAAAAAAATTTAAGCACCTATGATCCACAATCTAGAAATCAGACGTATAAAAATGAATCAAGTTATTCGTACGTATGCAACCAAGAAAAAAAGAATGATACTGTAAAATAGTTACCACTAATTTTTAGTCATGAACAAGATTGATTAACAATTTTTCTGCATGGCTAACAGCTGGCAATTACCTGCTGAATCTTTTCAGCGATCGTGGCTCGTGGGCAAGTTTGACAACCTGGATGGCACATTGGCGATTGGTGGGTCACGTCCTGTCATTGGTGACATTGGGTTGACGAGACGATGCTTCAGATCGACTGTCGATCTCCATGGTTGCAGAGGCATCGAATCGATCCACGATATTGATCGTGGACGCCAGATTGATTTCTCCATTTGAATGAGGGCGACATCAAGGTCAAAATCATGTCCTGTAATGATCTGAGTTGTAACCAAAGCAGGCGATCGGCAGAGGTGGCGCACGTGAGCCGAAGCAGTCGACTAGGCGAGGCGCGTGAGCCAAAAGCCGAAAGAGCAGAGAAATCGAGCCGGCGCAGCGCAGAAAGTTTTTGTGGATTGTTTGCTTTCAGATTGGCGCTGTGTTGCACGTGGAGCGCATCCACATGGGGATGTACGAGGGGACTGGTGGAGCCGGTATCTAGAGAATTTACTTCTTGTGTGTTATGGTGGGGTGCCTAGTGTGATGCAAGTGTTGAGATGTGATAAATAGAAGTGAAACATGCATCTCAAATCGATATTAAAGATCATCACACATACGTAATTCAATGTAGAGTGATATTCGATAAAGTTAACATAGCATAAAGTTATTACAACCTAAATATGAAGTTGTAGCAATATTACAACCGAAGAGAGTTGACATAGTTTACTCCCTCTCAATATCTCCCCCTTCAACATCAAGACACCAAAAAGGAAAAGAAGAGAGCCTAAGTCTAGTCGTCATCGCTCTCACTCTCCACACCACGATCTTCATCGCTTTGGGTTGCTTCTTAATCTTCCTCCTCATCATCTTGATCTTTCTGCACTTCCTCAACGGCGCAAGCAGCACTAGAGGGGCCACCCCCAAGAAGAGCAGCCTCTGCCTCCATGAGATCCGGGAAGGGTGTGAGCTCCTCGTCATCGGAAGCCTCCGGAGACATAGCAATGACCGCCTTCTCACAGAGCTTCTTCAGGTACTTGTCTTGCATTTTAGCCATTTTCTGAGTTTTGACTTCAACTTTGCGGCAAGAGGTGAAGATAGACTTCAAGAACATTAAGATGGCACTGGAGGAGTCTCTAGAAGAGGAAGAGGCAGGAGCGGCTGGAGGAGAGGTGCATCGGGGGCACCCCTCCTAGACATCACACTCTCATATATATTAAGGGATATGCAGGAAATGATCTATATAGACTAATTTTTCAGAAGTATTCTCATTGAACATGGCCAGTAGAGCACACAAACAATCATACAGTGGCCATTACTCAAGGAGATGATAATCAAAAACAATTTTACAGAAAATTGAGAGAGAAAGTTTTTGAAAAACATGCTCAGTTTTGAAGAAATTAGACAATTAACAATCAGATGTGCAACATCTCAAGCTACATTCCGAGAGTCAAGGATATTTAGCTCATTCCTAAGTTCGCAAAAGCGTTTTTCATCTAGTGGCTTGGTGAAAATATCGGCTAGTTGTTTTTCGGTTCTAACATGTGAAATGACTATATCACCCTTTATTGAGTGATCTCTCAGGAAATGGTGCCGGACATCAATGTGTTTGGCCCTAGAGTGTTCAACGGGGTTATGGGCAATCTTAATAGCATTCTCATTGTCGCATGGGAGTAGAATATGGTCCATATTGAGACCATAGCCTCTTAGAGTTTGTCGCATCCAAAGAAGTTGTGCACAACAACTTTCGGTTGCAACTACTCCACTTCGGCTGTCGATAGGGCAATGGAATTTTATTTCTTGGATGACCATGACACTAGGGACCTTCCCAAAAATTGACAGGTGTCGGAGGTACTTTTCCAATCCACTTTGCATCCAGCATAATCAGCATCGGAGTATCCGATGAGATTGAACTTGGACCCTTTAGGATACCGCAACCCTAGGTTTGGTGTATGAACTAGATAGCGCAAGATTCTCTTCACAGCTGTCAGATGATACTCTTTAGGAGCGGCTTGAAACCTTGCACACATGCATGCACTTAACATAATATCGGGCCTAGATGCACAAAGATAAAGAAGGGATCCAATCATGGAACAATATACCTTTTGATCCACGCTAGGGCTGTCTTGGTTGAGATCGAGGTGTCTGTTTGTCGCCATTGGCGTTTTGATGGGCTTGGCCTTCTCTATGTCAAACTTCTTAAGTATGTCTTTAGTGTACATTGTTTGACATGTGAAAGTGCCTTCCTTGAGTCGTTTCACTTGGAAACCTAGAATGAACTTCAATTCTCCCATCATAGACATCTCAAACCTCTCCGTAATGATTTTACTAAATTCTTCACAAAAAGATTTATTAGTAGAACTAAATATTATGTCATTGACATAAATTTGGCATACAAATAAGTCATTGTCCAAGTTTTTCATAAAAAGTGTATAGTCGGCCTTTCCTATCCTAAAACCATTGTCAATAGTGCACATTGATCAACTTGCTCCCTTTTGGAGCCATTAGTTTTATCAAACACTATGTCATGTGCGATTTCAACACAATTGGAGGTTTTGTTGAATACACGATAGGCGTAAGTGTTTGAATCATAACCAAGCAAGAAACCTTTATCGGATTTCGAGACAAACTTCAAAACTCGAGGTTTCTTGTTAAGAATATAGCACTTGCTACCAAAGACTCTAAAGTAGGAGATATTCGGTTTGTTACCCGTTAGGAGTTCATAGGGAGTCTTCTTCAAGAGACGATGGAGGTAGAGACGATTTGTGGCATGGCAAGCGGTGTTAACCGCTTCCACCCAAAACCGGTCGGATGTCTTGTACTGATCAAGCATTATTCTTGACATCTCTATTAGAGTTCGGTTCTTCCTTTTGGCCACCCCATTTTGTTCGGGTGTGTAAGGTGCCGAAAACTCATGCTTGATGCCCTCCTCGTCCAAGTACTCTTCTATTTGGGTGTTCTTAAATTCAGTGCTGTTGTCGCTTCTTATCTTCTTGATTCTCAAAGAGAACTCATTTTGAGCTCTCCTCAAGAAACTCTTAAGGACACCTTGAGTTTCACCCTTATCATGCAAGAAAAATACCCAGGTGAAGAGAGAAAAATCATCGACGATAACTAGACCATATTTATTACCGCCAATGCTTATGTAAGCAATAGGACCAAAGAGGTCCATGTGAAGCATCTCTAGTGGTCTTATTGTCATCATCACATTCTTGGCGAGATGAGTTACTCCAACTTGTTTCCCGGCTTGGCACGCGCTACAAGGTCTATCTTTCTCAAAAAAAAAACATTCTTAAGACCTCGGACGTGATTACCTTTTAGAAGTTTTTGAAGATTTCTCATACCAACATGGGCTAGCCTACAATGCCACAGCCAACCCATGTTAGTCTTTACCATCAAACATGCATGTTGAGTTTTATCGGCAGAGAAGTCCACAAGATAAAGCTTTCCTTTGAGCACGCCTTTGAAGGCAATTGAGTTATCTACTCTTCTAGTGACAATCACACCTTCGTTAGTGAATAAGCAATTAAAACCTTTGACACATAATTGAGATATGAATAAAAGATTATAATCTAGTGACTCAACATGCATGACATTTGAAATGGTGTGTTGTGGAGAAATGAAGATTTTGCCCATACCTAGTACCCTTCCTTGGCTATTGTCACCGAATAAAATACCTTGACTTGGATCATTGATTTCTTCATACTCCACAAGCATCTTTCTCGCTCAGGTCATGTGGTTGGTGCAGTCACTATCTAGCACCATTTTGTACCGCCGGAGGAGTAAGCCTACAAAAGAAGTTTAGGCTTTGGTCTTAGGTACCCAAGCTTGGTTGGGTACTTTGAGGTTAGTGACAAGAGTTTTGGGTACCCATACACAAGGCTTTGGGCTCTTGCAGAGTGGCCCAACATATTTTGCATAGACATACCCAAATTTTCTTCTCATTAGTGCATAAGATGCATTAAAATCATGGAATAAAGTTAGGTTAATATTCTTAGCACTATTAGCATCTTTAGCACATTTATCAAATTTTGCCATTTTAGGAGAGATAGAAACATGACATTCATTCATAGTTTGGTATGATCCTTCCTTGACAAAGCCAATATGCATCTTGTTATTCTTAGGGATTTTTGCATTTTGCTTTACTTTCCATAAATAGCCAAGACCATCTTTGATCAAGGGAGACCTTGCAATCGAGTATGCGCTATGTGCATACTTGATCTTCTCCTTGTCAAAGATGTCACCCTTAGGTGTACTCTTGCTTTTTCCATATTAACCTCATTTTCACTATCACTATCAAAATCTTCGTCTTTAATGGAACGCAGGAAGAGTTTAGTTTTTACCTTCCGCTTTCCCTCCTTTGCCATGAGACACGTGTGGCTCGAGCTCTTCCACTCTCCCTTGTTTGGCAAGAGAGTCTTCTTCATCGTTGGCTTCTTGATAGCGACGGTTCCCACTTCCGCTTCATCATCGGAGGAGGACTCATCATTGGAATCCCACTCCTTGCCAACATGAGTGTGCCCATGTGCCTTCTTCTTCTTGAACATCCTCTTTTCTTGAGGCTTTTCATCCTTATTCTTCTTTTTTCTTGTCATCTTTCTTTTCGTATGGGTAATTAATGATGTAATGCCCATACTCACCGCAATTGTAACAAGCTCTCTTGGTTCTCAACTTGCTCTTGTCCTTGTCTGAGTTGATGGTCTTGTGGAGCGAGAACTTGAGTCCTTCATTGTCGTGAGCATTGTTCTCGCCGGCGCCGGGGGTGTTGACGATCGGTAGTCCTTTCTTGCCGTTTTCCCCATCTCCTCTCCAAGCGGTTAAGCTTTTAAGAGAGTTAGGATCTGATACCAATTGAAAGTTTCCTAGAGGGGGGATGAATAGGAGGAAAATATGAAATATGGCTTAATAAAACTAATCAGTTCATAGAGTGTGGACTAGTCCGCCCTCATTGAGGACTGATCAGTTCACAGAGAATTTTAACTCAAGAAAAATAACATGATTTACCCCGTGGTTCAGCTTCACAAAGAAGCCTACGTCCACGTTGAGGAGTACACAAAGGACCAGGTTGCTCTCAAACTTTTCCTCACCAAGCCACGGTAAAGGTTGGCTTGTTCTTTCGCTAGATCACAAAGACTTCACAACAATTCGTGGGGTGACTCACAACTTGAGGCTCCCACAAGATTTCAGCTCAAAGCACTTACAAATGAGCACCCTCAACAACACACTGCCCACTTAGTGCGTGAGAATCAACCAAGAGCTCAATGCTGCTCACTCCCCCTTTTCTCCTCTTCCCCAAAACTACCAAACCCTCAAGAGTCACTCTTAGGGATCCAAGAATTGAAGAGAGGGGCTAGAAAAGCTCTAGGTAGGTTATTTCGGCGTTAGGGTTCTTGACTCTTGCTTTGAGAACTAGGCATCCCCTTTTTATTGAGGTCCCGGGAGCTAGCCGTTGCCACCAAAAAAGGTCCGGACTAGTCCCGCCTTTAACCCTAGACTAGTCTGTCCTGCGGGGACCGGTGACATCACTCTTCACCTATTAAACGGTCATATCCCACCAACTAAAAGGTCACCCGCCTTGTTTTGAATGTAAATGATCACAACACTACGGACTAGTCCGATCCACAACGGACTAGTCTGATCTCACACAGAAACAAATGTTCCGGTTGAGAACGGACAAGTCTGGTCCACCGGACTAGTCCGGCCTCAAGGGAAGGACAAGTTCGTCCATCCAAGACTTAGTCCCTGCAGCTATTTCCAAGTTTCAAACGGACTAGTCCGACTCACAGAGGACTAGTCCGATCTCACACAAAACCTCTTGTTCCGGTTGGAAACGGACTAGTCTAAGTCTGCGGACTAGTCCGGTCCTTTAGGACTTAGCTCCTGAAGAGCTCAGACACACTATCCACAGACTAGTCCGTCCCCAAACGGACAAGATTCAAACTCACACAGAACCTCTTGGTCCGTCCTACATCGAATTAGTCTGATGTTCCAGACTAGTCCGGCCTTCCTGCCTGACCAAGTACGGCCCTATTCTCAGGGTTGTCTCAAATCTTCACTCCACTCATCCTAGACTTGGACTAAGAGCTCTTAGATTATTCTCAACACTTTGACTCTATGAACACACTCATACTTGAAGGCTAAACTCAACACAAGAAAATTTAAATCCCTAAATTCTACTCTTCTTATAAGTTTGCTTTTTCTTCTCTTTTCCCTTTTTGTGTGCGTCCATCTCCGTTGATTCCTTAATCACCTGTACTTACACTTGTAATGCTCATTAGTCCCTTAAGTATTGTCACTGATCATCAAAACTGACGTGGATTTAGCCTAGATGCACTTTCAGGTGCTTCGTGCATGAGACTTGGGAAAGTGTTAGTGTCTGTCTTAGATTCTAAGGACCGGTTCATGGAACAGTTAATCCGGCTTTACAGTGCCACCACAAGACTGAGATGGGTCAGCTTGGCCAATTAATTAGAAGTTTGCCGGTATAGTATGAGTGTTTGGATGGTGCGGGGAATGGGAGTCATTTTTAACTATCCTGAGAACTGCAAGGCTCAAGAGGGGGCTTCTGTAGGGGAGGGTTTACTCCCGGGAACTGCAGCGGTGAAACCTCAGTGGGCTTGTACTTGCCGGTAGGCCCTTTGTAAAGGCCTTGTAGTGATCTTTTGATCGCACACCAAAGGAAGTTTGTAATGTGGCTTGCAACCACGGATATCGGGGAGGTTCTCAGTCCACCTGGCAACAGGGGATGAAATCACTACTTGTGGGTAAAGTGGTACAATCTCTGCAGAGAACCAAACTGTCATGACAGTCAGTCATGCTCACGGTCAAGAGCGGGTTAGACTTGTCCATGATTAGAGAAACATGGATATGAGTTGAAAAAAGATATTAGGTGGTGTAACCGGACATTATTGATTTATGTATAAAGTTAGTGGGAATTATCACTTAGTATTATAGGTTGCTAATGAAAGCTAAGGACTAGTATTAATGCATAGTGCTTAACAGAGTTAGCATTTCCTTTCTATTAGCCTTCATATCATCCTTTCCTACACTTGCTGAGTACCCTTTGGTACTCAAACTTGCTTTTGTTGGATGTCATATGTTGCTCAGGTGTAAATGAATACATAGACTTCAACGAAGAAGACTTTGATCTAGACGGGTTGTTCTAGGCTGGCGAAATCCTCGGGCAACGCTTGTGGATTGGAGCAACACTTTGATGTCTTCCGCTGTCGAAGTGTATGCTATAACACTTCCCCCGGTCTGCTCGGAAGCAGCCCGCGGAGGTTCTTTTTTCGGAGGGGCTAGTGGTTTTTGAAGATTGGAGCACAATGGTGAGAGGAACACCCAGATTTACGTGGTTTGGGCCGCCGGAGCGTAATACCCAACGTCTACGGGAGTGCTTGTTATATAGTTTGAGTGTGTGAGAGAGTGAGTTGGCTGGGTTGCGAACCGAGTGCGAACCCCTTGCCCGGAGGCTGCCCCGGTCCTTTTATAGCCCAAGGCCGGGACAATTACAATGTGGCCCGGGGACAGATAGGTGGCCCCACGGCTATCTGTACCCTATACATGAGTTAGGTATTTACAGCTAGATGCATTGCCGCTGTTGGTGGAGTTAAGGTGCGCCGCATGTCCCGCCAGTCGCCTCTGACCGGGTAGCAGGTGATGATGAAGTACCCATCTTGTCACCGCATCCCCTCGCTTTGTTGGGCGGCTCAGTGCCTCTGGGCGGCACTGCTGTGCTGTCACGCCTCTCCGCCCTGTCTCATCACCGTAATGGTGAGCAGGCAGAGGATGGGGGCGTGCGCCGCGAGCCATGCTTCTGGGGAAGGCGCGAACCTTGAATGCACGGTCTGACAGCGTACCTTCCTCTTTACTCCTTGGCCATCTGCCCGTTGCTCATCGGCGTGGCGTCCAGGTGGCTGGCCCCCAAGACAAGCATCCCTACTAGAGCAGTCTTGCGGATTAGTGAGGGGTCCGGAGTCATTGGACACGTGGCAGCACCGGAGCCCTCCCATGCTGGAGGTCAAGCTCAGAGCTGTAGGACACGTGGCCCCTCCGGATCCCTCCTTGGCGGGAAGGTACACCTGGAGTCGTTGCTCACGTGGCAGCACCGGAGCCCTCCCGTGCTGGAGGTCGGTCCCGGAGCCGCAGGACAAATGGCACCTCCGGAGCTCTCTTCGGTGGGGGTGTGGCTCGGAGGTTCCGGACACGTGGTGTGAGGGCCTGACCATCGACGGGATCGTGCCACTCACCCGGGAATCACATTGGGTGGTGTCGTGCGATGCGGCACCCAACAGCACACATATAAGGAACATGTATCACATAAATCAAATGCGGAAACTTACAAGTATTCTTTGTAAATAATTTACATCAAATAACTACAGAGGAAGACTAGTTTAGCTCACGTTTCATATCTACTAAGCACTCGAGAAGATGTCCAGCCCGCGGACTCTTCTCGCTAGCAACATGAAGTCATACGTCAGCGGACGGGTTCTCCATGTGTTAAACGACTCGGAAGTCTCCGAGTCTCACCGAACAACCTCCTCATAAGCACTGAAGTTAACCTGCAAAACTACTCATATATCAAGCGTGAGCACATAGGCTTAGCAAGACTGATTCTCTCGTCTCACCTAAATATGTAACTCTACATGCTAGAACTGCAGTGTATAATAGGAAATGACTTTTCATAAGACTCGCCTAATTAGTTGACCCTTACTTTCAAGTCTTAGCAGCAAGATGTTAGAAAACCTTGTGCTAAGGCACATAAGAGAGCCGCAATCAAACAAGAAACGCATTTCTCTCATGTGCTTTGCCTAAGGTTGAAAGGAACTTTAATTACCTTTCAACATGGAACCAGTCTGTTCTTTCTACGCCACGGTACAGTGAACAAGTGGTACTCACTGACCGCGAGGGACAGCGATTATAATCATTTTACACCTGCAGGGTTACCCGAATAACCCGTCACGTACGCCCGTACTTGATGTTGCCTACAGCAACCACAACGGACGTCGTACGCAACCACCTTTCATCCGTCAGCCAAGTGTTGAACCGGTCCTATCGTCCTGAGCAGGAGGTCTGTGCGCGGAGCATCCGCAGTGTCCGCCAGCTGATTTACACCTCGCTGCTCTCAACCTACCCTCTGGACGACAAGCAATGTCTCAAAAGATCGCTACCCGAATTACATCAGTTTCCCGGTTCCCATATATCCGGTAGATCTTCGGTACTGTTCTAGCTTGTTCAACAGGCCCGCACATGGCTTGGTCCTCAATCGACACAAGCGGAGCTATGGCACCCAGGCCCCAACGTCCTGCTGCCCTTGCTCTCCGCTCGGTCTCATTTTTCTTGCCATGTGATTCACTTGCTATCTCTAACCGAGTTGCGTGCCTCTAGCCTATTCTCGCAAGTAGTTCCAACTATTCGACTTGTACCGAGTCCTACACCAATTTAGCATTGCAGTGGCTACTCGAGGTTTAAAACCTAAGCCCAAAACCCTGGTTCTCTTGGCTATGCATTTGGGTTTTCAAACAAGACTCTAATGCACAATTGTATGAAATACATAAAGTAAGTTCTCAAAACATAAAACTTTATGAAATGGCTAATGCAAACCGGAGCTTGCCTAGCTGCTGGTTGTAACCTAGCTATTTCTCCGGAGTTATGAAGTCTAAAACCTCCGGCTCTTCCTTGACCTTAGCAACTACACGAAAGAACATATAATGCGTGTCAATTTAAATGCATTTGAATTTGAAGTTGATATTGTGAAGTCTATAAGTGTAGATAGACAGTGCTAATGACTCTGAATTCTTTACTGTGGTTTGGATACAACCTAGACAGAGACTTGGCCAAATTTCATTTGAAGCAAAGCTCATTTGAGCCCTGCACAAATAATTGTGTATTTGGCCTTAATTAGAGATCTTAGGGTGTTCTAAGGATTTTCATGTAGCAAGCCATGACTTTATGGAAACTAGATTTTCAGAGGGTTCTAATGGAATTGGTTTCACCTAATTTGAAGATTCCTAGCAAAAGATATGAGCTAAACAAGTTCAGAGAAAATCTGAAAAATGTTTCTGGACATTTTTCATTTTCTCTGGAACAGTTTCATTAATCACACCATTAGGTGGGTCAAATGAGCTCGTATGGATCTGAAATTTTTATAGTAGGTCAGAGAAATTATAAGGAACATCCTGGCCAAATTTCAGAATTTTCACTAAAGGGTCCTCCAGTTAAAATTCTAAACAGGAAATAATTAATTCTGGAGAAATAAAGATTTTCATAGAGTGAAACTTGATTTGTTGGAAAGTACTCAGAGAACTGAATTTAACAGAATTTGGTTCACTCAATTTGGAGTTTCCTAGCCAAAGTTATGTGGGTTTGAAGTTTGAACTACAAACTGAAATTTGGGAAATGTTTAAATCCCTGCCCGTGGGTCCCACGCGTCCGGCTTTCTTCCACCTCGCGCCAAACGCGCCCGACGGCGGCGGTCTCCGGCGAAGTTCGCCGGAATCGCCTTCCCGGCCACCTCTCCGGCCGAAACTTGCCGCCTCCCCGTTATTTGCCACGCTGAACTTGTCTGTAAGGTTGCCGGTGGCCGGCGAGCCCGGAAAGGTGCGCGCACTGGCGACAGTGCCCACTAGGGTTCCGGCGACCTCGGCCGAGCTCAGTTCTTCACCAAACATTCAGATTTTTGGCTCTATAGCACTGGTGGATCATGAGGAAGGTGGAAATGACAGCCAACACCGGTGAAACAGCCAGCAAACCCAAGCTCCACGGTGACCTGAGGCCGTTTCCCCATGGCGGCATGGAAAACAGTGATAACTTAGGCATTTATGGATGTTCTTCGAGGAGGGGCGCTAGGGAGTGTATAAGCTACGTGCAAGTCAATTCGGGTGTTGACTAATCGTTAACTCGAATTCGAGTCTCAACCGAGCTCAGTTGTTCTACAGTAGGGTTCGGGAAAAAGCAAAATTCTCGCTCTAGGGTTGATCATTTGCCAAACAGCTTTCGGCTACAACTTCTAAGAACGACGACACACCTTTCTTGTGTAGGGAGGTGGAGGCGAGGGTGGCCGTGCCGAGCTGTCCACGGGAGCACCGAACGGCGGCAACTCGCGTGTCGTCGAAAAAACGCTCAGGTAGCTCGAGGAAGTCTGATCACGGGGCAATAAGGCGTCGAGGATATTGCTCATGAACCCACGATGCCGTTTTTCTACTGAAGAGCCTCTGTTCGTGAGTGATCGGCCTGCGAGTGATCGAGACCAAGAGGGAGGCGTGCTTTCGGTTGAGCTCAGCGTGAGAGAGGACGAACTCGCTGTGATTCCTGTTTGTGAGCAAATGGAGCATGCCGAAGATGGATAAGACGTTGGGCAGCTGGTATCCAGTGCGAGGGAGCAAAGCAGGAGCTGGCCGGCGCTTTGGCTTGGTGGTGCGCGCTGCCTCAACCCTAGAAACCGAGCACCGGTGCTTCAGTCGGTTTGATCAAGTGAGAGGCTGACCACCATTTGAATTTGTCCTCACAAATTCAATTTCTACACTGTTGCAAATTTGTGAGACCATCCTGCCCTCTAAAATTTGAACAATCACAAATTTGGGATTTGGTTTGTGAAATCATCAAATTGTAGATTTGGTTTGAATGAAGTTGTGGAAAATGTGAACTGAAATTCAAATTTGATTTAATTTAGCCAAAATAGCTCATTTCAAGATTAACTCCAAACAGAGGGAAAATTGATGTGTGAGCTCATAAAAATGTGCTAAGTGTGAATATGAATCCCACTTTTGAATTCATGGGATAAAAGGAGTTTGAATTTGAATTTAAGTTCAAACTAGCCTTTTACTAGTTGTACGGCAAAATACCTTCAAAAGGTTTTGGATTTGGGTGAAATTTGGCATGAGCATTCCTAACAAGTTTAGGAGTTAAACACATGTCAGCCCCTATATGATGCATGTGGGAAGTACCACTTTTGCATTTTGTGAGTTTATCTCCTAATGAATTTCTTGATGGTGGTTACTTGCTCTTCAAATGTGTTCGTATGATTTCCTCAAATGAGGTGAGTTGTAGTGTGATGAACACTTTTAGCAAATGAAAAACTCGGGACCTTACACCCCCCCCTTAAAAGAATCACGTCCTGTGATTGTAAAGTAAAAATGAGAGAGAGGACGGTAGAAAAATTACCGGATGTGTGACGTTAAAAAGTCAGGGTAGTTGGCGCGAAGAAAGCCTTCGCTCTCCCATGTCGCTTCATCCACGGAGTGATTACTCCATAGGACTTTATAGAACCACAACATACGGTTGCTTGTGGTTCAAGCCTTCTCATCAATAATCTGAACCGGTTCCTCCCAATAAGTGAGATCCGGTTTCAGTTCTTCGATATCACCCAGCTGAACGGTGGTTGAAAGCTTGAGGCACTTCCTTAGATGAGAAATGTGAAATACGTCGTGCACACCGGAAAGTGTCACTGGTAATTCCAGCCGCTATGCAACTGATCCGCATCTTTCAAAATCTGGAATGGACCGATGAATCGGGGTGCCAACTTTCCTCTGATCCCGAATCTGTTCACGCCCTTCATTGGAGACACATAGATACACGTGATCCCCGACTTCAAATTGTAGTGGACGTCTCCTCCGGTACGCATCCTGTTTTTGTCGGGATTGGGCGGCTTTTAAGTTCGCTTGAATCAGTCGAACCTTTTCTTCCTCGTTGTTGATAAGATCAATCCCAAAGGTGACCCTTTCGCCAGACTCACACCAATTCAGTGGTGTGTGGCATTTTCTACCGTATAGCGCCTCCTAAGGCGCCATCTTGATGCTGGCTTGGTACCCATTATTGTACAAAAACTCGGCTAACGGTAAGTGATCATCCCAATTCTTACCGTGGTTGATAGCACAAGCTCGTAACATATCTTCTAATATTTGATTTACCCGCTCGGTTTGCCATCCGTCTGCGGGTGTGTACGCTGAACTACGGATCAGCTTCGTCCCCAAAGCAGCATGCAACTACTCCCAAATACGAGACACAAAAAAAGTGCCCCGATATGAGATGATAGTACGGAGTATGCCATATAAGCACAGGATCCGTGAGATGTACAATTCAGCATACTTCTTGGCGTTGTAGTTGGTGTTAACCGGGATAAAATGGGCAACTTTTGTGAGCCGGTCGATGATCACCCACACTGAATCATGCTTCTGAAATGTGATGGGTAAACCAACAATGAAATCCATGCTCACATCCTCCCGCTTCCAGGCAGGAGTGCTAAGCGGTTGTAGCAGTCCCGGTTTCCTCATGTGGTCAGCTTTCACCATTCGGCATGTATCACATTCGGACACGTATTTCGTGATCTCCCGCTTCATCCATGTCCACCAAAACTTGCTTCTGATTTCTTGATACATCTTATTGCTGCCGGGGTGAATAGAAAACTTTGACAAGTGAGCCTCATCAAAGATTTTCTTCTGTAACTCTGGGTTACGGGGTACGACGATCCTGTCCTTGAACCATAGGACGCCGTCTCCGTCTTTCCGGAAACACTTCAACTCCCCACTGTCTAGACGTCTCCGCAAATGTGACATGCCCTTGTCATGTTTCTGGGCTGCCACTATCTCTTTACGGATGGTGGGGATAAGAGCTAAGTTGTAGAGAGCTCCATAGGAATCACATGCAATTGTGGCTCGCTCTCTTGCAACGGGGTGATGGTAAGATTATGTACGTGTGACTTGCGGCTCAGCGCATCTGCCACCATGTTTGCCTTGCCGGGGTGATAATGGTTCTCTATTTCGTAATCCTTTATCAGCTCTAACCATCTTTGCTGCCTCATGTTCAACTCCTTCTGAGTGAATATGTATTTGAGGCTCTTGTGGTCGGTATATAAATGTACGAGGTTACCGAGTAGGTAGTGCCTCCACATTTTGAGTGCGAGTACCACGACAGGGAGCTCTAAGTCATGAGTTGGATAGTTTTGCTCATGATTCCGGAGCTGTCGTGATCCCGCGACCACCCTTCGGTATAGCATCCGCACACATCCGAGCCCAATGCCGGATGCATCGCAGTACATATCGAACAGTTTCCTTGTGTCTGGCTGCGCCAGAAACGGTGCTGATGTTAGGTGCTTCACTAATGCCTTGAACGCGGCTTCACATGCTGGACTCGAAACATATTTGGTAGCCTTCTTCAGCAGCTCGGTCATAGGCTTGGCAATCTTCGAGAAGTTCAGAATGAACCACTGGTAATATCCCGCGAGTCCGAGGAAACTCCATACCTCGTGAAAAGACCTCGGGGACTTCCAATTCAGCACTTGTGTAATCTTGCTCGGGTGTACAGTGATGCCATCCGCTGAGATAATATGCCCGAGGAAAGGTACTTGCGATATCCAGAATTCACACTTGCTAAATTTTCATGTATAGCTTGTGATCCTGCAGCCGTTGCAAGACTATACACAGGTGCTTCTCGTGTTCTTCCTCCGACTTGGAATAAACCACTATGTTGTCGATGAAGACCACGACAAACTTGTCCATCTCTGGCATGAATACACGGTTCATCAAGTACATGAACTGAGCTGGAGCATTCGTGAGGCCGAGAAACATGACAAGGTACTCATAAAGCCCGTACCTCGTCGAAAAGCTGTCTTCGGAATATCCTCAGCCCGTATCTTAATCTGATAGTACCCTGATCTTAAGTCCATCTTGGAAAATATCTTTGCTTTGACCAACTGATCAAACAACATGTCGATCTGTGGTAACGGGTACATGTTCTTGATTGTCACAGTGTTAAGCTGACGAACACCACACAAAGTCGTAGTGTTTCGTTCTCCTTATTTACAAACAACGCTGAACAACCCCAAGGTGACGAAATCAATCATATAAAAACCTTTGCTCATAAAGTCATTCAGCGGTGTCTTCCACTCTGCCCATTCATTGGGTGCCATTTTGTACGGCCTTCGCGAACTTGGTGACGTTCCTGGCACAAGTTCAATCTTGAACTCTACGTCCCGTTTGGGCGGCATGCCCGGTAAATCATCGGGAAACACACCCGGATATTCACGTACCACCGGAATGTCGTCTATCTTAACAGTTTCCGAGTGGTTCAATGTTGCAATCTGTTGCCGACTGGCGCCCAAAACTAATGTATGAAGACCGTGTTGTGGGGAGTTGAGCTTAGCGGTTCGAGAACTGATGTTGAGAACCGTATTGTGGTAATTCAACCACGACATCCCCAAAATAATGTCAATCTTCAGACCCCCGAGAATAATGAGGGTCATGGGTTATAGTCTAACCCGCAAACAAAGAGGTGCTCGGAAGACAACATCACTTGCTGTAATGTTTCCCCGGGCGAAGATATGAGGTATTGACTCGTCGTAAAAGTGGTTTGGAGCTGATGTTGAGCCACAAAAGATTGGATAATAAAGTTATGTGTGGCACCGGAGTCGAAGAGAATTAATACCGGTAGCTAATTCAGAGAAAACATCCCTGCTAACGCGGCTTCTCCTTCCGGAACATCATCAATCACTGTGTAGTGAATGTTGCTCCTTGTCTGCCCTCTTTTCCGCAGATATAGGTACGGGTCTGAATATTGAAAATATGATGACCCGCAGCCTTGAATTCCCTCCAGACAATACCTAGCATAATGGCCCATCCGACCACAAGTGTAGCACGGATGTCTCTCCGGTTCTTTGCTAACTTGTGGTTGGAAGCTAGATACATATATCTGCAGCGATGGAGCACAAACCACCGTCTGATGCTGCTGCTATGGAGGTGGTGCAAGTTGTGGTACTTGACCAACAATCAACCTCTGAGGAGTTAATCATACAGGGGCCTCCATATTTCACCGGATGGCGTTCGGAACACCAACCGGTCCTTTTGGTGCACATAACTTGTGCTAGCCTGCACGATATCACTCATTTTCCTCTTGTCTGTACAGAACAGACCTTGATGCACTAAGTCCAGATTTTGATCCAGTTAAAAGCATTTTCATAAATAAAGTTGAATACCAAAATTAAGTTTAACTTCAATACCTTTCCAATGAGTATTAATAGGCCTCCATATCATTTCTGTATCAAAAGTTATGATTTTCCAAAGTTGACAGAATTCCTGGATAAAATTTGCCGGCATCTCCTTTGTATGTGGCTGTTTTTATCACAGTTGTATCAGCAAATACATTATGAATATGGACAAACTTTGAACTACAAGAATGTTTCATATATCATAACCTTTCCAACGGTGTATCATATGACCCTTATCGATTTTTCTACAGAAAGTTATAATTATTATACAGAAACATCCAGAGAGGTTTGCATCTGTCCTGTTTTCTGAACAGTGTGCATTCAACTGGACATTCAACCAATTTGGCGTGTTATTTTGCTCTGGAGGTCTACAAAGAAGTTGTATAGAACTTCAAAACCTTTCCATATATGTATCATACACCTCTATTGGGTACATATACTCAGAGTTAGGCTCTGTCAAACTCCAGCAAAAATTCCTGCCAGAACAGAGTACTCTGTTTTTGAGAAACATAGAAGCCTATCAATTCTCCCCTTTGAAGCTTAGTTCAAATGAAGAGCTCAGTAACTAATATGTGTTTTCCAACTTCCATTTTTAGTTGAAAGTTAGTCATGAATTATTTTTTCATAGGAAAAAAGTTATAAAGTGTAGTACGATGGCGATGCACCGTAAGACATATGACAGTACTACGTTGCCTCACAAAAGAAAATCCTAACCGGCTTACACTGGCATAGACGTATCCTTAGGTGGCACTAAGAAGATCATTCACAAACATGTTCTACTCGGACTACGGTTTCGTGGTTAGCACCTGCATAAGTTACACACAATCATCAGGTCCGGCTGCACACCGAACCCGGTCCCAATACAGTTTCATACACCCGTCCGTAATCACTCACAGGTATTCTCAAGCCAAACACGCCTTGAGCTACATGTTCAAGTTACTAACCACATGACAGGGTCTCCCATACTTTCCCGTAGCACGCCAGGGAAGGGCGTTTCTCAAATACCCCAAACAACATGAAGAGTTGTAGAGGATACTAAAGCTGGCCGGGTTACCTACCACCCGTGAGGCTCCACCCTTTAAGCTTGTGCGCACTGGTGGACAGCGCTTACGTGCACCCCACAAGACATATGAAGTACCGAAATGCATGATTTTCCAACATAACACATAAGTTAGATTGCCACCTTCATATTAGGCTAATATGGTAGTCCTTATGTGGGCCTAGTACCGTTTTCTCACCGAATCCTAAGTTTTTGTCGTAATACGATCCTTATTCCGTGTGCTATTACCAATGCAGCTCTGATACCATGCTGTGAGGGCGCGGCCCTCGACGGGGTCGTGCCACTCACCCGGGAATCGCATTGGGTGGTGCCGTGCGATGCGGCACCCAACAGCACACATATAAGGAACATGTATCCCATAAATCAAATGCGGAAGCTTACAAGTATTCTTTATAAATAATTTACATCAAATAACTACAGTGGAAGACTAGTTTAGCTCACGTTTCATATCTACTAAGCACTCGAGAAGATGTCCAGCCCACAAACTCTTCTCGCTAGCAACACGAAGTCATACGGCAGCGACCGGGTTCTCCATGTATTAAATGACTCGGAAGTCTCCGAGTCTCACCGGACAACTTCCTCATAAGCACCGAACTTAACCTGCAAAACCACTCATATAGCAAGCGTGAGCACATAGGCTCAGCAAGACTGACCCGTCTCACCTAAACATGTAACTGTACATGCTAGAATTGCAGTGTATAATAGGAAATTACTTTGCATAAGACTCGCCTAATTAGTTGACCGTTATTTTCAAGTTTTAGCAGCAAGTTGTTGGAAAACCTTGTGCTTCGCCTAAGGTTGAAAGGAACTTTAATTAGCTCTAAACTATAGCAATTCATTAGCAAACAACGTACAGCTTTCAATCAGCAACCTTTTAACATGGAACTAGCCTGTTCTTTCTACGTCATGGTACAGTGAACAAGTGGTACTCACTGACCGCGAGGGACGGTGATTATAATTGTTTTACACCTGCAGGGTTACCCGAATAACCCGTCACATACGCCCGTACTCGATGTTGCCTACAGCAACCACCACGGACGTCGTACGCAACCACCTTTCATCCGTCAGCCAAGTGTTGAACCGGTCCTATCGTCCCGAGCAGGAGGTCTCTGCACGGAGCATCCGCAGTGCCTGCCAGCCTATTTACACCTCGCTGCTCTCAACCTACCCTCTGGACGACAAGCAATGTCTCAACAGATCGCTACCCGAATTACATCGGTTTCTCAGTTCTCATATATCCGGTAGGTCTTCGGTACTGTTCTAGCTTGTTCAACAGGCCCGCACATAGCTCGGTCCTCAATCGACACAAGCAGATCTATGGCACTCAGGCCCCAAAGTCCTGCTGCCCTTACTCTCCGCTCGGTCTCATTTTTCTTGCCATGTAATTCATTTGCTATCTCTAACCGAGTTGTGTGCCTATAGCCTATTCTCGCGAGTAGTTCCAACTACTCGACTTGTACCGAATCCTACACCAATTTAGCATTGCAGTGGCTACTCGAGGTTTAAAACCTAAGCCCAAAACCCTGGTTCTCTTGGCTATGCATTTGTGTTTTCGAACAAGACTCTAATGCATAATTGTATGAAATGCATAAAGTAAGTTCTCAAAACATAAAACTTTATGAAATGGCTAATGAAAACCGGAGCTTGCCTTGCTGTTGGTCGTAAGCTAGCTACTCCTCTGGAGTTATGAAGTCTAAAACCTCCGGCTCTTTCTCGACCTTAGCGACTACACGAAAGAACATATAATGCGTGTCAATTTAAATGCATTTGAATTTGAAGTTGATATTGTGAAGTCTATAAGTATATCTAGACAGTTCTAATGACTCTGAAATTTTTTACTATGGTTTGGATACAACCTAGACAGAGACTTGGCCAAATTTCTTTTGAAGCAAAGCTCATTTGAGCCCTGCACAAATAATTGTGTATTTGGCCTTAATTAGAGCTCTTTGGGTGTTCTAAGTATTTTCATGGAGAAAGCATTGACTTTCTGAAAACTAGATTTTCAGAGGGTTCTAGTGGAATTGGTTTCACCTAATTTGAATATTACTAGCAAAAGATATGAGCAAAGCAAGTTCAGAGAAAATCTGAAAAATGTTTCTGGACATTTTTCATTTTCTCTAGAACAGTTTCATTAATCACACAATTAGGTGGATCAAATGAGCTCGGATGGATCTGAAATTTTTATGGTAGCTTATAGATATTTTAAGGAACATCCTGGGCAGATTTTAGAAATTTTCACTAAAGGGTCCTCCAGTTAAAATTCTAAAAATTTTAAATTTTGAAGATTTAATTCTGGAGAAATAAAGATTTTCATAGAGTGAAACTTGATTTATTGGAAATTACTTAGAGAGCTGAATCCAACAAAATTTGGTTCACTCAATTTGGAGTTTCCTAGCCAAAGTTATGTGGGTTTGAAGTTTGAACTAGAAACTGAAATTCAGGAAATGTTTAAATCCCTGCCCGTGGGTCCCACGCATCCGGCTTTCTTCCACCTCGCGCCAAACACGCCCGACGGCGGTGATCTATAGCGAGGTCCGGAATCGCCTTCCCGGCCACCTCTCCGGCCGAAACTTGCCGCCTCCCCGTTATGTGTCACGCTGAACTCGTCTGTAAGGTCGCCGACGGCCGGCGAGGCCCGGAAAGGTGCGCGCACCGGCGACAGTGCCCGCTAGGGTTCCGGCGACCTTGGCCGAGCTCAGTTCTTCACCAAACATTCGGATTTTTGGCTCTAGAGCACCGGTGAATCGTGAGGAAGGTGGAAATGGCAGCCAACACCGGTGAAATGGCCAGCAAACCCAGGCACGACGACACACCTTTCTTGTGTAAGGAGATGGAGGCGAGGGTGGCCGTGCCAAGCTTTCCACGGGAGTACCAAACGGCGGCAACTCTCGGGTCGTCGTTAAAACACTCAGGTAGGTCGAGGAAGTCTGATCACGGGGCAATAAGGCATCGAGGATGTTGCTCACAAACCCACGATACCGTTTTGCTACTGAGGAGCATCTGTTCGTGAGTGATCGGCCTGCTCATGATCGAGCCCAAGAGGGCGGCGCATTTTCGGATGAGCTCGGCGTGAGAGAGGATGAACTCGCTGTGGTTTCTTTTTGTGATCAAATAGAGCACACCGAAGATGGATAAGACATCGGGCAGGTGGTCTCAAGCGCGAGGGAGCAAAGCAGGAGCTCGCAGGCGCTTTGGCTTGGTGGCGCGTGCTGCCTCAGCTCGAGAAACCGAGCACCGGTTGTAACACCCTCAATTTCATATTCATGCATGCATACCTATTTCATGTAGAGAAAACATTTTAAAAGAAGTGGAAACAGAGAAAGAATAAAAAAGATAGCCGATAAGAGCCAATTCCAGTTCGCCGAGGAGCGTCGTAGATACTTCCCGTGGCCCGCTGGCCACGTGGCGCCTTCGGAGCTCATCCCTACGAAAGGGGTGAGGTCCGCCGCTAAATGGCTACGTGGCAGGCTCGGAGCTCGTCTCTATGGAAGGGGCGAGGTCCGACCCCATGGGACACGTGTTGCCCCCGGAGCTAGCCTCTGCGGAGAAGCGAGGCCAGTCCCGCAGGACACGTGTCGCCTTCAGAGCTAGTCACTGCGGAGAAGCGAGGCCCGACCCACGGGACACGTGTCGCCCTCAGAGCTTGCCTCCGAGAGGTCCAGCCCCACCAGACACGTGTAACCCTCAGAGCACACCTCCGGGAGGTCCGGTCCTACTGGACACGTGTTATCCTCGGAGCTCACCTCCAAGGAGAAGATAATGTAGGACACGTGTCATCCCCGGAGCTCGCCTCTGAGGAGAAGGCACTACTGGACACGTGTCGACCTCGGAGCCCACCTTCGAGAAGAAGGGAGGTTCGACGCAGTTGGACACATGTCGACCTCGGAGCTCATCTCTGAGCAGAAAGGAGATTCGGGACTGCTGAACACGTGACACTCTCGGAGCTCACCTCCGAAGAGAGGGGAGGTCCGACACTGACACGTGGCACACTCGGAGCTCACCTCTGAAGAGAGGGGAGGTCCGGCACTGACACGTGGCACACGCGGAGCTCGCCTCAAAGAGAGGGAGGTCCTGCCCGCCTGACACGCGGCACAACCAGAGCTCGCCTCTGAGGAAAAAGGGAGCCCAGGCCCCTGCTGGACACGTGGAGTCTCCGGAGCTTATCCCTGCAGAAGGACGAGATCCTTAAGCGATTTTCCCCTGTCCCCTGTACGATAGCACCCGGTACTGAGGAAACCGACACGGATTCTTCTACGGTGCTACCGCGCACCAAATCTATTGAAAGATAAGTTGTTAAGATCCAAAAACAAATCAAATAGGAAATCCAATCGGAGTAGGAGTCTTCTTTTTCGGTTATAAATAGAACCCAAAACAACCCCTTGGCCGTGACATCTTCTCAAGCCGACAACTTAGAGGCCCTAGCCCCCAACTCGCCGAGCTAACCCCCTTCGCCAGAGTTCAACGACCGGTGAGACCGCTGACGAGCCCCATCACGAGCCGACGATCTGTTTTTGCTTCCATTGCTATGAGGAAGGCCCTGAAGGAAGTAAGGTAGGTCTCCATTACCACCTTACGACATCATCACAGTTTCTTTGCATCTGTTTCTTCGATCCCTTCGAACAGAAGCTTTTTCATGTGGACAGATCACGTGTTGATCGGTTTGATCTAGAGTCAAGATCATCACCATGTCCACACTTGATCCTTACACCTCTGTTCATCGTAAAAACCCTATGCAAGCCATTAAAACATGCGAGAACACGTACAAACTGATCTAATAAAAACAGCACCATAGGATTAGCATGCATATGCAGCATTGCATTTTGAATAAGGATTGTGCATGATGTTTGATTGCTATATATCTTGTATATGCGTGATTGTAAGTAGAAGGACAAGCTCATGGAGCTATCTACGAAGGATTTCAGCACCAAGATTTCGAGATCTAAGTGCAACAAAAACCATAGGAACAAGGCAAGTGCCCTTTGACCATATTGATCCCATGTTTTTGAAACTGTTTTGTTTGCGAAAACTGTTATGCTTGAGTCAACTTGATGGGAAACCCTTTCATAGGAGTTTACTAGTTTTGTTAACCACCCTTGTCGCCAGAAAGTTGATGAGTCGGGTATGGTCGTTTTTGCTTTTTGCTTCGCTAATCTACGGGATATGGGAAGCGATAGAATGTGTCTAGCTAACTGCACTCGTATGAATAATGTTAATGAGAAACTAATGTTGATAATGAATATGAATTGGGGGAGATCTAGGAAAGCTTGGTTCGTGGAAGTGGTAGAATGAGATGGTGGTTTACTTGCTATAGATCTAAGGACCGGTTCATGCCAGCACATGCCAGGATGACAGTGCCACCACAAGGCCAAATATGGGTGCGGCTTAGCTGACTAATTAGGTAAGTTGCTAGATTGTTATGGACCATGGAAGGCGCAGAGAATAGGAGTCGAGTGAGGACTGCCTTGGGAACTGCATGGCACTAGAGGGGGCCCGTAGGTGGGAGAATGGTGATTCTAGCCTGCCGGTGAAACCTTAGTGAGTCCATACATCTAGTATCCCCTTTGAAAAGGCTTTTTTGTGATCTCTTGGACATACACCGATGGTTGTGTACTGGTATAATGGAGGTTCTACAGTCGCCGACGGGTGACGAAATCATAAACTTGTGGGTAAAGTGGTGCAAACTCTGCAGGGTATAAAACTATCATGATAGCCGAGCTTACGGTCACAAGCGCCTGGCCAACTCACATGATTAGATGGGATGGTTATTGGGATGGTATTTGGTTATGGTTTGGTCATTGGTTTGGTTATGGATTGGTTATTGAGGTTTGGTTTCAAGATTGTTGAGTCTTGGTAATGAGATTGGTTTCATGACTGTTGAGTCATGATAATGAGCTTTGATCTTGGTTATGAGATGGAATTGAATATGAGATGAGATGGTCATCATTATGAGATGGTATTCATGAACATGAGATGAAAGATGAGAAAGATTAATGTCTGGATGAGACATGGAAAGTGGTGAAATATGATGGAGGTATGTTGATGTTTTAATATGTTGGGATTACATTCACTTAAAGCTAGTTGTTGTTTTTATCATGTTTTGTGAAATAAACTTTGCTTTTATGCAATGAGCCTTTTTATACCTACCTTGTTGTAAGCTACATGTCATACTTCCCGCACTTGCTGAGTACGACATGTACTCACCCTTGCATTATCATGCATCATCAGCAACAGGAGAGGAGTACTTCGAAGAACATGTGGAGTACTAGGCGTGTGATCTGCTATCAACTTGCCTGTGGAGTAGGAGATGGAGCCACTGGTGCTGCTTAGTTGCTTCCGCAATAGTTTAGAAGACTTCTGCTGCTAGAATGAGTTTGAGACTCATGAGACATTGTAATAAAACACTATTATTCATGGTTATATTCTGAATTCAGTTTGTGGATTATATGTATATGTGTGATGAACGTCCTGGGCACACATATACATCAGCACAGTTCCGAGGTTTTCGGGACCGGGCGTCACAGATTGGTATCAGAGCCACGTTGACCGTAGGACACAAGCCTAGTAACATATTGGTATTAGAAGCCACGTTGACTGTAGGACGCAAGCCTAGTCACAGATTGGCATTAGAACCCCATTGACCGTAGGACGAAGTCACAGATTGGTATCACCCCAAACCACATAGGACTCCCATTGAATAAGTTTTGAATAGGAAGTCGTGTGAACTTTTGTGATGATTGCTCGTATTTGAGTGCTTAGTATGAGTCGTGGGACGCTTCGGCGTTGTCCATAACCACACATAGTAGAGAGATGTGAGATGCTTCGGCATGTGTTCACATCCTCCTAATAAAGATATTTAGTCCATCCACCTTGATGCATATAGTTGGAAGGATCAAGCTAAACTTCTAACTTCTATTCTACTCAACTCTCTCCACAGATGGTGAGAGAAAACGCCGGCCGACCAAGGAGGAACGTCCGTGGCAACCCTGAACCACAAGAGGATGACCACGTTGAAGTTCCTGAGAATGATAACCCCGAGGCTGGTGCAAACAACCTTGAACTGTTGATGGCTATGCAGAACCAGCTCATGCAAACTATGATCCAAACTTTGGGTCAGCTGCAAGCCAACAACAACAACAACCCCGTTCCTGCACCACCGCCACCACCACCGCCACCACCGCCGGCTCACAACCGATTGGGAGAGTTCATGAGCACTCGACCACCCACTTTTGCACAAGATAATGATCCCATGGAGGCTGATGATTGGTTGAAGTCCATGGAGAAGAAACTTGTCATAGTTCAGTGCAATGATCGAGAGAAAGTTCTCTTTGCATCGCACCAACTTATGGGAGTAGCCGCCGACTGGTGGGATGCTCTATGCAACGCTCATGTCAACCAGGAGACTATTACTTGGACTGAGTTCAAGGAGAGTTTCCTCTCTCATTATGTCCCTATTGGAGTCATGATGCTAAAAAGGCAAGAGTTTGAAGGTCTCCGCCAAGGCAAGAAGAGCGTGAATGAGTACCTCAACAAGTTCACGCAGCTGTCAAGGTATGCCCCCGAGGATGTCAACTCGGACCAACGGAAGCAGTACTTGTTCATTAGAGGGTTGAACAATGAGATCCAAGTTCAGCTTCCCAACAATGACTACGCTTACTTCTAGCAGCTAGTTGACAACGCAATAGTGGTTGAAAGCAAGATCCGGGGGATCGACCAAGAGGGCAAGAGAAAGATGCCATACCAGCCACAAGGGAGCAATGTACATCCCCGTTTCACGCCCCCAGCTGCACCGCAGTATGGCTCGTCCACCTCTACTTTTCGTCCTAATCAACCACCACAGCAACATCCTGTTACGCAAGAACCTCGTGTGCCTTTGCCTCCGGCGCCTCGTCCCAACATGGGCACCCCTGTTCAAAACCGCCGCCCCAATGCCCCCGCTGTCTTGGGCAACAAGGCATTCTTTGCATGCGGAGAGACAGGACACTTTGCAAGTCAGTGCCCGAGGAAAGGTCCTGGACAGCCAAGCAACGCACCCAAGCAGAACCCGCGGCCGAATGGGGGACCTACGCAAGGCAACCGTGGACAGCAGAACTACGCACATGGCAATGTGAACCATGTTTCTGCTGAGAAAGCACAACAGGCTGAGGACGTCGTGATTGGTATGTTCCTTGCCAACTCCAACCCAGCCACCATTTTATTTGATTCCGGAGCATCGCATTCATTCATATCATCCAAGTATGTTGCCAAATACAATCTACCAATATCACACATGAAATGTACTATGTTGGTTAATTCTCCCGGTGGAGAGATGAGGACTAATATAGTATGTCTGAAGGTAAATCTTAAAATAAGGGGGGTAGACTTCCTTGCCAACCTTATTGTCCTGGATTCCCAAGGGCTTGACATAATACTCGGAATGGATTGGTTAAGCAAGCACAACGGAGTAATCTAATGTGCTGAGAGAAGCGTGCAGTTGACAAACGAGCACGGTACCCGTATCGAGTTCGAGTCAGCCCAACCGGCAACTAAGAAGGCAACGTTGAACCACGTCGAATGATCAACATTGGAAAGCATTCCGGTGGTTCAAGAATTTTTGGACGTGTTCCCGGAAGAACTTCCAGGTATGCCACCTGACCGGGACATTGAGTTTTCCATTGATTTGGTACCCGGAACTGCACCTATAGCAAAGAGACCATATAGGATGCCCGTTAATGAACTAGTGGAACTTAAGAAGCAAATCCAGGAGCAGCTAGAAAAGAGTTTTATACGTCCATGCTCGTCACCGTGGGGAGCCCCCGTGCTCTTCGTAGACAAGAAGGATGGGACCCAAAGGATGTGTGTGGATTATAGGTCTCTCATTGAGGTGACGATCAAGAATAAATACCCTCTGCCTCGTATAGAGGACTTGTTCGACCAAATGAAGGGAGCCCGAGTCTTCTCCAAGATTGATCTTTGGTCAGGATACTTCCAGCTAAAGATTAAACCCTCCGACATACCCAAGACTGCCTTTCGAACACGGTATGGTTCGTATGAATATACCGTTATGTCTTTTAGGTTAACAAATGCACCTGCATATTTCATGTACCTCATGAACAAGGTCTTCATGGAGTACTTGGACAAGTTCGTCGTGGTTTTCATCGACGATATCATGGTGTATTCAAAAAGTGAGGAAGAACATGAAGAACATTTGAGATTGACATTGCAGAAACTGCGAGAGCATCAATTGTATACCAAGCTTAGCAAGTGTCAATTTTGGCTAAAGGAGATATCGTTCCTAGGCCACATCATCTCCGAGAGAGGAGTATCGGTTGATCCCGGAAAAGTGGGAGATGTTCTGAAGTGGAACCAACCGCAAAACGTGAGAGACATTCGGAGTTTCCTTGGGATGGCCGGATACTACCGACGGTTCATCAAGGACTTCTCCAAGATAGCGAAGCCTATGACGGAGTTACTAATGAAGGGAAAAGCGTTCCAATGGACACCAGTGTGCCAAGAAAGCTTTGAGGAGCTCAAGAAAAGGCTAACCACAGCACCGGTTTTGGTATTACCGGACGTAAGCAAGAGCTTTGACATATATTGTGACGCATCAAGACAAGGGCTCGGATGTGTGCTCATGCAAGAAGGACAAGTGGTAGCCTATGCGTCGAGACAACTCAAGAAACACGAGCTGAATTACCCCACGCATGATTTGGAACTCGCAACCGTGGTACACGCCTTGAAGATTTGGAGACATTATATCCTTGGCCACCAATGTAAGATCTATACGGATCATAAAAGCCTCAAGTACATATTCACCCAAACGGATTTGAATTTGAGGCAACGTCGATGGTTGGAACTCATCAAGGATTATGATGTCAGAATCAACTATCACCCTGGAAAGGCCAATGTAGTAGCTGATGCATTGAGCCGAAAGGGAGCATGTCACCAACTCACGGTTCGGGAGCTACCGCCCGAGCTACGCAAGGAGTTCAAACGGTTACATCTCGGGTTCTTGAATGAGATGGAAGTGATGGAACTCCATTCTTCGCTGGAACAAGAGATAAGAGATGGCCAAGCAACAGATGAAGAAGTCAAGGAAATCAAAGGGAGAATCCGACAAGGCATAGAGAAGGACTTCAAGGAAGACGAGAAGGGTACGCTTTGGCTAGGGAAAAGGATTTGTGTGCCTAACGTGAAGCACATCCGCGACACGATATTAAAAGAGGCACATGATTCACCTTATTCCATACATCCCGGCAGTACAAAGATGTACAAGGACCTGAAAACTTGTTATTGGTGGGATGTTATGAAAAGGGACATAGCTGAGTATGTTGCCTTATGCGACACATGCCAACGGGTGAAGGCCGAACATCAAAGACCCGCTGGACTGTTGCAACCATTGAAATTATCCGAGTGGAAGTGGGAAGACATCAGCATGAATTTCATCATCAGATTACCACGTACTCGGTCGAGTTACGACTCCATCTGGGTTATCGTGGACCGATTGACGAAAACAGCCCATTTTCTTCCTGTTAGAACCACGTACCGCGTGGCAGATCTAGCCGAGATGTACATGGAGCAAATCGTGTGCCGTCATGGAGTCCCGAAGAGGATAGTTTCAGATCGTGGTTCTCAGTTTACATCTAGATTCTGGAGGAAGCTGCATGAAGCCATGGGTACACGGCTAAATTTCAGCTCCGCTTATCACCCGCAAACCTACGGGCAAACTGGGAGGACATATCAAATTTTGGAGGACATGTTAAGAGCCTGCACCTTGAAACATGGGCGTAGTTGGGATAGGAGCTTGCCGTATGCCGAGTTCTTGTACAACAACAGCTACCAAGCCAGCTTGAAGATGCTACCTTTCGAAGCATTGTGTGGTAGACGGTGTAGAACGCTGTTGTTTTGGAATGAGACCGGAGAGAACCAAGTGTTTGGACCAGAAGTGCTGCAAGAGGCTGAGAAGCAAGTCCAAACGGTACAGGAGAATTTGAAGGCTGCTCAGTCACGACAAAAAGGCTACGCGGACAATAGGTGAAGGAAGTTGACCTTCGAAGTAGGAGACTTCGTATACCTTAAGGTATCGCCTATCCGAGGCCAACGACGTTTCAACGTCAAAGGCAAGATAGCACCTCGCTACATTGGACCATTCAAAATTTTGGGCAAGCGAGGAGAGGTAGCCTATCAACTAGAGCTCCCAACGCACCTCTCCGACGTGCATGACGTGTTTCATGTATCCCAGCTCAAGAAGTGCTTGAGAGTTCCGGAAGAACAAGTACCGATGGATGAACTTGAGCTTCAAGAGGATCCGACCTATGTAGAGCACCCTGTCCGAATTTTGGACGTGAAGGAAAGGGTCACGAGGAACAAAGTGATCCGATGGTGTAAGGTACAATGGAGCCATCACAAGGGGGCCAAAGCTACATGGGAGTGTGATGAAGACCTCAAGGCAGAATTCCCTCGTCTATTCTCCATTATCAAATCTTGAGGGTGAGATTCAATTTAAGGGGGGTAGTTTTGTAACACCCTCCATTTCATATTCATGCATGCATACCTATTTCATGTAGGGAAAACATTTTAAAAGAAGTGAAAACAGAGAAAGAATAAAAAAGATAGCCGATAAGAGCCAATTCCAGTTCGCCGAGGAGCGCCGTAGATACTTTCCTCGGCCTGCTGGCCACGTGGCGCCTTTGGAGCTCATCCCTGCGAAAGGGATGAGGTCCGCCGCTAACTGGCTACGTGGCATGTTCGGATCTCGTCTCTGTGGAAGGGGCAAGGTCCGACCCCGTGGGACACGTGTTGCCCCCGTAGCTAGCCTTTGCAGAGAAGCGAGGCCAGTCCCGCAGGACATGTGTCACCTTCAGAGCTAGTCACTGTAGAGAAGCGAGGCCCGACCCACGGGACACGTGTCACCCTCAGAGCTTGCCTCTGAGAGGTACGGCCCCGCCAGAAACGTGTCACCCTCGGAGCACACCTCCGGGAGGTCCGGTCCTACTGGACACGTGTTATCCTCGGAGCTCACCTCCGAGGAGAAGATACTGTAGGACATGTGTCATCCACGGAGCTCGCCTCCGAGGAGAAGGCACTACTGGACACGTGTAGGATCGAAGAGCACGTGAAAAGCTACCAGAGGGGGTGTGAATGGTAGATTAAAACTTTTCGCAGCGGAAACAACAAAAACTCCTCAGCAAAAAATCAATCGGTTAAAGAAACCGTGTGTGCAAGTGTTTTCAACTGTGTTCAACCGTGACAAATCAAGTAGAGAGGTAGAGAATCAAGTCACGGATCTAATGCAACAAGAATCACTTGAAAACACGAAGTAAAACTTGAGATACGATCAAAACATTAAACGAAGATCAATCTGTTCTACCCGATATAAAACAGATCTGCAACGCTGCAAAGAAACTCGTGTATATCAAAAACTACAGATCCGAAGCTGGTGAAAATTTCACAGATGATAGATAATTGAGTTGTGAAGACAACCCAAAAAGAATCACGTCAATCGGATCTGAAAAACTCAAGTTATGAACGAAACACCGAAGCAACGTCGGTCTATCCAGAAACTCGGCGAGAAAGACTTGACGAAAAACAAATCGGTCGAACAAGGCACAAAAGCTCCTCGAAACTATGAACTTTATTCAATAGAAACACAAGAGGAACAGCCCAAAGTTCTCTACCCACGAGAGCTCTGGCCTCCCTTGCTTTTATAGCCAGCCCTCAGGCTAATCAATCCAATCTAGGACTCCTACTCCTAATTGGACTCGTATCCTAACTTACCATAACTGCTCAGGACTCTCCTATTCGCAGATAGAAGCAATCGTGAGACTTTCAAACACCTTAGAAACGTCCTAAACATTCCTAAAACAACTCAACTTCATGCCTAGCACGAAATCCTATCATAACCAACTCAAATCTTCCATATTTGAGCCATATCCGACTCAGCCTCAGCCTAAGTACGCAATCCAGCCGGTTGGACCTTTCCGACCAATTCTTTACGTCCACTTCTCTTCATCACGCCTTGGAACAATATTGCCACATCCATGCACTCCTTGCACACGTGCAAACACCTTCCAACGATGTACACGCAACCTTCATATGCACTGCCCTTGATCCAAACATGTTGCGCGACCTCCCGATCAACTCAACCACAGCTCCTCCCGAACTTGGTTGTTGGAATCTCATCTCCTCCCTGAGACTAGTCCAAGGATCCCGTCACCAGCCATGTCTTGAACTCAAGCAACACCTGCACATGAATGAACAACCAATTCTTCCGAGCACAAGTCCTCGACTTGACTCACGTTAGTTCGAAAACCACAACACCTTACATGAGCACGTCACATAAGCATATTGCAAACCATATCAAATGATAACAGCCATAACCACCAAAACACACCAAAAACTTAGCAAATTAATACTAAGCAAACCTTCCCATAAAGCAAGTTTTAAACATTGCGAGTTAAAAGCAAAAACAAGACGCTGCAGTTCTACGAGTTGAACTTCACGGGAGCTCCCTAAAAACAAGCTCCAGACCTCATAGAAGCTCTCCGGACCTTGCAGGAGCTCTCCGGACCTTGCCAACACTTGGCGGACCTAACAAAGAACTTGTCGGACCTTGCCACAGAAGAATGTTTCGGCAATATTCAAAACTTTGAATGTTAATGCTAACTTTTATCCTAATTGCCAATGTATTCAGCACACATAGGTCTCACAACACGTGTCTGTAAGGGCCTCAGTTTTTGACAAAAAATTGAAGTGTTCATCACCACACACACACACACCTCATTTGAGGAAAGATGATGAACACAAATGAAGAGCAAGTAACAATTATCAACATGCTCATTAGAGAACAAACTTACACATTGCAAAAGTGGTATTTCCCACATGTGATATAGATGGGCTGGACATATGAAAACTCCTACACTTTACTAAGGATGTCCCTGCCAAGTTTCACCCAAATTCAAAACCTTTTTGAGGTCATCTTGGGTATAGATAGGAAGAGGGCAGTTTGAAAACATATTCAAATTCAAACTGTGTTTATCCCATGAATTTAAAAGTGGAAGGCATATTCTTACTCAGCACATTTTTGTGAGCTCACACACCAATTTTCACTCCATTTGGGGTTGATCTTGACATGAGCTAAGGGGGAGAAATTCAAACTTTATTTGAATTTCAAACTGAACTTGTGCTGAATTCATTCAAACCAAACCTCATTTGAACTTTGATCAATTCAAATGGCTCATGGGTGAATAATTTGAATGGCCAAGGGTAGTATAGGATTCACTGTTTACCACAGTTGATAGGAGTAAATTTCAGAGGTTAAAAGGAGGGGTGGGACCCACATGTCAGCCTCTGCTTCAACACAAACCGACTGAAACACAGTTCAGTCGGTTCCCGGGTGCAGTGTGCGTGCGCCACCGAAGGGGGCAGCCGGCGCCAGCTCCTGCTGCGCGCCCCAAGCCGGAGACCAGCCGCCGGGCTATTTATTCCCTCCCCGGCGTGCTTCAGTCGCCATTCCCCGAGCTGCCGACGTGCACGACCTGTTCTTCCACTGCCATCGCCGCCGCTCGAGCTCACGCTTGATCAAGCCGATCACTCGCGAGCACAGCCTCCTCCACAGCAAAACGGCACCAAGAGATCGTGAGCAACCTCCCAGACTCCGTGTTGGCCAGTGAGCAAGCTTCCTCGAGCTGTACGAGCCATTTCTCCGGCGAGCCGAACATCGCCGCCGATCGGGCTCCCGTGGACAGCACGGCACAGCCGTTGTCACGTCCTCTTCTCTACACAAGAAAGGTGCGTGATTGTATGTAGATGGAGTAGCCGAAAGCCGTTTGGCGATTGATCAACCCTCGGCCGAGAATTTCCAAATTTACTCTTGATCAGTTCATAAGAACCGAGCTCACCTTCGGGTGAAATTCGTGCTATATGCACGAAGGTTGGACGAGCTCGTTACCTAGTAGCTTCTACGCACGATAGCGCCCACGCTCGAACTGGAATTAGAGAAAACCATCGAGAATCGGCCATGATATGGCTGTTTTCCCCGCTGCCATGGCTGAACACCTCGGCTCACCGTCGAGAGCCTAGTTGCCGGTATTTCTAGCTTCCACCCAGCCCTGGTTCGTGTTTCCCATGCCTACTGATGCTCTCCGACCGATTTTCGGTCGATTTGGTGCACGGGAGAGCGGGACCGACCTCACCGGAACCCTAGCAGGTGCTGTCACCGGTGCGCACGGGTTTCCGGTCATCGCCGGCGGCCGGCGACCCCACCATCGAGTCCAGGGGGTCGGAAAAGGGGCAGGCGGCAAGTTTCGGGCCGGGGGTGGCCGGGAACTCAGTTCCGGCGAGGGTCGCCGGAGAACGCCGCCGCTGCGCAGTTGGCGCGAGGAGGGAGACGACGCACTGTGTGCGGGGCCCACAAGCCAGAGTTTAAACTTTTCCCCGAATTTCAGTTTTAGTTCAAACTTCAAATCCTTATAACTTTGGCTAGAAAGCTCCAAATTGAGTGAACCAAATTTTGGTGGATTCAGCTCTCTGAGTAATTTCCAGAAAATCAAGTTTCACTCCATGAAATTCCTTATTTCTCCAGAATTAATTCCTCAAAGTTTAAAATGTTAGGAATTTTAACTAGAGAATCCTTTGGAGGAAAATCCTGAAATTTTGCTGAGATGTTCACCAAAATATCCTTGAACTACCATAAAAATTTCAGATCCATTTGAGCTCATTTAATCCACCTAATGGTGTGATTAGTGAAACTGTTCCAAAGAAAATAGAAAATGTTCAGAAACATTTTCAGAATTTTCTCTGAAATTGTTTGGCTCATATCTTTAGTTAGAGACTTCCAAATTAAGTGAGACCAACTCCATTAGAACCCTCTGAAAATCTAGTTTTCAGGAAGGCATAGTTTGTTTCATGAAAATTCCTAGAACACCCTAAGAGTTCCAATTAAGGTCAAGGACATAATTAATTGTAGAGGGCTCAAATGAGCTTTGCTGCAACTAAAACTTGACCAAGTCTTTGTTTAGGTTGTAACCAAGCCACAGTAAAAGTTTCACAGTCATTAGGTCTGTCTAGCAAGGGTTATAGACTTCACAACTTCAAAGTTAATACAAATGCATTTAAATTAATACATACATTGCTCTTATCATGTAGTCGCTAAGGTCGAGGAGGAACCCGAAGTCCTAGACTTCGTTACTCCGGAGGAACAGCTAGCCTACGACCAAGAGCAGCAAGGCAAGCCCCGGTTTGCATTAACCTTTTTACAAATATTTATTGTTTTGAGCACATCTTTGAATATTGTTCTTTGCATTAGAGTCTTGCTTGGAAACCCAACTGCACAGCCAAGAAAACCATGGGTTGGGTTTAGGATTGCAAACCCCGTTAGCCACTGCATTGCTAGGATAGAGTAGGATTCGGTACAAGTCGAGTAGTTGGAACTACTCGCGAGAATAGGCTAGAGGCACATTGCTCGGGTAGAGATAGCACATGATACACCTGGCAAGAAAATGAGACCGAGCGGAGAGTAAGGGCAGCAGGACTTTGGGGCCTGTGTGCTGTAGCCCCGCTTGTGTCGATTGAGGACCGAGCCGTGTGCGGGCCTGTTGAACAAGCTAGAACAGTACCAAAGACCTACCGGCTATATGGGAACCGGGAAACTGATGTAACCCGGGTAGCTGGGTATTGAGGCATTGCCCGTCGTTCAGAGGGTAGGTTGAGAGCTCGAGGTGTAAATCGGCTGGCGGCACAGAGATGCGCGTGCAGAGACCTCTTGCTCGGGACGATGGGACCGGTTCAATATTTGGCTAACGGGTGAAAGGTAGTCGCGTACGGCGTCCGTGATGGTTGTTGTAGGCAACATCGAGTACGGGCGTACGTGACGGGTTGTTCGGGTAACCCTGCAGGTGTAAATCGATTATAATCGCCGTCCCTCGCGGTCAGTGAGTACCACTTGTTCACTGTACCGTGACGTAGAAAGAACAGGTTAGTTACATGTTAAAATGTTGCTGATTGAAAGCTGGACATTGATTGTTAATGATATGCTGTAGCTTAGAGCTAATTAAAGTTATTTTCAACTTTGGGCAAAGTACACGAGAGAAATGTGTTTCTTGTTTGATTGCGGCTCTCTCATGTGCCTTAGCGTAAGGTTCTCCACAACCTGCTGCTAAAACTTGAAAGTAAGGTTCTACTAATTAGGCGAGTCCTTGCAAATGATTTTTTTTTCTCATACAACCCACTACCTCATGTAGAAGTTCCATGTTTAGGTGAGACGGGTCAGACTTGCTGAGCCTTCGTGCTCACTGCTTGTGTTTGAAGCTTTTGCAGGGTTCTATGAGGAAGGGACTCCCGAAGAGGAGACGGAACCCCAGGAGGGGAACCCCGTCGAGTGGGAGTCGTGCACGCCGCAGAGTTAGTGTGCGTGTGTGCTAGCAAGGACACGTTCAAGGGCTGAACGTGCACTTGATGCTTAGTCTACGCCCGCGAGTGTGGACTAAACTTATTTTGATGTAAACATGTTCATAAACTTGTTTATGTAATAAAATTTCCGCTTCCGCTTTGTATCTTTGACGTGTGTTATACGGTGCTGTGCAACGCAGCACCCCTCAGCGTGATCCTGGCTCGACAGGACCAATGGGGTCGTCTCAGCGTGGTATCAGAGCTCGCTTGAGGTTTAACACAGTACAAAGGTTTTCTTTTTCAAAAATCCAGTGAGGAACGAGTTAGTAGCCCGTATAAGGATGTTATTAGTATATAGAGAAAGTGGCTTAGTAACCTAATTGTTATGTCGGAAAATCGTGCATCTCGGGACGTTCATGTCTTGGGGGGTGCACGTGAGCGCTGTCCACCAGTGCGCACAAGCTGAAGGGTGGAGCCCCACGGGTGGCAGGTAACCCGACCCGCTTTAGTATCCTCTACGACTCTTCATGTCGTTTGGGGTATTCGAGCAACGTCTGTCCCTGGCGTGCGTGGTGCAATATGGGAGACCCCATCACGTGGTCTGAAACGTGAACACGCAACTCAAGGCGTGGTTGGCTTGAGAACATCCGGGCGGGTGATGACGGCCGGGTGTACTAACTGTATGTATTCCGGGCTCGGTGTGCAGCCGAGTCTGATGATTGTTTGAGTTTCTGCAGGTAGCCTTACCACGAAACGGTAGACGTGTAGTATCCGTGTGCGAGTGACGAGTAGTGCCACTGAGCTAACGAAGCCGGCTAAGTCCGGTATAGGTTTTTCCTTTGTGAGGACGTAGTACCGACAAAATCTGGTGACGCATCGACGTCACACCCAACTAAATAAACAACTTCATTGTAAAAACTGGAAGGTTTTAATCCAAAGTAGTAAAACTTGATGTAACTCCTTCCCTTGAACAGGATATTCAAAGTTAACAAGCTTTCAACTTATAGGATGTTAAGGACAGAGCACTCTGTTTTCAGCTGAATCAAGGCTGAAGTTAATCAGAGGTTAGAGGTTGAGTTCTTTCGAGGTTGGGGTCGTATGATATATTTCTGGAAAGCGTTGGAAGAGCTTTACAACTATTCTGTTGAGGTCCAGAGGTGTTTCATCCCTTAACCACTCGAAAAATGCAGTAGAGTTGAAACTGTCGAGAAAACAGGACAGAGCAAAGACTCTCTGTAAACTCTCTGTAAATTAAGCATAACTTCCTGCTTAAAAATCCAAAAATAGGAAATGAGATACTTCTGGAAAGCTTATGAGATGGGTTACGACTTTGTAACAGAAAGTTTTGTCAGATTGGGAACAGAATTAACTGGGATTCTTGGATCAATTCTGTACCTAAAGCAGGGAGGTGCTGTCCAATTGTTCCCAGAAATTCTGTTAACTTTGACATCTCATAATTTTTGAACCAGGACAGATATTAGGCCAAGCAAATACTGGCTGGAAAGCTATTGAAGTTAGCTTCAACTTTGATGTTGAGCTCCAGGACTGGTTTTGCTTTTAACATGGCCCAAATCAGGTTGATATGGAAACTAGTCAAGGCTGTCATGGGAGCAGCAGACCAGCAGTCAAATTTGTTTAAAAATTTGAACTATGTTTCCAAGTGTTATGGGTTCACTGACATATCTTATGTTATAACTCAATGGTTTACTGTTCAAATAAATATTTGACATTTCTCAAATATATTTTTACAGATGGCAGCAGATAAACGGTTGGAGAATGGGTGGGTAGTTTCCCACTGCTCTGACCGTAGCGGCTACCCGGAAGCATTGTGGCAAATGCTCCAATATTTCGGGTACAACCAGATGCCGCAATACTTCGCCAAGGAAGAAGGCGAAGAGGGGAACAAGACGTGGACGATCCATGTCGAGGTTCCTGCAGGACCTACGCCACCCGGTTGGGTGCCATTCACCGTCACGGTGAGAGGAAGACAACCGGAAGGGATGTGGCAAGTGGCAGCCCGTGACACTATGTCACGTTTCTGCCAACTACACGTGCAGGCTATGGAGGGCACACCATACGCACTCGTTCCGGTGGAGGGGCGAGCGCAGCATGTGTGGGAAGAAAGGTACCTGGAGGCAACAGACCCGAGTTGCCCAAGGTACAACCCCGCGGAGGCAAACCTCAGCCTCCAAATGAGGGCGGGAAACGCTGTGATGGACAGCCAAGCTGTTCATACGGAGCATCTCGCCACCAAGCTCAAGGAGAGCACAAGCCGTGGAGATCATTTCGAGGGTGCTCACAGCGCACTCCGCAATGTGCTCCTTCCGACGATCAAGCGACTGAATGAACAACACAATCAGTTGCGTCGTCTGAAGAAAGCAAAGAAGAAGAGCCGTGTTGACATCGCGGCGTTGCAAGAGCTAGTGCAGACCCTAACCCAGCAAAATGAGGACCTTGCTCAAGAGCGGGACGACGCTATTGAGGAAGGACAAGGCTGGGAAGAGGACTACAACCAGGCTATGGACGAGGTGCATGCATTGCAGGACCTCGTGCCCCCGGTGTTAGGCATACCGGTGGTCTTGGGTCTTCCAGCAATGGGAGAACCCGGAATGGGAGAAGAGGTGGTAGATCCAGAGCCACCAGCAGAAGTACCGGAGGAGGACGACCCACAGGAGGTTGAGTTCTACTCCGAGTAAGGGGTTACGGTTGCCAAGTAGGGCAGCTAGGGTAGCGTAACCCAACTTTGTAATCGGTGACATGTCGTATAGACAGTAGCATATGTATAGGTAGTGACGACATGAGCACGACTTCTCGGAGACCCGAGAATAATGTATCTTGTATAAAGTTTATGCTTTATCAATATATGTGAATGTTGTGCAAATTGATCATGTGTCACTTCAATACCTACTGTTGCGTATGGAATTTTTAGTGAGACATGTGCTAATTGCTGCTGTTTTGAATTTCAGAATGACGCGTACTCGTGCCAACCCTGACGTTGGGGGTACCAGTCAAGGGGGAGAGACCTCCCAACCACCTCCTGAGGACTCCTCGGGACAGCAGCAGCAACAGCAACAGCAAACACCGCCACCGCCACTGCCAACGGTTACATTGGCCGACATTGTCGCGGCAATGGCGGGCTCGCACCAGCAGCACACAGAGTTGCTGCAGACTCTCATCGCCAATACGTCTCGCCCAGAGAGACGTCAAGATCGTGAGGAGCGCCAACAGAGCTCCTACTCTGATTTTCTGGCGACTCATCCCCCTGTATTCTCAAGGGCGGATGAACCACTTGACGCGGACAACTGGCTCCGCGCCATAGAGATGAAGTTCGGGCTGCTCCAAATCAGCGAGCAGCGCAAGACTCAGTTCGCGGTCCAGCAGCTCCAAGGATCCGCGAGCGCGTGGTGGGCCAACTTCTGTGCTTCCCAGCCCACCGACCGAGTGATGACCTGGGCGGAGTTCCGGATGGCCTTCAGGGCCTATCATATACCGCCAGGTCTGATGAAGAGGAAGACGCAGGAGTTCTTACACCTGCAACAAGGGAGCCGGAACGCGCTGGAATACTCCAGGGCGTTTAACGATCTCGCGCTATATGCGTCGTATCATGCTGATACCGACGAGAAGCGGCGGGACCATTTTTACCAGGGGCTTAACCCGCTCCTGAAGGACAAGTTGGCGATGTTCAATCGCGGCAGCCTCAACGACATCATTGATGCTGCGATTGTTCAGGAGGACTCCGGCAGGGAGTTGGCGGCGGCAGAGCGAAAGCGAAGCGCGCCGCAGAGCAGCAGAGAAGGAGGCGGTCCTTCTCAGAAGTTTCGGATGGTGAATCGCCCACCATCAGGTCCACGCTGGCAGCCACCACAGCGGCCGATGCCGTTCCGCAGTCGGCCGTACTCTTCACCGGCATTCCGGCCGGCACTGCCAGTACTACCGCAACAACAACAGCAGCAGCGGGCGATGCCGCGTGCGTTTGCACCTCCGCAACGCATGCCGGGCTTTCGTCCATCGAGTACTCCACCAGCAGCGGCCACATGTTACAAGTGTGGTCGTCCAGGACACTTCGCGAGCAGTTGCCCGGAGAGGCAAGGCGGCGGAGTGGCACCACAGTTTCCGGGGAGGAATCAAACCCGGAACCCTACTAATGCGCGGCGGGCAAACCCTAGGCCCGGCACTGTCCACCAGCTTGCCATTGAGGACGTGCCGGAGGGCGAGCCAATCCTTGCGGGTATGTTCCAACTCCACCAGCATTCCGCTATAGTACTATTTGATTCAGGCGCCACGCATAATTTTATTAGCCAAGCTTTCATTGCTAAACACAGTTTGCCAATACTACCCACCGATAGTCCATATTTAATTTGTTCACCGGGTGGGAAGATTTCAGCAAGCGTAATGGTCTCCAAAGCACCATTATGCTTAGCGGGTAGAGTGTACCCCACGTCTCTCATTATCTTAGAGGGACAGAAGGTCGATGTCATCCTAGGGATGTCGTGGTTAACCCGCCACGGCGCTGTTTTAGACACCGTCCTTCGAGTCGTGCACTTAAACTCAGAGGTGCACGGTTCTCACTCATTATTTCTGGCCAGTCCAGAAATAAAACTTTCAAGTGTCTATCAGTCTACAACTATCAGATTGGAAGACATTCCAGTGGTCCGGGAGTTTCCTGATGTATTCCCGGATGATTTACCGGGGATGCCACCCGATAGGGAGGTGGAGTTCAAGATTGAACTCGCACCGGGAACCATGCCAATATCCCGAAGGCCGTACAAGATGGCGGCCAAGGAGTTGGCGGAACTGAAGACTCAGCTCACGGACGTTCTGGAGAAGGGTTTTATTAGGCCGAGCTCCTCGCCATGGGGCTGTTCGGCATTATTTGTCAAGAAGAAGGATGAGACGCTGCGGCTTTGCGTGGACTACCGTCCATTAAATGCCGTAACCATCAAGAACAAGTACCCGTTGCCACGGATCGACATGTTGTTTGATCAGTTGGTCGAAGCAAAGATCTTTTCCAAGATGGATTTAAGATCCGGGTACCATCAGATTAAGATAAGGGCGGAGGACATTCCAAAGACAGCTTTCTCGACAAGGTACGGACTTTATGAGTACCTGGTCATGTCCTTCGGCCTCACCAATGCTCCAGCTCACTTCATGTATTTAATGAACTCGGTGTTCATGCCGGAGCTGGACAAGTTTGTCGTGGTCTTCATCGACGACATCCTGGTATATTCCAAGTCGGAGGAAGATCACAAGAAACATCTGCGTATAGTCTTGCAACGGCTGCGGGATCACAAGTTATACGCAAAATTCAGCAAATGCGAGTTTTGGATATCGCAAGTGCCTTTCCTCGGGCATATCATCTCAGCAGAGGGTATCGCTGTGGACCCGAGCAAGATCACGCAAGTGCTGAATTGGAAATCCCCGAGAACTGTTCATGAGGTACGGAGTTTCCTCGGACTCGCGGGATATTATCGGAAGTTCATTCCGAACTTCTCGAAGATTGCCAAGCCAATGACAGAGCTGCTGAAGAAGGCTACCAAATATGTTTGGAGTCCAGCATGTGAAGCAGCATTCAAGGCTTTAGTCAAGCACCTGACATCAGCACCGGTTTTGGCACAGCCAGACACAACAAAACCGTTCGATGTGTACTGCGATGCATCCGGCATTGGGCTCGGATGTGTGCTGATGCAAGACCGAAGAGTGGTCGCGTATGGATCACGGCAGCTTAGGAACCATGAGCAAAATTATCCAACTCACGACTTGGAGCTCGCTGCCGTGGTACTTGCACTAAAAATGTGGAGGCACTACCTACTCGGTAACCTCGTACATTTATATACCGACCACAAAAGCCTCAAGTACATATTCACTCAGAAGGAGCTGAACATGAGGCAACGAAGATGGTTAGAACTGATAAAGGATTACGAGATAGAGATCCATTATCATCCGGGCAAGGCAAACGTTGTGGCAGATGCGCTGAGCCGCAAGTCACACGTCAATAATCTGACCATCACACCATTGGAAGAGAGCGAACCACCACTCCATGTGATTCCACACGGAGCTCTCTACAACCTAGCTTTGATCCCCACCATCCGTGAAGAGATAGCGGCAGCCCAGAAGAATGACAAGGGCATGTCACATTTACGGAGACGTGTAGACAGTGGGGAGTTGAAATGTTTCCGGAAGGACGGAGACGGCATCCTATGGTTCAAGGACCGGATCGTCGTACCCCGAAACCCGGAGTTACGGAAGAAAATCTTTGATGAGGCTCACTTATCAAAGTTTTCTATTCACCCCGGCAGCAACAAAATGTATCAAGAACTCAGAAGAAAGTTTTGGTGGACACGGATGAAGCGAGAGACGGCAAAATACGTGTCCGAGTGTGATACATGTCGAAGGGTGAAGGCAGACCACATGCGGAAACCGGGACTGCTGCAACCACTGGGCATTCCTGCCTGGAAGTGGGAGGACGTGAGCATGGATTTCGTCGTCGGTTTACCCACCACCTTACAGAAACATGATTCTGTGTGGGTGATCGTCGATCGGCTCACCAAAGTTGCCCATTTCATCCCGGTCAACACCAACTACAACGCCAAGAAGTACGCTGAACTGTACATCTCACGGATCCTATGCTTATACGGCGTACCCCGTACCATCATATCGGACCGGGGCACTTTATTTGTGTCCCGTTTTTGGGAGCAGCTGCACGCTGCCTTGGGGACGAAGCTGATCCGTAGTTCAGCCTACCACCCGCAGACGGATGGACAAACCGAGCGGGTAAATCAGATTCTAGAAGACATGCTACGAGCTTGCGCTATCGACCACGGCAAGAATTGGGATGATCACTTGCCGTTAGCTGAGTTCTCGTACAACAATGGGTACCAAGCCAGCATCAAGATGGCGCCCTACGAGGCGCTATACGGAAGAAAATGCCGCACACCATTGAACTGGTGTGAGTCTGGCGAAAGGGTTACCTTCGGGATTGACCTTGTCAACAACGCGGAAGAAAAGGTTCGATTAATTCAAGCGAACCTAAAAGCCGCTCAATCCCGACAGAAACAGTATGCGGACCGGAGAAGGCGCCCATTACAATTCGAAGTTGGGGATCACGTATATCTACGGGTGTCTCCAATGAAGGGCGTAAACAGATTTGGGGTGAGGGGAAAGTTAGCACCCCGCTTCATCGGTCCATTCCAGATTACCGAAAGATGTGGATCGGTGGCATACCGGCTGAAATTACCAGAAGCACTTTCCGGTGTGCACGACGTCTTTCACATTTCCCAGCTGAGGAAGTGTCTCAAGCTATCAACTACCGTTCAGCTGGAAGACATTGAAGAACTGCAACCGGATCTCACCTATCGGGAGGAACCGGTGCAGATTATTGATGAAAAGGCCCGAACCACACGCAACCGTACGTTGTGGTTCTACAAGGTTCTATGGAGTAATCACTCCATGGACGAAGCGACATGGGAGAGCGAAGAATTTCTTCGCACTAACTACCCCGACTTTTTCACGTCGCATATCCGGTAATGTTCCACCGTCCTCTCTCTCATTTTCACCGTATAATCTCGGGACGAGATTCTTTTAAGGGGGGAGGAATGTAAGGGCCTCAGTTTTTGACAAAAAATTGAAGTGTTCATCACCACACACACACACACACCTCATTTGAGGAAAGATGATGAACACAAATGAAGAGCAAGTAACAATTATCAACATGCTCATTAGAGAACAAACTTACACATTGCAAAAGTGGTATTTCCCACATGTGATATAGATGGGCTGGACATATGAAAACTCCTACACTTTACTAAGGATGTCCCTGCCAAGTTTCACCCAAATTCAAAACCTTTTTGAGGTCATCTTGGGTATAGATAGGAAGAGGGCAGTTTGAAAACATATTCAAATTCAAACTGTGTTTATCCCATGAATTTAAAAGTGGAAGGCATATTCTTACTCAGCACATTTTTGTGAGCTCACACACCAATTTTCACTCCATTTGGGGTTGATCTTGACATGAGCTAAGGGGGAGAAATTCAAACTTTATTTGAATTTCAAACTGAACTTGTGCTGAATTCATTCAAACCAAACCTCATTTGAACTTTGATCAATTCAAATGGCTCATGGGTGAATAATTTGAATGGCCAAGGGTAGTATAGGATTCACTGTTTACCACAGTTGTTAGGAGTAAATTTCAGAGGTTAAAAGGAGGGGTGGGACCCACATGTCAGCCTCTGCTTCAACACAAACCGACTGAAACACAGTTCAGTCGGTTCCCGGGTGCAGTGTGCGTGCGCCACCGAAGGGGGCAGCCGGCGCCAGCTCCTGCTGCGCGCCCCAAGCCGGAGACCAGCCGCCGGGCTATTTATTCCCTCCCCGGCGTGCTTCAGTCGCCATTCCCCGAGCTGCCGACGTGCACGACCTGTTCTTCCACTGCCATCGCCGCCGCTCGAGCTCACGCTTGATCAAGCCGATCACTCGCGAGCACAGCCTCCTCCACAGCAAAACGGCACCAAGAGATCGTGAGCAACCTCCCAGACTCCGTGTTGGCCAGTGAGCAAGCTTCCTCGAGCTGTACGAGCCATTTCTCCGGCGAGCCGAACATCGCCGCCGATCGGGCTCCCGTGGACAGCACGGCACAGCCGTTGTCACGTCCTCTTCTCTACACAAGAAAGGTGCGTGATTGTATGTAGATGGAGTAGCCGAAAGCCGTTTGGCGATTGATCAACCCTCGGCCGAGAATTTCCAAATTTACTCTTGATCAGTTCATAAGAACCGAGCTCACCTTCGGGTGAAATTCGTGCTCTATGCACGAAGGTTGGACGAGCTCGTTACCTAGTAGCTTCTACGCACGATAGCGCCCACGCTCGAACTGGAATTAGAGAAAACCATCGAGAATCGGCCATGATATGGCTGTTTTCCCCGCCGCCATGGCTGAACACCTCGGCTCACCGTCGAGAGCCTAGTTGCCGGTATTTCTAGCTTCCACCCAGCCCTGGTTCGTGTTTCCCATGCCCTACTGATGCTCTCCGACCGATTTTCGGTCGATTTGGTGCACGGGAGAGCGGGACCGACCTCACCGGAACCCTAGCAGGTGCTGTCACCGGTGCGCACGGGTTTCCGGTCATCGCCGGCGGCCGGCGACCCCACCATCGAGTCCAGGGGGTCGGAAAAGGGGCAGGCGGCAAGTTTCGGGCCGGGGGGTGGCCGGGAACTCAGTTCCGGCGAGGGTCGCCGGAGAACGCCGCCGCCGCGCAGTTGGCGCGAGGAGGGAGACGACGCACTGTGTACGGGGCCCACAAGCCAGAGTTTAAACTTTTCCCCGAATTTCAGTTTTAGTTCAAACTTCAAATCCTTATAACTTTGGCTAGAAAGCTCCAAATTGAGTGAACCAAATTTTGCTGGATTCAGCTCTCTGAGTACTTTCCAGAAAATCAAGTTTCACTCCATGAAATTCCTTATTTCTCCATAATTAATTCCTCAAAGTTTAAACTGTTAGGAATTTTAACTGGAGAATCCTTTGGAGGAAAATCCTGAAATTTTGCTGAGATGTTCACCAAAATATTCTTGAACTACCATAAAAATTTCAGATCCATTTGAGCTCTTTTAATCCACCTAATGGTGTGATTAGTGAAACTGTTCCAAAGAAAATAGAAAATGTTCAGAAACATTTTCAGAATTTTCTCTGAAATTGTTTGGCTCATATCTTTAGTTAGAGACTTCCAAATTAAGTGAGACCAACTCCATTAGAACCCTCTGAAAATCTAGTTTTCAGGAAGGCATAGTTTGTTTCATGAAAATTCCTAGAACACCCTAAGAGTTCCAATTAAGTTCAAGGACATAATTAATTGTAGAGGGCTCAAATGAGCTTTGCTGCAACTAAAACTTGACCAAGTCTTTGTTTAGGTTGTAACCAAGCCACAGTAAAAGTTTCACAGTCATTAGGTCTGTCTAGCAAGGGTTATAGACTTCACAACTTCAAAGTTAATACAAATGCATTTAAATTAATACATATATTGCTCTTATCATGTAGTCGCTAAGGTCGAGGAGGAACCCGAAGTCCTAGACTTCGTTACTCCGGAGGAACAGCTAGCCTACGACCAAGAGCAGCAAGGCAAGCCCCGGTTTGCATTAACCTTTTTACAAATATTTATTGTTTTGAGCACATCTTTGAATATTGTTCTTTGCATTAGAGTCTTGCTTGGAAACCCAACTGCACAGCCAAGAAAACCATGGGTTGGGTTTAGGATTGCAAACCCCGTTAGCCACTGCATTGCTAGGATAGAGTAGGATTCGGTACAAGTCGAGTAGTTGGAACTACTCACGAGAATAGGCTAGAGGCACATTGCTCGGGTAGAGATAGCACATGATACACCTGGCAAGAAAATGAGACCGAGCGGAGAGTAAGGGCGGCAGGACTTTGGGGCCTGTGTGCTGTAGCCCCGCTTGTGTCGATTGAGGTCCGAGCCGTGTGCGGGCCTGTTGAACAAGCTAGAACAGTACCGAAGACCTACCGGCTATATGGGAACCGGGAAACTGATGTAACCCGGGTAGCTGGGTATTGAGGCATTGCCCGTCGTTCAGAGGGTAGGTTGAGAGCTCGAGGTGTAAATCGGCTGGCGGCACAGAGATGCGCGTGCAGAGACCTCTTGCTCGGGACGATGGGACCGGTTCAATATTTGGCTAACGGGTGAAAGGTAGTCGCGTACGGCGTCCGTGATGGTTGTTGTAGGCAACATCGAGTACGGGCGTACGTGACGGGTTGTTCGGGTAACCCTGCAGGTGTAAATCGATTATAATCGCCGTCCCTCGCGGTCAGTGAGTACCACTTGTTCACTGTACCATGACGTAGAAAGAACAGGTTAGTTACATGTTAAAATGTTGCTGATTGAAAGCTGGACATTGATTGTTAATGATATGCTGTAGCTTAGAGCTAATTAAAGTTCTTTTCAACTTTGGGCAAAGTACACGAGAGAAATGCGTTTCTTGTTTGATTGCGGCTCTCTCATGTGCCTTAGCGTAAGGTTCTCCACAACCTGCTGCTAAAACTTGAAAGTAAGGTTCTACTAATTAGGCGAGTCCTTGCAAATGATTTTTTTTTCCTCATACAACCCACTACCTCATGTAGAAGTTCCATGTTTAGGTGAGACGGGTCAGACTTGCTGAGCCTTCGTGCTCACTGCTTGTGTTTGAAGCTTTTGCAGGGTTCTATGAGGAAGGGACTCCCGAAGAGGAGACGGAACCCCAGGAGGGGAACCCCGTCAAGTGGGAGTCGTGCACGCCGCAGAGTTAGTGTGCGTGTGTGCTAGCAAGGACACGTTCAAGGGCTGAACGTGCACTTGATGCTTAGTCTACGCCCGCGAGTGTGGACTAAACTTATTTTGATGTAAACATGTTCATAAACTTGTTTATGTAATAAAATTTCCGCTTCCTCTTTGTATCTTTGACGTGTGTTATACGGTGCTGTGCAACGCAGCACCCCTCAGCGTGATCCTGGCTCGACAGGACCAATGGGGTCGTGTCAGTGTCGACCTCGGAGCCCACCTCCGAGACGAAGGGAGGTTCGACGCAGTTGGACACGTGTCAACCTCAGAGCTCATCTCTGAGCAGAAAGGAGATTCGGCACTGCTGAACACGTGGCACTCTCGGAGCTCACCTCCGAAGAGAGGGGAGGTCCGGCCCTGACACGTGGCACACTCGGAGCTCACCTACGAAGAGAGGGGAGGTCCGACACTGACACGTGGCTCACATGGAGCTCGCCTCTGAGAGAGAGGGAGGTCCCGCCCGCAAAGACGTGTGGTGCACGCGGAGCTCGCCTCTGAGGGAGAGGGAGGTACTGCCCACCTGACACGCGGCACAACCGGAGCTCGCCTCTGAGGAAAAAGGGAGCCCAGGCCCCTGCTGGACACGTGGAGTCTCTGGAGCTTATCCCTGCGGAAGGACGAGATCCTTAAGCAATTTTCCCCTGTACGAGAGCACCCGGTACCGATGAAACCGACACGGATTCTTCAACGCTGCTACCACGCACCAAATCTATTGAAAGATAAGTTGTTAAGATCCAAAAACAAATCAAATAGGACTCTTATTTAAAATCCAATCAGAGTAGGACTCTTCTTTTCCGGTTATAAATAGAACCCAAAACAACCCCTTGGCTGTAACATCTTCTCAAGCCGACAACTTAGAGGCCCTAGCCCCCAACTCGCCGAGCTAACCCCCTTCGCCGGAGTTCAACCACCGGTGAGATTGCCGACGAGCCCCGTCACGATCCGACGATCTGTTTTTGCTGCCATTGCTAGGAGGAAGGCTCCGAAGGAAGTAAGGTAGGTCTCCATTACCACCTTATGACATCATCACGGTTTCTTTGCATCTGTTTCTTCGATCCCTTCGAACAGAAGCTTTTTTATGTGGACAGATCACATGTTGATCGGTTTGATCTAGAGTTAAGATCATCACCACGTCCACACTTGATCCTTACACCTCTGTTCATCGTAAAAACCCCATGCAAGCCATTAAAACATGCGAGAACACGTACAAACTGATCTAATAAAAACAACACCATAGGATTAGCATGCATATGCACCATTGCATTTTGAATAAGGATTGTGCATGATGTTTGATTGCTATATATTTTGTATATGCGTGATCGTAAGTAGAAGGACAAGCTCAGGGAGCTATCTACGAAGGATTTCAGCACCAAGATTTCGAGATCCAAGAGCAACAGAAACCACATGAACAAGGCAAGTGCCCCTTGACCATATTGATCCCATGTTTTTGAAACTGTTTTGTTTGCGAAAACTGTTATGCTTGAGTCAACTTGATGGGAAACCCTTTCATAGGAGTTTACTAGTTTTATTAACCACCCTTGTCGCCGGAAAGTTTATGAGTCGGGTATGGTCGTTTTTGCTTTTTGCTTCGCTAATCTACGGGATATGGGAAGCGATAGAATGTGTCTAGCTAACTGCACTCGTATGAATAATGTTAATGAGAAACTAATGTTGATAATGAATATGAATTGGGGGAGATCTAGGCAAGCTTGGTTTGTGGAAGTGGTAGAATGAGATGGTGGTTTACTTGCCGTAGATCTAAGGACCGGTTCATGCCAGCACATGCCAGGATGACAGTGCCACCACAAGGCCAAATATGGGTGCGGCTTAGCTGACTCATTAGATAAGTTGCTAGATTGTTATAGACCGTGGAAGGCGCGGGGAATGGGAGTCGAGTGAGGACTGCCCTGGGAACTGCATGGCACAAGAGGGGGCCCGTAGGTGGGAGAATGGTGATTCTAGCCTGTCGGTGAAACCTTGGTGAGTCCATACATCTAGTAGCCCATTTGTAAAGGCTATTTTATGATCTCTTGGCCATACACTGACGGTTGTGTACTGGTATAATGGAGGTTCTGCAGTCACCGACGGGGTGACGAAATCACAAACTTGTGGGTAAAGTGGTGCAAACTCTACAGGGTATAAAACTATCATGATAGCTGAGCTTACGGTCACAAGCGCCTGGCCAACTCACATGATTAGATGGGATGGTTATTGGGATGGTATTTGGTTATGGTTTGGTCATTGGTTTGGTTATGGATTGGTTATTGAGGTTTGGTTTCAAGACTGTTGAGTCTTGGTAATGAGATTGGTTTCATGACTGTTGAGTCGTGGTAATGAGCTTTGATCTTGGTTATGAGATGGAATTGAATATGAGATGAGATGGTCATGAATATGATATGGTATTCATGAACACGAGATGAAAGATGAGAAAGATTAATGTCTGGATGAGATATGGAAAGTGGTGAAACATGATGGAGGTATGTTGATGTTTTGATATGTTGGGATTACATTCACTTAAAGCTAGTTGCTGTTTTTATCATGTTTTTTGAAATAAACTTTGCTTTTATGCAATGAGCCTTTTTATACCTACCTTGTTGTAAGCTACATGTCATACTTCCTGCACTTGCTGAGTACGACATGTACTCACCCTTGCATTATCATACATCATCAGCAACGGGAGAGGAGTACTTCGAAGAACATGTGGAGTACTAGGCGTGTGATCTACTGTCAACTTGCCTGTGGAGTAGGAGATGGAGCCACTGCTGCTGCTTAGTTGCTTCCGCAATAGTTTAGAAGACTTCCGCTGCTAGAATAAGACTTCTGCTGCTAGAATGAATTTGAGACTCATGAGACATTGTAATAAAACTATTATTCGTGGTTATATTCTGAATTCAGTTTGTGGATTATATGTATATGTGTGATGAACGTCCTGGGCACACGTATGCATCAGCACGGTTCCGTGGTTTTCGGGACCGGGCGTCACACCGGTGCTTCAGTCGGTTTGATCAAGTGAGAGGCTGACAGTGGGTCCCACCATTTGAATTTGTCCTCACAAATTCAATTTCTACACTGTTACAAATTTGTGAGACCATCCTGCCCTCTAAAATTTTATCAAATCACAAATTTGGGATTTGGTTTGTCATATCATCAAATTGTAGATTTGGTTTGAATGAAGTTGTGGCAAATGTGAACTGAAATTCAAATTTGATTTGAATTTAGCCAAAATAGCTCATGTCAAGATTAACTCCTAATGGAGTGAAAATTGGTGTGAGAGCTCATTAAAATGTGCTGAGTGTGGATATCAATACCACTTTTGAATTCATGGGATAAAAGGAGTTTGAATTTAAGTTCAAACTAGCCTTTTACTAGTTGTACCAAAAAATACCTTCAAAAGGTTTTGGATTTTGGTGAAATTTGGCATGAGCATTCCTAACAAAGTTTAGGAGTTAAACACATGCTCAGCCCCTATATGATGCATGTGGGAAACACCACTTTTGCATTTTGTGAGTTTATCTCCTAATGAATTTCTTGATGGTGGTTACTTGCACTTCAAATGTGTTCATATGATTTCCTCAAATGAGGTGAGGTGTGGTGTGATGAACACTTTTAGAAAATGGAAAACTTGGGCCCTTACACGTGGTAGCGCCGGAGCCCTCCTTGGTGGAAGATCGGGCGCAACACCACTGGACACGTGGCGGCTCCGGAGCCACCCTCGGCCGGTAGTCGGGCTCAGGGCCTGAAGACACGTGGCAGCCTCTGAGCCCTCCTTAGCGGGTGGCCGGACCCAAGGCCTAGGGCACGCGCCTTCTCATGAGTGCTCCCAAGCTGGTGGTTGGGCCCAGCCTGCAGGCTGGGTCTCTTTCTTCTGCATACGTGCTGGTGTATGCCTTCTTTTGCTCATGCACGCGGGGGTACCCAGTCTTGAGGGTACCGACAGTGGCCCCTGGTCCCATCTGTACAGAGGCGAAGGCTCTTGCGGATGGGGCCTCCGTCTAAAATCCCGTGTGGTGGCTTTGAACCTGCGATTTGGGAACTGAAACAGCAGCGAGATTTTCGCGTAGTGGATGAGCAGCCGTACCTGGGAGACGAAGAGGTTGCTTGTCTTCAGCATAGTGGGCGCACTCAGTCAATGCTTCAGCGCGTCGTTGTGTCCACTCCCGATTTGACCAGTCACGGCAAAGCAACCGAGGGGTTGCCTCAGGGCAATTAATGCGACCGCCCGTGAACTGTTGGAGTACTGCACTGCTTTCCTCAGGAACCGCCGGACGTTCCCAAGTTCTACTCGCCTGTGCCGCTAGTACCTGACTGGTGGACCTGGGCCCTACCCATCATTCGGGAGTGCTATGGCGGTGCGCTCGAGGGGTTGCCTTGGGCCATTTACTGCGGCGACCAATGAGTTGGTCGCACCGCTCTCCTTGGGAACCGCCGGACGTTCCCGAGAGGTAATCCTCTCGGCCCCAGTGACTGAATGGTGGACCTGGATCCAACCCATCGTGGGGGAGGCGAATAGCCCGTGGCGTGCAGCGGTGGCGACCCAATCTCTGCGCTTGTTGCCCTGCCAGAGGCCGTGGTTGGGTATAAAAGGAGGCCTTGTGGTGTAGGCTGGCACTCCTCCTCACCATGTGGCCTTTGTCTTCCTCTTGCGTGCTGGAAGTCTATGTTTCTAGGCACTCTCGCCCACCAGATGCTTCCCCACTGGTATCCGTCTTTGTCCACTTCTGCGAGATGTTTGTGTGTGTGCGGCCCTCGGTGAGGTTCTCTGGTGCATCCCTCTCCTTGACGGCCTTGGATAGAAGCACAAGCCATCCTGATAGCGTGCCAGCGGTAGGGGAGGCTGTCAGGGACAGGATCCTAGACTCACAGTGAACCCCTACGCCAGCGTCGAGAAGGGCTATCTGCCGGTACTGGAGGGAGGCTAAGTCCATAGTGATCAAGACTTCCTCCTAGTACTGTTGTGGACAGCAAAATCTGTCATGGATGGCGCTTGGCCCACGCGACGCTGGATGTCATCATTGCCTCGGTCCAGCATGCATTGCTGCCGTCCTCGGTCTAATAGCAGGTGACCATCTCACTACGCAAAGATTGTCTTGGGGGACAACCAAGCAGGCCACGGAGCAGAAGACTACCCGACTCGTAGCTTCTGAGTTTCTTAGTTGTCCTGTATCCCCTTTTGTATGTTCAATTAAATTGTCTTTGTTTCAAGTCTTTCATTGTCTTGTCTTGTGTTTTTGTGTTGATGAATGAAAAATCCTTCTGTTGGTCTTGCATCCATACGCTACTTGGCGTAGGGTCCGATAGGCAGAACCAATTTCAGCTTTCACGAGGCCCCCTGGTCCTTGATGTTGCAAGGTTCGGAGGCTCTCTGACTCTGTAAGATGGTTAATGCTCCCTTGTTGTTTGATTTAGATGTGTACTTGCTTCCTTCTTGCGCGTCGCATGGGTCCGGCCGACTCACTTGGCTTGGTCGGTAGCGACGGCCCCCTGGCAGGTGTGCCCAAGCGTTTGGGAACGCCTGCCAAAAAGGCGCAAGACACCAGCTCCAGAGCCTTCACGAGACACCAATTTTGGGGGTCCCAGAGTGGCCCTCTGGGAAAGCTGGTGCCCCAGGACCAACCCCTCAGACCGGAGCCCTGTGGCCTACACAGGTATTAGAAGAAAGGGGTAACTGTGTCGTGTAGTTGCATTTTCTCTGCTCGATGGCCCCATTGTGGCTTATGCTCCTCTGCTAAGCTACGGGACCTGGGCAATTCAGTGTAGTAGTGTCCTTGGTTACCATCCTTCCCAATGCTGCGCTGAAGAGGCAGAGCGTGCACGCTTATGGCGCAGGACCAGCTAAGCGGGCTACTCACCCTGGACCTCCCGCTGGCCATGCACTCCGAAGAGGGGAGGCAACCTTCTGGCGCCACCGGACTCGAGCGGGAAGGTAACCAAGGTGGTCTGGAGACAACACTGGTGCCTCAAGCGTTTCCACCTTGTAGTTGGACAGCAAAACTTTGGCCAAGAGCGAGACAGAGAAACACAACTATGTGCATGTCGAGAGGTATGCAAAAGTGTACGCAAGCTTGAAAGGAAAGCTGCAAAAATGTAAACATGCATAAGGTAGGGCAAGAGAGCTCAAAGGTCCAGGGCAACTTAGCTGACGTGGGTAGCCCTTTGTCAATGTCCCAAGCTTGTTCCTCCGGGCCCTTAGCAGTGTAAGGACCCAGGGCGCTCTGGCAGTGCGGCTACCTCTCCTCCCGGGTCCCTGGCAATGCAAGGACCCGAGGGAAGTTCAGCCCCTGTCCTCAGCTTCTCGTAGCTGGCGCTCTGAGCCTTCTGCTTGCTATCGCGGAGGTCCGCCGTCCACCGAATGAGGCTGGATGTCAGCATCAGACTTTTTAGGAGGTCCGAGATGCCAATGGCCTGTGCGGACCTGCAGACACGATAGAAAAAGGGAGTAGTCGTACTCTCTGGTCACCCGCCCTTGTTTGGTAGCATTACAGTGGCTTACGGTCCTCAGCCGAGCTACGGGGCTTGGGTAATTCGGTGTGGATCATCCAAGATATGGTTGAAGCCTTGCCCAGAGGTATGAGCCGTCCGATTCCCCGGTACTGAGCTGCAGCGCTGGGAAGGTAGGATGTGCACGCTTAGGGCATAGGACCGGCTAAGCAGGCTACACACTCTGGACCTCCCACTGGCGCAAGCCTTTCAAGGGAGGACCATTCGGCGCCATAGGGCCCTCGAGCAAAGAGACAACCTCCGGACCCCGGAACGTCACAGGTACCTCAAGCAGACCCGTCTGCGGGAGGATAGCATAGCTCCTGCTACGGTGAAAAGCAGGAAAAAGTGACTGGCCACACGGCCGGAGCGGAATGGAAAGCAAACGCGTAAAGTGTATTATAGATATGTTTGGGGTCCGGTTACTCCTCTTGTCTGCGAGTGTGCTCCTTCTAGCCCCCGAGTACTCAGTTGTTACGCTGAGGAGGCAGGATGTGCATGCTATGGGTGCGGTGCCAGTCATAGCAGGCTACACACTCTGGACCTCCCGCTGGCGTTAACCTTTCAGCGGCATGGGTCCTAGGAAAAGTGTGCAGGACGGGTTCCATACATGCCGTTTATATTTGATATGCATGAGCTAGCATAAACTGTGGATACAGCGCGCAGGGCAGGATACATTTTTTTCTTATTTCTGGCTTCCTTCGGGCGATAGGAGGCAACAGGCCGGGTAAGAAGGCAGTGACCCGCCCCGGATAACAAGAGTAGTTAGACCCTTCCAGGACTTTAGTTGTTCTAAGCGCTGTTCCTAGTCTCTATGACACCCTTACAAAAAAGAGGAAAAGAAAAATATCCTACCACTGCACTAAGGGTAGAACTTACAGAGGTGTCCTATGTCCTGTGGTCCGGGTAGAGATACCCATCCTCTGCAGCCAGGCGACCGCACCTGGAGCGGCATGCTTGCACTGGTCGGGAGGGACCCTCCAGCTGAGGGGATGGCTTGTCACCCCTCCTCGAGAAAGCATTGGTCGAGGTACCAGGTAGCCCTACCTTGAGCTGCCTACTCTTCGCCTATGTACGGGTGTCGAGTGAGCCCTTGCCGCACAACGAAAGGGGAAACGCCTGATTAGGTGTGGAGCGTATTGCGTCGCTCACTGTGGTCGGAGTTGGAGCTCTCTCCTTGGTCATAGATGACCTTCAACGCCCGCTTAGCATCTTGGAACTCCATCTCCTGGTCGTTGCTGACCTCCAGGTCAGCCTTTTGCTTGCCCTCCCGCTGGCGGAAGGGTGCGCCATCCTGGCGCTGCTGTCGTAGCTCTAGTAAGCGCTCCACCAGCTTCTGGATCTCCCAGCACTCGCTGGCGCTGTGTCGTTTGGTGTCATGGACTGGGCACCTCTGGTCGCCGTCGTCGCTGCCGGACGGCTGTCACTGGCGCTTGTCGGTGCGCAGCCCCCGGCCCCCTGAAGCTGCTACTGCTGCTGCAGTGTGGGCTCCGGCCAGAGGCTTGTCCTTGCAGCCGGTCTTCTTTTTCTTGCCACCAAAGCCCTCCCTGGCGGACTCGCTCCCCTTGCCGGGCGGTGTGTGCTAATTGCGGCCCTCCGCGGCCCTAGCACACTTGTCCGCCAAGCTAAAGAGCTCGGAGACGTCCTGCACGTCGTGCGTGGCCAACTTCTCGAGCATCTTCTTGTCACGGACGCCCTGTCAGAAGGCGATGACGATGGGGGCGTTGGAGATGCGGGGGATGGTGTTCCTAACCTGGGAGAAATGCTGGATGAAGGAGCACAGCGACTCTCCCGGTTGTTGCTGCAGGGCGTGGAGGCCGGCCTCCGAGCCATCGGGTGTAGGAACTCCCAAAGTTGGCTGTGAACTGACGGCACAACTCTTCCTAGGAGGTTATAGACTCCTGGGGCAGGTTCATGAGCCATGACAGGGTTGACCCGGTCAAGGCCATGGGGAAGTAGTTGGCCATGATGACCTCATCCCCTCCTGCAGCTTGGATGGTGGTGGAGTAGATCTACAGGAACTCAACGGGGCTGACTGTCCCGTCGAACTTCTCCGGTAGGTGCAGCTGGAACTTGCGCGGCCACATCGCCATTCGAAGGTGTGGAGCCAAAGCCATGCAGCCTCCCACTGAGCCTAGGGAGATGGGGTTCTGGCCCACGCAGGTGGGGCACATGGTACCTGGGGTACCATACTCCTCCTCGAGGTTGTGACGCCACTCGCGCTATCGCTCGATGGTGATGCGGCCATATTCTTTTTGACGGGGTGGCGGTCCAACTCAGCTCTGAGATCTGTGGTGGGCAGCCTGGATATCTCCGTCGAGTGGGTTGTTGCCGTCCTGTAATCCTTTGTCAGGGTACGGGGCGGCAACTGCACCGTCTCTGGCCGCCGTCTCCGGTGACATGGCGAGTTGAGCGCAGCGACGACCAGGTGGTCGACGTCGTTGCGCCACTGCTCCGCAGAAGACGGGGAAGCTCCCGCGCTCGGGGAGTTGTAAAGGAGCGCGCGTGCTGCTAGCAGAGCCCTCTCCGGGCTGGTTTTGGTCGATTCTTGCGACGCCGTCGCAACCGAAGGCTTCCAGGAGGCAATAGGCACTGTCTCCGTAGGGACTGGTGCTGGTGCAGACGGTCCCGCTTTGGGACCAGAGGATGCTTTTCCTGCTCGCTCTGCCGCTGGCGGTGCGAGGGGCGGGAAGAACCTCCGACAGATTGGATGTTCACCATTGTGGGCTTCTCGAATGACTTTAAGAACCAAAAATATCCCCTATCTGGCGCGCCAAATGTCAAAGTGTACGCTATGACACTTTCCTCGGTCTGCTCGGAAGCAGCCCGCGGAGGTTCTTTTTCCGGAGGGGCTAGCGGTTTTCGAAGGTTGGAGCACAATGGCAAGAGGAACACCTGGATTTTTTACATGGTTCGGGCCGCCGGAGCGTAGTACCCTACGTCCACAGGAGTGCTTGATGAATATCTTGAGTGTGTGAGAGAGTGAGTTGGCTGGGTTGCGAAGCGAGTGCGAACCCCATGCCCGGAGGCTACCCCGGTCCTTTTATAGCCCAAGGCCGGGACAGTTACAAAGTGGCCCGGGGCCCGACAGGTGGCCCCGCGGCCATCTAGACCCTATACATGAGCTAGGTATTTAAAGCTTGCATTGTCGCTGTTGGTGAAGTTAAGGCGTGCCGCCTGTCGCACCGGTCACCTCTGACAGGATAGCAGGTGATGATGAAGTACCCATCTTATCGTCGCTTCCCCTCGCTCTGCTGGGCAGCTCAGTGCCTCTGGGTGGCACTGCTGCGCCGTCCCACCTCTTCGCCCTGTCTCATCACTGTAATGGTGAGCAGGCGGAGGACGGGGGCGTGCGCAGCGAGCCATGCTTGTAGGGAAGGCGCGAACCTTGAATGCACGGTCTGACAGCATACCTTCCTCTTTACTCCTTGGCCATCTGCCCGTTGCTCATCGGCGCGGCGTCTGGGCGGCTGGCCCCCGGGACAAGCATCCCTACTAGAGAAGCCTTGCGGAGTAGTGAGGGGTCCGGAGTCGTTGGACACATAAAAGCATCGGAGCCCTCCCATGCTGGAGATCGGGCCAAGAGCTGTAGGACACGTGGCTCCTCCGGAGCCCTCCTTGGCGGGAAGGTACACCTGGGGTCGTTGCCCACGTGGCAGCACCGGAGCCCTCCCATGCTGGAGGTCGGTCCCGGAGCCGCAGGACACGTGGTACCTTCGGAGCTCTCTCCGGCGGGGGGTGTGGCTCGGAGGTTCTGGACACGTGGCAGCGCCAGAGCCCTCCCTGGTGGAAGATCGGGCCCGACACCACTGGACACGTGGCGGCTCCGGAGCCACCCTCGACGGGTAGTCGGGCTCAGGGCCTGAAGACATGTGGCAGCCATGGAGCCCTCCTTAGCGGGTGGTCGGACCCGAGGCCTAGGGCACGCGCCTTCTCATGAGTGCTCTCTAGCTGGCGGTTGGGCCCAGCCTGCAGGATAGGCCTCTGTCTTCTGCATACGTGCAGGCGTATGCCTTCTTTGGCTCATACACGCGGGGGTTCCCGGTCTTGAGGGTACCGACATCCGCTGATCATATTCTTAGTGTGTAATAGTATTTTTATGACATGTATTTGTAATATTCTGTTACACGATAAACTTACCTTCTAATATAATGATATTTCACTCTTTTTGGCACATGTATGAGTCAACTGATCCGAGCATACATGTGAGAATATGCTCGGTTGTTCTTTATGGAAAACCGGGTGTGACAAAGTGGTATGAGAGCCAAGGTTGCTCGTAGGACGCAAGCCTAGTTAGAAATGGATGAAGTAAGGCCTTAGTATTTTAGTAAAACTATTTTTGAAAGGATTTTAGTAGAAAATGGTTATTTAGTTACTTACATAAGGTCTAACCTCATATACATTCAAAATTATATTATATTGTTTATTATTCTAATTAATTTGAATCTTTTCTTGAAACGGATAGCACGTATGCGACTAACCGTTCGTAAGTCCACTGGAGGACGAGCTCCTCGACACCATCTAGCTGCACGTACCCTTGAAGATGTGGATAACCCTGTGACATACCAAACTCACGGGGAATCCACCGAAGCCATGGTGCAACGCCTTCGACACCTTCTTCGCAGTGCTGGTTACACCGGCAAGTTAGTAGTGTATTACAACACTACTAGAGTTTCTCGCGCAGAACACGAGGAATGGATGTCTGAGGCAAGGATCTACCATGACAACAAGTTGATTAAGATCCACAACTTACCACCATGGAGATCCACCATGGCGGAAGAAGAAAAAGATGCCACTTGGGAGGCAATCACATGCCAAAGCTACATCAACCGTGGGCGTCTTGATGGAACCCAGTACATGTATACTCTACAACGACAGAGTGGTAGTGCAGAGTTCACATATGAGCCACTCCAAGAGGGTTGTACAGGTGTACAAATGGATTTGAGCCTTGAAGATGGAGTTAGCCTCAGCACCAGGCTACAGAATTGCCAGCAAGAACTTCAGGACGTACGTGACCTCCTGAAGAAGATGGAGGCTATACTTGTGGATTGATGAGGATGAAGGATGGAGAACAAAGTGAACTTTATGTTTCAGATGGAGACACTTGGACAAACTCTCCAGATCGCAGGGCAGCCAAACATCCTCGTACCTCACCGCCACCTCCTGAGCCACCCAGAGCCGAGTCGGCGGCTAGTTCTCCTGAAGACGAAGAGCAGGACCCTCAGGAGAGCCACCCAGAGACGATGCTGCAAGATTTACTCTACCTGAATGGCAGCCAAGAGTAGCACGCAGAGGAGACGGAGAAGCACTTCAACACATGATGAACATGCAAAATCAACTCATTCAGAACTTGACACAAGTGGTAGCCAATATGCAACAACCCCCACCACCATTACACAATGCACCACGTCAACCAAGGTTGAGTGAATTTCTCAATACTCGGCCACCGAAGTTTAACAGTGCCATAGAACCTCTAGAAGTTGATGATTGGCTCTAGACCATAGAAATCAAGTTGCAGATTGTACAGTGTCAAGGACGTGAGAGACTACTCTTTGTCTCTCATCAACTATATGGATCTGCAGCAGACTGGTGGACTGCTTATAAAGAAGCTCATGAAGATCCAACCCGTTGGTAAAATAAAGAACAAGCGGAAGGAATTTTTCACTTTGAAGCAAGGAAGCATGTCTGTGCGTGAGTATCTTACCAAGTTCACGCAGTTATCTCATTATGCACCAGGAGACATTGATACAGATGAAAAGAAGCAAGACCACTTCATAGAAGGATTAAACTCAGAATTACAATATGCCATGTCTTCCAGTGACTATGAAAATTTTCAAAAGTTAATAAACAAGGCTTTCATAGTTGAGAGGAAGAGACAAAAGGTGGTTGAAGATCGTAAGAGAAACATGACTTGGCAAGGACAGTCTTCTAGCAGCAACAGTCGGCCCTGTTTTACATCACCGCCGGCTGGAACAATGAACCTCCAATGGATCCTAATCAAATGCAAAGGAACTATGATCCTGCTACAAGGAATCCAACTTTCCAGCCTTAGCTACAGCGGCATCAGATGCGACAACAATATCCTACCTTTCAACCTCGTTCCGCAGGACCAAGTCTTCAAAATTCATCGTAGAATAATAAAGCACCAGTAGCCAAGGTCACAGGGCAATGCTACAATTGTGAAGAAACTGGACACTATGCTAACAGGTGCCCAAATAAGAAGCCATCTCAACAACAGAATCCTGTACGTGGCAAGGTAAACCATGTGACCATGGAAGAAGCACAGGATGCACTAGATGTGGTGATTGGTATGTTTTCTGCAAATTCTCACCCTGGTACGATTTTGTTTGATTCTTGTGCAACTTACCAACTGCAAATATGAATCGAGTGTTAGTAGTAAATTCTCCAAGAGGAGAATTAAAAATAAAACAAGTATGTCCTATAGTGAGCTTAGGTATGAATGCAGTAGAATTTCTTGCAAATCTCATAGTGATAGAATCACAAGGATGAGACATTATCTTGGGAATGGATTGGTTGACAAAGTATAAGGGTTAATACATTGTTCAACGAGAACGGTGGAATTAACTCATACGGATGGAACCAAGATTGAGTTTACATCCATTCAAGTACCATTTGGGAATGTTGAAATTAACAAAACAGAAGTAGCCATTGAACATATAAAGGTTGTCAACAAATTTCCAGATGTATTTCCGAAAGACTAACCAGGTATGTCACCGGATCGAGGAGTAGAATTCATTATTGAATTACTACCTGGTACTGCTCTGATATACAAAAGACCATATAGAATGGATACCCAACAGCTAGCAAAACTCAAGGAACATATCCGAGAGTTGTCAGAAAAAAGAGTACATCCTTCCTAGTTCCTCACCATGGGGAGCTCTGGTCATATGTGTACCTAAGAAGGATGGAACTAAGAGGTTGTGTGTAGATTACCGTGCACTTAATGAAGTGACAATTAGAAACAAGTACCCTTTACCACATATCGAGGACTTGTTTGATCAATTGAGAGGTGCATGTGTGTTCTCCAAAATTGATCTCCATTCAGGCTATCATCAATTAAAAATAAGAGTCAGATATTCCAAAGACATCCTTTGTCTCTAGGTATGGACTGTATGAATATACAATTGTAAAGGCCTAAGTTTTTGCACACATTCAAAGTGTTCATAACACCACATACACACATCTCATTTGAGGAAAACTTATGAATACATTTGAAGAGCAAGTAAACACCATCAACATGGTCATTAGAGGATAAACTCACAAAATGCATAGGTGGTATTTCCCACATGCATCATATAGGGGCTGAGCATATGAAAAACTCTTACACCTTGCTAGGAATGCTCATGCCAAGTTTCACCAAAATCCAAAACCTTTTGAGGTATTTTTGGGTATAATTAGAAAGAGGCTAGTTCGAACTTAAACTCAAATTCAAACTCCTTCTACCCCATGAATTCAAAAGTGGGATTCATATTCACACTCAGCACCTTTTGTGAGCTCACACACCAATTTTCACTCCATTTGGAGTTGATCTTGACATGAGCCAATATAAGCAAATTTAAATCCATTTTGAATTCCAAATTGCATATGTGCTATGAATATAGTCAAACACTTCACAATTTGAATTCTACCAATTTCAAATGGGCATTTGGTGGATAATTCAAATTGCAAAGGGTATTAGGGGCACTACTGTTTAGAGCAGTGAGAAAATTAAATTTCAGAGGTTAAACTAGGTGCGGGACCCTCCTGTCAGCCTCACCAGTGATCAAACCGATTGAAACAACCGAGCTCGGTTTCTTGCACTCGACAGAGCGGGTGCCACGGCGAGTAGACGGCATGACAGCAGCTTCTTACCACCGCTGTCCACTGAGACGCCTCTCTGCTCTCTTACCCTCGTGCCCGAGCTGTCCCAGCCTCATCTCACCGGTGTCCCGACACTCTCCCGCACAGAAACCTCGCTACACATCGCCACTCACCCGAGCTCTCGGATCACCTTCGCCCGGCCAAATCAGTGGTTGTCACGGCGAGCTGAGACCGCAACCGAGTTCGCCGATCCTTGCTCGATGTTCTCGCACTGGTTCCAGACCGTGACTGACTTTCCTCGAGCTCCAGCGCTCCATCTATTCTTCCTCGGTTCAACTCGAGCCGCCGCCACAGGAACAACTCTTCCGGCCACCACAACCCACCTTTCCCCGAGCTGTGAACAGCAAAGAGGTTTGTTATAGTTCCCTCTTCCATTACCGCAAGCTCCGGCGGTGTGACAAGAACTGCCGTCGCTGGAATTTCACGGTTTTGCGCCGGTGCACAAAAGAGGCCGCCGGACCAATTTGCAAAATTCATGCTACACACCGCACCACTCATCACCAAACTTAGAGAACTACTTCTATATGTCCGTGCGAGTCTATAGGATCCGAAACTTCGGAGAACCCTCGGGTGTAGCCACTGTTCTTTGAGTTTTGGTAGGATTTCTGATTTCTGACTTAGGTCGCACGGTGACATCCTAGTTGCGGCTGTTTCCGAGCTCCTTTGAATTAATTCTTCAAAATTTAAACTGTTTACAATTTTAATTGGAGGGTCCCTTAGTAGAAAACTCTGAAATTTTTCCAGGATGTTCATCATAATATCCCTGAGATACCATAAAAATTTCAGATCAATTTAAGCTCATTTGATGCGCCTAATGGTGTGATTAATAAAACTGTTCTAGAGAAAATGGAAAATGTCCAGAAACATTTTCAGATTTTCTCTGAAATTGTTTAGCTAATATCTTGGGCTAGGAGCCTTCAAATTAAGTGAAACCAACTCCATTAGAACCCTCTGAAAATCTAGTTTTCATAAAGTCATGGCTTGCTCCATGAAAATCCCTAGAACACCCTAAGAGCTCCAATTAAGGTCAAATACACAATTATTTGTGGAGGGCTCAAATGATTATTGCTGCAAATGAAACTTGTCCAAGTCTCTGTTTAGCTTGTATCCAAACCATAGTAAAAATTTCAGGGTCATTGGGCCTGTCTAGCAATACTTGTAGTCTTAAAAAAATTCTACTTCAAATTCAAATGCATTCAAATTGATACATATATGTATTTATCTCATGTATTCGCTAAGGTTGAGGAGGAACCCGAAGTCTTAGACTTCATCACTCCAGAGGAATAGCTAGTCTACGACCAACAACAGCAAGGCAAGCTCCGGTTTGCATTAGCCGTTTTATAATTTTTATTGTTTTGAGAACTTACTTTGAGTATTCACCTTAATTATGCATTAGAGTCTTGTTTGAAAACCCAAATACATAGCCAAGAAAACCCTGGTTTGGGCTTAGGATTTTCAACCGTGATTAGCTACTGCAATGCTAAGATAGTGTAGGATTCGGTACAAGTCAAGTAGTTGGAACTTCTCGCGAGAATAGGTTAGCGGTACACTACTCGGGTAAAGATAGCAAATGAAACACATGGAAGAAAAATGAGACCGAGCGGAGAGTAAGGCAGCATGACTTTGGGGCCTGGGTGCCGTAGCTCCGCTTGTGTTGGTTGAGGATCGAGCCGTGTGCGGGCCTGTTGAACAAGCTAGAACAGTACCGAAGACCTACCAGGTATATGGGAACCGGGAAACCGATGTAATTCGGGTAGCTAGGTGTTGAGGCATAGCTCGTCATTCAAAGGGTAGGTTGAGAGCTTGAGATGTAAATCGGTTGGCGGCACTGCAGATGCGCGCGCAGAGACCTCTTGCTCGGGATGATTGGACCGGCTCAACATTTGGTTGACGGATGAAAGGTGGTTGTGTACGACGTCCGTGATGGTTGCTGTAGGCAACATCGAGTACGGGCGTAAGTCATGGGTTATTCGGGTAACCCTGCAGGTGTAAATCAATTATAATCGCCGTCCCTCGCGGTCAGTGAGTATCACTTGTTCACTGTACCGTGACGTAGAAAGAATAGGCTAGATTCATGTTAGAATTTTGCTGATTTGAAGGATGGACCTTGATTGCTAATGAAGTGCTATAGTTTAGAGCTAATTAAAGTTCTTTTCAAGCTTAGTCAAAGTACATGAGAGAAATGCGTTTCTTGTTTGATTGCGGCTCTCTCATGTGTCTTAGCGTGAGGTTCACCATAACTTGCTGCTAAAACTTGAAAGTAAGGTTCAACTACTTAGGCAAGTCCTTTGCAACTTACATTCCCATTTACACTGTAACCCAGCATGTAGAAGTTTCATGTATAGGAAAGACGAGTTAGACTTGCTGAGTCATCATGCTCACTGCTTGTGTTTGAAGCTTTTGCAGGGTGTTATGAGGAGGAGACTCCCGAGGAGGATACGGAACCTCATGAGGGCAACCCCGTCCAATGGAAGTCGTGCACACCGCCGTGTTAGTGTGTGTGTGTGCTAGAGGGAACATGTTCACAGGCTGAACGTGAATGCAGCACCCCTCAGCGTGATCCTGGCTCGACAAGGCCGTGAGGCCCTGTCAGCGTGGTATCAGAGCTCGCTGAGGTTTGACGCCCTAAAAAAGTCATCTTGTTCAAAAACTCGGTGAGGAACGAGTTAGTAGCCCATATGAGGATGTTATTAGTGTATAGAAAGTGGCAAATCTAACCTATGTGCTTATGTCGGAAAATCATGCATCTCAGTACGTCATATGTCTTGGGGGTGCATGTAAGCGCTGTCCACCAGTGCGCACAAGCTAAAGGGTGGAGCCTCACGGGTGGCAGGTAACCCGGCCCGCTTTGGCATCCTCTACGACTCTTCATGTCATTTGGGGTATTCGAGCAACGCCCTTTCCTGGCATGCTACGGGCAAGTTTGGGAGACCCCTTCATGTGGTTAGTAACGTGAACACGTAGCTCAAGGTGTGTTTGGCTTGAGAACAACCGTGCGAGTGATGACGGACGGTTGTATGAACTGTATTGGGACCGGGTTCGGTGTGCAGCCGAGCCTGACAATTGTGTGAGTTATTTGCAGGTAGTCTAACCACGAATAGGTAGACGAGTAGCATTCGTGTGCGAGAGTCGTTTGGTGCCACTGACTAACGAAGCCGGCTAAGTCCGGTATAGGTTTTTCTTTGTGAGGAACGTAGTACCGACATGAACTGGTGACGCTTCGACGTCACACCCCACTAAATGAGCAACCTCATTGTAAAACTTGAAGGTTTTAATCCAGAGCACTAAAACTTTGATATAACTTCTTCCCATAATCAGGATGTTCAAAGTCAACAAGTTTTCAACTTATAGGATATTAAGGACAGAGTCCCCTGTTTTCAGCTGAAATAAGGCTGAAGTTAAACAGAGGTTAAAGGTTGAGTTGTTTCGTGGTTTGGGTCATATTATGCATTTACAGAAATCCTTGGAAGAGCTTTACAACTTTTCTGTTGATGTCCATAGGTGTTTCATTCCTTAACCAGTCAAAAAATGCAGTAGAGTTGAAACTGTCCAGAAAACAGGGCAGAGCAAACACTCTCTGTAACTCTCTGTAAATTGAGCATAACTTCCTGAACAAAAATCTAAAAATAGAAACTAAGGTAGTTATGAAAAGTTCATGAGATGGGTTACAACTTTGTAACACAAAGTTTTGTCAAATTTGGTGTAGAATTAACTTGAATTCTTTGATCAAATCAGTACCTCAAGCAGGGAGCTGCTGTCCAATTTCCTCCAGAAATTCTATCAACTTTGACATCTCATAACTTTTGAACCAGGATAGATCTTTGACCAAGAAAATACTTTCTGGAAAGCTATTGAAGTTAGCTTTAACTTTGATGTTGATCCCCAGAATTGGTTTTTCCTTTAGCATGGTCTAAATCAGGTTGAAATGGAAACTGGTCAGGACTGTCAGTTTGGGCAGCAGACCAGCAATCAAATTTGTTCTGAGTTTGAATTGTATTTCCAAGTTTGATGAGTTCAATGACATGTTTTATGTTATAACTCAATGATTTACTGTTGAAATGCATATTTTACCTTTTTCAAATATACTTCTACAGATGACAGAGGATAAACAACTGGAGAACGGGTGGGTGGTCTCCCACTGTTCTCAACGCAGCGGTTATCCGGAAGTGTTGACGCAAATGCTTCAATATTTCGGGTATGTGGAGACGCTGCAGTACCTCACCAAGGAAGAAGGCGAGGCGGGGAACAAGACATGGGCCATCCATGTCGAGTTTCCTGCAGGACCTACGCCACCCGGTTGGTCACCGTTCACCGTCACGGTGAGAGGTAGACAGCCGGAGGAGATGTGGCAAGTGGCAGCCCGTGACACCATGTCACGTTTCTGCCAACTACACGTGAGGGCTATGGAGGGCACTCCATACGCGCTTGTCCCGGTAGAGGGGTGATCTAATCACGTGTGGAGGGAGAGGTACTTGGAGGCAAAAGATTCGGGTTGCCCAAGGTACAACCCCGCGGAGGCGAACCTCAGCCTCCAGTTGAGGGCAGGGAAGACCGTGATGGACAACCAATCTGTCCATACGGATTGTCTTGCCGTAAAGCTCAAGGAGAGCACCAGCCGTGGAGACCATTTTGAGAGTACTCACAGCACACTCCGTAATGTTCTCCTTTCAATGATAAAGCGACTGAACGAATAACATAATCAGTTGCATCGTCTGAAGAAGGCGAAAAAGAAAAGCCGCATTGACATCACGGCTTTACAACAGCAAGTGCAGGCCTTGACCCAGCAGAATGAGGTCCTCACTCAAGAAAATGATGACACTATTGAGGAGGGGCAGGGCTGGGAAGAGGACTACAATCAGGCCATGGACGAGGTGCATGCATTGCAAGAAGTCGTATCTCCGGTAGTGGGCCTACCGATGGTAGGTGCCGTACCCGTGATTTTGGGTATCCCGGCGATGGGGGAACCTGAACCCAAAGAGGAGGTCATGGACCCGGAGCCACCAGCAGAAGTAGCGGAGGAGGACGACCCATAGGAGGTCGAGTTCTACTCCGAGTAGTGAGTTGCAGTTGCCTAGTAGGGCAGCGAGGGTGGCGTGTAAAAACTCTTGTAATCGGTGACATGTCGTGTAGACAGTAGTATGTGTATAGGTAGGGACGACATGAGCACGACTTCTCGGAGACTCGAGAATAATGTATCTTGTATAAATTTTATGCTTTATCAATATATGTGAATGTTGTGCAAGTTTATTCATGTGTCACTTCAATATCTACTGTTTTCTATGGAATTTTAAGAATGGCATGTGCTGATCGCTGCTGTTTTGAATTTCAAAATGACTCGCACTCGTGCCAACCCGGAGGTTGGGGATTCTAGTCAGGGGGGAGATGCCTCCCAACAGCCTCCCAAGGATTCCTCGGGACAGCAACAGCAGAAAAAGCAACAACCGCCACCGCCAGCGGTTACAATAGTCGACATCGTTGCGGCCATGGCAGGTTCACATCAGCAGCATACGGAGTTGCTGCAAACTCTTATTGCGAATATGTCTTGACCAGAGAGGCGTAAAGACCGCGAGGAGCGTCAACAAAGCTCCTACTCCGACTTTCTGGCTACTCATCCCCCGGTATTCTCAAGGGCGGATGAACCCCTCGATGCGGACAACTGGTTCCGCACGATGGAGATGAAATTCGGGCTGCTCCAAGTGAGTGAGCAGCGCAAGACTCAGTTCGCAGCCCAACAGCTTCAAGGGTCCGTGAGCGCTTTATGGGCAAACTTCTATGCCTTGCAACCCACCAAGCGACTTATGACCTGGGCGGAGTTCCGGACGGCCTTCAGGGCCTGTCACATACCGCCGGGTCTTATGAAAAAGGAAGACGCAGGAGTTCCATTGCCTGCAGCAAGGAAGCAGGAACGCCCAGGAATACTCCAGGGCATTCAATGATCTCACACTCTACGCTTCATATTACACCGGTACCGACGAGAAGCGGCGGGATCATTTTTACCAGGGGATTAACCCGCTCCTGAAGGACAAGTTGGCAATGTTCAACTGCGGCAGCCTCAACGACATTATTGATGCTCCGATTGTTTAGGAGGACTCCGGCAAGGAGTTAGCGGCAGCGGAGAAGAAGCGAAGCGCGCCACAGAGCCGCGGAGAGGGAGGTGGTCCTTCTCAAAAATACCAGATGTTGTTTGCTCACCATCGGGTCAACGCTGGCAGCCACCACAGAGGCCGATGCCATTCTGCAGTCGGCCATATTCTCCACCGGCGTTCAGGCCGGCTAAAAGTCGCCTAGAGGGGGGTGAATAGGCTAATAAAACCTGAAACTATTGCAAACAGCGGATTAAACTTGAAGAAGGTCGGACTAGTCCGGTCTGAGGGCGGACTAGTCCGGTCTAGGTAGAAAATTGTGTTTTAGGTTTTCCTTCTAAGTGTGTTTAAGCGTAAGATGTATAGTAGTCAAACAATCTCACTAATAAGTTGGGAATGATTAGATGGCAGGTCAGCGGAACAATTCACAAGTGTTAACAAGACGAAAGCTTAACAAGTAATTCTAGTGAGCGAACGAGAAGGTAAAGGAACCAAGAGACATGATTTATCCCGAGATTCGATTCCACACAGGAATCTACGTCCTCGTTGAGGAGTCCACAAAGGACCGGGTCTTTTCCAACCCTTCCCTCACCGAGCGATCACAAAGATCAAGCCCGGGCTCTTTCACTATTAATCAAATGTGAATACAATGCTCTTAGGGGCTACTCACAACTTGAGGCTCCCTTCAACAACCTAGCAGTTCTAGGAATCAAAATACAACAATCAAGAACTCAAATTATCAATCAGAGTGCAAGAGAGTCAAACCGAGAGCTCAAACGTCGATCACCACGTCTTTCCTCTCACAAAACCACAAACTCCTTAAGATCCAATCTTAGGGGTCTAGAAGGTGAGAAAATAGGCTTAGAGGAGCTCTAGGAATGAATTTTCAGCGCTTAGGTTGTTGTTCTTCAAATTCTCAGCCGGGGGTCTCCTTTTATAGAAATCCTGACATCTAGCCGTTACCAACTAAAGTCTGGACTAGTCGGGTCCAAACCCCGGACTAATCCGTTCTTAAGGGACCACCCACGTCACAAGGATACCAACTAAAGTCTAGTGACTGTTGGATTCAAACGGTCATAAAACCCCGGACTAGTTCGGCCAAGAGCGGACTAGTCCGATCTCAGTCAGGAACCTTTGTTCTGTATGAGAATGGACTAGTCTGGTAAGGGCGGACTAGTCCGGTCTTACCAGACTTAGTCTAAAAAACTCTCCAATCTAGGGCAACGAACTAGTCCAGCCAACTTCGGACTAGTCCGAGCTCACACAGGAACCTTTGTTCCGTCCTAAATCGGACTAGTCTGAAGGGACCGGACTAGTCCGGCCTATGGAGCGCACTAGTGCGAAGTCACTCAGAGACTCCTTCTCCGGACCCAAACGGCTTAGTCCGCTTAGCGGACTAGTCCGGCCAACTAGGCGGACTAGTCCGTCCTTCCGAGACTTAGTCTCATAAAGGCTCATACTCACTCGACAACGGACTAGTCTGGCCTAAAACGGACAAGTCCAAACTCACTCAGAGACTTCTTGTCCGGTCTAAAACGGACTAGTCCGTGCTGGAACGGACTAGTCCGGCCCTTAGTCCGGACAAGTACGGTCTTCCCTTTTTTCAGCCATACCTATGACTACTTTCTCTCACGATTCTAACTTTCTAACTTTAATTTGAGCTCTCTAATGATTCTCAAGCACTCTAAAAGAGAAGATCCTTTACACAACTCAAAGATGTAAAACTCAATAGAAAAATTCTATTTTCTACTCTTTCAAGTCTTGTTCTTTTCCTTTTTGCTTCTTGAGAGACTCCACATGCATTCCTTTGATAAGCACCTGTGCTCATACTCAGTAAAATTCATTAGTATCTTAACTGTCGTCATCAATCATCCAAAACCCACGGGATTACCTAGATGCACTTTCAATCTCCCCCTTTTTGGTGATTGATGACAACACATTAGGATTCTCAATAAATAGATATGATAGATTGTTTTTGTAACACATGTGTATGGTTCACTCCCCCTAAATGTGTGCACAAAAGATTGTCAAGGAAAAACTATGCGCAAGAGTGAGTTCTTTGGGGATTTCATACATACATGTGTTATGGTGGGGTGGCTAAGTGTGATGTTTGAAGTGAGCATTAACTGCTTTAAAAAAGATAAAACATTTACGAACAAACACATTTCAATACGGCATAATATGAAGACATAAAATAGCATAGTCATAACGTGGCATAGTCATTACAAACCAACATAAATGAGTGTTTAAAGAGCAAGACTAAAGACTACGACTAGACTACTCCCCCTTATTCTCTCCCCCTTTGGCATCAAGGCACCAAAAAGGGAAAGAAAAGAGAGAAAGACCTAATCACTATCATCTCCATCTTGATCTTTGTCTTGGTGACTTTGAGTCTCCTCATCTTCATCTTCGTCTTCATTGTCATCCTCTTGATGAGTGCGGGAGGTAGGAGGAGCAGTTGAGGAGGAGCCAAAGTAGGCAAGCTCGTCCTCGGTGAGGGCGGGAAACTCTGTCACTTCGTCATCATCTGATGACGGTGGAGACATAGGTATCTCCATCTTGTCGCATATGGCCTTGAGATACTTCTCTTGGTGTTGCTTCATTTTCTGCATGCGAACTTCCACTTTCCGGCACGAGGAGAATATGGCCTTGAATATTTTGAGCAGCCCACTAGAGGAGCCACTCGATGATGGAGGGACGGATGGCCCAGCTGAGGAGGATGGAGCTGCAGAGGAGCTCCTGTCCAAAGACGCAGGAGGGCGAGGAAGGGGAATCGGCATCTGAGGATGTAGCTTCCTGTGCTTCACATCCTTTGCGAATTCCAGGCCTGTGACTTTCTCTATCATGCACATGATGTACGGCGCATATCCACAGGACCTGTTCGGGGTGTAGGAGATGTTGAAGATATCATTGTATATGTAGTCGAAGACGTTAAATCGTTCTTCTTCATTGAGTAGCTTCAACAAGTTCCTAAGATACCCTTGTATCATCCCTGCATCCCCATCTTTTGGAGCTAGAGTCTTCCTCAGAATTCTGTTTAGCACTCCAAAGAAGGGTTTGATTTTGTGGGTCGAGGATGGCTCATAGGTGAGATATGAGGGATACATGAAATCCAAGTCATCCTTTCCCAAGGTCTTCTCATTGTGAACTATGATCTCATAGTTCAAATGCTCCTCAAGTCCAAGGATCCTAGCAAATTCATCATACAACACCGAGTAGACCACATCATTTGTCATCCAAGTGATTTTTCTGTCTCCATAGGTGTGGAAGTAGCAGGTGGTGTAGAATTGGACTATCACCTCGATGTTCCAATCATACTGAAAAGCCATTAGATCCTTGATCCCATGGCGTTCTGCTGCTTCAATTACTGCATCAAAAGCTTGATGCCTCTTGTTTGCCATGTATGGCCAATCCACCCACTGAGCATCAACTACCGGTGTCTTCATTGGGAGATAGACGAGTCGGTAGTAGTCACAATGGAAGTCGCACCAGAAATGAGGGTCTGGTGTGGACTTCTCGTACTTGTAAACTTCCTCTTCTGTGAACCTTCGGACTTTGTCAGCTCCTTTCCCTTTGAAGGTTGCACTCGCCAAATTGGGTTGGCGGTTTGGATTGTGCATAGGAGGTGCCCTATAAAGGGGCCCAATAGGTCCTTGTGGGGGACTCTCCCTTCCCCGTCTAGGGTTGTCACGAATGACGAGTCCCCTAATGGCCAAGGCCTTTTTTCTGGGAGGATTAGCTGCTTCGCCTTTTCCTTTGTCTTGGGTTGAACTTTGGGACTCGGCATGTTATTTTTCTTTCAGGGTCACTAGCCTCTTCCTCCTTGGAGGATCAACGGACTGAGAAGCTTGTGCTTCCCTGTCAGCCCGTTTCTTTGTCCGAGCCTCCCTTGCTCCAGCCTCTCCTGCCTCTGCCTCGGCTGCCGCACGATAAGCGGCTTGGTGAGCAGCTTCGGCTTCGGGGTTTGGAAGAGGACTGTCTCCGGGTCCTGACATGATCTGGTGATAAATGAAAAGAAAGGCTTAGATGCTAGAGTATTGCGTTTGAAATAGTTTACATCCCCAAAGTTAGGGGCTGAAACTGTATCAGCCGGACTTGTCCGGGCCACGGGCGGACTAGTCCGCCCTGGCCGGACTTGTCCGGTTGGCTTCCGGACTAGTCCGGACTCTACAGTTTTAAACCCTAACTTAGATGATTTGATCACTAATTCAGCAAAGTAGACACAATACTACAAGGAATTGCAACAATATGGTGTAGGAGCATTAGGTAAGGTCTAAGGCACTAAAGATATGACCTAGAAGCGAGAGTTTCATGAAAAATTAAGGTTAGGTCAAAAAGTACCTTAGAGTGAAGAAGATTGATGAAATCCATGGATTGAAGGAGCGGAGATGGTTGGAGAAGGATTCCCTGCACTCCACAAGCCTTGAATCGAGGATTCCTTCGAGGGATTTGAGTGAGAGCTCCAAAATCGCCAATGGGGGCGAGTTTTGGAGGAGAGGAGTGGAGTGAAATGAGAGAGAGAGAGAAGGGGTCAGCCCAACCCTTGGAGGTTAAGTCTCTAGGGGCCGGACTAGTCCGGTCCTCAGTCCGGACTAGTCCGGTCTGTTGGACTAGGTCCGGACTAGTCTGTAGTCCGGACTTGTCCGGGTGCAGGGCGGACTAGTCCGTTGTGGACTTGTCCGCTGCATCTCGGGCTACTTAGGATGCCCGTACTTGTCCGGCCTCTAGGTCGTACTAGTCCGGCTCTTGAAGTCTGAAAAAAACTCTTATATATTAGAATTTTTGCCCATGTTTGTGGTGGATTTACTTGCACCTGCTATTAGGTATATTATATATATATATATATATATATATATATATATATATATATATATATATATATATATATCAAAACACACAGTTATATGATGACCATAATATAGCCAAAAATAATGTGGGAGAAGAATTAGAGAGGGAACAAGCTTTTCACAATCGTGCACATTTTTTGAAATTTGTGAAAAATTTTGAAGACTTCTAATTGTTAGCATTCAGATGCACAACTTTTCAACTCACATTCCTAGAGTCTAGGATATTCAGCTCATTTCAAAGTTCACAAAATCGTTTTTCATCTAGTGGTTTGGTGAAAATACCGGCTAGTTGTTTTTCGGTTCTTACATGTGAGATAGCTATGTCCCCCTTTATAGAATGATCTCTCAAAAAGTGATGCCGGATGTCTATATGTTTGGTCCTAGAGTCCTCAACGGGATTATGGGCTATCTTAATGGCACTCTCATTGTCACATAGGAGTGGAATGTGGTTCATATTATAACCATAATCCCTTAGAGTTCGTCGCATCCAAAGAAGTTGAGCACAACAACTTCCGGCTGCAACATACTCCACCTCGGCTGTGGAGAGAGCAATGGAGTTTTGTTTATTGGATGACCATGATACTAGGGACCTACCCAAAAATTGACAAGTCCCTGAGGTGCTTTTTCTATCAATTTTACATCCGGCGTAATCCGCATCAGTGTATCCGATGAGATTAAACTTAGATCTCTTTGGATACCATAATCCTAGGTTAGGTGTGTGAACTAGATATCTTAGGATCCTTTTAACGGTTGTTAAATGACATTCTTTAGGTGATACTTGAAATATTGCACACAAACATACACTAAGCATGATATCGGGCCTAGATGCACAAAGATAAAGCAATGAACCAATCATAGAGCGATATACCTTTTGATCCACGCTTGGTCCATCTTCATTGAGGTCAAGGTGCCCGTTTGTTGCCATTGGCGTCTTGATGGGTTTGGCTTTGTCCATGTCAAACTTCTTGAGTATGTATTGTATGTACTTTGTTTGACTAATGAACGTGCCTTTCTTGAGTTGCTTGACTTGAAATCCAATGAAGAACTTCAACTCTCCCATCATGGACATCTCAAACCTATCTGTCATTATCTTACTAAACTCATTACAAAAAGATTTGTTAGTAGAACCAAATAATAATGTCATCGACATATATTTGACACACAAAGAGATCATTATCTACATTCTTTATGAAGAGTGTATAATCTGCCTTGCCTATCTTAAAGCCATTATCAATGAGAAAGTCTCTAAGACACTCATACCAAGCTCTAGGAGCTTGTTTGAGGCCATAGAGAGCTTTATGCAATTTAAACACATAGTTAGGATATTCTTGATCTTCAAAGACGGGTGGTTGCTCCACGTACACCTCCTCCTTGATTGGATCGTTTAGGAAGGAACTTTTCACATCCATTTGATAGAGTTTAAAATCATGGTGAGTAGCATAGGCTAATAGAATTCGAATGGACTCAAGCCTAGCTACGGGAGCAAAGGTTTCATCGAAATCCAAACCTTCGAATTGAGCATATCCCTTTGCCACAAGTCGGGCCTTGTTTCTTGTCACCACTCCATGTTCATCTTGCTTGTTGCGGAATACCCACTTGATGCCTACCACAACATTTGGTCTTTTCACTAGCTCCCATACTTGGTTTCTTGTGAAGTTGTTCAACTCCTCTTGCATGGCCATCACCCAGTCCGGATCTTTGAGTGCATATTCCACCCTAAATGGTTCCAAGGACGACACAAAAGAGTAATGTGCACAAAAGTTAGCTATTCGAGAACGTGTTGTTACCCCTTTTATGATATCTCCAAGGATGTTGTCAACGAGGTGATTCCTTTGAATACTTTGATGAACCCTTGGGTGAGGCACTTGATTTCTTGAGTGGTCTTCTTCTTCTTCTCCCCCTTGATCAACATCATAGTTTCGATTTTCTCATTCTTGAAATTGACCGTCTTGATCTTGGGGTTCTTGAGTTTGATCTTGAATGAGAGGTGTCAATTGTGATGATTTTGTAGCATCTTGTCCTACATTTTCTTGGGGACGGACTTCTCCAAGCCCCATTCTTCTTAGTGCTTCACATGATGCTTCTTATTCATCTAGCACACATTGATCAACTTGCTCCACTTGGGAGCCATTAGTTTCATCAAACACCACGTCACGTGCAATTTCAACACACCCGGAGGTCTTGTTGAAAACACGATAAGTGTAGGTGTTTGAGTCATAACCAAGCAGGAAACCTTCATCGGATTTCGAAGCGAACTTCAAAGTCCTAGGCTTCTTGTTGATAATGTAGCATTTACTTCCAAAAACTCGAAAGTAAGAGATGTTGGGTTTGTTACCGGTTAGGAGCTCGTATGGGGTTTTCTTCAAAAGTCGATGGAGGTAGAGGCGGTTTCTAGCATGACAAGCGGTGTTGACCACCTCCGCCCAAAATCAATCCAAGATCTTGTATTCATCGAGCATGGTTCTTGCCATCTCTATGAGTGTTCGGTTCTTCCTTTCAGCCACCCCATTTTGTTCGCGAGAATAGGGGGCCGAAAACTCATGCTTGATGCCCTCTTTATCCAAATATTCTTCTACTTGAGTGTTATTGAATTCGGAGCCATTGTCGCTCCTTATCTTCTTGATTTTTGAGGAAAACTCATTTTGAGCTCTGCTCAAGAACTTCTTGAGGACACTTTGAGTTTCTCCTTTATCATGCAAGAAAAACACCCAAGTGAAACGAGAATAGTCATCAACAATTACTAGACCATATTTGTTACCGCCAATGCTTATGTAGGTGACAGGGCCGAAGAGGTCCATGTGAAGCATCTCCAATGGTCTTGTTGTCTTCATCACATTCTTGACGGGATGAGCTGCTCCAATTTGTTTTCCTGCTTGGCACGCGCTACATGGCCTATCTTTTTCAAAAACAACATCTTTTAGTCCACAGATGTGATCCCCCTTTAAAAGTTTTTGTAAGTTCCTCATTCCAACATGGGCTAGTCTTCTATGCCACAACCATCCCATGTTGGTTTTTGCGATTAAGCATGTGTCAAGTTGAGCTTTATCTGTGGAAAGTCCACTAAGTAAAGCTTTCCCTTTAACACACCCTTAAAGGCAATTGAGTTGTCACTTCTTCTAGAGATGGTCACATCCTCGTTAGTAAACAAGCAATTATAACCTTTCTCACATAGTTGAGATATGGACAATAGGTTATAATCTAGTGATTCAACATGTAGAACATGTGAAAGAAAGTGTTGAGAAGAGATTGCAATTTTACCAATACCGAGTACCCTTCCTTGGCTGTTGTCACCGAAGTAGATGCCTTCACTTGGATCATCATTTTCTTCATACTCGACAAACATTTTTCTCTCTCCGGTCATATGGTTAGTGCACCCACTATCTAGCACCCATTTAGTGCCACCGGAGGAGTATGGCTGCAAAACAATTTAAACTTTGGTCTTAGGTACCCGAACTTGGTTGGGTCCTTTGAGGTTAGTTACAAAGCATTTGGGCACTCACACACAAGTTTTTGGACTCTTGTGGAGTGGGCCAACATATTTTGCATAAACTTTACCATACCTGCTTTTCATAAGAACATAAGATGCATCAAAATTATGAAATACTATAGATTTTACATTTTTGGTAATTTCATGTGAGGTAGATGCAAGGTTGTCACTCTTGTTTTGACTTGAGTTTTCTTTCACAAAGGCTACGCATTTGCTATTGTTTTTAAGGATTCTAGTGTTTTGCTTTCCTCCCCTAGTATAACCAAGTCCATCTTTGATGAAGGGAGATCTTGTGATTGAGTATGCACTACGTGCATATCTGATCTTTTCCTTATCAAAGATCCCACTCTTGTGTGTATTTTTGCTTTGTGCCTCTTTGAGCTCGTTTTTTAAGTTTAAGACAATGCTAGCACATTTACAAGTTTTAGTGTTGGATTCTATATTTGTTGAGAGAGAGTTTTTGGAGGATGAATTAGTTGAGACACTTGACTTAAGTGAGTTAAGTTGTGTTTCAAGATTCTTGTGAGTTTTGGTTAAACTCAAAAGTTCATCTTGAAGTACTAAATTCTTACTCTTAAGCTCAACACAAGTCTCCTTGCTCATGGCAAGTTCGCTTTCGAGTGCTCTACTTTTCTCTCTCTCAAGTTCAAGGAGCTTCTCAATCTCAAGGTTTCTTTCCTTTTCAAGGATAAGCAATTCTTATTGTTGATTGAGAAGCTCTTCTTGTTCAAATATTTCGTCCGATAACATTTTCATTTTAGCTATAGCCTTTTTATTTAATCCTTTAAACATGAATTCGTTTTCACTACTACTATCAAAGTCGCTATCATCTACAATATGAAATTTGGAAGGTTTAGACATTACCTTGCGCTTTCCTTCCTTTGCCATGAGGCATGTGTGGCTTGGGCTCTTCCAATCACCCTTGTTTGGCAAGAGTGATTTCTTCATGGTTGGCCTCTTGATGGCGACGGTTGCCACCTTTTCTTCATCTTCGGAGGAGGGTTCTTCGTTTGAGTCCCATTCTTCTCCAATGTGAGCTTGTCCATAGGCCTTCTTCTTTGTGAAGATTTTCTTGTCTTGAGGCTTCCCATCCTTCTTCTTTCTCTTGTCATCTTCCTTGCTATGGGGGCAGTTGACAATGAAATGCCCATGTTCGCCACAGTTGTAGCAAGTCTTCTTTGTTCTTGACTTGCCCTTGTCTTTGCTCTTGTTTTCATAGCGATGGCTTCTCCTTCTCCTCATCAACCTTTTGAATCTTTTGATGAAGAATGACATTTCTTCATCATCCATGTCCGTGCTCTCATCATCACTTTCTTCATCTTCACTTGTGAGTTGTGTTTCTTTTGCCATGGACTTGGATGTGGCCTTGAGAGCAATGCCCTTCTTCTTGGATGAAGTGATCTTTGCCAGGTCGTTGATGTGTTGGGCTTCCTTCTCCATTATCTCATGGTTAATGATCTTCCCTAGCACTTCATCCGGAGTCATCAAGTGAAAGTTTGGACTTCCCCGGATTAAGGTGCATAGGGTCACATTGCGAGGCATAAATGCTCTTATCATTCTCTTGACCACCGCATGGTCATTCCATTTCTTGCATCCGTACGCTTGACTCTTGTTGATAAGAGTTTTGAGTCGGTTGTACATTTCTTGAGGTGTTTCGCCTTCTTCCATGGCAAACCTTCCAAGCTCTCCTTCTATCATCTCAATCTTGGCTTCCCTCACGGATCGGTTTCCTTCATGTGCGATCTTGAGGGTGTCCCAAATATCTTTGGTGAGCTCCAACCCATCTACCTTGTTGAATTCTTCAATGCTTAGAGATGAGTTGAGCACAGCCACCGCTTGTGCATTGCGATGGATTTGTTGTTCTTGTTCTTGGGTGAGTTCATCCTCGTCTTCGGGGATATCTATACCTGTACACACCACATGCCAAAGACTTGGGTTCCAGGAAATTAGATTCAACTTCATATTGTGTTTCCACATTGTGTAGTTAGTTCCATCAAAGTGAGGTGGTTTGCCTAGAGGAATTGATAAATAACTAGAGTGAGAATTTAGACGTTTATAATTAAAAGGATATCGTGAGTAGTCTTGTTGACTACTCTTGAGCTTCTTCTCCAACTTCTCCTTCTTTTTCTTCTTAGCTTCCTCCTTCTTTTTGAGGAGTGCCATGAGACGAAGAACTTCTTCATCTTCTTCTGAGCTTGAAACGTCTTGTGGAGGAGTAATCGCTGGAGGCGAGTTAGAACCTTGTTCTTCAAAGTTGCTCGTACTTGCTCCTTTTCCCTTGATGAGATCAATTTGGCTACCGGTCTTGTCCCCCATCTCCTCTCCAAGCGGTTAAGCTTTTGTGGAGAGTTAGGCTCTGATACCAATTGAAAGTCGCCTAGAGGGGGGTCAATAGGCTAATAAAACCTAAAACTATTGCAAACAACGGATTAAACTTGAAGAAGACTGGACTAGTCCGGTCTGAGGACGGACTAGTCCGTTCGAGGTAGAAAATTGTGTTTTAGGTTTTCCTTCTAAGTTCGTTTAAGCGTAAGATGTATAGTAGTCAAACAATCTCACAAATAAGTTGGGAATGATTAGATGGCAGGTCAGCGGAACAATTCACAAGTGTTAACAAGACAAAAGCTTGATAAGTAATTCTAGTGAGCGAGTGAGAATGTAAAGGAACCAAGAGACACGATTTATCCTGAGGTTCGATTCCACACAGGAATCTACGTCCTCGTTGAGGAGTCCACAAAGGACTGGGTCTTTTCCAACCCTTCCCTCACCGAGCGATCACCAAGATCAAGCCCTGGCTCTCTCACTATTAATCAAATGTGAATACAATGCTCTTAGGGTCTACTCACAACTTGAGGCTCCCTTCAACAACCTAGCAGTTCTAGGAATCAAAATACAACAATCAAGAACTCAAATTATCAATCAGAGTGCAAGAGAGTCAAACCGAGAGCTCAAACGTCGATCACCACGTCTTTCCTCTCACAAAACTACAAACTCCTTAAGATCCAATCTTAGGGGTCTAGAAGGTGAGGAAAGAGGCTTATAGGAGCTCTAGGAATGAGTTTTCAGCGCTTAGGTTGTTGTTCTTCAAGTTCTCAGCCGGGGGGTCTCCTTTTATAGAAATCCCGGCATCTAGTCGTTACCAACTAAAGTCCGGACTAGTACGGTCCAAACCCCGGACTAGTCCGTTCTTAAGGGACCACCCACGTCACAAGGCTACCAACTAAAGTCTAGTGACCGTTGGATTCAAACGGTCATAAAACCCCGGACTAGTCCGGCCAGGAGCGGACTAATCCGATCTCAGTCAGGAACCTTTGTTCCGTATGAGAACGGACTAGTCTGGTAAGGGCGGACTAGTCCGGCCCCAAGGGCGGACTAGTCCGGTCTTACCAGACTTAATCTAAAAAAAACTCTCCAATCTAGGGCTGCGGACTAGTCCGAGCTCACACAAGAACCTTTGTTCCGTCCTAAATCGGACTAGTCTGAAGGGACCGGACTAGTCCGGCCTATGGAGTGGACTAGTCCGAAGTCACTCAGAGACTCCTTCTCCAGACCCAAACGGCTTAGTCCGCTTAGCGGACTAGTCCGGCTTTCCGAGACTTAGTCTCATAAAGGCTCAGACTCACTCGACAACGGACTAGTCTGGCCTAAAATGGACAAGTCCGAACTCACTCAGAGACTTCTTGTCCGGTCTAAAACGGACTAGTCCGTGCTGGAATGGACTAGTCCAGCCCTTAGTCCGGACAAGTTCGGTCTTCCCTTTTTTCAGTCGTACCTATGACTACTTTCTCTCACGATTATAACTTTCTAAATTTAATTTGAGCTCTCTAATGATTCTCAAGCACTCTAAAAGAGAAGATCCTTTACACAACTCAAAGATGTAAAACTCAATAGAAAGATTCTATTTTCTACTCTTTCAAGTCTTCTTCTTTTCCTTTTTGCTTCTTGAGAGACTCCACATGCATTCCTTTGATAAGAACCTGTGCTCATACTCAGTAAAATTCATTAGTATCTTAATTGTCGTCATCAATCATCCAAAACCCACGGGGATTACCTAGATGCACTTTCACCGGCACTACCAGCACCACCTCCACAGCAACAACAGCAGCAGCGAATGATGCCGCGTGCGTTTGCACCTCAGCAGCGCATGCCAGGCTTTCGTCCCCCAAGCACGGGCCAGTCGTCAACCGCATGCTTCAAAAGCGGTTGCCCAGGACACTTCGCCAACAACTATCCCGAGAGGCAAGGCGGCGGAGTGGCACCATAGTTTCCGGGCAGGAATCAACCCCGGAACCCCATTAACGCACGGCGGGCAAATTCTAAGCCCGGCACCGTCCACCAACTCGCCATAGAGGATGTGCCGGAGGGGGAGCCAATCCTTGCGAGTATGTTCCAACTCCACCAGCATACCGCCATAGTGTTATTTGATTCAGGCGTAACATATAGTTTCATTAGCCAAGCTTTTATTGCTAAATACAGCTTGCAAATACTACCCACCGAAAGTTCTTACATATTTGTTCACCGGGTGGGAAATTTTCAGCAAGCATGATTGTTCCAAAAGCGCCATTATGCTTAGAGGGTAGAGTATACCCTACGTCTCTCATAATTTTAGAGGGACAAAAGGTCGATGTCATCCTTGGGATGTCGTGGTTAACCCGCCACGGCGCTATTTTAGACACCGTCCTCCGAGTCTTGCATTTGCACTCAGAAGTGCACGAGTCTCACTCATTATTTTCGGACAGTCCAGAAATAAAACTTCCAAGTGTATACCAATCCACCACCATCAGATTGGAAGACATTCCAGTAGTCCGTGAGTTCCCAGACGTGTTCCCGGATGATTTGCCCGGGATGCCGCCCGACCAAGAGGTGGAGTTCAAGATTGAACTTGCAACGGGACCTGCTGGAGAAGGGGTTTATTAGGACGAGCTCCTTGCCATGGGGCTTTTCGACACTATTTGTGAAGAAGAAGGATGAGACGCTACGGCTTTGCGTGGAGTATCGTCCACTAAACGCCGTAACCATCAAGAAAAAGTACCCGTTGCCACGGATCGACATGTTGTTTGATCATCGAAGGAAAGATCTTTTCCAAAATGGACTTAAGATCCGGGTACCATCAGATTAAGATACAGGCTGAGGATATCCCGAAGACAGCTTTCTCAACGAGGTATGAACTTTATGAGTACCTGGACATGTCCTTCGGCCTCACCAATGCTCTAGCTCACTTCATGTACTTGATGAACTCGGTATTCATGCCGGAGCTGGACAAGTTTGTCGTGGTCTTCATTGACGACATATTGGTATATACCAAGTCGGAGGAAGAACACACGAAGCATCTACGTATAGTCTTGCAACGGCTACGGGATCACAAACTATACGCGAAATTCAGCAAGTGCGGATTCTGAATATCACAAGTGCCTTTTCTCGGGCATATTATCTCAGCGGAGGGTATCGCTGTATACCCGAGTAAGATCACACAAGTGCTGAATTGGAAGTCCCCGAGAACTGTTCACGAGGTATGGAGTTTCCTCGGACTCGCGGGATATTATCGGAGGTTCATTCCGAACTTCTCGAAGATTGCCAAGCCTATGACCGAGCTGCTGAAGAAGGCTACCAAATATGTTTGGAGTCCAGCATGTGAAGCAGCAATCAAGGCATTAGTGAAGCACTTAACATCAGCACCGATTTTGGCACAGCCAGACACAACAAAACTGTTCGATGTGTACTGCGATGCATCCGGCATTGGGCTCGGATGTGTGCTGATACAAGACCGAAGGGTGGTCGCGTATGGATCACGGCAGCTCACGAACCATGAGCAAATTATCCAACTCATGACTTAGAGCTTGCTGCCGTGGTACTCGCACTCAAAATGTAGAGGAACTACCTACTCGGTAACCTCGTGCATTTATATACCGACCACAAAAGGCTCAAGTACATATTCACTCAGAAGGAGTTAAAAATGAGGCAGCGAAGATGGTTGGAGTTGATAAAGGATTACGAAATAGAGATCCATTATCACCCCGGCAAGGCAAACGTAGTGGCGGATGCGCTGAGTCGCAAGTCACACATCAACAATCTGACCATCACACAGTTGGAAGAGAGCGAGCCACCATTGCATGTGATTCCACATGGAGCTCTCTACAACTTAGCTTTAATCCCCACCATCCGTGAAGAGATAGCGGCAACTCAGAAACATGACAAGGACATGTCGCATTTGCGGAGACGTGTAGACAGTGGGGAGCTGAAGTATTTCTGGAAAGACGGAGACAATGTCCTATGGTTCAAGGACCGGATCGTCGTACCCCGTAACCCGGAGTTGTGGAAGAAAATCTTTGATGAAGCTCACTTGTCAATGTTTTCTATTCACCCCGGCAGCAACAAGATGTATCAAGAACTCAGAAGCAAGTTTTGGTGGACACAGATGAAGCGGGAGATCGCAAAGTACATGTACGAGTGTGATACATGCCGTAGGGTGAAGGCACACCACATGAGAAAATCGGGACAGCTACAACCACTGGGCGTTCCTGCCTGGAAGTGGGAATATGTGAGTATGGACTTCATCGTCGGTTTACCCACCACATTTCAGAAATATGATTCTGTGTGGGTGATCGTCGACCGGCTCACCAAAGTTGCCCATTTCATCCCAGTCAACACCAATTACAACGCCAAGAAGTATGCTGAATTGTACATCTCACGGATCGTATGCTTGTACGGCGTACCCCGCACCATCATATCGGATCAGGGCACTTTATTTGTGTCTCATTTTTGGGAGCAGTTGCATGCTTCTTTGGGGATGAAGCTGATCCACAGTTCAGCGTACCACCCGCAGACGGATGGGCAAACCGAGCGGGTAAATCGGATTCTAGAAGATATGCTACGAGCTTGTGCTATCAACTACGGTAAGAATTGGGATGATCACTTACCGTTAGCCGAGTTCTTGTACAACAGTGGGTACCAAGCCAACATCAAGATGGCACCTTATGAGGCGCTATACGGAAGAAAATGTCGCACACCACTGAATTGGTGTGAGTCTGGCGAAAGGGTCACCTTCGGGATTGATCTTGTCAACAATGCGGAAGAAAGGGTTCGGCTGATTCAAGCAAACTTAAAAGCCGCTTAATCCCGACAAAAACAGTATGCGGACCGGAGAAGACGTCCTTTGCAATACGAAGTAAGGGATCACGTGTATCTACGTGTGTCTCGAATGAAGGGCGTGAACAGATTCGGAGTGAGAGGAAAGTTGGCACCCCGATTCATCGGTCCATTCCAGATTACAGAAAGATGTGGATCAGTAGCATACTGGTTGGAATTACCAGAAAGACTTTCTGGTTTGCACGACGTCTTTCACATATCTCAGCTGAGGAAGTGTCTTAAGCTATCAACTAACGTTCAGCTGGGTGATATTAAAGAACTGAAACCGGATCTCACTTATCGGGAGGAACCGGTTCAGATAATTGATGAAAAGGCCCGAACCACACGTAACCGTACGTTGTGGTTCTACAAAGTTCTATGGAGTAATAACTTTTTAGATGAAGCGACATGGGAGAGCGAAGGTTTTCTTCACGCTAACTACCCCGACTTTTTCACGTTGCACAAACGGTAATTTTCCACCGTCCTCCCTCTCATTTTCACCTTATAATCTCGGGGTGAGATTCTTTTAAGGGGGAGGAATGTAAAGGGCTAAGTTTTTGCACACATTCAAAGTGTTCATCACATCACACACACACACCTCATTTGAGGAAAACTAATGAACACATTTGAAGAGCAAGTAAACACCATCAACATGGTCATTAGAGGATAAACACACAAAATGCATAGGTGGTATTTTCCACATGCATCATATAGGGGCTGAGCATATGAAAAACTCCTACACCTTGCTAGGAATGCTCATGCCAAGTTTCACTTAAATCCAAAACCTTTTGAGGTATTTTTTGGGTATAATTTGAAAGAGGCTAGTTTGAACTTAAACTCAAATTCAAACTCCTTCTATCCCAAGAATTCAAAAGTGGGATTCATATTCACACTCAGCACCTTTTTGTGAGCTCACACACCAATTTTCACTCCATTTGGAGTTGATCTTGACATGAGCCAATTTAAGCAAATTTAAATCCAATTTGAATTTCAAACTGCATATGTGCTATGAATATAGTCAAACACTTCACAATTTGAATTCTACCAATTTCAAATGGGCATTTGGTGGATAATTCAAATTACAAAGGGTATTTGGGGCACTACTGTTTAGAGCAGTGGGAAAAATTAAATTTCAGAGGTTAAACTAGGTGTGGGACCCTCCTGTCAGCCTCACCAGTGAAGAAACCAAATAAAACAACTGAGCTCAGTTTCTTGCGCTCGACAGAGCAGGCGCAGGGTGAGTAGATGGTGGGACAGCAGCTGCTTGCCACCTCTGGCCACCGAGCCGCCTCTCTGCTCTCTTATCCTCGCGCCCGAGCCATCCCAACCTCATCTCACCGGTGTCCCGACACTCTCCCGCACAGAAACCTTGCTACACATCGCAACTCACCCGAGCTCTCGGTTCCGCCTTCACCCAGTCGAATTAGTGTTTGTCACGGTGAGCTGAGACCACAACCGAGTTCGTTGATCTTTGCTCGACGTTCTCGCACCGGTTCCAGACTGTGACCGACTTTCCTCGAGCTCCACCGCGCCATCTCTTCTTCCTCGGTTCAACTCAAGCCGCCGCCACAGGAACAACTCTTCCGGCCACCACAGCCCACCTTTCCCCGAGCTGTGAACAGCAAAGAGATTCATCATTTTTCCCTCTTCCATTACCGCAAGCTCCGGCGGCGTGACATGAACTGCCGTCGACGGAATTCCACGGTTTTGCGCCGGTGTACAAAAGAGGCCGCCGGACCAATTTGCAAAATTCAAACTACACACCGCACCACTCATCACCAAACTTACAGAACTACTTCTAGACGTCCATGCGAGTCTATAGGATTTGAAACTTCGAAGAACCCTCGGGTGTAGCCACTGTTCTTCGAGTTTTGCTAGGATTTCCGATTTCTGACTTAGGTCACACAGTGACATCCTAGTTGCGGCTTTTTCCGAGCTCCTTTGAGTTCATGAAGACCTTCCCTATGGTGCACTGATGCTCTACGAACGTTTGCTCGATCTTTTAAGGTGCTAGGAAGCCCGGCCGACATGGCCGAAGTTCTTCCGAAGCCGCCGCTCGTCGTCGGCCATGTTACGGTAATTGTCATGTCGAGCTAAGGCCAACACCGTGTTCCCCAGGTGGGATTAGGCAGAGGCGGCGAAAATCTCAGAGTTTGGCGCACGGTAGAGCCCTTCCAGCAAGGGGGGTGGCGGCCGAGCGCGGGAGGTCGGGAGGTTGAAGAAGCCCCCGGTCCCACGTGTCAGCGAGCAGATATCCGGTGCTATCCGGTGTTGTGCAACACTTTTCTGTAATAAAACTTTTGCTTCCGTTTTGTACCTTTTTGTGTGTTATCCGGTGCTGTGCAACGCAGCACCCCTCAGTGTGATCCTGGCTCGACGAGGCCGTGAGGCCCTGTCAACAATTATGCCTTTTGGATTAACAAATGCACCAACATATTTTATGTATCTTATAAATAAAGTATTCATGAAATATTTGGACAAAATTGTGGTAGTATTCATTGATGACATTCTAATTTTCTCAAAGAATGAGGAGGAGCATGAAAAACACCTGAGAATAGTATTATAAAAGCTAAGAGAAAATCAACTATATGCCAAATTCAGTAAGTGTGAATTCTGGCTAAAGAAAGTTTCCTTTCTGGGACATATTATATCCGAAGGAGGAATATTTGTAGACCTAGAAAAGATAGCTGGTGTTCAAAAATGGAAAACACTAGAGAATGTTGGAGAAATCAGAAGTTTACTAGGATTGGTTGGACATTATAGAAGATTCATTGAAGGATTTTCAAAGATTGCAAAACCACACACCAGGATGTTAGAGAAAGGAGCCACTTTCGTATGGACTCCTAAGTGTGAGTCAAGTTTTCAAAACTTAAAGAAGAAGTTAACCACAGCCCTAGTCCTTGTTATGCCAGATATGGAGAAAGCTTATTGTGATGCTTCAGGGCAAGGATTGGGATGTGTTCTTATGCAAGATGGGCATGTTATTGCCTGCTTCTAGACAACGTCGAAAGCATGAGAACTATCCTACTCATGATCTAGAATTAGCAGCAGTAGTACATGCACTGAAGCTATGGAGACACTATTTAATGGGTAAGAGAATAGAGATTTATACACACCATAAGAGTTTGAAGTATATATTCACGCAACCAGATCTCAATCTCCGACAACGAAGATGGTTGGAGTTCATCAATGATTTTGATGTGGGAATCAATTATCATCCTGGAAAAGCTAATGTGGTTGCAGATGCATTAAGCAGGAAGGCTCATGTTAATATGTTGACAATGAGAAATCTACAACCTCAACTTTGTGAAGAGTTCGCCAGACCAAATTTAAGTCTCGTAAATCACACAGAGGTCGTTGCAATGGAAGTTGATTCGACCTTGGAACACGATATTCGACATGGTCAAAAGAATGATGAAAAGATACAGGAAATCAAGAGAATAATAAAATAAAACAAAGCTCCCGAATTTAGAGAAGATGAACAAGGTACAGTATGGCATGGCAAAAGAATATGTGTACCAGATATCAAAGAGATTAGAAAATTAATTCTAAAATAGGCTCATGATTCAGATTATTCAATCCATCCTGGAAGTATGAAATGTATCATGATCTTAAGAGTAGGTTTTGGTGGTACGAAATAAAAAGAGATGTTGCAAAGCATGTGGCATTATGCGATATATGTCAGTTAGTGAAAGCAGAACATCAAAAACCTGTAGGATTACTACAACAACTAAAAATACTTTAATGGAAATAGGAAGAAATCAGAATGGATTTCATAGTACGTTTGCCCTGGACACAATGAGGGTATGATTCAATATGGGTGATAGTATTAACCAAAGTTGCCCATTTCATACCAGTGAAAGAAAATTATAATGGATCAAAGCTCGGAGTTATACTTGCCCAGAATAGTATGCTTACATGGTGTGCCCAAAAAGATAGTGTCGGATAGAGGTACACAATTTACATCAAGATTCTGGCAGAAATCACATGAGTCCATAGGAACTCGATTAAATTTCAGCTCCGCATATCATCCGCAAACTGATGGGTAAACAGAAAGAACTAATCAAATTCTTGAAGATATACTTAGAGCTTGTGCACTCAAGAACAGTAGAAGCTAAGATAATAATTTGCCTTATGCTGAATTCTCCTACAACGGTAGTTACCAGACCAGTATGAAAATGTCTCCATTTGAGGCATTATATGGAAGAAAATGCAGAACTCCTTTGTTTTGGGATCAAACAGAAGAGAGTAAAGTGTTTGGGCCAGAGGTACCAGGAGATGCAGAAAAGAAACTAAAAGAAATCCGCAATAATATAAAGATATCTCAAACAAGGCAAAAGTGTTATGTAGATACAAGACGCCGAGAATTAGTTTTTGAAGTGGGAGACTATGTATATCTTAAAGTGTCACCCATGCGAGTACTTCATCAATTTAAAGAGGAAAGTTAGCACCTCAGTATATCGGACCTTTCAAGATAGTGGAACACAAAGGATAAGTAGCATAATAGTTGGAATTATCTTCTCGATTGTCAGATGTACATGACGTGTTTCATGTATCACAACTTAAGAAGTGTTTGAGAACCCCAGAAGAGCAATTACTAATGGATGAGTTGGATGTACAAGAAGATCTTTCCTATACCGAGTACCCAGTCAAGATTCTTGAGGTGAATGAACGAATTACAAGAAACAAGAGAGTCCGTATTTGCAAAGTTCAGTGGAAACATAATTCCGATGCAGAAGCTACATGAGAAAGAGAAGACGAACTCAAGTCATAGTTTCCTAATCTATTTCCTTTGTAAATCCAAATCTCGAGGACGAGATTTCTTTTAAGGGGGGTAGAATTGTAACACCTAATTTTTTAAAAGTTTGTAAATCAAAAACAAAGATATAGATATATTTACAACGTTTGAAATCTACATGTGAGTATAGATGTTTGATCTTAAACTAAATTCAAATGAGGGAGGTGGAAATAAGAAAATGGAAAAAGAAATTAAACTTAGTTGGGCCAAAATTCCCTTGACAGCCCAAAACCAGCCCACCCTGTTCTTCTCTCTTTCCCTCACAGCCAAGCGGGACCCACACGTCAGTCTTCTTCCTCCTCAAACAGCAGCCCCACTCTCTTTCCTCTCTATTACAGCATCCGCATGTGAAGAAATTGCTTTGTACGTGACCATTTCATCGCGCCCCTCTCCCCAACCGGCGCCCCACACACCGCCACCTTTCCCCTTCTATAAAGCAAACCGAAACCCCCGCCATTCCTCCACCGATCGCACTCAATTCCTCTCGGTAAGAACCGCCGCCTCCATCGCCATTTCTCCAAATTCGCTGCAATCATCGTGATTTTCTTCGGTCTAACAACTCCTATGTCATCACAAGGCCATAAGGAAGGTTTCCCAACGAAAAACTTCAAGGAACCGTGCTTGGAGGACTTTTTCGATGAAACTCGCCGGAACCCACCGCCAAACAATCATCACCGATCCTCTTCTGGCTGCTTCGGGTTCAAAGGAACTCCTTAGGTAAGATCTCCATCACCCCCTCTACACTCCCGAATAAAAAGATCAAGAAAAGGTGCAGAATTCGCGAAAACTGACGAATTCCGGCGAGGAAACCGCCGCTCGTCGCGAGCACCACCGCCACCTTCTGTTTTCGGAATTAGGGGCGACGTGGCCGCTTCTGGTACGTTGGATTTCGATCAAGGGTTGAGACTAGAAGAACTATACCGGTTCGGTTATTTTAAATCACGGCTAGTGATCTCGGATCCAACGGCCCAGATTCAAAATAGTTATAAACGTTGGAAATTTTAGGGATAACTGACACGACCCCATTGGTCCTGTCGAGCCAGGATCACGCTGAGGGGTGCTGCGTTGCACAGCACCGTATAACACACGTCAAAGATACAAAGCGGAAGCGGAAATTTTATTACATAAACAAGTTTATGAACATGTTTACATCAAAATAAGTTTAGCCCACACTCGCGGGCGTAGACTAAGCATCAAGTGCACGTTCAGCCCTTGAACGTGTCCTTGCTAGCACACACGCACACTAACTCTGCGGCGTGCACGACTCCCACTCGACGGGGTTCCCCTCCTGGGGTTCCGTCTCCTCTTCGGGAGTCCCTTCCTCATAGAACTCTGCAAAAGCTTCAAACACAAGCAGTGAGCACGAAGGCTCAGCAAGTCTGACCCGTCTCACCTAAACATGGAACTTCTACATGAGGTAGTGGGTTGTATGAGGAAAAAAAATCATTTGCAAGGACTCGCCTAATTAGTAGAACCTTACTTTCAAGTTTTAGCAGCAGGTTGTGGAGAACCTTACGCTAAGGCACATGAGAGAGCCGCAATCAAACAAGAAACGCATTTCTCTCGTGTACTTTGCCCAAAGTTGAAAAGAACTTTAATTAGCTCTAAGCTACAGCACATCATTAACAATCAATGTCCAGCTTTCAATCAGCAACATTTTAACATGTAACTAACCTGTTCTTTCTACGTCACGATACAGTGAACAAGTGGTACTCACTGACCGCGAGGGACGGCGATTATAATCGATTTACACCTGCAGGGTTACCCGAACAACCCGTCACGTACGCCCGTACTCGATGTTGCCTACAACAACCATCACGGACGCCGTACGCGACTACCTTTCACCCGTTAGCCAAATATTGAACCGGTCCCATCATTCCGAGCAAGAGGTCTCTGCACGCGCATCTCTGTGCCGCCAGCCGATTTACACCTCGAGCTCTCAACCTACCCTCTGAACGACGGGCAATGCCTCAATACCCAGCTACCCGGGTTACATCAGTTTCCCGGTTCCCATATAGCCGGTAGGTCTTCGGTACTGTTCTAGCTTGTTCAACAGGCCCGCACACGGCTCGGTCCTCAATCGACACAAGCGGGGCTACAGCACACAGGCCCCAAAGTCCTGCTGCCCTTACTCTCCGCTCGGTCTCATTTTCTTGCCAGGTGTATCATGTGCTATCTCTACCCGAGCAATGTGTCTCTAGCCTATTCTCGCGAGTAGTTCCAACTACTCGACTTGTACCGAATCCTACTCTATCCTAGCAATGCAGTGGCTAACGGGGTTTGCAATCCTAAACCCAACCCATGGTTTTCTTGGCTGTGCAGTTGGGTTTCCAAGCAAGACTCTAATGCAAAGAACAATATTCAAAGATGTGCTCAAAACAATAAATATTTGTAAAAAGGTTAATGCAAACCGGGGATTGTCTTGCTGCTCTTGGTCGTAGGCTAGCTGTTCCTCCGGAGTAACGAAGTCTAGGACTTCGGGTTCCTCCTCGACCTTAGCGACTACATGATAAGAGCAATGTATGTATTAATTTAAATGCATTTGTATTAACTTTGAAGTTGTGAAGTCTATAACCCTTGCTAGACAGACCTAATGACTGTGAAACTTTTACTGTGGCTTGGTTACAACCTAAACAAAGACTTGGTCAAGTTTTAGTTGCAGCAAAGCTCATTTGAGCCCTCTACAATTAATTATGTCCTTGACCTTAATTGGAACTCTTAGGGTGTTCTAGGAATTTTCATGAAACAAACTATGCCTTCCTGAAAACTAGATTTTCAGAGGGTTCTAATGGAGTTGGTCTCACTTAATTTGGAAGTCTCTAACTAAAGATATGAGCCAAACAATTTCAGAGAAAATTCTGAAAATGTTTCTGAACATTTTCTATTTTCTTTGGAACAGTTTCACTAATCACACCATTAGGTGGATTAAAAGAGCTCAAATGGATCTGAAATTTTTATGGTAGTTCAAGGATATTTTGGTGAACATCTCAGCAAAATTTCAGGATTTTCCTCCAAAGGATTCTCCAGTTAAAATTCCTAACAGTTTAAACTTTGAGGAATTAATTCTGGAGAAATAAGGAATTTCATGGAGTGAAACTTGATTTTCTGGAAAGTACTCAGAGAGCTGAATCCAGCAAAATTTGGTTCACTCAATTTGGAGCTTTCTAGCCAAAGTTATAAGGATTTGAAGTTTGAACTAAAACTGAAATTCGGGGAAAAGTTTAAACTCTGGCTTGTGGGCCCCGCACACAGTGCGTCGTCTCCCTCCTCGCGCCAACTGCGTGGCGGCGGCGTTCTCCGGAGACCCTCGCCGGAACTGAGTTCCCGGCCACCCCCCGGCCCGAAACTTGCCGCCTGCCCCTTTTCCGACCCCCTGGACTCGATGGTGGGGTCGCCGGCCGCCGGCGATGACCGGAAACCCGTGCGCACCGGTGACAGCACCTGCTAGGGTTCCGGTGAGGTCGGTCCCGCTCTCCCGTGCACCAAATCGACCGGAAATCGGTCGTAGAGCATCAGTAGGGCATGGGAAACACGAACCAGGGCTGGGTGGAAGCTAGAAATACCGGCAACTAGGCTCTCGACGGTGAGCCGAGGTGTTCAGCCATGGCGGCGGGGAAAACAGCCATATCATGGCCGATTCTCGATGGTTTTCTCTAATTCCAGTTCGAGCGTGGGCGCTATCGTGCGTAGAAGCTACTAGGTAACGAGCTCGTCCAACCTTCGTGCATAGAGCACGAATTTCACCCGAAGGTGAGCTCGGTTCTTATGAACTGATCAAGAGTAAATTTGGAAATTCTCGGCCGAGGGTTGATCAATCGCCAAACGGCTTTCGGCTACTCCATCTACATACAATCACGCACCTTTCTTGTGTAGAGAAGAGGACGTGACAACGGCTGTGCCGTGCTGTCCACGGGAGCCCGATCGGCGGCGATGTTCGGCTCGCCGGAGAAATGGCTCGTACAGCTCGAGGAAGCTTGCTCACTGGCCAACACGGAGTCTGGGAGGTTGCTCACGATCCCTTGGTGCCGTTTTGCTGTGGAGGAGGCTGTGCTCGCGAGTGATCGGCTTGATCAAGCGTGAGCTCGAGCGGCGGCGATGGCAGTGGAAGAACAGGTCGTGCACGTCGGCAGCTCGGGGAATGGCGACTGAAGCACGCCGGGGAGGGAATAAATAGCCCGGCGGCTGGTCTCCGGCTTGGGGCGCGCAGCAGGAGCTGGCGCCGGCTGCCCCCTTCGGTGGCGCGCGCACACTGCACCCGGGAACCGACTGAACTGTGTTTCAGTCGGTTTGTGTTGAAGCAGAGGCTGACATGTGGGTCCCACCCCTCCTTTTAACCTCTGAAATTTACTCCTAACAACTGTGGTAAACAGTGAATCCTATACTACCCTTGGCTTTTCAAATTATTCACCCATGAGCCATTTGAATCGATCAAAGTTCAAATGAGGTTTGGTTTGAATGAATTCAGCACAAGTTCAGTTTGAAATTCAAATAAAGTTTGAATTTCTCCCCCTTAGCTCATGTCAAGATCAACCCCAAATGGAGTGAAAATTGGTGTGTGAGCTCACAAAAATGTGCTGAGTAAGAATATGCCTTCCACTTTTAAATTCATGGGATAAACACAGTTTGAATTTGAATATGTTTTCAAACTGCCCTCTTCCTATCTATACCCAAGATGACCTCAAAAAGGTTTTGAATTTGGGTGAAACTTGGCAGGGACATCCTTAGTAAAGTGTAGGAGTTTTCATATGTCCAGCCCATCTATATCACATGTGGGAAATACCACTTTTGCAATGTGTAAGTTTGTTCTCTAATGAGCATGTTGATAATTGTTACTTGCTCTTCATTTGTGTTCATCATCTTTCCTCAAATGAGGTGTGTGTGTGTGTGGTGATGAACACTTCAATTTTGTGTCAAAAACTGAGGCCCTTACATTCCTCCCCCCTTAAAAGAATCTCGTCCCGAGATTATACGGTGAAAATGAGAGAGAGGACGGTGGAACATTACCGGATATGCGACGTGAAAAAGTCAGGGTAGTTAGTGCGAAGAAATTCTTCGCTCTCCCATGTCGCTTCGTCCATGGAGTGATTACTCCATAGAACCTTGTAGAACCACAACGTACGGTTGCGTGTGGTTCGGGCCTTTTCATCAATAATCTGCACCGGTTCCTCCCGATAGGTGAGATCCGGTTGCAGTTCTTCAATGTCTTCCAGCTGAACGGTAGTTGATAGCTTGAGACACTTCCTCAGCTGGGAAATGTGAAAGACGTCGTGCACACCGGAAAGTGCTTCTGGTAATTTCAGCCGGTATGCCACCGATCCACATCTTTCGGTAATCTGGAATGGACCGATGAAGCGGGGTGCTAACTTTCCCCTCACCCCAAATCTGTTTACGCCCTTCATTGGAGACACCCGTAGATATACGTGATCCCCAACTTCGAATTGTAATGGGCGCCTTCTCCGGTCCGCATACTGTTTCTGTCGGGATTGAGCGGCTTTTAGGTTCGCTTGAATTAATCGAACCTTTTCTTCCGCGTTGTTGACAAGGTCAATCCCGAAGGTAACCCTTTCGCCAGACTCACACCAGTTCAATGGTGTGCGGCATTTTCTTTCGTATAGCGCCTCGTAGGGCGCCATCTTGATGCTGGCTTGGTACCCATTGTTGTACGAGAACTCGGCTAACGGCAAGTGATCATCCTAATTCTTGCCGTGGTCGATAGCGCAAGCTCGTAGCATGTCTTCTAGAATCTGATTTACCCGCTCGGTTTGTCCATCCGTCTGCGGGTGGTAGGCTGAACTACGGATCAGCTTCGTCCCCAAGGCAGCGTGCAGCTGCTCCCAAAAACGGGACACAAATAAAGTGCCCCGGTCCGATATGATGGTACGGGGTACGCCGTATAAGCATAGGATCCGTGAGATGTACAGTTCAGCGTACTTCTTGGCGTTGTAGTTGGGGTTGACCGGGATGAAATGGGCAACTTTGGTGAGCCGATCGACGATCACCCACACAGAATCATGTTTCTGTAAGGTGGTGGGTAAACCGACGACGAAATCCATGCTCACGTCCTCCCACTTCCAGGCAGGAATGCCCAGTGGTTGCAGCAGTCCCGGTTTCCGCATGTGGTCTGCCTTCACCCTTCGACATGTATCACACTCGGACACGTATTTTGCCGTCTCTCGCTTCATCCGTGTCCACCAAAACTTTCTTCTGAGTTCTTGATACATTTTGTTGCTGCCAGGGTGAATAGAAAACTTTGATAAGTGAGCCTCATCAAAGATTTTCTTCCGTAACTCCGGGTTTCGGGGTACGACGATCCGGTCCTTGAACCATAGGATGCCGTCTCCGTCCTTCCGGAAACATTTCAACTCCCCACTGTCTACACGTCTCCGTAAATGTGACATGCCCTTGTCATTCTTCTGGGCTGCCGCTATCTCTTCATGGATGGTGGGGATCAAAGCTAGGTTGTAGAGAGCTCCGTGTGGAATCACATGGAGTGGTGGTTCGCTCTCTTCCAATGGTGTGATGGTCAGATTATTGACGTGTGACTTGCGGCTCAGCGCATCTGCCACAACGTTTTCCTTGCCCGGATGATAATGGATCTCTATCTCGTAATCCTTTATCAGTTCTAACCATCTTCGTTGCCTCATGTTCAGCTCCTTCTGAGTGAATATGTACTTGAGGCTTTTGTGGTCGGTATATAAATGTACGAGGTTACCGAGTAGGTAGTGCCTCCACATTTTTAGTGCAAGTACCACGGCAGCGAGCTCCAAGTCGTGAGTTGGATAATTTTGCTCATGGTTCCTAAGCTGCCGTGATCCATACGCGACCACTCTTCGGTCTTGCATCAGCACACATCCGAGCCCAATGCCGGATGCATCGCAGTACACATCGAACGGTTTTGTTGTGTCTGGCTGCGCCAAAACCGGTGCTGATGTCAGGTGCTTGACTAAAGCCTTGAATGCTGCTTCACATGCTGGACTCCAAACATATTTGGTAGCCTTCTTCAGCAGCTCTGTCATTGGCTTGGCAATCTTCGAGAAGTTCGGAATGAACCTCCGATAATATCCCGCGAGTCCGAGGAAACTCCGTACCTCATGAACAGTTCTCGGGGATTTCCAATTCAGCACTTGCGTGATCTTGCTCGGGTCCACAGCGATACCCTCTGCTGAGATGATATGCCCGAGGAAAGGCACTTGCGATATCCAAAACTCGCATTTGCTGAATTTTGCGTATAACTTGTGATCCCGCAGCCGTTGCAAGACTATACGCAGATGTTTCTTGTGATCTTCCTCCGACTTGGAATATACCAGGATGTCGTCGATGAAGACCACGACAAACTTGTCCAGCTCCGGCATGAACACCGAGTTCATTAAATACATGAAGTGAGCTGGAGCATTGGTGAGGCCGAAGGACATGACCAGGTACTCATAAAGTCCGTACCTTGTCGAGAAAGCTGTCTTTGGAATGTCCTCCGCCCTTATCTTAATCTGATGGTACCCGGATCTTAAATCCATCTTGGAAAAGATCTTTGCTTCGACCAACTGATCAAACAACATGTCGATCCGTGGCAACGGGTACTTGTTCTTGATGGTTACGGCATTTAATGGACGGTAGTCCACGCAAAGCCGCAGCGTCTCATCCTTCTTCTTGACAAATAATGCCGAACAGCCCCATGGCGAGGAGCTCGGCCTAATAAAACCCTTCTCCAGAAGGTCCGTGAGCTGAGTCTTCAGTTCCGCCAACTCCTTGGGCGCCATCTTGTACGGCCTTCGGGATATTGGCATGGTTCCCGGTGCGAGTTCAATCTTGAACTCCACCTCCCTATCGGGTGGCATCCCCGGTAAATCATCCGGGAATACATCAGGAAACTCCCGGACCACTGGAATGTCTTCCAATCTGATAGTTGTGGACTGATAGACACTTGAAAGTTTTATTTCTGGACTGGCCAGAAATAATGAGTGAGAACTGTGCACCTCTGAGTTTAAGTGCACGACTCGAAGGACGGTGTCTAAAACAGCGCCGTGGCGGGTTAACCACGACATCCCTAGGATGACATCGACCTTCTGTCCCTCTAAGATAATGAGAGACGTGGGGTACACTCTACCCGCTAAGCATAATGGTGCTTTGGAGACCATTACGCTTGCTGAAATCTTCCCACCCGGTGAACAAATTAAATATGGACTATCGGTGGGTAGTATTGGCAAACTGTGTTTAGCAATGAAAGCTTGGCTAATAAAATTATGCGTGGCGCCTGAATCAAATAGTACTATAGCGGAATGCTGGTGGAGTTGGAACATACCCGCAAGGATTGGCTCGCCCTCTGGCACGTCCTCAATGGCAAGCTGGTGGACAGTGTCGGGCCTAGGGTTTGCCCGCCGCGCATTAGTAGGGTTCCGGGTTTGATTCCTCCCCGGAAACTGTGGTGCCACTCCGCCGCCTTGCCTCTCCGGGCAACTGCTCGCGAAGTGTCCTGGACGACCACACTTGTAACATGTGGCCGCTGCTGGGGGAGTACTCGGTGGACGAAAGCCCGGCATGCGTTGCGGAGGTGCAAACGCACGCGGCATCGCCCGCTGCTGCTGTTGTTGTTGCGGTAGTACTGGCAGTGCCGGCCGGAATGCCGGTGAAGAGTACGGCCGACTGCGGAACGGCATCGGCCGCTGTGGTGGCTGCCAGCGTGGACCTGATGGTGGGCGATTCACCATCCGAAACTTCTGAGAACGACCGCCTCCTTCTCCGCTGCTCTGCGGCGCGCTTCGCTTTCGCTCTGCCGCCGCCAACTCCCTGCCGGAGTCCTCCTGAACAATCGCAGCATCAATGATGTCGTTGAGGCTGCCGCGATTGAACATCGCCAACTTGTCCTTCAGGAGCGGTTTAAGCCCCTGGTAAAAATGGTCCCGCCGCTTCTCGTCGGTATCAGCATGATACGACGCATATAGCGCGAGATCGTTAAACGCCCTGGAGTATTCCAGCGCGTTACGGCTCCCTTGTTGCAGGTGTAAGAACTCCTGCGTCTTCCTCTTCATCAGACCTGGCGGTATATGATAGGCCCTGAAGGCCATCCGGAACTCCGCCCAGGTCATCACTCGGTCGGTGGGCTGGGAAGCACAGAAGTTGGCCCACCACGCGCTCGCGGATCCTTGGAGCTGCTGGACCGCGAACTGAGTCTTGCGCTGCTCGCTGATTTGGAGCAGCCCGAACTTCATCTCTATGGCGCGGAGCCAGTTGTCCGCGTCAAGTGGTTCATCCGCCCTTGAGAATACAGGGGGATGAGTCGCCAGAAAATCAGAGTAGGAGCTCTGTTGGCGCTCCTCACGATCTTGACGTCTCTCTGGGCGAGACGTATTGGCGATGAGAGTCTGCAGCAACTCTGTGTGCTGCTGGTGCGAGCCTGCCATTGCCGCGACAATGTCGGCCAATGTAACCGTTGGCAGTGGCGGTGGCGGTGTTTGCTGTTGCTGTTGCTGTTGCTGCTGCTGTCCCGAGGAGTCCTCGAGAGGTGGTTGGGAGGTCTCTCCCCCTTGACTGGTACCCCCAACGTCAGGGTTGGCACGAGTACGCGTCATTCTGAAATTCAAAACAGCAGCAATTAGCACATGTCTCACTAAAAATTCCATACGCAACAGTAGGTATTGAAGTGACACATGATCAATTTGCACAACATTCACATATATTGATAAAGCATAAACTTTATACAAGATACATTATTCTCGGGTCTCCGAGAAGTCGTGCTCATGTCGTCACTACCTATACATACGCTACTGTCTATACGACATGTCACCGATTACAAAGTTGGGTTACGCTACCCTAGCTGCCCTACATGGCAACCGTAACCCCTTACTCGGAGTAGAACTCGACCTCCTGTGGGTCGTCCTCCTCCGGTACTTCTGCTGGTGGCTCTGGATCTACCACCTCTTCTCCTATTCCGGGTTCTCCCATTGCTGGAAGACCCAAGACCACCGGTATGCCTAACACCGGGGGCACGAGGTCCTGCAATGCATGCACCTCGTCCATAGCCTGGTTGTAGTCCTCTTCCCAGCCTTGTCCTTCCTCAATAGCGTCGTCCCGCTCTTGAGCAAGGTCCTCATTTTGCTGGGTTAGGGTCTGCACTAGCTCTTGCAACGCCGCGATGTCAACACGGCTCTTCTTCTTTGCTTTCTTCAGACGACGCAACTGATTGTGTTGTTCATTCAGTCGCTTGATCGTCGGAAGGAGCACATTGCGGAGTGCGCTGTGAGCACCCTCGAAATGATCTCCACGGCTTGTGCTCTCCTTGAGCTTGGTGGCGAGATGCTCCGTATGAACAGCTTGGCTGTCCATCACAGCGTTTCCCGCCCTCATTTGGAGGCTGAGGTTTGCCTCCGCGGGGTTGTACCTTGGGCAACTCGGGTCTGTTGCCTCCAGGTACCTTTCTTCCCACACATGCTGCGCTCGCCCCTCCACCGGAACGAGTGCGTATGGTGTGCCCTCCATAGCCTGCACGTGTAGTTGGCAGAACGTGACATAGTGTCACGGGCTGCCACTTGCCACATCCCTTCCGGTTGTCTTCCTCTCACCGTGACGGTGAATGGCACCCAACCGGGTGGCGTAGGTCCTGCAGGAACCTCGACATGGATCGTCCACGTCTTGTTCCCCTCTTCGCCTTCTTTCTTGGCGAAGTATTGCGGCATCTGGTTGTACCCGAAATATTGGAGCATTTGCCACAATGCTTCCGGGTAGCCGCTACGGTCAGAGCAGTGGGAAACTATCCACCCATTCTCCAACCGTTTATCTGCTGCCATCTGTAAAAATATATTTGAGAAATGTCAAATATTTATTTGAACAGTAAACCATTGAGTTATAACATAAGATATGTCAGTGAACCCATAACACTTGGAAACATAGTTCAAATTTTTAAACAAATTTGACTGCTGGTCTGCTGCTCCCATGACAGCCTTGACTAGTTTCCATATCAACCTGATTTGGGCCATGTTAAAAGCAAAACCAGTCCTGGAGCTCAACATCAAAGTTGAAGCTAACTTCAATAGCTTTCCAGCCAGTATTTGCTTGGCCTAAGATCTGTCCTGGTTCAAAAATTATGAGATGTCAAAGTTAACAGAATTTCTGGGAACAATTGGACAGCACCTCCCTGCTTTAGGTACAGAATTGATCCAAGAATCCCAGTTAATTCTGTTCCCAATCTGACAAAACTTTCTGTTACAAAGTCGTAACCCATATCATAAGCTTTCCAGAAGTATCTCATTTCCTATTTTTGGATTTTTAAGCAGGAAGTTATGCTTAATTTACAGAGAGTTTACAGAGAGTCTTTGCTCTGTCCTGTTTTCTGGACAGTTTCAACTCTACTGCATTTTTCGAGTGGTTAAGGGATGAAACACCTCTGGACCTCAACAGAAGAGTTGTAAAGATCTTCCAACGCTTTCCAGAAATGTATCATACGACCCCAACCTCGGAAGAACTCAACCTCTAACCTCTGATCAACTTCAGCCTTGATTCAGCTGAAAACAGAGTGCTCTGTCCTTAACATCCTATAAGTTGAAAGCTTGTTAACTTTGAATATCCTGTTCAAGGGAAGGAGTTACATTAAGTTTTACTACTTTGGATTAAAACCTTCCAGTTTTTACAATGAAGTTGTTTATTTAGTTGGGTGTGACGTCGATGCGTCACCAGATTTTGTCGGTACTACGTCCTCACAAAGGAAAAACCTATACCGGACTTAGCCGGCTTCGTTAGCTCAGTGGCACTACTCGTCACTCGCACACGGATACTACACGTCTACCGTTTCGTGGTAAGGCTACCTGCAGAAACTCAAACAATCATCAGACTCGGCTGCACACCGAGCCCGGAATACATACAGTTAGTACACCCGGCCGTCATCACCCGCCCGGATGTTCTCAAGCCAACCACGCCTTGAGTTGCGTGTTCACGTTTCAGACCACGTGACGGGGTCTCCCATATTGCACCACGCACGCCAGGGACAGACGTTGCTCGAATACCCCAAACGACATGAAGAGTCGTAGAGGATACTAAAGCGGGTCGGGTTACCTGCCACCCGTGGGGCTTCACCCTTCAGCTTGTGCGCACTGGTGGACAGCGCTCACGTGCACCCCCCAAGACATGAACGTCCCGAGATGCACGATTTTCCGACATAACAATTAGGTTACTAAGCCACTTTCTATATACTAATAACATCCTTATACGGGCTACTAACTCGTTCCTCACTGGATTTTTGAAAAAGAAAACCTTTGTACTGTGTTAAACCTCAAGCGAGCTCTGATACCACGCTGACACGACCCCATTGGTCCTGTCGAGCCAGGATCACGCTGAGGGGTGCTGCGTTGCACAGCACCGTATAACACACGTCAAAGATACAAAGCGGAAGCGGAAATTTTATTACATAAACAAGTTTATGAACATGTTTACATCAAAATAAGTTTAGTCCACACTCGCGGGCGTAGACTAAGCATCAAGTGCACGTTCAGCCCTTGAATGTGTCCTTGCTAGCACACACGCACACTAACTCTGCGGCGTGCACGACTCCCACTCGACGGGGTTCCCCTCCTGGGGTTCCGTCTCCTCTTCGGGAGTCCCTTCCTCATAGAACCCTGCAAAAGCTTCAAACACAAGCAGTGAGCACGAAGGCTCAGCAAGTCTGACCCGTCTCACCTAAACATGGAACTTCTACATGAGGTAGTGGGTTGTATGAGGAAAAAAAATCATTTGCAAGGACTCGCCTAATTAGTAGAACCTTACTTTCAAGTTTTAGCAGCAGGTTGTGGAGAACCTTACGCTAAGGCACATGAGAGAGCCGCAATCAAACAAGAAACGCATTTCTCTCGTGTACTTTGCCCAAAGTTGAAAAGAACTTTAATTAGCTCTAAGCTACAGCACATCATTAACAATCAATGTCCAGCTTTCAATCAGCAACATTTTAACATGTAACTAACCTGTTCTTTCTACGTCACGGTACAGTGAATAAGTGGTACTCACTGACCGCGAGGGACGGCGATTATAATCGATTTACACCTGCAGGGTTACCCGAACAACCCGTCACGTACGCCCGTACTCGATGTTGCCTACAACAACCATCACGGACGCCGTACGCGACTACCTTTCACCCGTTAGCCAAATATTGAACCGGTCCCATCGTCCCGAGCAAGAGGTCTCTGCACGCGCATCTCTGTGCCGCCAGCCGATTTACACCTCGAGCTCTCAACCTACCCTCTGAACGACGGGCAATGCCTCAATACCCAGCTACCCGGGTTACATCAGTTTCCCGGTTCCCATATAGCCGGTAGGTCTTCGGTACTGTTCTAGCTTGTTCAACAGGCCCGCACACGGCTCGGTCCTCAATCGACACAAGCGGGGCTACAGCACACAGGCCCCAAAGTCCTGCTGCCCTTACTCTCCGCTCGGTCTCATTTTCTTGCCAGGTGTATCATGTGCTATCTCTACCCGAGCAATGTGCCTCTAGCCTATTCTCGCGAGTAGTTCCAACTACTCGACTTGTACCGAATCCTACTCTATCCTAGCAATGCAGTGGCTAACGGGGTTTGCAATCCTAAACCCAACCCATGGTTTTCTTGGCTGTGCAGTTGGGTTTCCAAGCAAGACTCTAATGCAAAGAACAATATTCAAAGATGTGCTCAAAACAATAAATATTTGTAAAAAGGTTAATGCAAACCGGGGCTTGCCTTGCTGCTCTTGGTCGTAGGCTAGCTGTTCCTCCGGAGTAACGAAGTCTAGGACTTCGGGTTCCTCCTCGACCTTAGCGACTACATGATAAGAGCAATGTATGTATTAATTTAAATGCATTTGTATTAACTTTGAAGTTGTGAAGTCTATAACCCTTGCTAGACAGACCTAATGACTGTGAAACTTTTACTGTGGCTTGGTTACAACCTAAACAAAGACTTGGTCAAGTTTTAGTTGCAGCAAAGCTCATTTGAGCCCTCTACAATTAATTATGTCCTTGACCTTAATTGGAACTCTTAGGGTGTTCTAGGAATTTTCATGAAACAAACTATGCCTTCTGAAAACTAGATTTTCAGAGGGTTCTAATGGAGTTGGTCTCACTTAATTTGGAAGTCTCTAACTAAAGATATGAGCCAAACAATTTCAGAGAAAATTCTGAAAATGTTTCTGAACATTTTCTATTTTCTTTGGAACAGTTTCACTAATCACACCATTAGGTGGATTAAAAGAGCTCAAATGGATCTGAAATTTTTATGGTAGTTCAAGGATATTTTGGGGAACATCTCAGCAAAATTTCAGGATTTTCCTCCAAAGGATTCTCCAGTTAAAATTCCTAACAGTTTAAATTTTGAGGAATTAATTCTGGAGAAATAAGGAATTTCATGGAGTGAAACTTGATTTTCTGGAAAGTACTCAGAGAGCTGAATCCAGCAAAATTTGGTTCACTCAATTTGGAGCTTTCTAGCCAAAGTTATAAGGATTTGAAGTTTGAACTAAAACTGAAATTCGGGGAAAAGTTTAAACTCTGGCTTGTGGGCCCCGCACACAGTGCGTCGTCTCCCTCCTCGCGCCAACTGCGCGGCGGCGGCGTTCTCCGGCGACCCTCGCCGGAACTGAGTTCCCGGCCACCCCCCGGCCCGAAACTTGCCGCCTGCCCCTTTTCCGACCCCCTGGACTCGATGGTGGGGTCGCCGGCCGCCGGCGATGACCGGAAACCCGTGCGCACCGGTGACAGCACCTGCTAGGGTTCTGGTGAGGTCGGTCCCGCTCTCCCGTGCACCAAATCGACCGGAAATCGGTCGGAGAGCATCAGTAGGGCATGGGAAACACGAACCAGGGCTGGGTGGAAGCTAGAAATACCGGCAACTAGGCTCTCGACGGTGAGCCGAGGTGTTCAGCCATGGCGGCGGGGAAAACAGCCATATCATGGCCGATTCTTGATGGTTTTCTCTAATTCCAGTTCGAGCGTGGGCGCTATCGTGCGTAGAAGCTAGGTAACGAGCTCGTCCAACCTTCGTGCATAGAGCACGAATTTCACCCGAAGGTGAGCTCGGTTCTTATGAACTGATCAAGAGTAAATTTGGAAATTCTCGGCCGAGGGTTGATCAATCGCCAAACGGATTTCGGCTACTCCATCCACATACAATCACACACCTTTCTTGTGTAGAGAAGAGGACGTGACAACGGCTGTGCCGTGCTGTCCACGGGAGCCCGATCGGCGGCGATGTTCGGCTCGCCGGAGAAATGGCTCGTACAGCTCGAGGAAGCTTGCTCACTGGCCAACACGGAGTCTGGGAGGTTGCTCACGATCCCTTGGTGCCGTTTTGCTGTGGAGGAGGCTGTGCTCGCGAGTGATCGGCTTGATCAAGCGTGAGCTCGAGCGGCGGCGATGGCAGTGGAAGAACAGGTCGTGCACGTCGGCAGCTCGGGGAATGGCGACTGAAGCACGCCGGGGAGGGAATAAATAGCCCGGCGGCTGGTCTCCGGCTTGGGGCACGCAGCAGGAGCTGGCGCCGGCTGCCCCCTTCGGTGGCGCGCGCACACTGCACCCGGGAACCGACTGAACTGTGTTTCAGTCGGTTTGTGTTGAAGCAGAGGCTGACATGTGGGTCCCACCCCTCCTTTTAACCTCTGAAATTTACTCCTAACAACTGTGGTAAACAGTGAATCCTATACTACCCTTGGCCATTCAAATTATTCACCCATGAGCCATTTGAATCGATCAAAGTTCAAATGAGGTTTGGTTTGAATGAATTCAGCACAAGTTCAGTTTGAAATTCAAATAAAGTTTGAATTTCTCCCCCTTAGCTCATGTCAAGATCAACCCCAAATGGAGTGAAAATTGGTGTGTGAGCTCACAAAAATGTGCTGAGTAAGAATATGCCTTCCACTTTTAAATTCATGGGATAAACACAGTTTGAATTTGAATATGTTTTCAAACTGCCCTCTTCCTATCTATACCCAAGATGACCTCAAAAAGGTTTTGAATTTGGGTGAAACTTGGCAGGGACATCCTTAGTAAAGTGTAGGAGTTTTCATATGTCCAGCCCATCTATATCACATGTGGGAAATACCACTTTTGCAATGTGTAAGTTTGTTCTCTAATGAGTATGTTGATAATTGTTACTTGCTCTTCATTTGTGTTCATCATCTTTCCTCAAATGAGGTGTGTGTGTGTGTGGTGATGAACACTTTAATTTTGTGTCAAAAACTGAGGCCCTTACATTCCTCCCCCTTAAAAGAATCTCGTCCCGAGATTATACGGTGAAAATGAGAGAGAGGACGGTGGAACATTACCGGATATGCGACGTGAAAAAGTCGGGGTAGTTAGTGCGAAGAAATTCTTCGCTCTCCCATGTCGCTTCGTCCATGGAGTGATTACTCCATAGAACCTTGTAGAACCACAACGTACGGTTGCGTGTGGTTCGGGCCTTTTAGAACAATATTTAGGTTTGAAATTATAATAAAATTAGTATATATGCATATATTACACTCTAAAAATTATTATAAATTGCTACAAACTTAGAAAATAAATGTTTTCATAACAAAAATGAAATATAAAGTTATATATCATGTTATTATCCATTCTCATCCTAAAACACATATAAGATAATGTATAATCATATGTAGATAGAGAAATTAAATAGAAATAAATGATGTATGTATATAATTAGGTATATATAAGATTGAAATGTGTTGTTATGTTTCTTATTGCATGTTCTGCATTGTTTTATGTGCATATATATATGGATAGAACCACCACAAGAGGCATTTATTAATCTTCAAGAGCAAGAATTTGAAGTCACCGAGCAGCAATTTAAAGGCAAGTGTTTCTTGACCACTTCGCTCCTAATCTAGGAAGATTAGTTAGAATATTTGCATGATGTCTTTAATATGAAACCTAGTTTAGGATGTTTCACTAGTTTATTCCTTATCATTCCTTGCAAATCATGAAGGGATTTAGTTAGAATATGTCATTATCATTTTATATGCTTAGCCATGCTTAGAACTTAGAAAAATGAATGAAACATAGTTGTTACTTGTCTTGTAGAATATATGAGAGACACAAGAGTGTGTCATAGTGATAGGAATCTAGACAGGTTGTGGGTTTGGTATGGTGCTTCGTGCACGAGACTTGGGAAAGTGTTAGTGTTTGTCTTATATTCTAAGGACCGGTTCATGGAAAAGTTAACCCGGCTTTACAGTGCCACCACAAGACTAAAATGGGGCAGCTTGGCCAATTAATTAGGAGTTTACCGGTATAGTATGAGTGTTTGGATGGTGCGAGGAATGGGAGTCAGTTTTGACTATCCTGGGAACTGCAAGCCTCAAGAGGGGGCTTTTGTAGGGGAGGGTTTACTCCTAGAAACTGCAGCGGTGAAATCTCTGTGGACTTGTACTTGCCGGTAGACCCTTTGTAAAGGCCTTGTAATGATCTCCTGATCGCACACCAAATGAAGTGTGTAATGTGGCTTGCAACCACGGATATCAGGGAGGTTCTTAGTCCACTAGCAACAGGGGATGAAATCACTACTTGTGGTTAAAGTCGTATAATCTCTACAGAGAACCAAACTGTCACGACAACCGTGCTCACGATCAAAAGCGGCTTGAAATTGTCCATGATTAGAGAAACATGGATATGGGTTGAAAAAAAAAAGATATTAGGCGGTGTAACCTGACATTATTGACTTATGTATAAAGTTGGTGGGAATTATCACTTAGTATTATAGGTTGCTGATGAAAGTTAACGAGTAGGATTAATGCATAGTAACGGAGTTAGCATTTTCTTTTATTGGCCTTCATATCATCATTTCTTACACTTGCCTTGCTTTGTTAGATGTCATATGTTACTCATGTGTAAATAATGACATAGACTTCAACGAAGAAGACTTTGATCTAGACGAGTTGTTGAGTTGTTTTAGGCTGGCGAAACCCCTGGGCAACTCTTGTGGATTAGAACAACACTTTGATGTCTTCCGATGATCAATTCTTAGTTGTAATAGTATTTTTATGACATATATTTGTAATATTCTGTTACACGATAAACTTGACTTGTAATATATAATAATATATATTTCATTTTTATCGCTACGTGTATGAGTTAATTGATCTTGATATACATGTGAGAATATGCTCGATTATTATTTATAAAAAACCAGGTGTGAGAAGCTAGTGCCGGGTGTGACAAACTGGTGCTAGCTTCCCAGAACCTCGGGGTGGTGTAGGGCGAGGTGACGACGTCGCCGCTGTACGTGTACAAGAGCGCCTTCGCCACGGAAGGCAACGAGGAGATCTACGGCGTGCTGTCCCTCGTGTTCTGGACGCTCACTCTCATCACGCTCCTCGAGTACTGCTTATCGTCCTCCGTGCCGACGACGGCGGCGAGGGCGGCACCTTCGCGCTCTACTCGCTCCTATTCTGCCGTGTCCGAGCGGGGCTCCTTCCTGGTGGGGGTGAGGGCCTCAAGGAGCAGCGCGGCGGCGCGACGCCGGCGCCGGCGCCGGCGTCCAGCGTGCGCCAGGCGCTGCAGCAGTGTAAGGGCCTGCGCTGGTTGCTGTTGCTGTTCGGGCTGCTCGGGGCTTCCATGGTCATCGGCGACGGCGTGCTCACCCCTGCTGTCTCAGGTCGCACCGACCTTCCTCCCCTGATCTGCTGCTGTGGCATTGGTCTGTGTTGCGATTCTGATGTGTGGCTCTTCCCCTCTTTGCAGTGTTATCGGCGGTTTCCGGGATCAAGTTGTCCATGGCCAATGAACAGCACCAATGTTGGTCGATTGCTTGCTCTAATTTCCATTTACGATTGCTCATTGATTATGTCTTTTACCTGCTAGTGGTTCATGAACTATGTCCATTGGTGGTGTTTGTTTCTGATAGTCAGTTTTGTGTCATGCTGACTTACAGATGTTTTGCTTCCAGTTACATGTGTGATACTGCTAGGATTGTTTGCATTGCAACACCACATACACAGGGTTGGGTTTCTTGAGAACATCTAGAATGTAAACAGTCATTTGGTGCAATCGTGCAAAAATCTCTTCTAAACCACACGATCTATATCCTGCGTTGAGCGTCGCTCACCGCAGGATGTAGATCGTGTGGTTTAGAAGAGATTTTTGCACGATTGCACCAAGTGACTGTTTGTATTCTAGTCGTTCCCGGGTTTCTTTTTGCGCCTATTGGATTTGTGTGGCTTCTCAGCATCAGTGTCATTGGAAGCTACAATATCATCCACTGGAATCCTCATGTGTATAAAGCCCTCTCGCCGTACTACACGTACAGATTTCTGCAGAAGACTCACACTGGAGGCTGGATGTCGCTAGGCGGGATCCTTCTATGCGTAACTGGTAAGTAATAGGCCTTTGCGCCTCATCCAACTCTGCCACTTTGCATAAACGATGAACATATGTTTACCCTTGCAAAACCGTTTAAATTTGTAGGTTCTGAAGCTATGTGTGCAGACCTTGGTCATTTCACATTCATCAATTGCGGTATGCATTATGCTATGATCTTATAACAGCAATCATATTATGCTCCCAGTTGTTAACACATGGAATCCATGCTAGGTTATTGGCTGCATAATGCATCATCCTGAATACATGAAAAAATGAGTTTCATAATATTTGGTAAATATTAATTAAATCCACGGAACCTTTGATACATAAATCAAAAAGATTCATAAGTCAATTCATTGTATTGCCAGTTATAAGCTCTGAAAAGTGTCTTATAGCTTTGCCTGAAACCGGTGATTCCAGATGAAATGTGGACATGCAAGGAAATCGAGAATATCACTCGAGCACGGTCATTTTCTTACATTAGTTGCAGTTGAATGCCAATATTATGGGAGGGATCAACTAATGAAGAGTGGTTACACAAAAAACTTGATGAGAAGCCAAACTTCCTTGTTGGTTACAGTAAGCATGGACCTGTTAGTCTAAATGGTCATGTTAATGGACCAAAACTAAGATCCTCCCATCTTTACCTTGAGAGAAAAAAACTGCATATGCAAGACAACTAGTGGGCACATGAGAAGAGACCGAATAAGGAATGAGACGATTCGTGATAGGGTAGGGGTGACGCCGATTGAAGAGAAGTTAGTCCAACATCGACTAAGGTGGTTTGGACATCCAGCGGGGACCTCCGGAAGCACTGGTTAACAGTGAGATTTTAAGAGTGATAGAAGAGAGGTAATGCCTCTAAATTGTGTGTTGTATATTCAGGCCACCATGTGGTACAATATATAGGGTGAGGACCCTAAGAGGGGCTGGCGGCTAGGGGGGAACCCTAGTGGAGGGGGCAGCGGCTTGGGGGAAACCCTAGGGGTTGGTGCCCCTATTGCCTTGACTATGGGCTGGGCCTACCTCACGCAGGAGGGGCCCAAAAGACTTATAATACTCTAACACCCCCCGCAGTCACAACTCAGCCACCGCAGATGTTGACACTGGATCGAAACTCATTAAACACCGAGGAAGGGAGACCCTTTGTGAAGATGTCGGTGAACTGTGATGTCGTTGGGACATGGAAGACGCGGACTCGTCCAGTGGCCACCTTCTCCCGGACGACATGAAGATCAATCTCCACATGTTTTGTGTGCTGATGCTAAACGGGGTTGGTGGAGAGGTACTCGGCGCTGATGTCATCGCAATAGACGAGGGTGTAGCGTGATGGTGGAATCTGGAGCTCATGCAAGAGGTAGCGCACCCAAGTAGCTTCTGCGACACCATTGGCGACAGCACGGTACTCCGCTTCGGCGCTGGAGCGGGAGACGACCGTTTGCCGCTTGGCAGACCAAGAGACCAGGTTGTCCCTGAGGAAGACGACATAGCCTGACGTGGAGCGACGAGTATCCGAGCAGCCGGCCTAGTCAGCGTCGGTGTAGACAAAGTCAGGGGTCCCACGAAGGTAGTGCAAGATGCGCTTCATGGCCGTCAGGTGGGGCTCCCGTGGATCATGCATGTGCAAGCAGATCTGTTGTACCGCATACGTGATGTCGGGTCGCATGAACGTCAGGTACTGTAGGGCTCAAGCAATGCTCCGAAAACCAGAAGCGTTCGTAACGAGAGGCCCTGAATCATCAGCCAACTTTGCCTAGAGGTCGACTCGAGTTGTGCATGGCTTGCAGTCCAGCATGACTGTCCGCTTGAGGATGTACAGCGTATAGGTGCGCTGGTGGAGGAATAAGCCATCTGGACGACGCTCGATGCTGATACCAAGGAAGTGGTGGAGAGGCCCAAGGTCCTTCATGGAGAATTTCTGCTGAAGAGCGAAAATAGTGCTGCGTAAAAGCTCCGTACTGGAAGCAGTCGAGATCATATCATCAACATATAGTAAAAGATATACCATCTCTGTTCGGTGGCGGAAGATGAATAAAGAGGTGTCGGACTTGGCTTCCATGAATCCCAGTGTGGTCAGATAGATGGAAAACCGGCTGTACCAGGCCCGAGGTGCCTGCTTAAGCCCATACAATGACTTACGCAAACGACACACCTTGTCAGGATTAGCTGGATCAGCGAAACCTGTGGGTTGGCGGCAATAGACCGTCTCAGTGAGGGTGCCATGAATTAAGGCGTTTTCACATCAAGTTGCTGAATCGACCAGCCGTGGGAGACAGCAGCGGTGAGCACTGTGCGCACAGTGGCCGGTTTTACAACCAGGTTGAAGGTTTCGTCGAAGTCAACACTGGGTCTCTGGGTGAAACCTCGAAGAACCAAGCGAGCTTTGTAGCGATCGAAAGTCCCGTCAGCATGGAACTTGTGTGTGAAGACCCATTTGCCTGTAACGATGTTGGAGTTCTGAGGTCGTGGGACAAGGTCCCATGTCCCATTACTCAGCAGGGCCTCATACTCATCCTCCATAGCCGCACGCCAATTGGGAACAGCAAGGGCGACGCGGACAGAGGACAGGATCGGAGACGGTGTCGGAGACGAAGTCATGGCAGCGAGGATGAGGCGATCAGGAACCACTCGGAAGCCAGCCTTCGCCCGTGTGACCATCCGGTGAGGGTTCTCCGGGGGCGTAACAAGCACCATCACACCCGTTCCTCTCATATGAGATTGCTGAGGAGGGGTTGCTGCAGTGGCGGTTGGAGCCGAGCATGGCACAGCCGGGGAAGTCGGGGCCGCACGTGAAGAGGCGGTTGGGGCCGCACGTAGTATGGCAGTCGGTGTCATACGTGGTGCGGCCATCTATGTCGCTCGGGGCAGAAATCCCGGAGGGACTGCCGGAGCGGGAAGGGGAGCCGCAAAAGGCTCACAGTCCAGGGGATCCTTCGGAGCTGGCTGGGAGGGTTCCATGGTACCTGCAGTGGCGAGTCGGGTGCTAGTGGTAGAAACCGTGGAACCAAACTCATAAAGAAAATCGAGGTCAGTTAGATTGGCGAGGCAGCGAGGGGAGAAGCTGTCCTCATCAAAAACCACATGTCGAGAGACGATCAAGCGGTTTGTGGAGAGATCAAAGCAGCAATAGCCTTTGTGATCAGATGAGTAACCCAGGAAGACACACTAGGTGGATCAAGGAGCGAGCTTATGAGGTGCAGTTGCAGCAGTGTTAGGATAACAGGCACAACCAAAAACCAAGAGATGCTCATATGAGGGTGCGGAACCGAAGAGAGCGATGCGCGGACACGCCACCTGAATGGCTTTTGTCAGAAGACGATTCAGAAGGAGCGTGGCGGTGTGCAGTCCTTCAGCCCAATAGCGACCAAGAAGAGAAGCATGGATAAGCAAAGTGCGGAGGACATTATTAATGGAACGAATGATACGTTCGGCTTTACCATTCTGCAGGGATGTGTATGTACACGACATCTGGAGCTGTGTGCCATGTGGCAGGAGGAAGGTCTGGGTGGGAGAGTTGTCAAACTCACGCCCGTTATCACACTGTATAGCCTTGACCTTCCTGCTGAACTGAGTAGACACATAGGCAAAGAAATGTGATAATGTGGTAAAGGTATCAGATTTATATTTCAGAGGGAAAGTCCACAAGTAATAAGTGAAATCGTCAAGAATGACTAAGTAATACTTGTATCCCGACACACTAATCACAGAGGATGTCCAAAGATCAAGATGTATTAAATCAAAGGCATGTCCCGCACGATGCGATGATCTACAAAAGGGTAACCTGATGTGTTTTCCTAACTGACATGCATGACAAAATTCATGCTTATTATTGGTGCACTGAATTAAGAAAGATCTAGAAAGACTAGATAAAGCGTCAGGGCCGAGATGACCAAGACGTCGGTGCCACTTGGTTGCAGTAACAACAGTAAAAGCTTGAGGAAGGTCAGCAAGCTTGGCTGCAGCGTGTACAACGGGCCGGTGCTATTCGACCTGACGATCACGTTCTTGGTTGTGAGGTCCTTCACAGACAAACCAAACGGGTCAAATTCTATTGAGCACCAATTATCAGTTGTAAAATGACGAATAGAAAGGAGACTTTGAAGGGGGCAAGCAAAATATTGTTTAGGTAGAATAGCCCAGGAAGAACCGAGTCGCCTACTGAGGTGATCAGAAGAGATGAGCTATTACCTACAACGATAGATGAAGGAGTAGATGAGGTCAAAGGACGAAGAGTGGAAATATTACCAACTGACGGAGTGTTGTTGTGTGTGGCGCCGGAGTTTACCACCCAGTCCTGGACAGAGGTTGGAGGTGGTTGGAGCGCCATGGTGCTGAAGGAGTTGGCCAGCGACTGCTGGTCCCATCTTGCACCGATCCAGGGATGCCAGTTCGAGGCTAGGGTGGTCTGCTGGTACGAAAATTGCTGTTGCGGTCCGGACAGTGGACCGGGAGGCGCGTGGAGGACCGGAGTGGCCATGAAGGCCTGCTGATGCTGCTGTCCAGTGGGTACGGGGCCGGGGTACATAGTCATGTGGCTCTGCCACGGGTGGCCGTAGGTCGGCCAGGGTATGCTGGTCCTGCCATCAGGAACAGCAGGGGAGGTGGTCTGACCGGAGGAGCCACCACGACCGCTGCCACCGTTGTTGTTCTTGCGGTTTTGTTCTTGTTCTTGTTACCACCGCTGCCACTGTTCCCACCAATTGGGTTGCTGAGACAGCATGGAGGTCGGCGGCTTGGTTGTCATAGACGCAACATTGGGGTAGAGCACCGTTGGGGCAGTCGGAGGTCCGGTACTGTCCATGTGGATCTCCTCCAACAGTAGATCATCCCGAACTTTGAGGAAGTTCAGAAACGGCGAGTAGCGCCAAATGATGGAGCTAACGTGCTCAAAAGCGTTGGTTCAATCCCCGAAGAATGTCGAGGATGAGGATACGGTCTTCAACGGGGGCACCAAGGTCGGCCAGGCCATCAGCCATGGCCTTGAATTTGCGGCAGTACTCATTAACTGAGAGGTTATCCTAAACAAAATTGCAAAAGGCAGCATCAAGGTGAAGAATATGTTGTTCAGGGTTACCTAGAAACTGGTTCTCGATGGCGAGCCAAAGGTGGCGCGCTGTGCAGCCGCGTTCCCGGACCACTTGGTGAAGATCCGTCGAGATGGAGTTGTTGATCCAATTAAGGACGATGCTATCCATCCGGATCCACCCCGGATCATTGGATGGACCATCGTCCGTGACGTGATGGATCAGGGTGCAGCGCTGAAGGGCCTGCTCCATGAGATCATGCCAACTAGCGTAATTGGTGGAGGAGGAGTCGAGGATGATGTTCACCAATTGGCGAACGTTGAGTACCGCGACTGCCTGCATGTGAAGGCCGGCGACGACCGTGTCTTCGTAGGTCGAAGGAGCTGCAGAGACGGCGGTCTGGATGGGCGAGAAAGATGACGAAGGCACGCGCTGACGGGTTGTAGCAGTCGTCTGCTCCAAGGCGGCAGCCTTGGACTCCTCTTCCGCGAGGAGGAGGCGGGCGGCCAGGACACGGCAACGGGCGGCGACAGCCTGCGCCTCGGCGTCCCCGGCCTCCTTCATGATCGCCTCTAGCCGGGTACGGAGGACAGTCGCCTCTGAGTCATCAGCCATGCTGATCGCACGTGCAGAACACCGGCGGCTGCGGCTAGATATGAGCGGAAGCGAAAAAAATCAGGTTCTGATTACCATGATAGAAGAGAGGTAATGCCTCTAAATTGTGTGTTGTATATTCAAGCCACCATGGGGTACCATATATGGGGAAACCCTAGTGGAGGGGCGGCGGCTAGGGGAAACCCTAGGGGCTGGTGCTCCTATTGCCTTGACTATGGGCTGGGCTACCTCATGCAGGAGACCTCACGCAGGAGGGGCCCAGAAGACTTATAATACTCTAACAAAGAGGTAGCGAAAATATTAGGAGGGGTAGAGGATGTCAGAAATAATATTGTTTGTGTGAGTTGTAATTAGTAGTGTGTGAGTGCATTTGTGATCGGTGCTGCTGGTAGATTAGTGCTGCCGGTAGATTAGTGTGTGCGTGTGCTGGTGTTGCCTGGGCATGCAGGAATTAGTGAAGATGGTCATGTATGCACGCTTAATGGTGAAGCTTCGTGAGGCTCAGTGCTGCATGCAGATGGGAATAGTGGTCGGTGAGGCCAGGTCCTTGCCTGCATGGGAGTAGTGGACGTTAAGGCCTTGCGTACATGGGTGCAGTGGCCGGTGAGGCCAGGTCTTTAATTGGCATGACGTGCATGCATGCAGGTGAGTTCATTGCTTTGAAGCAGTAAGCTCAGCGGCATGCATCGAGTGGTTGCTGGATGAACTGGCATGCAAATCAGAAGGTGTGGTGTGGCTGCTCCGGTTAGCTCGGCAAGTAGTGGCCAGAAAGACCGTTTCCTGCTTTGGCACAAGTGAACCCCGGTGTGTGCAGTGTGCGTGGTACAACGCAGAGAGTGTAGTGAGAAGTGAAGAAAGGTGATTGTGTTAGCACTGGTGTGCAGTGCTGAATTTTCTAGTGTTTTCTCCATCTTCTTCTTCCTTTGGTTCTTCTACTCGTGTGTGTTTTATTGGGAGAGTGCTGGGCCAACATTTGGTACTCAGAGCTTAGGTTAGTGTTGCAGGCATGTCGGTCGATGGTTCAGGAGTCTACACGCCGTTGGGTCGTTGTTTCGGTGGCAACAGCGGAGACAGCAGCCAAGAGCCGGTTGTGAAGGAAGCGGGGGTGACATTACGTTATACCCCATGCTTTCGGAGGACAACTACGGTGTGTGGGCGGTGAAGATTTTATGAAAATCTTCCTGCGTGCCCAAGGTGTGTGGGTGGTCATGGAGGGAAAGCAAGGCATCGACGAGAGGATGGACCAAATCGCTCTCGCCGCCATTGTCCAAGCGGTGTTGGACGCCTTGGTGATGGCCATATCCGAGAAGGAGACGGCGAAGAAGGCGTGGGACGCGCTGAAGGAAATGTGTGTCGGTGAAGATCGCGTCAAGAAGGCTCGCATACAAACTCTCAAGAGAGAGCTTGATGGTATGTACATGGGTGAATCTGAAAAAATTAATGATTTTGCTTTGAAGGTGACCACTATCGTGAACGAGATACGCACTCTCGACACGAAAGTGGAGGATGCGAGCGTTTTTGAGAAGCTCCTGCGTTCTGTCCCCGACAAGTTCCTACCCATTATGAGCACCATAGAGCAATGGGGGATGTGTCAATGATGTCGGTGGCTGAAGTTGTAGGACGCCTACGGGCGTTCGAGGAGTCTTTCAAGGGGCGACAACGCGATGGTGATGTGGAGAAGCTGCTGGTGGCGCATGCGGAGCCACAACTCACGCGTGCCGAGTGGGAGGCTATAGTTGCTAAAGAGAAGCGCAACGACGAGACCTCCGATAGCAACGGCAACAAGAATGGTGAGAAAAAATTTTGCCGCAAGTTTGACAAGTCTAAAATTGATTGTCGTAAATGCGGCGAATATGGTCACTTTGTCGATGAGTGTGATGCGGTGAAGAAAATATCAAACGGTATGGTGCAACTTGCCGTAGCGGACGCCGACTATGAGACGGCGTTGCTGTGAGATTGTGTAGTGGTGAAGAATAAACCAACAAGTTTAGGGGGTGACTGTCAGAAATAATCTTGTTTGTGTGAGTTGTAATTAGTAGTGTGTGAGTGTGTGCGTGTGCTGGTGTTGCCTGGACATGCAGGAATTAGTGAAGGTGGTTCTGTATGCACGCTTAATGGTGAAGCTTCGTGAGGCTCAGTGCTGCATGCAGATGGGAATAGTGGCTGGTGAGGCCAGGTTCTTGCCTCAGGGCCGGCCCTGACTTTTTCGGGGCCGGGGCCAACAAAAAATCTTAGGCCCTCATTGACCGAAACTATAGAAAGATAATTTATTACTTATAACTATATTATAAAATTTTATTACAACTAACCGTGTCACAATAATAAGTTTGATATAAATAACACACTTAGATGAGAGAAAAAATAAGAGAAAATCAACTAGTCTAGAAGTAGTATATGTAGAAAATTAATAAAGACAACGGCAATAAAATGGTGGCATGCAGCCCTGTAGCCTTGAGCAGCTCAGCGATATCACAATCGCAATACACAACCAAAGAGAATAAAGATAGAATTCAACGATTGGCGTCCAGTTCAGAAGAATAGGCGAGGCAACGATGTGGAGCGACTCAACCTCTACCGCTCTGCATGGCCATGAGTATTGTTGGAACTCCCGATTTTTTGTTAGGATGACCATCTAGGTAAAATATACAGACTCAATCCATAATTTCACTGGTTGTTATTCTTGGTTAATTAATTCTTTGTCATATGTCACTTTGATCATATTTGCTTATTTAGTTGTGTAGCGTGATAAAAATTTATCGACTAAATTTAGAGGGGGGCCTTAATTTTTGAGGGCCCGGGGCGGTCGCCCCTTGGGCACTTCCCCAGGGCCAGCCCTGCCTTGCCTGCACGGGAGTAGTGGCCGTTAAGGCCAGGTCCTTGCGTACATGGGTGCAGTGGCCGGTGAGGCCAGGTCTTTAATTGGCATGACGTGCATGCATGCAGGTGAGTTCGTTGCTTTGAAGCAGTCAGCGGCATGCATCGAGTGGTTGCTGGATGAACGGGCATGCAAATCAGAAGGTGTGGTGTGGCTGCTCAGGTTATCTCGGCAAGTAGTGGCCAGAAAGACTGTTTCCTGCGTACGTGCATATGGGACCAGCGCCATATGGGACCAGCGCCTTACTCTAGGCCTATTTAAATATCATGTAACCATTCGTTCTGCTTTGGCAAAGGTGAACCCCGGTGTGTGCAGTGTGCGTGGTACAACGCAGAGAGTGTAGTGAGGAGAAGTGAAGAAAGGTGCTTGTTTTAGCACTGGTGTGAAGTGCTGAATTTTCTAGTGTTTTTCATCTTCTTCTTCCTTTGGTTCTTGTGCTCGTGTGTGTTCCATTGAGAGAGTGCTGGACCAACAAAAAACGATCAAGGTTGACCTAGGAGGAGGCGATAAAACGAGATTTGAAAGATTGGAATGTATCCAGAGACTTAGCTCATGATAGGACCGCATGAAAAGTAGCAATTTATGTGCCAGAATCTTGTCTTTTCCTCTTTTATTTTTTCTTGTTACTCTTATATCTCTTTCTCTCTTTTACTTAATTGATATATATATATATATAATTATTGGGTTTCATGTCTAGCCGACGCCACCATGTTTGGGATAAATGTAACATCCTACACAAAATAGGGGGGGTTTTAAAAAAAAATTAACAAAATTAGAGCCAAACTACCAAAATTCAAAAAAATATAAAGATGAAATAAAACCAAAGGAAACTAGGAGAATAAAAAGAAAAGAGGACAGAAGACAGAATGGGCCAAAAGCCCACTCTCCAGTTTTCTGTTTTTTTTCTTCCCCCGCAGCCCACTCTCTTTTCTTGCCCTAGCAGCCCAGCCCAGCCCACTCCTCTGTTTTATTTTCCTTCACCCACTGACCAGCGGGACCCGCCTGTCAGGCGTCATCCTCCCGTTACCTTCTCCCTCCCGCGGTCCCCTCCTCCTCCTCTTTTCCGCCCCGGTCGCCGACCGCACTGGAGCCAGCGCCAGAGGATTCCAACCGAAAGCAAACTTGTCCCCTCCCCGATTCCCTCGGATCCTCCGCCCTCGCCGCCTATTAAAGCCCCCCCCCCCCCCCCCGAAAACCCTAGCTCGTTATGCTCCCTCTCCCCGCTGCGGCCGGAGCCGAGCAGGCTTCTGTCTCTCCCTCGGTGAGAACCGCGCCACCGTCTTTTCTCCCTTCGTCTCCTCCTCCTCCCTCGCTGGCTAACCGTCGCGCGCCGTCACAGGGACGCCAACTACTCCTCTAGGGGCCCCTCCGACGAGGAACGGCGCAAAACCCCCTCCAGTGAGTTCCCCCGTCTAACCATCCGATTCCTTTGGTTCCTCTCGGTTCCTCCCCGAGCCGGCCTCTCCGACGACCCCGTTCGACCTTAGGACACATCAAGAGCAGAGGAAACGTGAAGGAAACTGCCCCGACGCCGGCTCCGTCGAACGCCGGAGAGAAGCAACTGGATCCCACTCCGCACACCACCGCCGAAGGCACCCGAGCCCCGAAACCACCTCCGGTGAGTCCCCCTAGCCCTCCTCCCTCGTTCCATGCCGCCCGTTAGGGGTTAGTACGCAGGATAGACGTAGATCGGCGAGCTCCGAACGCCCCCATGGCGCGCTGCCGCGGAGACCGTCGCCGGCGGCCGCTTCCGGCCGGGGAAAAACCCCCGCCGTCCGATTGGGAGCCGATGGTCCCGATTAGACCGGAGCGTGCCGGTTCGGGATTTTAAATCCCGGCCGTTGGCGCTCGATCCGATGGCCCACGTTGAATGGACTTTTTCCCGCGGCCCGTTTAGCACTTAGGCCCCCAGGGTTTTCGGTAAAGGGCGAACTAGCCCCTGCAAATTGCTAGCTACCCCCTGAGCTCTCGGTTAATTAGGGAAAATCGCTGTATTTTCTCATTTTAAGCCCCTGCACCCTCCTGATTTACCATATTCGCCCCTAGTCTGTTAGGAAACTTTCCAAATGACCCCTGGATCTCTTGCACATGTGATGTTAGCCCCTGGAATTTAGTGTAAACCCCCTGGTTACTCTGTTTATGCTTTTTAGATCCTTTACTTGTTCTGTTTTCACCCCTAAGTCCCTGTAAAATGTGGCATATAGCAAAAACACCCTGTAGGTGCTAGGAAACTCACGCACCAGTCCTAATTACCTGCTGTAATTTTATTTGAGACCCCTGCAGCCCCTTGTTATCATTTTGAACCCTGTCATATTCTGAAATTAACCTCTCCACCACTAGTACATGCTGGAAACTTACCAAAACACCACTGGGATGTTCTGTTTAGACATTTAGGCCCCAAATAAATCTGTTTTCACCCTTTGGTCCCTGTGTTATTCTGGAAATCTGCAAAATGAACCCCTGCAGGCCCTGTTTTTGCTATCTAGACCCTAGAAAAATTTGTCCTTTTATACCAGCCCACAACACTTGCTGCCATTTGGCAAACAAGCCCCTAGCTAGTCTGTTTTTCATATTTTAAAACTGAAGTAAGGCTGAATTCACATAAAACATCCCAAGGCAAGAGAAATTGGTACTTTAACCCATGTATATATGTTGCACTGTTGTAGAAACCCCCCCCCAGCTAGGTTCTAAAACCCCATTTAAATTTATGTATAGCTGCTGAATATATGTGAGCCCCTTGTAACAAGATAAAGAATTTTACTTAGACCCTAACATGAACATGCACATGGGGTGTAGGAGTTGGGAACTTTTTTGTACGCTTGATATGATAGTTGTTAGAGTGCTTGGATATCTTTGCCTTACTTGTCGTCTCGTTATTTTTCCTTTCCACCCTCGATTGCATGGACGAATCAGCCCCCGAGCCGACGCTGGACCTGCAAGCCCAAGACTTCGACGACCCCGAGCAGCAGCACTTCTCGAGAGGCAAGTGCCCTTGACCATATTTCTCCATTTTTAGGATTTTAGTTAGAAATGCATGCTTTAGGTCTTAATTTGTCCCATGTGTTGGTTGTTTACTAGAATTTCCAAAACATGCCTTGTAGTCGGGATGGGTAGTATAGGGTTTACATTTATGTCATTATTTTCATGCTTAGCCTTGCTTAGATGTCGGGATGGGAGTTATTACATTTAAATTCAATATATCATGATGATTGTGATGATGTGGTGATGTATGTGGGGTATGAGGAGGGTAGAATAGGGATCTAGCAGGCAGGTGGGTTACGGTGGGTGCCGAGTGCACGAGACTCGTGTTTGTGGTTGGTTAGCCTGCGTAGATCCTAAGGACCGATTCGTGAGACCCGTCAACTGGCTTATACAGTGCCAGCACAAGAACTGTTATGGGGCAGTGTGGCCAATTAAGTTGTTCCTATCTTTCCTTGTCTACACCGGAGAGATGTGTGAGTGGCGCAAGAGGGGGCTTCTGCGGCAGAGATTTCAGAGTGCCGCAGCGGTGAAACCTTAGCGGGTGTGCACGGGTTGGGTAGTGCAATGTAAAGGCCTTGTCGTGTACTCCTGGCCACACACCATAGGGAGTGTGAGATGGCGGAAAGGAGTTTCTTGAGTCGCCGACGGGCGATGAAAACACGACTTGTGGGTGAAGGGTACGAACTCTACAGAGTCAAAATTGTCTAGACAACCGTGCTCATGGTCAAGAGCGGGCTGGTAACTCTCTCATGATTAGCGTGGGTTGGTTTGGTGTGGTTTGGGATGGTGGTTGGGATTGAGATCTACAATGATAGTGGAGATCACTTGGAGATATGTTTGGGTTGGGCGGGAGTGTCACTAAATAAATAGGTCGCTTAATAAAACTAAGGAATAGGTTGCGTAGTGCAAGAACCGTGTCTAGCCTTCCTTGATTCTTGCCTCAACATGCATAAACTTTCCTATACTTGCTGAGTACATTATGTACTCAGGCGTTTGCCTCTTTTCTTTTCCGTGCTGCTCAGGACCCGAGGAGGCTGCTGAGGATGACGTGGACGACGGCTTCGACCCCGACGCGCAGTTCTAGGCTGGCGTAGCACCGAATGGCGCCTGTGGAGCCCGTCTTAGATCTTCCGCTGTCATGATGTACTTTTCTTTTGAGCCCATGAGGCATTTATGTACTCGGATGATGTAATCGCCGCACTTGGCTTAATATTAATAATGATACATTGCTCTTTATTATCTCGTGTGTGAAATGACTTGATCCTGGCACACGAGAGAGTACGCTTGGTGTCCGTTGCAGGTACCGGGCGTGACAGAGTGGTATCAGAGCCAAGGCTGTCCCTAGGCCGCGAGCCTAGATAGAAACGGACACGAAAAAGATTTAATTGCAACTTAAAAACTAGTTGCAACTATAGACATGCGTAACATTTGCGTGAGTTTCTATGTTTTACACGACTTACCCCTTTTCTCCCAAGCTCGACTTGTTCAACACATCTATCTTCCTCACTCGTATCTCGTTCAAACCTAGTAGGGACCGTTACCACGGACAATCTGAAACTGTCTAAGGATAGGAGATACCCGACCATGGTAAAGAAGCGTTTAGTTCTGTAGAGACAGGAATCATACGGGTAATGGGTTGATTTGTTGCATAGTTGATTGATGAGTGATGCATGCATATGTACGGTTCTTTTATATAACTATGAGCCTAATAATAAATTTTTCTCTAGATTTTTCAGATTCTAAGATTTGTCGTTGTCTGTAACAGATGGCAGGTAGGGGACGAGGTCGAGGACGAGGTCGAGAGCGTGGAGTGCCCGAGGCCAATGAGCCCCCAGAGTTCCAGGTCCCAGACTAGAACGGGCGAGCGGCTCGACGAGGAGCGGACTACATGACGGTGCAGGACATGCTGGCTTCTCAAAACCAGCTCCTGCAGGGCCTCGTAGCAATTATGGCCCACAACCACCAAGTCCCTCCGCCTCCACCACCGGCACCTGGACCACGGTCCAAGCTGAAAGACTTTCAGAGTACTCAGCCCCCGGTCTTCTCGAGCCCGGTGGAGCCGATGGACGCGGACGATTGGCTGAAGACGATCGACAGCAAGCTGCGGTTGATCCAGTGCGTGGGAGGAGAGTGTGTCTTGTTAGCAGCTCACCAGCTAGCGGGACCCGCGGCAGACTCATGGACAGCTTACACCGCTGCTCACGCCGACCCTGAGGCTATCACTTGGGAGGAGTTCCAGCGCAGCTTCCGTAACCACTTCGTGCCAGCTGGTGAGATCAAGATGAAGCGGCAGCAGTTCCTCGAACTGAGACAGGGCGGCTCGACAATGCGGGAGTACCTCACACGCTTCACGCAGCTGTCCCGCTACGCGCCGGAGGACGTCAGGACTGATGACATGAAGCAGGACTGCTTCGTACGAGGTCTTGATGAGGAGCTGAAGTGTGCCTTATCATCCAGCTACTACGACGATTTTCAGAAGATGGTGGACAAGGCCTTTGTGATGGAGCGACAGATGCCAGAGCTCGAGGCGCACAGGAAGCGCAGGATGAGATGGCAGGGACAGTCTTCGGGCAGCAGCAGCCGCACTCGCCTTGCTCCACCTCTAGCTACGCAGACGGGCCGGTACGTGGGACCGAGTCCGCCTCTGAGATACCCTTCACCAGCTTACAGGCAGCCGTTTCCACAGCCACAGCGCCCGCAGAGCCAGCAAATACAGTAGCGACTAGCTTTCCCACCCCACACAGAAGCGCCTACTCAGCAGGGACAGTTCGTCAGGGCTCTGGGCCCGTGCTACGTGTGTGGAGAGATGGTACACCTTGCCAGCAGATGCCAGAAGAAGAAGCCACCACAGCAGCAGCAGCAGCCGCAGAGTCTCCCGCGTGGTCGAGTGCACCACGTAGCTGTGGAGGAGGCTCAGTTGGCTACGGACGTGGTACTTGGTACGTTCACAGTCGACTCGCACCCCGCTACTATTTTATTTTATTCTGGTGCTACTCACTCTTTTTTTGCCAAGAATTTTATAAAGAAATATGATATGAGGGCAATAGCTATGTCCCATATGCTAGTGGTCACTTCTCCTGGAGGCGAGATCAAAACAAGTCAAGTGTGCCCAAAAGTGAGCATCAAGATAGTGGGAAGGGAGTTCAAGGCAAATCTTATTGTGTTGGAGTCACAAGGCCTGGACGTGATCTTGGGGATGGATTGGTTGGCCAAGTACGGAGGTGTGATCCTTTGTGCCACCAGGACCGTCAGGTTGTCACACCCAGACGGTGTTGTGGTGGAGTACACCTCTCTGCCCCCGCCAGCCGAGAAGATCCACCTTAACCAGCTCGACACTACCGAGGGGACTCGCGTGGTTGGTGAGTTCCCGGACGTTTTTCCAGAGGAGCTACCAGGTATGCCTCCAGACCGCGATATTGAGTTTGCTATAGAACTAGTGCCTGGCACGGCCCCTATATACAAAAGGCCGTATAGGATGGATGCCAAGCAATTAGCAGAGCTCAAGGACCACCTCTGAGAGCTTCTAGACAAGGGCTATATCCATCCTAGCTCCTCTCCTTGGGGAGCCCCGGTCATATTTGTGTCAAAGAAAGATGGAACCCAGAGGTTGTGTGTAGACTACCGAGCCCTCAACGCCTTCACAATCAAAAATAAGTATCCTCTGCCGCGCATCGAGGATCTGTTTGATCAACTTAGAGGGGCGTGTGTGTTCTCAAAGATCGACCTTCGATCGGGCTATCACCAATTGAAGATCCGAGCTTCGGACATTCCGAAGACGGCCTTTGTCACCTGATATGGTCTCTACGAGTGCATGGTCATGTCCTTTGGGTTGACAAATGCTCCTGCTTACTTCATGTACCTTATGAACAAGGTGTTTATGGAGTACTTGGATAAATTTATTGTGGTCTTCATTGATGACATCCTCATATTCTCCAAGAATGAAAAGGAGCATGCAAAACACTTGAGCTTGGTGTTGCAAAAGCTTCGGGAGCACCAGCTATACGCCAAGCTCAGCAAGTGTGTCTTCTGGTTGAAGGAGGTGTCTTTCTTGGGACACGTGATTTCCAAAGGTGGCATATCTGTGGATCCTAGCAAGGTGGCGGATGTGATGAAGTGAAAGGTGCCAGAGAACGTGAGCGAGATCAGAAGCTTCTTGGGATTGGCAGGCTACTACCGACGATTCATTGAAGGATTCTCGAAGATTTCAAAGCCACTCACCAAGTTGCTAGAGAAGGGGAAGACTTTCAAGTGGACGCCCGAGTGCGAAGCAAGCTTTCTAGAGTTGAAGAAGAGGTTGACGAGGGCGCCCGTACTAGTGATGCCTGACATGCAAAAGGAGTTCACCGTTTACTGTGATGCCTCCGGGCAAGGTCTAGGATGCGTGCTCATGCAAGAGGGACGCGTCGTAGCCTATGCCTCTAGGCAGCTTCGTAAGCACGAGCGGAACTACCCGACGCATGACTTGGAGTTAGCCGCCGTGGTTCACGCTCTAAAGCTATGGAGACACTACCTCATGGGAAAGAGGATGGAGATCTACACAGATCATAAAAGCCTCAAGTACATCTTCACACAGCCGGACCTCAACCTCAGACAGCGCAGGTGGCTAGAGCTCATCAACGACTTCGATGTGGGCATCAACTATCACCCTGGAAAGGCGAACGTCGTTGCCGATGCTCTGATCCGGAAAGCACATTGCCACACTTTGACGCTACAGCCCCAGTTGTGCGAGGAGTTTGCAAAACTCAACCTCAGCCTGGTGACAAGCGCAGAAGCAGTGGTAATGGAGGTGGATTCAACCTTGGAGCGTGACATTCGAAAAGGCCAAAAAAATGATGAGAGGATCCAAGAGATCAAGCAATTGATGGAGGAGGGCAATGAATGTGGCCTAGAGGGGGGAGTGAATAGGCCTTACAGAGTTTCCTACACACTTAAAGTAATTGTCAAAAACTTGCTTGACCGGACTAGTCCGGTTGTGTGAGCGGACTAGTCCGGTGTGCCTGAAGTGTGTAGATTGTATAAGTGTTGTGCAGGAGAATTAACTTGTTTAGCAGCGGAAATAAGAACAACGGTTATTTTATTTGAGTTTACAATGTGGGATGTGATTATGCCCGTGAATGAAACTTAGCAATTTAAAATATGAAGTTTAGCAACTAGATGTTCTAATCAACAAAAATAAAGAGGCATGCAAGACACAAATTTTACCGAGGTTCGATCTCACCAAGAGATCTACGTCCTCGTTGAGGAAGCTCACACAGAGCCGGGTCTCTAACCCTTTCCCTCTTCAAGTCACCACACAAGGCCGACTTGACTCCACTAGCACGGGTAATCACCGAGTTTGTGGGGCAACCTCACACGTTGAGGGCTCCCACGAGAATTACAATGAAAAAGCGATCAAATACACTCAAAAAGATTACAATGCAGAATATGAGTGTAGAGAGATCAAACCCCAAGTGCTCACAATGAAGGAACGACGATCTCCCAATCCCAAATCCAAGTGTTTAATTGATTTTCACCTTTTTCGCACCTTAGATGTGTGGGGAGATGTGTTTTTGGGCTCTTGGGACAGGTGGCGGCGCTAGGGTTTAAGTTTCTAGCAGTGTGAGTCGTGTCTCTTTGTTGGAAGGCTGTGGATCACCGATTTATATGGTTTCTAAAAAAGTTATCATTGTAAAACCTAATACCGGACTAGTCCGGTGTATGTTCGGACTTGTCCGGTGCTATGTGAAGTGGGGTTCCAGAAAGTTCAGTGGACTAGTCCTGTCCCATGGACGGACTAGTCCGCAGTCTTCTAAAGAGGACAACAGAAACATGAGCGGACTAGTCCGGTCTAAAAACCAGACTTGTCCGGTGCATTCCAGTAAGTTGATCGGACTAGTCCGGTCCATGAACGGACTAGTCCGGTGTCCAGTGGATTTTAGTTGATTTTTAAACCCCTTTCCCTTACGCAAAGTCATGAGCTCTTGGGATGTGTCTCTCACACACACCCTATACATTTAAATCTACTTTGCTCTTCTAAATTCCACTAAAGTCTTCCTTTTCGGGCACCACTCCATTTTTCACCTTTTTGTGTGCACCGAGCTAGTTCACTTTGTTTGTCCTGCAATCATTTCATTAGGATCCCATATGCTTGTCATCAATTCCCCAAAACCCACAAGGGATACCCTAGATGCACTTTCAATCTCCCCTTTTTTGGTGATTGATGACAACCATTTGAGATATCACAATTAAGAAGAAAAAAATTGATTTTTCATAAAGTGTGCATATATGAGAATAATGAATAACTAACAAGAAAAACTTCTCTCATATACGCACACCTTATGGTGGGTTGCCTAACAAAGTGTGTGATCAACCAAAATGTGATGAACGAGGATAAAAGATAACAACCATAGATGTAAGCATCACAATACTATGAAGCATCACACATAAGGTAAATAGTCAAATTACAATAGTTTTAAAAATAAGTACAAGTCCTCGATCACAAGTCCTTAATAACTTATCCTAGATAATCTCTCCCCCTTTGGCATCAAGGCACCAAAAAGGAAAAAATCGAGCGGAATCACTCATCGCCATTCCCACTTTCACTCTCAGTCCTATCTTCATCTTCCTATTCACCTTGATCTTCATCATCTTGACCATGTAGAGGGTTAGCAGCTGAACCACCACCAAACCCAAGTGAGCTCAACTCTTGGTCAGTGAAAGTTGGCATTTTAGTGAAGTCTTCAGCTAAGTCCTCAGAAACCTCAAGTGACCCTTGTGGCTCAATTTCCAGTTTGGCACAGATGGCCTGGATGTTGGCTTTTACATATCTTTGATGCTTCTTCCTGGCCAATATCTCTTCATCTTGCTTAACTTCAACTTTGCGGCAAGAGGAAAAGATAGAAGATAGCATCTTGAAGATGCCACTTGAGGATTCCCGAGTAGATGAGGTTGCATGAGTGGTAGCTGCAGCCTCAGATCTTGTCTCCTCTTGAGCTCTCTTGGACCTTCTTTCTTCTCCGGGTGAGACAGGAGCAGAAGGAGCAGAATATATAGTGGGCTTTTGGGGTCTAAGTCTAGTGTGAGGCACATCCTTTACGAACTCCAGTCCTGTCACTTTTTCAATCATGAACATTATGTAGGGTGCATAGCCACAAGACCGGATGGGATTGATAGAGATATTGACAATGTCATTGTAAATGTACTCAAACACATTGAATTTCCTCTTCTTGCTTATGACCTTCATCAAGGTTCTGAGGGTGCCCTGAACAGTCCCTGCATCTCCCTCTTTGGGAGCTATAGTCTTCCTCAATATCCGATTGAGAACTACAAAGAAAGGCTTCATGTATTTAGTGGTTGGAGGCTTGAATGGCATTCATGTATCATAGAGAAAGTCCAGCTGATCTTTCTCCAGTGGTTTCAGGTTGTGAATCACAAGTTCATTGTCCAAAGTATGCTCAAGATGAAGGATTCTTGCAAATTCTTCATAGGTGACACTGTATTGAGACCCATGTGTCATCCAAATCATCTTGTCGTTGTCATCACGAGCGAAGTAGAGAGTAGAGTAGAATTGCGTGATGACTTCATCATTCCAGTCACACTGAAAGGAGAATAGTTCTTTTAGCCCGTGAAGCTCGAGGGCTGTCACAACCTCCTGATAAGCTTGACATCTCTTGGACTGAAGATAATCAATATCAACCCACTGACTTTCAACAACTGGATGCTTCATCTTCCGTACACATGTTCATAGTAGTCAGCATGAAAATTACTCCAAAATCTGGGGTCAGCTGACTCTCTGGGCTGATTATACACTTCTACTTTTCTGAACTTATCAGCTAGTTCACCCCCTTTTCCAGTGTAATCATTATTTGAAGGTTGCCTATTGCGATGAATGGGATTTTTCATTTTCAGAGGCCCAATGGGGCCACTAGCAAGCCCCTTTCCTTTATTGGGAGCTCTCTTAGGTCCCGAGGAGCTCTCGGCAATAGCCTTTCCTCGAGGCTTCTTCACAATAACCTTCCTCTTCTTAGGTAAATTTTCATCGAAAAATGGAGAGTGGACATTGCATCATGTCTTTTCTTCATCACTCCCTCCTTGGCTCTCCTCACTCTTTCACGTTGAACCTCTTCATCAAGGTGGAAAGAGCTGTCATCTGAGCCTGAAGACATGGTGCCTGATAAGGAGTTCAAGGATTAGATACGAATGGACTCATTTTTGACTTCAAATAGGAATGTAGGGGTTCAACTGTCAGAGACCGGACTTGTCCGGTTTCAGAGTGCGGACTTGTCCGGTGTACCGGACTTGTCCGCATCTGTGCGTCGGACTAGTCCGGCCTGGCATAAGAACCCTAACGTTTCCATTTGAATCAAATCTCCTATCTAGAGACACAAAGGTAGGAAAGTGGTAGGAATGCATCTATAGAGGCAATGTACATCCTTTTGAAATCAAAGGAAACGAGCTAGAACTAGAAAAGTTTGAGAGTTAGGTTTTAGGGGGGAATTTACCAAGAATTGAAGATCCGCGTTGAAGGAGCAAGAATCTATCCGGATGAGTCCGGAGAGTAGAATCCACTCGTCGAGGAGAGGCTTTTCCACGGAGAAAACTTCGAGTTTGAGGGCTCAACCCGAAAATCACTTTGGGAGCTAGGGTTTAGGAGAGGGGGGTGAGACAAAATGTTTATGAGTGCAGAAGGAGGGGTCTAGGCCGGCCAAATGCTTACATATGCGACTGACCAGACTAGTCCGGTCATGGTAGCGGACTAGTCCAGTGCCCCTGAGTTAACCTAACTATGTCGTCTGTCCGGACTAGTCCGGTCGACAACCGGACAAGTCCGATTCCAACAGACTTGATGCAGATAGTAAAGTTTAGAAGTGATCCAAGGACACTAATTTTTGCAAATAATCTTGGTAATTACGACCAGTAGGCAAACAACAATCAAACAATGGTCATATTTCGCAAGATTTCTTCATTAAAATAGTTTTCTTAGAAGAAAAAGAGATGAGGAGCAGTTTTTATAATAAAATGTAACATTTGAGGTTGCAACCAGGTATGCAACATTTCAAGCCACGTTTCGAGAGTCAAGAATATTAAGTTCATTTCTTAGCTCACAAAACCTTTTCTCATCTAATGGTTTGGTAAAGATATTTGCTAGTTGTTTTTCAGTTCTAACATGTAAAATTTCAATGTCACCTTTTAATGAATGATCTCTAAGAAAGTGATGACGAATATCTATGTGCTTAGTTCTTGAGTGCTCTACTGGGTTGTGTGCAATTTTTATAGCGCTTTCATTATCACATAGAAGCGGAATATGATTTAGATTATAGCCATAGTCTCTAAGAGTCTGTCGCATCCAAAGTAGTTGTGCACAACAACTACCAGCTGCAACATACTCTGCTTCCGCTGTTGAAAGAGCAATAGAGTTTTGTTTTTTAGATGACCAAGAAACTAGGGATCTGCCAAGAAATTGACAAGTTCCTGAAGTGCTCTTTCTATCGACTTTGCATCCTGCATAGTCGGCATCGGAATAACCTATCAAGTTAAACTTGGATCCTTTGGGATACCAAAGGCCCAGGTTAGGTGTGTGCACAAGATACCTTAGGATTCTTTTTACAGCTATTAAGTGACACTCTTTAGGTGCGGCTTGAAACCTTGCACACATGCATACGCTAAGCATAATATCTGGCCTGGATGCACATAAGTAAAGTAAGGAGCCTATCATTGACCTGTATACCTTTTGGTCCACATTTGGATCTTCTTCATTGAGGTCGAGATGTCCGTTGATTGCCACGGGTGTCTTGATGGGCTTGGCTTTGTCCATATTGAATTTCTTGAGGATGTCCTATGTGTATTTGGTTTGGCTTATAAATGTGCCTTCTCTCAGTTGCTTCACTTGGAATCCCAAGAAGAACTTCAATTCGCCCATCATCGACATCTCGAACCTATCTGTCATAATTTTGCTAAATTCCTCACAGAAAGACTTGTTAGTGGATCCAAAGATAATATCATCAATGTAAATTTGACATACAAATAGATGATCATCAAAATGTTTAGTAAAGAGTGTATAGTCAGCTTTACCAATTTTAAATCCATTTTGAGTTAAAAAATCTCTAAGGCACTCATACCAAGCTCGAGGAGCTTGTTTGAGGCCATAGAGAGCCTTACGCAATTTATAGACGTGGTTAGGATACTCTTGGTCTTCGAATCCTGGTGGCTGCTTCACATAAACTTCCTCCTTTATCGAACCGTTGAGGAAGGCACTTTTGACGTCCATTTGATACAACTTAAAATTATGGTGAGTAGCATATGCCAATAAAATACGAATGGACTCAAGTCTAGCTACGGGACGAAGGTTTCGTCGAAGTCCAAACCTTCGACCTGAGAATAACCCTTGGCCACCAGCCTCGCTTTATTTCTTGTTACTACTCCATGTTCATCTTGCTTGTTCCGAAAGACCCATTTGGTTCCAACGATGTTCGCCCTTGGTCTTTCCACCAGCTCCCACACTTCATTTCTTTTGAAGTTGTTCAATTCTTCTTGCATTGCAATCACCCAGTCTGGATCCCTTAAGGCCCCATCTACCCTGTATGGTTCCAGAAAAGAGACAAAAGAATAGTATTCACAGAAATTTGCAACGTGAGATCTAGTAGTTACTCCCTTAGCAATATCACCAATGATATTGTTGATAGGATGGTCTCTTTGCACACTCTGATGTACTCTTGGGTGAGGAACTTGTGTAGCTGCTTGTTCTTCATCATCTTCATGTTCATTGTCTCCTCCTAGATCATTGCTTCCATGATTATATTGATCTTCTTGATCGTACTCCACTTGATCTTGTGTAAAAGCTCCCCCTTGATCATTGCTTCCTTGTTGAGGTTCACCTTGTGCATTTGAGTCTTGCGTTTGCTCTTGTGGTAGAATATCACCAAGTGCCATTTTCTTCAGCGCTTCACATGGAGCTTCCTCTTTATCTAGCATACACTTATCGACTTGCTCCACTTGTGAGCCGTTAGTTTTATCGAACACTACGTCACGTGCTACTTCAACAAGGTCGGACACCTTGTTGAAGACACGATAGACGTAGGCATTCGATTCATACCTGAGCAAGAACCCTTCATCGGACTTCGAAGCGAACTTCGAAGCCCTCGGTTTCTTGTTCAGAATAAAACATCTACAACCAAAAACTTTGAAATAAGAAACATTAGGCTTTTTACCGGTAAGGAGCTCATATGGAGTTTTCTTCAGTAGTCGGTGAAGGTACAGTCGATTTGTGGCATGACAAGCAGTGTTCACCGCTTCTGCCCAAAATCGATCTGATGTCTTGTATTCGTCCAACATTGTTCTTGCCATTTCAATCAATGTTCTGTTCTTCCTTTCGGCCACCCCGTTTTGTTGAGGAGAGTAGGGTGCCGAAAACTCATGCTTTATTCCTTCTTCATCGAGATACTCTTCAACTTGTGTATTCTTGAATTCTGTCCCAATGTCACTTCTGATGTTCTTCACGGTTGACGAGAATTCGTTCTGGGCTCTTTTCAGGAACTCCTTGAGGATTCCCTGAGTTTTTGATTTATCATACAAGAAAAATACCCAGGTAAATCTTGAAAAATCATCAACAATTACTAAACTGTATTTGTTACCGCCAATACTTATGTAAGCAATTGGACCAAATAGATCCATATGAAGAAGTTCCAGTGGTCTTGTAGTGGTCATTATGTTCTTGGCGGGGTGTGGTGCTCCGACTTGTTTTCCCGCCTGGCAAGCGTTGCACGACCTGTCTTTCTCAAAAACCACATCCTTTAGACCTTGGATGTGACCACCGTTTAGAAGTTTCTGCAGATTTCTCATCCCAACATGGGCTAGCCGTCTATGCCACAGCCATCCCATGTTGGTTTTAGCAACCAAGCAAGTGTTGGTTCGGCTTTATCTTTGTTGAAATCAACAAGATAAAGCTTTCCCTTCAACATTCCCTTGAATGCAATCGAGCCATCGCTTATTCTAAAACGGTCACACCCTCATTTGTGAATAAACAGTTATAACCTTTGTCGCATAGTTGAGATATTGAAAAAAGGTTATAATCTAGGGAGTCTACATGTAAAACATTAGATAAAGTGTGTTGAGGAGATATTTCAGTGTTACCGCTACCAAGGACCTTTCCTTGGCTGTTGTCTCCAAAGTATATGCCTTCACTTGGATCCTCGTTGTACACGTACTCCACAAACATATCTCTCTCTCTCCGGTCATGTGATTTGTGCATCCGCTATCTAGCACCCCACATAGATCCACCGGAGGAGTAAGCCTGCAAAACAGAATTATTCCTTAGTTTTAGGTACCCAAGCTTGCTTGGGTCCTCTCAGGTTAATCACAAGAGTCTTGGGCACCCACACACAAGTTTTTGAGTTCCTGTGGCGTGGCCCTGTGTATTTAGCAATAACTTTTCCATATTTGTTTTTCATAAGAACATAGGAAGCATCAAATGTACGAAACAATATTTATAAATCAGATTCATGTGATTTTTCCTTAACAAAGGTGATTCTTTTCTTTGCATGATTAAGAGTGGATATGTGTTTATTCCTGTCAAACCCAAGACCATTTTTGACGTTGGAAGGTCTAGTGACCATATATGCACTACGTGCATATTTGATCTTCTCCTTATCAAAGATGTCGTTTTGGGAAGGATGCATATCATGAGAAGTTAAAGTATTAGAAATGATATTTTTGTTACTAGAGCATGTGCAGGTTCCAATTGTTGTCGAACTCATATCTTTGGAGGAAGAGCTCTTGGAGGAAGATGAGTCACTTTGCTTTAGCGACTCAACTTGCACCTCAAGGATCTTGTTAACTCTTGACAAGTTAGCAAGCTCATCCTTGATTGCAATATGTGAGTCCTCTAGCTTTGAGTAAGTCTCCTTACTCAAGGCTAGCTCAAACTCAAGTGACTTGTTCTTCTCTCTTTCAAGCTCAAGAAGTTTTTTAACCTCTTGATATCTCTTCCTTTCACGGATGAGCATATCTTCTTGTCGGTTGACAAGTTCCTCCTTTTCAAAGATTTCGTTCGACAACATTTTCATTTTCTTTAAAGCAATTTTACTTAATCCTCTAAACATTTCTTCATTATCACTAGAGCTATCAAAGTCATCAATGGAGGTATTTAACGCAGGAGGAGTAAGTCGAACCTTTTTCTTGCCTTCTTTAGCCATAAGGCAAGTATGGTTGTTCATATCCCGTCCTCCCATGTTTGGGAAGAGTGTAGCTCTCATGGTGGGTTTCTTAATGGCAATGGTGGCCATCTCCTCTTCTTCATCGGAGGAGGACTCATCGTTTGAGTCCCACTCCTTGCCAATGTGAGCCTGATGAGCTTGTCTCCTTTTTCTGAAATTTTTCTTCTCATGTGCTTTTGTTTCCTTCTTCTTCTTGTTTTCTTCATAAGTACAGTCCACCATGAAGTGACCGTACTCTCCACAATTATAGCAAGTACGTTGAGCCTTGGATTTTCCTTTATCCTTGCTTTTCCCTTCATTTTAGTTGTTGCTATGTCTTCTCCTCATCATGCGCTTGAACTTTTTGATAAAGAGTACCATTTCCTCGTCATCTAGATCGGTACTTACGTCGCTTGTATCTCCGTCATCTTGGTCTTCACGGGTTTCTTTGAGTTTGGGTCTGCACGTTGCTTTGAGAGCAACTTCTTTCTTTTTGGAAGAGGTAAGCTCGGCTAAGTCTTTGGCGTATTGAGCCTCCTTCTCCATCATTTCATGATTTATGATCTTCCCCAATAACTCATCGGGAGTCATTTTGTGAAACCCGGGGCTTTCTCTAATCATTGAGCAAAGTGTGACATTTCTTGGCATGAAGGCTCTAATCATCCTTTTGACCACCTCGTGATCAGTCCATTTCTTACATCCATAGGCACAGATTTTGTTGATGAGTGCCTTCATCCGGTTGTACATGTCTTGAGGTGATTCGTCTTCTTCAATAGCAAATCTCCCCAACTCTCCTTCAAGCATCTCAATTTTGGCTTCACGTACAGACCTATTTCCTTTATGAGTGGTTTTGAGTGTATCCTAGATTTCTTTTACACTCTCTAGTCCATCGATCTTGGTGAATTCTTCTCTGCTTAGTGACGATGTGATTACTACAACGGCTTGTGCATTTCTGTGAATCTCTTGTTCTTGTTCCGGAGTGAGTTCTTCATCCGTGTCTGGGATATCTATTCCTGTGCAGACAATATGCCAATGGCTGGGATTCAAGGATATTAGATGCATTTTCATGTTGTACTTCCACATGGTATAGTCACTTCCGTCAAACTGTGGGAGCCTTCCCATAGGAATGGAGAGATAGTGATTATTTGAATTGAGACGGTTATAGTTGTAAGGATATCGGGAGTAGTCGTGATGACCACTCCCCATCGTATTTTCTTCCTCTTTTCCCTTTTGTGCCATTAATTTCTTTCTCAGTAGTGCCTTTAGCTGTCTCACTTCTTCATCGTTATATGGACTTTCTTTCAGCACATCGAAGGCTTTGGCTTCTTGCTCCTCATCGTTGATGTTCGTCTTCGGGATATCGTTGTTCTTCTCAGAGGCCATTGATCACTCCGAGATGTGAGTCTCGTTGATGGAGAACTTGGCTCTGATACCAATTGAATGTGGCCTAGAGGGGGGTGAATAGACCTTACAGAGTTTCCTGCACACTTAAAGTAATTGTCAAAAACTTGCTTGATCGGACTAGTCTGGTTGTGTGAGCGGACTAGTCCGGTGTGCCTGAAGTGTGTAGATTGTATAAGTGTTGTGCAAGAGAATTAACTTGTTTAGCAGCGGAAATAAAAACAACAGTTATTTTATTTGAGTTTACAATGTGGGGTGTGATTATGCCCGTGAATGAAACTTAGCAATTTAAAATATGAAGTTTAGCAACTAGATGTTCTAATCAACAAAAATAAAGAGGCATGCAAGACACAAATTTTACCGAGGTTCGATCTCACCAAGAAATCTACGTCCTCATTGAGGAAGCTCACACAGAGTCGGGTCTCTAACCCTTTCCCTCTTCAAGTCACCACACAAGGCCGACTTGACTCCACTAGCACGGGTAATCACCGAGTTTGTGGGGCAACCTTACACGTTGAGGGCTCCCACGAGAATTACAATGAAAAAGCGATCAAATACACTCAAAAAGGTTACAATGCAGAATATGAGTGTAGAGAGATCAAACCCCAAGAGCTCACAACAAAGGAACGACGATCTCTCAATCCCAAATCCAAGTGTTTAATTGATTTTCACCTTTTTCGCACCTTAGATGTGTGGGGAGATGTGTTTTTGGGCTCTTGGGACAGGTGGCGGCGCTAGGGTTTGAGTTTCTAGCAGTGTGAGTCATGTCTCTTTGTTGGAAGGTCGTGGATCACCAATTTATATGGTTTCCAAAAAAGTTATCGTTGTAAAACCTAATACCGGACTAGTCCGGTGTATGTTCGGACTTGTCCGGTGCTATGTGAAGTGGGGTTCTAGAAAGTTCAGCGGACTAGTCCTGTCCCATGGACGGACTAGTCCGCAGTCTTCTAAAGAGGACAACTGAAACATGAGCGGACTAGTCCGATCTAAAAACCGGACTTGTCCGGTGCATTTCAGTAAGCTGACCGGACTAGTCCGGTCCATGAACGGACTAGTCCGGTGTCTAGTGGATTTTAGTTGATTTTTAAACCCCTTTCCCTTATGCAAAGTCATGAGCTCTTGGGATGTGTCTCTCACACACACCGTATACATTTAAATCTACTTTGCTCTTCTAAATTCCACTAAAATCTTCCTTTTCGGGCACCACTCAATTTTTCACCCTTTTGTGTGCACCGAGCTAATTCACTTTGTTTGTCCTGCAATCATTTCATTAGGATCTCATATGCTTGTCATCAATTCTCCAAAACCCACAAGGGATACCCTAGATGCACTTTGAGACAAGGCTCCAGATTACAGGATGGATGAGCAAGGAACGTTGTGGCTTGGCAAGAGCATCTGCGTGCCTGACATTCAGGCCATTCGGCAGACGATCTTGAGGGAAGCACATGACTTAGAGTACTCCATTCACCCTGGGAGTACCAAAATGTATCAAGATCTCAAAGACCGCTACTGGTGGCATGGCATGAAACGTGACGTAGCAGAGTACGTAGCCCTGTGTGACACGTGCCAGCTCGTCAAGGCGGAGCATCAAAGGCCTGCCGGACTGCTTCAGCCGCTCAAGATACCAGAGTGGAAATGGGAGGAAATCAGCATGAATTTCATTGTGGGACTGCCCAGGACCTAGTCAGGTTACGACTCCATATGGGTGGTTGTAGACCGCCTAACCAAGGTGGCTCACTTCATCCCCGTGAAGGAGAAGTACAAGGGGGCAAAATTGGCTGAGTTGTACATGTCCCGAATTGTGTGCTACCACGGGGTTCCGAAGAAAATCGTTTCAGATCGTGGCACACAATTCACTTCAAGGTTCTGGCAACAGTTGCAAAAATCCTTGGGAACACAACTGAACTTTAGCTCAGCATATCACCCCCAGACAGATGGACAAACGGAAAGAACCAACCAAATTCTGGAGGATATGTTGAGAGCTTGTGCCCTGAAAAACAACCAAAGTTGGGACAAGTATCTGCGCTATGCGGAGTTCTCCTACAACAATAGCTACCAAGCAAGCTTGAAGATGTCACCCTTCGAGGCCCTGTATGGTAGGAAGTGTAGGACTCCCTTGTTCTGGGATGAGGTAGGTGAAGGACAAGTCTTTGGCCCGGATGTGCTCAGGATTGCCAAGGAAAAAGTGTGTGAGATCTGCAAGAACCTAAAAACTGCACAATCGAGGCAGAAAAGTTATGCAGACACACGCCGGCGAGAGTTGACCTTTGAGGAGGGAGACTATGTGTACCTCAAGGTGTTCCCCATTCGAGGTCTCCGTCGTTTCAAAGTGAAGGACAAGCTAGCACCCCTGTACATAGGACCCTTCAGGGTGGTGAGTAGAAGAGGAGAGGTTGCTTACCAACTTGAGTTGCCTCCTCGTCTATCAGACGTGCACGACGTGTTCCACGTCTCACAGTTGAAAAAGTGCCTGAGAGCACCCGAGGAGCAACTACCCCTGGATGATATCAACGTGGAAGAAGATCTCTCCTACACTGAATGCCCCGTTAAAATTCTCGAGAGGTCAGAAAGAATTACCAGGTACAAGAGGATTCCGATGTGCAAGGTACAATGGGAGCACCACTCCGAAAGAGAGGCTACGTGGGAGCGAGAAGAAGATATCAAAGCAAATTATCCGCATCTCTTCAAGTAAGTCACTTCAAATCTCGGGACGAGATTTCTTTTGAGGGGGGAGTGTTGTAACATCCTACACAAAATAGGGGGGATTTTAATTTTTTTTACAAAATTAGAGCCAAACTACCAAAATTCAAAAAAATATAAAGATGAAATAAAACCAAAGGAAACTAGGAGAATAAAAAGAAAAGAGGACAGAAGACAGAATGGGCCAAAAGCCCACTGTCCAGTTTTCTGTTTTTTTCTTCCCCCGCAGCCCATTCTCTTTTCTTGCCCTAGCAGCCCAGCCCAACCCACACCTCTGTTTTATTTTCCTTCACCCACTGACCAGCGGGACCCGCCTGTCAGGCGTCATCCTCCTGTTACCTTCTCCCTCCCGCGGTCCCCTCCTCCTCCTCTTTTCCACCCCGGTCGCCGACCGCACTGGAGCCAGCGCCAGAGGATTCCAACCAAAAGCAAACTTGGTCCCTCCCCGATTCCCTTGGATCCTCCGCCCTCGCCGCCTATTAAAGCCCCCCCCCCCTCAAAAACCCTCGCTCGTTTTGCTCCCTCTCCCCGCCGCGGCCGGAGCCGAGCAGGCTTCTGTCTCTCCGTTGGTGAGAACCGCGCCACCGTCTTTTCTCCCTTCGTCTCCTCCTCCTCCCTCGCTGGCTAATCGTCGCGCATCGTCACAGGGACGCCAGCTACTCCTCTAGGGGCCCCTCCGATGAGGAACGGCGCAAAACCTCCTCCGGTGAGTTCCCCCGTCTAACCATCCGATTCCTTTGGTTCCTCTCGGTTCCTCCCCGAGCCGGCCTCACCGACGACCCCGTTCGACCTTAGGACACATCAAGAGCAGAGGAAACGTGAAGGAAACCGCCCCGAAGCCGGCTCCGTCGAACGCCGGAGAGCAGAAACCGGATCCCACTCCGCACACCACCGCCGAAGGCACCCGAGCCCCGAAACCACCTCCGGTGAGTCCCCCTAGCCCTCCTCCCTCGTTCCATGCCGCCCGTTAGGGTTTAGTACGTAGGATAGATGTAGATCGGCGAGCTCCGAACGCCCCCATGGCGCGCTGCCGTGGAGACGGTCGCGGGCGGCCGCTTCCGGCCGGGGAAAAACCCCCGCCGTCCAATCGGGAGCCGACGGCCCCGATTAGACCGGAGCGTGCCGATTCGGGATTTTAAATCCCGACCGTTGGCGCTCGATCCGACGGCCCACGTTGAATGGACTTTTTCCCGCGGCCCATTTAGCGCTTAGGCCCCCGGGGTTTTCGGTAAAGGGCGAACTAGCCCCTGCAAATTGCTAGCTACCCCCTTTGCTCTCGGTTAATTAGGGAAAATTGCTGTATTTTCTCATTTTAAGCCCCTGCACCCCCCTGATTTACCATATTCGCCCCTAGTCTGTTAGGAAACTTTCCAAATGACCCCTGGATCTCTTGCACATGTGATGTTAGCCCCTGGAATTTAGTGTAAACCCCCTGGTTACTCTGTTTATGCTTTTTAGATCCTTTACTTGTTCTGTTTTCACCCCTAAGTCCCTGTAAAATGTGGCATATAGCAAAAACACCCCTGTAGGTGCTAGGAAACTCATGCACCAGTCCTAATTACCTGCTGTAATTTTATTTGAGACCCTGCAGCCCCTTGTTATCATTTTGAACCCTGTCATATTCTGAAATTAACCTCTCCACCACTAGTACATGCTGGAAACTTACCAAAACACCCCTGGGATGTTCTGTTTAGACATTTAGGCCCCAAATAAATCTGTTTTCACCCTTTGGTCCCTGTGTTATTCTGGAAATCTGCAAAATGAACCCCTGCAGGCCCTGTTTTTGCTATCTAGACCCTAGAAAAATTTGTCCTTTTATACCAGCCCACAACACTTGCTGCCATTTGGCAAACAAGCCCCTAGCTAGTCTGTTTTTCATATTTTAAAACTGAAGTAAGGCTGAATTCACATAAAACATCCCAAGGCAAGAGAAATTGGTACTTTAACCCATGTATATATGTTGCACTGTTGTAGAAACCCCCCCCAGCTAGGTTCTAAAACCTCATTTAAATCTATGTATAGCTGCTGAATATATGTGAGCCCTTGTAACAAGATAAAGAATTTTACTTAGACCCTAACATGAACATGCACATGGGGTGTAGGAGTTCGGAACTATTTTGTACGCTTGATATGATAGTTGTTAGAGTGCTTGGATATCTTTGCCTTACTTGTCGTCTCGTTATTTTTCCTTTCCACCCTCGATGGCATGGACGAATCAGCCCCCGAGCCGACGCTGGACCTGCAAGCCCAAGACTTCGACGACCCCGAGCAGCAGCACTTCTCGAGAGGCAAGTGCCATTGACCATATTTCTCCATTTTTAGGATTTTAGTTAGAAATGCATGCTTTAGGTCTTAATTTGAATCCCATGTGTTGGTTGTTTACTAGAATTTCCAAAACATGCCTTGTAGTCGGGATGGGTAGTATAGGGTTTACATTTATGTCATTATTTTCATGCTTAGCCTTGCTTAGATGTCGGGATGGGAGTTATTACATTTAAATTCAATATATCATGATGATTGTGATGATGTGGTGATGTATGTGGGGTATGAGGAGGGTAGAATAGGGATCTAGCAGGCAGGTGGGTTACGGTGGGTGCCGAGTGCACGAGACTCGGGTTTGTGGTTGGTTAGCCTGCGTAGATTCTAAGGACCGGTTCGTGAGACCCGTCAACTGGCTTATACAGTGCCACCACAAGAACTGTTATGGGGCAGTGTGGCCCAATTAAGTTGTTCCTATCTTTCCTTGTGTACACCAGAGAGATGTGTGAGTGGTGCAAGAGGGGGCTTCTGCGGCAGAGGTTTCAGAGTGCCACAGCGGTGAAACCTTAGCGGGTGTGCACGGGTTGGGTAGTGCAATGTAAAGGCCTTGTCGTGTACTCCTGGCCACACAACATAGGGAGTGTGAGATGGCGGAAAGGAGTTTCTTGAGTCGCCGACGGACGATGAAAACACGACTTGTGGGTAAAGGGTACGAACTCTGCAGAGTCAAAACTGTTTAGACAGCCGTGCTCACAGTCAAGAGCGGGCTAGTAACTCTCTCATGATTAGCGTGGGTTGGTTTGGTGTGGTTTGGGATGGTGGTTGGGATTGAGATCTACAGTGATAGTGGAGATCACTTGGAGATATGTTTGGGTTGGGCGGGAGTGTCACTAAATAAATAGGTCGCTTAATAAAACTAAGGAACGGGTTGCGTAGTGCAAGAACCGTGTCTAGCCTTCCTTGATTCTTGCCTCAACATGCATAAACTTTCCCACACTTGCTGAGTACATTATGTACTCAGGCATTTGCCTCTTTTCTTTTCCGTGTTGCTCAGGACCCGAGGAGGCTGCTGAGGATGACGTGGACGACGGCTTCGACCCCGACGTGCAGTTCTAGGCTGGCGTACCGCCGGACGGAGCCTGTGGAGTCCGTCTTAGATCTTCCGCTGTCATGATGTACTTTTCTTTTGAGCCCATGAGGCATTTATGTACTCGGATGATGTAATCGCCAACTTGGCTTAATATTAATAATGATACATTACTCTTTATTATCTCGTGTGTGAAATGACTTGATCCTGGCACACGCGAGAGTACGCTTGGTGTCCGTTGCAGGTACCGGGCGTGACAATAAAGGTTTGGTTGTTGTTGTTGTTGTTGTTGTTGTATGCATGCAAGACAACCAGTGTTACATAAACAGTTTGTTGTTTCTTGCCATGTCAGATAAGGAATAATGCACCTCTCAACTAGGATATCAGAAGGCGTTGCCCATGAAGCGGATTCAACATTGAATACTCACTTTTACTAAAATCTTGATTCAGTCACTTCTCAAATTAAAGTAAAAGCTTGATTTAGCTCTCGTAATTATGGCGCACAACTGTTACCTTCATTTGGAAGTCGGACTTTTGGACTGTGAAAAATAGACTTCATTTATTAGTAAATATTTCATCATCTTAATGAGATTGTTATAGTTTGTATATCTTCTAGTTTGGAATGCTTTAGAAATCACATCATAATTGTTTGTTCTTTTCAATGTTACAATCTCAGGACTTTAGACATGCCACCTACCGTTTCTGATCACAACTGCAGAAGTTTTGCTTAGTCTGAAATTTGGTAGTACTCTTTTCTGCTTCCAACAGATAACTTTCACAATGGTGGTTTATCTGTCACTCATACTAACATATATGGGACAAGCAGCTTACATTTCACGGCATCACAATTTTGGGAGCAACGATCATATTGAATTTTACGTTTCAGTGCCAGGTCATGACATGCTTCATGTTATTGGTCATTGTCCTATGCTGGAACAAGAATATTGTGCTTGCTCCTGCCTTTCTTCTTTTCTTTGGTGCAATTGAAGCGGTTTACTTCTCAGTGACACTTTTGAAGTTCCACGAAGGGGCTTGGGTATCACCCTTTCCCTCATTTTCTTGATGGTGATGTGCGTGTGGCACTATGGCAGCACAAAAAAGTATAAGTTTGTCAAGGTCTCAATAAGTTGGCTCTTAAATTTAGGCCCTTCACTGGGCATTGTTCGAGTCCGAGGCATTGGTTTGATACATACGGAGCTGGTATCTGGGATCCCTGCCGTTTTCTCCCACTTTGTCACCAACCTTCCAGCATTTCATCAGGTATCTTGTAATATTTTTCGTGTTTTTTGACAAGCGTGGCTCTAATATCCAAGATATATTCTATTATGCTGAATAATCTTTCATACTAAACCAGTCCATATGTCTCTTAACCTCAATGATTCCAGATTCTGATCTTTCTATGTGTTCAGTATCTGTACCTCATGTCCAACCAGAGGAACGATTTTTGGTCGGCCGAATTGGCCTGAAGCAATACAGGCTTTACCAGGTAGTAGTCCGGTACGGGTACCGGGATGTGCAGCAGGACACCCTGGAGTTTGAGAAGGACCTAGTGAGCAGCATTGCAGAGTTCATCCGATCTGGGGACTCTGACAAGAATGGTCATCAAGAAGGGGCAGAGAGTCCCTATGAGATGTTGTCAATCGTCAGTAAAGGCCTACCTTTTCAGGACGAGGATGCTGCATCGACTCATAAGGAGACTAAGTTGAACACATTATCATCCAAGTCGAAGAGGGTGAGGTTTGTGCTTCCAAAAAACGTGCGGGTCGACAATGAGGTGCGTTCTGAGCTGCAGGAGCTGTCTGAGGCAAGAGGGGCAGGCAAGTCCTTCATAAATGGGACGCTCGCATGTGAAGGCAAAAACCGGATCTAGTCTGATAAAGCGAATCGCGATAAACCTCATCTACGAGTTCCTGACGAGGAATAGCCGAGGCCCCGCCCACGCAGCAAATGTACCACATGTTTCACTCATTCAAGTAGGAATGGTTTGCCAGGTCTGATATACAACTTGTCACCAAGCTCATTTGTAAAGGTAGAAAGAAATAGTCCATTCATATACCTGTATGTACAGTACATCCTAACAAAAGGTATAGATGGTTGATGAATCAGGGAGTCAGGATACTGCTGGCCAGATCTTGGATAGACGAAGTGTGGGCAGTGGCAAAGCCACGTTATGCTACCCTAGCTGGTGCACCGGCACCAGGCAAAGCAAAATAATTAGCACTAGAATGCTTACTATCATCAGCTATTTGGTTGAAAATTAAGCATAAATATAATACAGGCACCACCGTAGCTTGTAGTCTAGCTTCGCCACTGAGTGTGGGTAGTTTTCTGTGTAGTCTTGTTTTGGGTTCTTTGTTTTGCCTTTTTCCTCTGCTGCTGTCATTTTGTTGCTTCATAATAGCGAGAGAACTGATTCTATCTATTTGTTCATGAGCTTTCCTTGTATCAGACTGAATAAGTTGATAACGCTGACAAAATTCTACCATGGTTTGGGACTTCTCCACTCCACTGGTTGTGCAGGTAAGGTTTACGCCACTGTTTCTACTGTAGGACAGAAAAAAAAAGTGGAAATCCCACTATTATAGTTGTAGACATTCGACTTGTTTTCCTGTCGAGATGCTGGAACGCCGTCGGGATTCACTGGGATTATGCATTGAGCTTCTTTGCAACCGTTCAGGAGGCTAAGCTAGAATGTCGGCACCAGTTCTTCATGGAAGTATTCTGCATTGCTGCCAATCCAAGGATAAAATTGCCTCTGATGATTAAAGCGAAGACCACTCGAACCAGCTAGCTAAATAAGAACAGCTGTTAGAGACCACGGAGCCTGACGCAAAGTAAAACCAACAACAAAGCATCCCCACAGCCGTAGAACTCCAAGATGACACCTCAAGGAGGTTATTACGTCAGCTACGCCGCCGCGATCCCCGGAGAAATCTCCTATGTAGACGAGGAGAGTAAGGCTCCATAGCGAGGCCTTCAGGGAGGAACGTCGAGCCCCCGATCCCGCTCCTGCTCCTAGATCCGCGTGCCAGAGGAGACGCCGTCTCCACGGAACAGCGCCCTCACCGAACGCGAGGTCCGACGGAAGGATGCGGGAGCACGGACCCCGCCGCCACCGTCCTTCATTCTTCTCTCCCTGCGCCTTCATCCAACTTCTGAAAGCTTCTTTTGATCAGTCTTTATGTACAATTGTAATCTTTCTCCTTTTTATTTTCTATATTAATATATATCTCCTCCTCTACAGAAATAAAAATTGTTGCCATGAGGTGCACATCCCCTCCTGAAATCTTAACTCCTCTTCGACTTGAATCCAGATCATATGTTGTTACTTCTGGTATGGTTACTCCTCTTCGACTGAAGTAGGGCATGAGGGCTGGTAAGGGGGACCAATAAATGAACTAATAATAAAAACAGCCGGATCGTATTAAGGTCGGATTAAATTCATATTTATTTTTAATCTAACAATTAATATAGGATCAAATAAATTATGAAATAGTTCGTAGGTTAAATCCGTTTAGTCTCTTCTATTTGTTTGCGTGGAGCAGGACGGCCTTTGATACCAGTGTTTCCCATTCCATTCATGATGAATGTTTCAATCGCAATATTTGGTCATATTTTACATGATTGCAATTACTGGTAAATTAGTTAAGTCGTTAAATTTAAAAACCAAGTCGTTGTAGTATAGTGGTGAGTATTCCCGCCTGTCACGCGGGTGACCCGGGTTCGATCCCCGGCAACGGCGGTTGTTTTTTTAGTCATATTCATTTTCTGCCAGTCCGTATCCGGTGGCCCAAGTGACATTCAGCTGATGGATGGCCGCGGCCTGTGCACCAATGCATCCATGGCCGCAATGAAATTGGCATCCGGCAGCAGATAAAATACAGAACAGGCCCGCGTCGTGGGGCACTTTGCTCGCGCAATGGCCTTGCTTACACGTTTTCACAGTTTCGTTTTTTATATTAAGTATACAAAATTAGGTGACGACAAAAGAGCTAACAAATTTTAGTTGAAGTCCACAAACCGATAAAATAGCTATAGATGGGTCGACCCAGCAGTTTATATGAACTCTCCTCTCTAGTTTGAATAGATGCCATCACATCATAACACCATTTGTTCCCGTTGTTTTTAGAATTGTTATATATCAATTGACTAAATTTCACTGTTCTTTCAGCCAATGTACTAGAACTATCATCTTCTTCCTCCTGCCCGACCACAATCTCCCGCTCTCTCTCCATGTCGAGCCAATGTTTCACTCCCCCGCCCGCCTCTCGTCCTTCACCAACATCTCGACAGCTCGCAGCTTTGCTGTTATTGTTGGCTTGATGCTTGGCGCGCTTTTGTCGCAACCTTGTTACGCCCGGTCGGGTCGGCCTGATGATCGATGTGAACGTGATCTGATCCTCTCGTGCCCGTGCTTCTCCTATCATTGCTGCATATCTCGGCCACTAAAAGGCAAAAAGGAGAACATTGCAAGGTCCTTAGCTAGTGCTAGAACCTAGCAAAAAAAAAAGAGCTCGGTTTCTTTTTTTTCATATTAACTGGAAGATCCAGCGTCCACTTAAAAACGAGATTATCATCATGCTGACCCGCTCAAAATTTGCTGATAGGAGGAACAGACCAGTGTTCATTCGGGTTGCATGTACTGCAGCAGTTCAGTTCACGCCATTCCATTCATAGCGGCATCACGAATGACCGTGAGATCAATCGATCCTTCGGGTGATGATGGCGAATGATGGATCAGTAGAGAGTGGTCCGTTTGTCCAATCTGTACTCCACTCTCATATATTAATGTTGATTTGGTACTGAATTGTTCCCAAGTTGCTATTTATTGTTTTAGCAAAACTCCCATTAATCTATGCACAAGTTCTGTAGTAAGGGCTGGGCTACTTGGAACAATCGATGCATCTAGAATTAAACAATAACGTCTTTATAAAAGTAAATAAGAATAATAATACCAATGCTATATATTTGGCTTTAAAGGAGCGAGAGTGACCGGTCAAGATCTCAACCTGATGGGGTTAAAACATAATCTAAAGCACTTTATGTAAAGAAGGTACCTTATTGGTCAAGCTTTATCCAATGCACGCCAACTAATGGATATTGACTATACACATCAATGTCGGCGCCATCCTGCCATATTTCTAATAGGGATTTGGCAATTTTCTACCACGCTATTTGTGAGAAATTTGTATCTTCATTTGGTAAATACAATTGTAACCAAAGTGCGGTACTTGTACTTTGAAAGCTCGTGATCCCAAATCTTAAGAGGCAGATCTACTTTCTTGCTCAAGCTCCCCTACAGCAATAGGGTTTAAAGTTCAAGCAATGGTTCCTTTAGCATATGGTTAATATTGAGATGCCTCTACAATTCTTATCTTTTTGAACGCAGAGAATTTCATAGTAATCCCTTAGAAATCATTTCAAATGGGTAAAAATTCAAAATGCTAATTGAAAATCTCTTGTTCCACATGGGTCGTGTGGCCCACAAGACCCCTGTGGCTCTAATAAGCCCAACCCTAAATCTTATCATTTAAGAGGGGCCGGAGAGAAGAGAAGAGAGGGTGAGAGATTGGATCAAGATTACAATGCGGTGAGGACAACCAGTGGGCATGGGTTGGGTTGTGGACACATCCATGCAATAATTTGCAAAAGGTAGGGAAGAGAAGGTGAACATGATTTTTTTTTTAAAAACTCATCCGCTGAGGCCGCTTGCAAAATTGACAAACGGCATTTTTGCGCCCCCCTAGTGAATGAGTTGTCCGACTATTCTACAGTGAATGGGTCGCCCGAGCGGCAGACACCCATTTCTATAAGTTTTTCAAATGACACTCGATTTTGTAAATTTTGAATAAAATAATACTATTTTTGAAAATAATTTTGTGAGCATAGCTCATGAATGGCACTGTAATATGACATCACATATTTGCTTAGGAAGGTGCAACAAAAGGTAACAATACAATAAAGGTCAAAGAGACGCCAATCACTAGAGGTGCCAACACTACAGGAATATGATCAATTGACGACGACCGAAAATCGTCGTTAATAAAGGGCAAACCGTTGTGAATAAGTTATTCACGACGGGTAGCCTTATTCACGACGGTTTTCATCCGTCACCGATAATTAGTAGTTAATAATATTGTTAACGACGGCCCCCGTCGTAAATAAGCTTATTCGCGACGGCTAAATAGTCCTGTCGCGAATAAGCTCCCAGCCTGCCACGTGGCGCGGAGGATTTATTCACGACGGCCTCGTCGTGAATACTTCACGTTATTCACGACGGCCCCGTCGTAAATAATCTTGGTACTATTTACGACAGGGTAGACTGTCGTAAATAATTATGGCTTATTTACGAACGGTCATGACCAGAAAATCGTCGTAAATAACTTTGGTATCTTTTTAAAATAAGAAAATTCTAACCAGGCTTCAGGTCAGCCCTGACTCGATGGTCAGCTCATACACAAAACATTATAAACATGACACAAACCCGTCGTAAAAGGTCAGCCTTGTCTTGATGGCCAGCTCACAGAGGAAGTAACAACATTATAAACATGACCACTCTACGCACTATCACGTACGCTACCTCCAAAACCCGGGAAGTCGTCCTCGAGCCTTCGTCCTCTCAGTAGCTGCGGCGATGGCGCGTGAGCCTCGGTTGCGGAGCACTGTTATGTATAGGTATCGTTAGACAAGTCATAAGTTTAAAAATGCAGGTTTGCCTAAGTTATGAGTTTAAAAATGCAAGTTTGGCTAAGTTATGAGTTACAAGTATCACACAGGAAGTTTGAGTAAATTTGTACCTATGCTCCGGTAAACGGGGCCTGTTGCTCCTCTGGGGCTGCCATTTTGGGAAGACGGTCGGCTGCCCTGCCGCCATAGCCTGTGAACATAAAATATTATCACATATCCATCATTGATATGTTAGAAATATTAAGTAAAATGACTAGTACATACCTGCATTGCTGCTTGCATCTGTGGTATGAACCAGACTTAGATACTCATCTCGAGCCCTCTTATCCACGGCTTGACGCTCCCTTTCTAGCTAGAGCTCCTCCTGTGTCCTGTGGAGCTCCTCTCGGACACTCTGGAGCTCTAGGGAGCTAGCTTGCCTCGCTCCGGTCTATCACAATGAAGAGCAACTCGAGGAAGGTCGTGCCTCCCTCGAGTCAACAACTCCATCGAAGGTGGTGAACCTACAAAAGAAGAAAGATTATTAAATTTTCGTACCTCAAATTCATTGACACTAAAAATATTAGAGAAGCCACCGTCCGTGAGGTTTCTCGCCTCTGGTTGCATACGCGGCTTCTGGGAAGATTGGCGCGCTCTGCCAATCGAAACCTTCACCGTGAAGTCGCTCCACCTCCTGGCCATACCTTGGCTACAAATACGAAAAGATAATTTCATAAAAACTATTTTAGAAAACTCAATACAAATACAAAACAACTCACCAGTGCTTCCGACGCCTTTTGAGAACATAGTTAGTCAGGCTGTGATATGTCACTTTCTTTGTGACCCCTCTTCTAGACCTGAATCGAGGTCGGCTCCTCAACAGTCTCGAGCTCCTATATATAAGTGTTAGTACAATGAATAATTTAAACATATTTGAAAACAATAGTGATCACACTTACCATACGTTTAGCTAGATGTAAGTAACCGTCTGCACCAAACGTGTGGTTCCCATCCGTCCCCCTGCTCTGTCGGCGGGTCCTAAAGAATTGCTGGAACCCTTGACTCGCCCACAGAGCACACAGGGCACGGTAGTCCTCTGAGCGGCCGTCTAACCAGGTTACACTGACCTGCATACATTTATTATTAGGTTATATAACCTTTAACCTATTGCGTTTCTTCCACATTTAAAAAAATATTTTACAATTTATCTCTGCGTACTACTCCACCGTCAAATACCTGAGAGCCACGTTCCTGAATGCCCGAGGTCACCCTCTTCTGGATGCAGCTTCATGTATGCTCTCGTCGCTTGAATTCTTGCGTTCGATAGCGACTGCGTAACGAGCTTCTGGGCGTCCTTATGGAACACGGCTCTAGCGTAGTCCACCTCGCCCTCCTCCAAATGGTACCGTGCCTAGAAAACATATTTATATACATTATTGGTATTAACCATATTATAGACTTGTATTACGGAAATATATATTTAGTGCTTACCATGCAGTTGGACCACACGGCCTCCTGGTGGTTGCCATGAGCAACATGCTGTGCAGTGGCTTAATCGTCCCACGACGTGGCGGGGACACCGTTCACTACACCGGGATAGTGCAAACGAATAAGCCGCCTGAGGACACTGTTCACCTGCTTGTGGCGTCCTTGACCTGTGAACGAGTCATCATACTAAAATAATTTAAATTGAAGAGTTAGATATTTACTTACATATCTCCAACCAAACGAATAATGATCCGGTCTTCTGGGTTTGCAGGAGTTGGAGGAGGAGCCACATAGTGACTCCTTCTAGTCCGACGCCTCTGAGCTGGCTCGACATCAGGTGACCTGGAGGAGTGGTCACCGGAAGAGTCTGGAATCGGGTCCACAGGCAGGTCTACAGGTTGTCTACCCGACCCCGAAGGGTGGTCATCAGCCTGTGCTTGCTGCAGAGGACCTCTCGTCTCTGAGTCCTGGACCTAGAATCCTCCTGATAATCTAAAAGAATAGTAATATAGATAAATAAAGTAACTGTTGACATTATAAGATTCACAAATCGATATTTACCTCGCCTGACCGTTGTAAGGCGACTGCTACGCCTCTCAGCTCCGGTAGCTAACTCATCAAAGCAGCCCGTCTAGCAGAAAGCCCGCTAGACATAATGACCTAAAACACGTCAGCTGCCCTGTGTAGGAAACCTCTAGTTACACTCCTCGCCTTCCCCTTTTCTCTACCACTGCTCGACGACATCCTCCTTCAACTCAGGATCTATGGCTTCAAGCATCTCATCCATCCTATCGACTCCCGTGCTATCATCCACCACTTCATCTTCTACAGCTTCAGAACGTGTCTCGACATGAAAGTACCATATCTCATACTTTTACATGAAACCGTTTTGACACAAGTGAAACATCAAAGTCACCTTGTCAAAAAATTTTGCATTCTGGCATTCTGGATGGACAACGAAAAAGCTCGTTGTATAAAAGCATCTGTCTTGGTGAACCACTCCTCTAAGTGACGCCCATTCTTTTTCCAACCAGAATACAACCAAGTCCGGTCTTCAGGCATGTCTGAGGTTATACCTTCGAAGCGGACAAATCATTATTAGTTCATTTTTATGTCTTGTCACAGCCCCTACAACTAGGAAGATAGGTCCTAAAACCACCCAAGAGTGACCGAGTCAACATGCTTATGACGAAACACGGAGTCCGAATCCGGACGAAATTTCGACAGCATAACCCCACCGTTCTCGAATTGTGTAAAAGCCCAAGAAAAGGGACTTGCAAAAACTTTTCTACACCTCACAACACCACAGTTTTTATTGTGGATATCTTAGGAAATATTATGAAGAGCAAGTAACCTCCATCAAAAGAGTGATTAGAGGGGAAAGCCTTCATTTCACAAAGGGGGATTTGTACACATGAACATGATAGGTTGAGCTCAACCCTAGAACTTAAAAAGTCTTGGGAAGATTCAGGCCAAATTTCATGTAAATTCAACACTTGTTGCGGCACTTTTGGAGGTATTTGAAAAAGAGGCCAATTTGAATGTAAATTCAAATTGCAGCAACTTTCATCCCTCAAATTCAAAAGTTAGCTTCATATTCAAACTCAGCACATTTTTCTGAGTAAGCCCACCAATTTTCATCCTCAATGGAGTTCATCTTGTCAAGAGCTAAATTTGCAAGAATTCAAAACTGAATTTGAATTTCAGTTTAAACATGCAGCAAATTTAGCCAAACACAGTTCAAATTTGAGAATTCAAATTCAAAAAAAGACTTGGTGACTAAGTCTCACATTAAATTGTGAGTAGCTGAGGATATTTTGGCACCCCAGAATTGAGAAAATCTGGAAAAAGAATTAGGGGGGGGAGGTCCCACCTGTCAGTAGACTTAACAGAGAAGTTTTCCACTGATTTTCTCTCTCTCAGTCGAGGCAGCGCGCCAGCTGCGGACAGCACCGGCGTCCGACCGCCTCACCTCGCCACCTCCTGCTCGGCGACCGAGCGCACGCGTGCCCGATGCGGTAAAGTCCCCAGCCCACGTGAGCCGGCCTCATCTCCTCCGCTCTGCCGTTTCCACCCGAAACGAAAAACAGCACCAGCCGCTCCCCTTGGCTCCTCGTCGTGCCGTTGATCCAGGCGACCTCGCGACCGGAGCTCAACAGCAAAGATACGCGCCGGGGACTGCTCGAACTCACGGTGAGAACCCTACCCTCTTCCATGCTCTGTAGAGGGAGTATTTCCCCGTCTAGTCCTCGGTGTTCGACAAAAACGAGTGAGCAGACATGCTGAAATTCACGGCGGTCGGTCCTGCACGGCGTAAACCCAGCCGAGCACATGTTCTGCACGTCCCCACGGCCACCTAGGATCCAAAACCATCGAAAACCGTCGAGTCTTTGCGCTGATATCCAAGTTTTTCGAGCAACAGCCGATATCGGGCCTAGGTCGAGGGTGAGGTCCTAGTTCCGGCCATTTCCATGGCCAACCGAGCTCATATTCATGCGCAGCATGCCACGGCGGAGCTGTAGGAGCAAACCGCTTGAGAAATAAGGCCCGGAGTAGCCCGGGCGACGTCGCCGGAGTAGAGGGAAGCTCTGTCACCGCCGTGGGCATAGTTCCGGCCATTGCCGAGCTCCGGTGAGGGTACCAGCGTGTTCTCCGAGTCGAGTTAGGCACAGGCGGCAAGTTTCGTCGAAGGTCGGGCGGTGAAACGCCCGGCGGCGAGCGCTCCGGCGAAGCGCCGCCGCGGGAGCTGCGGGAGAGCGCGAGGTAGACGAAGGGGGGGCCGGGTCCACCGGTCAGCCTCGGTTCTCGCGCGGGGATCGGTTTGCGGCCGAGATTTGGTGCGGCAGCGCGGGTAAAACCCCGTGGGACGCGGTGTGGCCGCATTCTGAGTGGGCCGGCTCGAGGAGTGGGTCCCACCCGCAGGATTTAAACATTTTTGGAATTTCCAGTTTTAGTTCAAACTTCAAATGCATAGAACTTTTGCTAGGAAACTCCAAATTAGATGAACCAAATTTTGCTGAACTCAGAATTCTGAGTACTTTCCAGAAATACCAAATTCAGCTCATGAAAGTAAATAGTTTTCCAGAATTAAATCCCTAAACTTTAAACTGTTAGGAATTTTATCTGAAGAACTACTTTATGAAAAATTCTGAAATTTGGCTGAGAGGTTCATTAAAAAATCCCTGAATCCCAGTAAAATTTTCAGACTCATCCAAGTTCATTTATTTACCCTAATGGGGTGATTAAGAGAACTGCCTTGAGAAAATAGAAAAATGTACAGAAACATTTTTCAGATTTTCTCCAATCTTAATCAGGGCATAAGTTTCAGTAGAATTCTTCAAATGACATGAAACCAATTCCATTAGAACCACCTTGAATTCTAGTTTCCAGAAAGTAATGGTTGTAGCCATGAAAACCCCTGGAATTACTTAGAGGCTCAATTATTGGCCAAATAGGTTTTTATTTGTACAAAGCTCAAAGGAACTTTGTTTCAAATGAAACTTGGTCAAGACTCTGGTTAGGACCCTACCAAGCCACAATAAAAATTTCAGAACCAAAGGGGAGGGCTAGCTAGAGTTATTAGTAGTTAAGTATTCAAGTTTACACCTTGCATTTAAATTTACATGTCGTATTTTATTACACGTGTAGTCACTGAAGAAGAGACTCCGGAAGTGCTGGACTTCCTCCTTCCGGAAGAAGAGCTAACTACTGACCAGCAGCAACAAGGCAAGCCCCGGTTTGCATTAACCTTTTATAAAGTTTTACTTTGTTTACATACGTAGTGTGAAGTGTATATGTGCATTAGGTGTAGGATGGATGAAAACCCCACTTGCATGAACAAAAATTTTCCATAAGAGTGAGGGTAGTGTCTAAGACCTCGAGTAGACAGGCTATGCTCACTAATTCATAGGACTCCGGTACAAGTCGAGTAGTTGGAATCTACTCGCGAGATAGGCTTGGGACACACGGGTTCGGTTGAGTGATGGGAGATCACTTTAGTAATGAAAATGAGACTAGGCAGGGGCTAGGGCGCAATAAGAGGAAGTCTTGTGTGCGCGGCCCTGTCCGTGTCGATTGAGGACCGATCCGTGTGCGGCCCACGCTGATCAAGTTTGAACGTACCGAAGGCATATCGGATATATGGGCCCCGATAAACCGATGTAGCCTAAACCTCCGGGCATCGAGGCATAGCACACCGATTTATAGGTGTAGGTTGAGGGCAGCAAGGTGGAAATCTGCCAACGGGCATAGAGAGATGCTCCGTGTGGGGAACCTCCTGCTCGTTTCGGTGCGACCGGTTCGACGTTTGGGCTGTTGGGTGAAAGGTTGTCCCGTACGACATCGAGTGAGCGTGCTGTGCAGCTCCACGGATGGGCGTACGTGACGTGCACTTTGGGTTTCCCTGCAGGTGTATATCGAGTCGATTCGCCGTCCCTCGCGTTGAAGAGTACCACTTGGTCACTGAGTCGTGACGTAGACTAATGTATGAAATATGGTGATTCAATACTGTTGATATGATATAATATTGCATTGCTACATGTTTGCCATCAAATATTGCTTACTAAATTTCAGCTTTCTGAACTGTTAACTTGTTGCTAAAAGATGAACTAAGGATGAACTTGTAGGCGAGTCTATTTGTTGCAATATTACTATCCTATGTCATGGTACACCTCATGTAGAGTTTCATGCTTAGGTGAGTCGGTTAAGCCTTGCTGAGCCTTCGTGCTCACGGTTGCTGCTTAAGTGTTTTTCAGTGAAGAGCCACCCACGGACTTGGAGTACGAGTCCACCGGCGAGGGTTACCCTCCGTCGGGGACCACGGCTGAGTGGGAGCCATACACGCCGCGCTGAGCTGAGACGTGCAGCTAGTGTGGGTTGCCCTAGTGCTGGGCAACCGACTTTTGCTAGATAGGCTGGCGTGAGTTTACAAAAGAAACTTTCGCTGTGTAATAAAGACCCTAGTTTGTAACTGAGAAGTGTACTACTTTGTACATTCAGTTTGTTTTCCCATGTAATATAATGTGTTCTTATGACGTGTGATGTCGGGTTTCGCATCGCGCGGCACCACCCTCTGCGATCCTGGATGAGCAGATTCCGGTCCGCCACAAATTGCACGCCCAAAAATGGTCCAACAGAGAACATTAGGGTTATGCTGTCGAAATCAAGTCCAGATCCAGACCCCGTACCTAACTTGTTGAAAGCACGTTCTCGATCACTCTCAGTCTGTCCAAAAATGGACAATTTCGAACTGCACGCCTCACATACCTATCGCATGTGAGTCGTGCAGATTCGAAACGGCTAATTAATTTCTATAGGTTATGTTACTCATTTTCATTTTTCATTCTTTACGTGAGAGGAAAGAATGAGAAAGACAGGGTAAGATGGTCAGAGTTGAAAGTTCAAAGGGCCTATGTCGGGTCGGGCCGTGCCGGGTCGAGCCGGGTCGTGCTGGGTCAGGCCGCGTAGAGTCGGGCCATGCCAGATTAGGCCGTTCCAGGTCGGGCTGTGCAGGGTCGGGCCGTGCTGGGTCGTCGGGCCATGTCGTGCTAGGGGTTGGGCCGTGTGCCGGGTCGGGCCGTGTCATGCTGCCGTGTCGAGGCGTGACGGGTCGGGTCGTGCCGTGCCGGGGGTTGGGCCGTGTGCCGGGTCGGGTCGTGCCGTGCTGCCGGGTTAGGCCGTGTCGGGTCGGGCTGTGCCGGGTCAGGCCGTGCCGGGTCGGCCCGAAACCCGATAATATACGTATAATGATTAAACACTCATAATTAATTAATTAACTAATTCAAAACTAATTGAACATTTCAGAACTAAATAAACAATTACATACTTCAAACTAGTTAACTTACGAAACTAATTGAATAATAAAAAACTAATTAAACAATTACAAACTAGTTAAACAAACTAATTACAAACTAAACTAAATAACTAATTAAACAATTTAAACTAATTAAACAATCTAATTAATTTACAGTCTAATAAAACAACTACAATCTAAGTAAACAATTACAAACTAATTAAATAATCTTATCTAATTAAACAAACTAATTACAATCTAATTAAACAATTACAACTAGACTAAACTATTTAATTTAAACTAATTACAAACGAAACTAAATAACTAACTAAACTAAATAACTAATTACAAACAAACTTTAACGGGTTGGGGCCGGGCGGCGTCGGGTCGGCAACAGAGGGCCGGCCGGGGCGGCATGGGGCGGCGGAGGATCGGGCGGGTGCAGCAGGGGGCGGCTGGGGCGATGGAGGGCCGGCTGGGGCGGCGGCAGCGGCGGCGGCGCGCGGGGAGGTCGCGGTGGGCGGCGGCGGCGGCACTCGGGGAGGCTGGGGTGGGCGGCATCGGTGGTGGAACCGTTCGGGATCGGCGTGGACGTGAATAGTCGCGCCGACCCTGGCCCGGGCGGGTATAAACCGCTTATTTACGACAGCCAGGGTCTGTCCATCATAAATAAGTCTTTAATTACAACGGGACCAGATCCCGTCGTTAATAACCTCCTTATTCACGACGGTGAGGGTCTGCCGTCGTGAATAACGTACTTATTCACGATGTCTAGGTCTACCGTCGTGAATAAGTGCATTATTCACGACGGCCAAAATCCACCGTCGTGACTATTTTTATTAATGACAGCGCCATCTTTAATAAATTTGACCGTCGTTAATTTGATACTTTCCTGTAGTGCAGGTCTACAAGCAATGTAGTGCAGGTCTACAAGCAACTGCATGCCTAGTGCTTAAAATGCCAACAAGTGCGGTTTATCCTGATGTCCGTAGACAGAAAATTTGATGGCACTCATTCAAGGAGTGATTTGTGGCCTACAAGGATTTAAATCCAACAATAAACCATAAATAGGCATAAACATTGCTTACCCACGTTCGTGTGCCCTTATACCCACTAAATATCACTGACGTGTGGACCCGACAGGAACTAGGTACATAAGAAGGTGTTAGGATTAATTCCCTTATCAAGGCCCTTCTATCTCCCCCTACCCTCAATCCGAAGTTGCCACACACCCTTCCTTCGAGATCCCATTGTCGCCCTAACCCAAATCGACGCGCGCTCCGCCTATGTCGTGCTGAAAGTGTCCTCCCCTGTCACATGTTTTTGCGTAACGCGTTGTCTCTCGGCGGTGTTGCGCTCTCACCTCCCCTATTTCGACCTTGTCACACCCACCCCTGTCGTCGAGCGGCCTAGGTTCGTTGCGCCCTCCCTCTTCATCGTCCCGCCAGCACTAGCCACCACAACATTCAATTCGGGGCGCGCCTCGGCAACAGTTGTTGCCGCCCATACTCCCCTTGCCTCATGCTTGGGCGGGCAAGCGACCAAATCCATTGACATGTGGGTATCGGCGGTGGTGGATGCAGATACAATTTATTATACGTGATGGGTGTCGGGCTTGGATACATGTATGAATCTTAGATCGTCGGTACAAATATTGAAAGCCACCATCCGCAGGCATGGTACCTGGTTGCCATTTGTGTTAGCGCTTCGGATGAAAAAAGGCATAAATGACAAGAATATGGGTTGTAGGTCTCGCAATGGTGCAGGCCACCGGCAGACCTTTCTTGCAAATTTCAGGTTTTTTCTTCATGATGTTCTAAGATGCTATTGTACATTTTTTGAAGAAGATGCTACTGTACTCGGTACCTATTTGCCATATATTACGAAATTGCTTTAGCTTTGGATTAGTGGGTCACGGCAAATACCTATCAACACCTCAATCTCAAAATACCTTATGTCCTAAAGCACCCATAAGCTGTTTTCGTTTTTACACTACAAACCATAACCTAAAACTGTTGCTTTTAGGAGCTTATGCCTCATAGCAAGCATATAGTGAACGTAAAACTGCCCACGTTGTTATTAAAATGTTTTCTTATCAAACATTTTTCAGATAAAATGGAATAAGCTAAAATAAGCTAAAAACATTGCTTTCACATTTATTCTAGAGCTAAAGCTAAATAATACTCGTTTTTCTCTAATAAGTTAGTCTAAGAAATATTCCTCATCCTTTACAATTACTTTAAAAGATTTCTTACTCTATAATAAAATATCTTATGCTTATTCTCTTTTATATACTACTCTATACTAATAAACTCTTTTTGTGTAACAAAGTGACCTAGTATAAGATTTTTGCCCGCCATCTAGGAGGAAACCAGTTCGTTTGATGCATAGGACCGCCAGTGACCCGGCAATACGTTATAGATCCCTCCGCGGATAGAGGGGATGAGGATCCTCTAACTTTACATTCATGACTTTAACTGTGTAGTAGGCTATATCTATCGTTTATTTAATGCAACAGTTATAGTGAAGTCTATTCATCATCATTGGAATTGAATATGATAGTGGATAAGTTACTGCACCGCGTAATAAACTGTAAGTGGGAGGATCCAGATCAGGCAATGGAGGGTAGGTTGAGAAGAAAAGGGATCCTCTGACTTAACTTATAATCATTAACGTGTGAGCCATATCCCACATGTCAGTGACCATGTGACGGGCTTGTCCAGTTGGGAGAGGTCAACAGAGCAAAGACAGCGAGTAGTAACAGCAGCGGCTAGTCAGTGGCATGCAGCACCGCCTCTCCTATCTTTTTTTTTTCACGCTGCCTCATCCGTCCTCTCTTTTTTATTCTTGTTTCCCCGAAGAGCGAGAACTGCAGAGCCCAAAAAGAAGCCGGATTCTTTGGTGCTTTCTGAACCTTCTTTCCTTGTCCTCAAGTGGCCATGGTCTCCTCCTCCCGGCTTCTCCCCTAGCACCCTCCCCTGCAAAGCTTCTCCATTTCTTGGTTCTTGGTTCTTGCCCTGTCGGTGCAGGAGAAGAGCAAGCAAACAATGGGGGGCAGGGCGGCGGGCCTGCCGGCGCTTCTGGCCGCCGCGCTCCTGCTCAACGCCTTCTCCGCCTCCGCCGCGTCCTCCTACCCTGCAAGTGAGCTCCTTTCTTTCTTGGCTTCCAGTTTCCCATCGCCGTTCAGTTACTTGCTCCGGGTGCTGATTCGTGACGGGTGGCAGGGATTGCGGGCAGGCTCGTGTCCACCACGGCGTCGGCGCTGGCGAAGCGGCTGTGGTCGCTCAAGTCGGCCGCCACCAACACTGGTAACCGTCGTGGCCTCTCGCCGGCCGGTGGCGTCTGTTCCGTCTCCGGTTCTTGGTTCCATTCGGCTTCCCTCATGGGGTTTTGTTTTCTTGGTGTCGGCAGCGGCGGCGGGGCGGTCCATGGTACGGTACGAGGGCGGGTACGCGGTGGACACCGTGTTCGACGGAAGCAAGCTGGGTATCGAGCCGCACGCCGTGGAGGTTACCCCTGCCGGCGAGCTGCTCTTGCTAGACTCCATCAACAGCAACATCTACAGTGTGCAGCTGCCCTTGTCCCGATGTGAGCACGCTCTGCTTCCAACCACCTCGTGCACTTTTCAGTTCTGGGTAGTCTTCATAGGATTCTGCTAAGTATCTGAGTTAAATAGATGATGTGAGACGTGAGGTTATTTGGTTGGTAGGTAGGGAGTGGCGGCTGATAGTTGCTGACTGTTTCTTGATTGCGAAATGTTTGTTAGTTTCTTGATTGCTATTTTGGACACGTGACATGATAATTCCTCATGCCATTTCCACCTCCCTTGTTTGTGGACTCCCCCTTTAACCTCTTGGGTTTACACATTTGATACTCTGAGCAGACAATAGAACATTGGTTGTTCAATTGAAAACAATTTTGGCGAAGATAGAGTATGAGATGTACCACTCCCTTAGAGATAGGATGATTTCTATTTTATAGTAGTGAAATTGTCATTGAGATTTTTTTTAGAAATAGGCACCTTCAAATTTATGTCTGATTCTCATACATCTTCTGAAAACGTGTCAAACATTGCAGATAGCAGACCAAAGCTTTTTGCTGGTTCACCAAAAGGTTTATCTGGTCATGTTGACGGGAGGCTGAGAGAAGCGAGGATGAACCATCCTAAGGGATTTACTGTGGATGACAGGGGCAACATCTATGTTGCAGATGCTATGAACATGGCCATAAGAAAGATTAGTGATACTGGTATGTTAGAATGTCTCGTTCTGGGGTAGCCCACTGCCCACATATGTTGTTTCCTTATGCTTCGCTCTATCTGGTCCGTGAGCATTCTATGTTTGCTCTTGGAGTTTTGTAGAGCTTCTCAAAAGCACTTGTTGAGCATTTCTGTCCAAAAACTGCATCTGGAACGAGGAAAGCTTTCTGAGTGAATGACAAGATCATTAATACAGTTTACAATGTGATCCTTGGAAGAGATTTTTCAATTGGTAGAAAAGAAATCTAATCAGCATCCATTATTTAAAAAAAATTAAAATCAGCATCCAGTCTTGATTAATACTCACATGATGTTATAATTTCTGATTGAGAATGAATGTTTTGTGAATGCATAAATTGTACCAAGATTTTGCATCCACGCAAGTACTACACACTAGTATGTAAACATGATGTGCATTCAAGCCTGTGTGTTCATTTGAAAATTGTTCTTATGTTCAGATTATTGTAGCATTTTTTTGCGTTCTTGTGGCTAATAACTTCCATTCAAGATGGACTATTAATTAAATTCTTCAGGATAAGTTACATATCTTGATCCTAATTGAGTCTGGCTTTGGATGTTTTTTATATTCTTCTGGAGGTATCTTGAGTGTTTTTATTTCTTTTAGTTTATTACCACCAACTCGTGAAAATTGTGTTGTATCATGTAGGGATTACAACCATTACTGGGGGGAAATCAATGAGAGGACGGCACATAGATGGGCCCAGTGATGATGCAAAATTCTCAACTGATTTTGAGGTCAGGTACATCAGCAGTAGCTGCTCCCTTTTGGTCATTGATAGAGGAAACCAAGCCATTCGTGAGATTCCACTTCACGAGGACGACTGTGCGTACCAGGGCGAAGCTGGTTTTCCTCTAGGTACATTGCATTTTAGCCATTACTTGACCAAAGATAACTGCTGCTCCGTGAGTCCAGACACACTGTCATTGAATTCATCACTCAAGGGGCATAACAAAAATGTTGAATAGGGGCTGTCTAAAACTATGAAACTAATTACCTCGACTTTGAATGCTCGCAGGAGTGGCATTACTTTTTGCTACTGGTTTCTTTGGTTATATGCTTGCATTGCTCCAACACCGGATTTTTGGGATGGCAACAACAACAGATGTAAGTCCTTCCTACTCCTCCAATTGTTCTGAAAGGGGGAAATAAACATCTGACAGCATGGTAGAGTTGGCAACAGCGCAAGGGATATAGTGGCACACAAACTGCAAGCCTGCTGTAGATTAGGAGATTGTTGCATGAATACTTTGCCACCGTGCATTTGGTTACCCTAAAACTAGTATGCATCCACCTTTGGCTCTATTCTGTTCATTCACTGTCTGACACCAATCCCCACAACCACCAGAATTAGATGTGTACCACAAGTTACAGTGGAAACCTTCTTGTTCATCTAAATAAATAATTTACAGGTAGCTTAAATGTTACTGATTTCTTTAGTAATTAAACAACCATAATGCCTGGTGTCAAGGACACTCTAATATCTTCCTCGCAAAGGACACTCTAATACCTGTATAAGAGAGCATATATGATACAGTTTATTTTGCTATATCTATATTCTAGACAATTGTTACAGTAGAAATAATTGCGTCACTCATGTATTAATTTTACAGTTACATCGTTCGAATTCAAATTTCACCGTACCAGAGACTCCTCCAACACCCAGCATTGCTAGTATCCATCCATATCAAAAGCCTTTAAGGCCTTATATTCAGCCCCCATTAATCCCAAGGGAACATGAAGCTGCGAAACAGGTCGAAGAGGGATTCTTCACCTCAGTTGGAAAACTATTTGGAGGGGTAAAATCATCTGTGGCAGAGATATTTGGTTCACCTTTTTCGAAAAAGAAGCATTTGGGCGGCCAGTACCATCATCAGCAGAGAAGAGCTAACTATTGGCCAGTGCAAGAAAGCTATGCCATCCCGCATGATGAGACACCTCCGCCGTTGGACACAAGAGCACTAACTCCTCAGAAGAACTATGCCTTCATGGCAAAGGAGCCTGAAAAGATTCGACACGTTCGCCATGGACAGCCTTATTTTAATGGTTGGGATGGACGCCACTCTCAGCAGCAGCCAGAGCAGCAAATGTATCACTACCTGCAGCAGCACAGGCAGCATTCTGCAGGTTCGCAAACTTGCTATGAGCAGAACTGTGAGGCGAATGAAATTGTCTTTGGTGCGGTCCAGGAGGTGGACAGCAAGAGACGTATGGTCGAAATTAAGGCCCTGAACTATGGAGACACATTATATGAGCAGTACGGGATGAGATACCGCAACAATTACATTGGCTACAACACCACCAACAACTATTGAAGAATAGCTATCCCTTGTTATCTTCTTTCCTTCCTTTTCCTTTGTTTCTTAGTTATATAATTAGTTTTTTTGGCTTATTTGCAATCCTCCACATTGCTTATACCAAACAATAGAAAGGGGAGGAGGAAGTAGAAGTAGCAGTGTCTTATTTTGACTACTGTGATGAAAAAAACTGCGTTTTGAAGAACGCCCTGATGGCAGCAAGAAAAAAATATTACCTTATGTCTCCAGTGCCATGTAACATAGCAATGGAAAAGCTGCGTTTTGATGTACACCCTGATCCTTAACAATGGACATGTTGTATATATTTTGCTCAAATACTTTGCTGTTAATTGGCTTCACTACCCAAGATGATTATGATTTGGATTCCTTCAATAATTCTTGTGGTTGGTAGTTGTGGCAGCCACGACAATGTGTGCCTTCCTGATCACTTTTGTTTGATGAGGCACCTGCAGAGATATCCAGATCTATATTATATTGAACGGTTGAAGTATATCTATTTCTTGTCAAGGTCTTAAGTCTTGGGTGAGTAAACTTTTCGCATGGAACTGCTTGGTGCCTGGTACTGTAAGAGGTTTTGATCCTGAGACCTGTCTCAACACAGTTTCTAAAAACATCACCGCAGTTCAGCTATTGAGCCCCACTTGAGGGGAGCTACGAAATGTACATTCCTCCTCATGCGTGTTCTATCTTTAAGAGTGTTGGTTGGTTACGCATGAAAACTCATGGTTTCACGATGTTGATGCATGTGCTTGGCTCACAGCGATGGTTCGGACAAATCCTACTAGCCGAACTGTCTCAGTACGCAGGTGATCCCTGCTGTTTCCTGGTTGTCTACAGGCTACAGCATCTGAGGCCATATGCCAGGTTTTGTGGATATCACAGGTTTAACGCAGTCAGTTCTAGGCCTGGTGATGCCACTGAATGCTTTCACCTAAAGCCGTACGGCCCGCGGTCAGAGGCTACGGTGAGGGGGCCACACTCGACGCTAAACGCAGCAAGTCTGCAACCGCGCTGACACGTGGGCCAAGGTATACCCATGGCCTCTGTTCTAAAACCTTGCCATTGCAACCGCGCATGCTCTAATTTAATAGTATATAGTATTATATATAGTATGATGAGTGAGATTTTGTATTCTAAAATAGCAATTTTTTTAAAATATGTTATAAAAGTTTGAGAATATTACTTTAGAGAAACATTTTAGAGTACGACGAGTCCAGACGGTTTAAATAATATCAGAAAATGATTGGTATTGTGTGACCCCTTCAATCAATGGTGAAGTGAGAGGAAAGGCACGGTGGTGCCAAACAGAGATGTAAGAACTGGTTTTGTTAATGAAGTTGAAGCGGTAAAACACGAATGTTAATTTTTAAACATCTAAAATTAGCATCTCTTTTTAATCTACACCTTGAGTTGCCAGATCTATTTTAAAATTTGTGTATTTATTATCAGTTATTTTTGTTTTTATAGAACTATGTACTGACTATAAAAAAATTGTTAATGTATTGAATATAGAAAAAAATATAAATTATAGTTATTTTGTCTAGATATGACATCTCAGAGCGTAGATTAAAAGGAGATGCTGATTTCAAACATCTAAAATTAGTAACTCTTAAGAAACAGAGGACGGCTAGATGCAAATAATTATTTGATGTAATCGTGCAAATAAATCTTCTTGGTCATTTGATTTCCACCATAGTAAGTTTAAAAAATATAATAATAATCATAGGATGAAAATCATTTGACTAAAGAGCCATTGTCAAGTGGAATATATTACAACAACAACAATAAAGCCTTTATCCCAAGCACGTCGGGGTACGCTAGACATGAGACCCAATAGTTTTTTTAAGAAGTAAAGAGAGGAAGAGATATAAAAGTAACAAAAAAAGAAAAAAAAGGATAAAAAGTAAGATTCTGGCACATGAATTGCTACTTTCCATACAATCCTATCATGAGCTAAGTCTCTGGATACATTCCAATCTCTCAAGTCTCGTTTTACCGCCTCCTCCCAAGTCAACCTTGGTTGCCCTCTACCCCTCCTAACATTTTCTCTACCTCTTAAAATCTCACTGCTAACCGATGCTTCTGGAGGTCTTCGCTGGATATGTCCAAACCACCTTAGTCGATGTTGGACTAACTTCTCTTCGATCGGTGCCACCCCTACCCTATCACGAATCGACTCGTTCCTAATTCGGTCTCTTCTTGTGTGCCCGCACATCCACCATAACATGCGCGTCTCCGGGACACTCATTTGTTGGACATGTTGCCGTTTAGTTGGCCAATATTCCGCCTTATATAGCATCGCGGGTCTGATCACCGTCCTATATAACTTCCCTCTTAGCTTTTGTGGGACCTTCCTATCACACTGGATTCTAGAGGCTTGTCGCCATTTCATCCACCCTACCTTGATCATGTGGCAAACATCCTCGTCAATATCGACATTGCTTTGTAACATTGATCCTAAGTATCGGAAAGAGTCCCTCCTAGGTACAGTTTATCCGTAAACACTAACATTTCTCTCTTCACAACCAACACCACTAAAGTCACACCTCATATACTCGGTCTTGGTCCTACAAAGTCTAAACCTCTTAGACTCTAAGGTTTGTCTCCATGACTCTAATTTTTATATCAATATCATCCATAGGTTCATCTACCAACACTACATCATCGGCAAAGAGCATGCACCAAGGGATACCCCCTTGTATATCTTTCAACACCTCATCCATCACTAAGGAAAAGATGTATATGCTCAAAGCCAATCCTTGATGTAGTCCTATCGTGATAGGAAATGTATCGGTCTCACTATCACTTATGTGCACACTTTTCCTAACATTATTGTACATATCCTTGATAAGGTAATGCATTTTGTTGGCACTTTATGTTTCTCTAGCGCCCACCACATGACCGGCCTTGGTATCTTGTCATACGCCTTCTCCAAGTCAATGAACACCATATGTAGGTCCTTCTTTTGCTCCCTATATTTCTCCATAAGCTGACAAGGCAAGAAAATCGCCTCCATAGTAGATCTCCAAGGCATAAATCAAATTGGTTTTTAGTGACATTGCTCACTCCCTCAAGCGATGTTCAATCACTCTCTTCTAAAGCTTCATAGTATGACTCATAAGTTTAATCCCTCAATAATTAGTACAACTTTGAATACCTCCTTTATTCTTGAAGGTTGGCACTATTATACTTTTCCTACACTCTTCAGGCTTTTAGTTTGACTGCAAAATGTGGTTGAATATCTTTGTGAGCCATACTATTGCCACGTCCCCGAGGCATCTTCACACCTCAATAGGAACATCATCAGGGCCGAGGGCCTTTCCTACTTTCATCCTTTTCAAGTCATCCTTAACCTCAAACTCTTGTATCCTCCGCAGAAACCGAACAAACCGCCTGTTGGAGTCATCAAAGGAGTCATCTAACTCGAACATAATGCTCCCATCCCCATCGTTGAATAGCCCATTAAAGTAATCTCATCATCTACTATTAATCTCTTCATCCTTCACTAGAATGCGATGTGTCTCATCATTGATGCATTTAACTTGATTGAAATCTCTGATCTTTCTCTCGTGAATTTTTGCCATATTGTATATGTCCTTTCACCTTCTTTCGTCTCTAGTCTCTCATATAACTCATCATAGGCTTGTCATCTTACTTTACTCATAGCTCACCTTGTATTTTTCTTAGCTTCTTTGTACTTCAGCATGTTGCTTGCGCTTCTATCATGATACCAACTCTTGTAACACTCCTTCTCAATAATGGCCTTTTGTACATCCACATTTCATCACAAAGTGTCTTTATATACAAGTGTCGGAGTGTGTGAGCTGCGACACTCCCCCCGGCCTGCTACGGAAGCAGCCCGCGAGGTTCTTTGATCGGAGGGGTCTTGGCGCCCTACGCGACCGGGCTCGAGGGAGCGGATGAACATCGAGATTTACGTGGTTCGAGCTGCCAGAACGTAATACCCTACGTCCACGGGAGTGCTTGCCGTATTGTTTGCTTGTATGTGCTTGTGAGGGTGCCTATGCGGAACCGAGAACCAATCCCCTGTCGAATGGTCACCCCGATCCTTTTATAGTCCAAAGTCGGGGTGGTTACAATGTGGCTTCGGGCCCGACAGGTGGCCCTGAAACTATGCGAACCCTATACATGATCTAGGGCTTAGTCCTCTAAGTAGAGTAGTTAGCAGGGGAGTTAAGTCCCGCCGCCTGGCGTGCTGAGCACTCCTGTCCGTGTATCAGGTGATGATGAAGACGATGTATTGTCGCCACGTCTTCTCGCCCTGCTTGGGTGGCTTCGTGTCCTTGGGCGGCACTGTACTGCTATCACGCCTTGTCGTCCTGTATTGTCACCGTAATGGCGAACGGGCAGAGACGGGGGCGTGTGTAGTGCGCCATGCTTCTGGGGAAGGCACGAGCCTTAAATGCGAAGCCTGACAGTGCACTTCCTTCTTGACTTCGTCGACCCACGGCCCACGACGGATCGTGGGGCATGTGGCGACTTTGGAGCTCTTATCGATGGGTTTGGAGCCGGGAGACACGTGGAAGTTCCGGACCTCACCTCGGCGGGGAGGCTCAGGCCGGAGCCCAGGGCACGTGTCAGCTACGGAGCTCTTCTCAGCAGGGAGGAGGTTCTGAGCCGGGGGACATGTGGCAGCCCCGGACATCACCCTAGCGGGGAGGCTCGGACTGGAACCCAGGGGACGTGTCAGCTTCAGAGCTCTCCTCAGCAGGGAGGAGGATCTGAGTCGGGGGACACGTGGCAGCCCCAAACCTCACCTCAGCGGAGAGGCTTGGACCGGAGCCCAAGGCATGTGTCAGCTCCGAAGCTTTATTTAGCAGGGAGGAGGTTCTGAGCCGGGAGACACGTGGCAGCCCCGGACCTCACCTCAGTGTGGAGGCTCGGACCGGAGCCCACGGCACGTGTCGCCTCTGGAACTCAAGCACACGTGGCAGCCCCAGGGCTGACCTCGGGGCCAAGGACACGTGGCTACGCTAGAGCCCACCTCAGCAGAGAGGTGGGGCCTAGGCTATCATTTACCCTCTACCGGGGGTACTGGTCTGCAGGGTACCCATAGTGGCCCCCGGGCCCATTTCGGGGGAGGCAACGAGCCCACAGGTGAGGCATCCATCTCTCCCGTGTGGTGGTTTTGAACCTGCACTTTGGAAACAAAACCGGTGGCGGGATTTTTGCGTAGCGGATGAGTGGTTGTACTTGAGCGACGAAAAGGTTGTACATCCTTGGCGTAGTGGGTGTATTCGCCAGTCAAAGCGGCAGCGAGTCATCATGTCTACTCTTGATTGACGAGTCACGACGACACACTCATGGGATTGCCTCAGGGAAATTACTGCGGCAACCAATGGGCTGGTCGCTACAGGTCCACCGTACCGCTCTCCTCGGGAACCACCGGACGTTCCAAAGATGTTACCCGCCTGGCCCCCAGTATCTGACGGTTGGACCTGGGTCCTACCCGTCATTGGGGGAGACGAGTGCCGAGGCGACGTGCTTGAGGGGTTGCCTCAGGGAATTTACTGCGGCAACCAACGGGTTGGTTGCTACAACTCTACCGCACCGCTCTCCTTGAGAACCGCCAGATGTTCCTGAGAGGTTACCCGTCCGGCCCCCAATGTCTGACGGGTGGACCTGGGTCCTACCCATCATTGGGTTAGGCGAATAGCTCGCGGCATACTGTGGTGGAAGCGCAATCGTTGCACCTGTTACCCTGCCAGAGGTTGCGGATGTGTATAAAAGGAGGCCTTCCGGTGTTGGGTGGTACCCTCCTTCATTATGCGGCCTTTGTCCTCCTCTTGCGCTCTGGAAGCCTCCGCTTCCCAACACTCTCTTCCACCTTATGCCCTTACACCGTTGGCCATCTTCGTCCACTTTTGCGAGATGTTCGTGCGTGTGCGGCTTTTGGTGTGGCTCCCCGAGGCGTCCTTCTCCTTGACGGTCCCAGATAGAAGGACAAGCCATCTGAATGGTATGCCGATGGTAAGGGAAGCCGTCGGGGACAGGATCCCCATTCGCAGGGTGTCTCTACGCCAGTTCTGGGGGGTATCAGGTACCTGACGGAGGAAGGCTTGACCTCCCTAGGCTTCACCTTCTTCTGGTGCTGGGAGATCGCCCTTCTCCGGCAAGGCGCCTAGAGGACATATGCCCCACACGACACTGGGCATTGCTGTGGACAACAAAGCCTGCCATCGATGACGCCTGGCCCACACAACACTGGATGTCCCCAACACCACTGTGCAGCAGACCAGTGATGTCTGACAAGAACTGAGGCGTCAGACTGATATGTTTCCTGGACGTCCTTGGGTTATAGCAGGTGACCGTCTCTCTGCGTAGAGGTTGGCTTGGGGGACAACCAAGTATGCCATGGAGCAGAAGATTGCTCGACTTGTAGCTGCTATGTTCCTTAGCTGCCTTGCATCTCCCTTTGTATGCTGGAACTCTGTCATTAATGAAGACTCTTTGTTTCAATTCTTGTATGTTAAGTTATTTATGTAGACTTCAGACCCTTGTCAAAGGTCCGAAATGACTTGGGCGAAGTAGGTAGCTCTTTGCCGATGTCCCGAGCTTGTTCCTTCGGGCCCTTAGCAGCAAAAGGACCCAGGGCGCTCCGGCAGTGTGGCTACTTCTCCTTTCGGGTCCTTGGTAGCGCAAGGAACCGAGGGAAGTTTGGCCCTTGTCTTCAGCTTGTTCCAGGGAGACACATGGCAGCTCTAGACCTCACCTCAGTGGGGAGGCTTGGGCTGGAGCCTAGGGCACATGTCAGCTCCGGAGCTCTCCTCAGCAGGGAGGAGGCTCTGAGCTAAGAGACACGTGGTAGCTCCGGACCTCACCTCAGCGGGGAGGATCGGACCGGAGCCCAGGGCACGTGCTAGCTCCGGAGCTTTCCTCAGCACGGAGGAGGCTCTGAGCCAGGAGACACGTGGCAGCCCCGGACCTCACCTCAGCGGGGAGGCTCGGTCTGGAGCCCAGGGCACGTGTCGGCTCCAGAGCTTTCCTCAGCAGGGAGGAAGCTCTGAGCTAGGAGACACGTGGCAGCCCCGTACCTCACCTCAGCGGGGAGGCTCAGGCCGGAGCCCAAGGCACGGGTCAGCTCCGGTGCTCTCCTCAGCAGGGAGGAGGCTCTGAGCCACGAGACACGTGGCAACTCCAGACCTCATCTCAGCAGGGAGGTTTGGACCGGAGCCCAGGGAACGTGTCGGCCCCGGAGGTCTCCTCATGTGGGAGGAGTGTCGGAGCTCGAATACACGTGGCAGCTCCGGACCTTGTCTTAGCGGGGAGGCTCAAACCAGAGCCCAGGGCACGTGTGAGCTCCAGAGCTCTCCTCAGCAGGGAGGAGGCTCTAAGCCATGGGACACGTGGCAGCCCCGGACCTCACCTCAGCGGGGAGGCTCGGACCGGAGCCCAGGGCACGTGTCAGCTCCGAAGCTTTCCTTAGCAGGGAGGAGGTTCTGAGCTGGGCGACACATGGCAGCCTCGGACCTCACTTCAGCGGGGAGGGTCGGACTGGAGCCCAGGGCAGGTGTCGGCTCTGGAACTCAAGCGCACGTGGAAGCCCCAAGGCTGACCTTTGAGGCCAAGGAAACGTGGCTACGCCAGGTCCCACCTCAGCAGGGAGGTGGGGCCTAGGCTATCTTTTACCTTCTACGCGGGGGTACCCGGTCTGTAGGGTACCAACAACATGTTTCTTTACTTTTGTCACACCAAACACCTCACTAGCTACCTTCCTAATGCGAGTTGCCATATTCACCCTAATACTATCTGCATCTCCATCTTTCCTCGGAGTCCTTCTATGATCACCCTGTTTTTAAAGGATTCTTGTGATTCTCCTTTAAATTTCCACCACTTTGTTCTTGTGATTTTGACACATTTGTCCTACAAAGAACATGCGTTGAAGCAAAAGTCAACTACCACAAACTTATGTTGTGTCACAACACACTCCCTCAGGGTCACCTTACAATCTAAAAACGCCCGTCCATCCCTTCTCCTAGTGAGGACAAAGTCAATCTGGCTAGAGTGTTGGGCACTACTAAAGGTCACTAGATGAGATTGCCTATTCCTAAAGAGGGTTTTAGCTACCAACAGATCATAGGCTATGACAAAGTCTAGTACGCCCTTGCCCTCCCGATTTCTATCGCTGCATCCAAAGCCTTCATGTACTCCCTCAAATCCTACATTAGTCGCACCCACATGACCAATGAGATCTCCTCCTATGAGGAGTTTCTCGGTTATCGATACACTACTAACCATATCATCCAAGTCCTCCTAAAATTGCCTCTTAGCACTCATGTTGAGCCCAACTTGTGGGGCATAGGCACTAATGACGTTCAAGACAATGCCCCCAATAACTATCTTGATTAAGATGATCCTATCCCCTCATCTTCAAACATCCACTACTCCATCTTTGAGACTCTTATATATTAGAACACCTGCGCCATCCCATTCCCAGCCGATTTAGAATACTAAAGCTTGAACCCGGTTGTCAAAGTGTAACCTGCGACACTTCCCCCGGTACCGCTACTAGAGCAGTCCGCAGAGGTTCGTTGTTTGGAGGGGCTAATGTCACTAGATCGATCGAGCTTGAGGGACAAGATGAACACCGCGATTTACGTGGTTTGGGTTGCCAGAGCATAAAACCCTACGTCCACGGGAGTGTGTGTTGTATTGCTTGAGCTTGCGAGTGTGGGTGAGTGAGTTGGAATCGAGGGATTGAAGAACAATCCTTTTTCCCGGAGGCGGCCTCGGTCCTTCTATAGCTAAGGCCGAGGAAGTTACACTGTGGCCTGGGACCCGACAGGTGGCCCCGCGGTTGTTCGTACCTTATACACGATCTAGGGTATTTACATCTACTTGTAGTGTCGCTGTCGAAGGAGTTAAGGAGCGCCACCTGTCACGTCGAGCGCCTCATACCAAGTAGTGGTTGATGATGGCGGGAGAAGGCCCCGTCTTGTCGTCGCGTCCTACTTGGTCAGCTATGCGGCACTGTGTTGTTGTCACACATACCGCCCTGTCCTGTCACTGTAATGACTGGCAGGAGTGGGCGGAGGCGTGCGCCGCACGCCATACTTCTAGGGAACGAGCGAGTCTTGAATGCATGACTGGACAACGCACGTTTTCCTTTTCTTCTAAGGCCCGCGGCCCACGGCGGATTGTGGGACACATGGCAGCTCTAGAGCCCTCCTCAGCGGGAAGGTCAGGCCAGGAGCCCAGAGACACGTGGCAGCGTCGGACCTTGCCTCACCGGGGAGGCCATTTCTAGGGCCGAGGACACGTGGCAGCTCCAGAGCCCTCATCTGTGGAGAGGTCAGTCCCGGAGCCCGGGGACACGTGGCAGCGCCGGACCTCGCCTCAGCGGGGAGGCTAGGTCTAGGGCCAAGGACATGTGGCAGCTCCGGAGCCCTCCTCATTGGGGAGGTTTGGCCCGGAGCCCGGGGACAAGTGGCAGCACCAGACCTCGCCTTAGCAGGGAGGACAGGTCCAGGGCTAAGGACACATGGCTGCTCTAGAGCTCTCCTCGGCGAGGATGTCAGGCCCGGAGCCAAGGACACGTGGCGGCGCTAGAGCCTGCCCTAGCAAGGAGGCGGGGTTTCAGGCCTCTTCAAGCCTCCACAAGGGGGTACCCGGTCTGTAGGGTATCGGTAGTGGCCCCTGGGCCCACGTCAGGGGAGGCGACGATCCAGCAGGTGGGGCCTCCGTCTTTCCTTCCCGTGTGGTTGCTTTGAACTTGCACCTTGGTGGTTGAAGTGGTAGCACGCCCATGGCATAGTGGGCGAGTGGCCATACTTGGCAGTCGAAGCGACAATACAACCTTGGCGTAGTAGTCGCGTGACCGTGCTTGACTGGAGGGTCATGGCGACGTGCTCGAGGATCAGTTTTTGGGCTTTGACTACGACGGTTCTTGAGACGACCATTGCAGTTCCGTCATGTTGCTTTTCTTGGAAACCGCCCGAGCCTCTTTCAAAAGACACGGCCCACCTGTCCCCCAATGTCTAACAGACGGACCTGGATCCCACCCGTCATTAGAGGTGCGGGTAGCGTGGGGGCGGTGATAGCCCAGGTGCTGCGCACGATGCTCTGCCAAGGGTCACAGGAGTAGTAAAGGAAACTTTGCAACGAAAGGCGATTGTTTCCTTACTAGCTTCCTTGCGCCTTGTGCCCTTCATATTCCTCCTTTGCGCTTGAATCTTTCGTGGTCAACTAGATCCAGCCACCACTTGCTCCAATAGCGATCAACCTTCGCTTCTCCCACCTTCGCACTGACGAAGAACTCGGGCGCGTGAGGCGGCTGCTCGGCTGGCAGTCGTTTGAGTATGACAGACGGATTCACCGCGGGATGACCCGCTCACCGGCGTGCAGCCTGGCGAAGTCGTCCTCTTCACCTCCTACGTGCTTGCTGGGTTTGCTCTACCGGCATCCTCCTTCCTGCTGACGCTGCTGGAGGTGTACGGGCTTCAGCTCCACCACCTGACGCCGCACGCTCTCGCATTAGTGGTAGTATTCATGCACTTCTGCGAGATGTTCCTGTGCGTACAGCCATCGGTGCGGCTATTCTGGTGTTCTTCGTCTTGCTGGCCTCGGAGAGAAGCACAAGCCACCTGGGGGCTTACTACATCCAACACTGAGGCAAGAACTTCGCTCCGTACATCGCGCCCTTCTCCCCTGGCAAGTGGGAGTACTGGAGGGAGGATTGGGTGATCGCCCGGACAGACGTCCATGAACGCCTAGGGCTGCCAAGCAGCCCCCGGTCAGCGAGGATCCTATCGGGGATGAAATTCCCGACCTGCAGGAAGCTTACAAGCCCTTCCTGAAGAGGATCAAGTTCTTGGTGCAGGAGGACCTGACGTCGCTGATGGTCTTGGCCGACTTTCTGTCGTGTCGCATCGCTCCCCTCCAGCACACACCTGGCCTGCCTGGTTGTACATAGGGGAGAACGATCTCACCTGGATGGAGCTCGGCCCCGAGGACGGCAGTGAGGAAGACTCCTGACGTGTCTCTGGCTCTGAAGCCGGCGGGGGCGAGTGGTTCCAGCCTCCCGCGCAAGAAGCTTCACGGTCCTGGAACTGCTAGGCACCCAGGTATGACGCATACCTTAGGATAGGTTGCAGTCTTGCTGCTGTTCTGCTTGTGTGATTGACTTTAGCTCCTTTCTCACAGGGCTTCACCGCAGAGCGCGGCTCCTTCTTCGCAGCAGCCCAAGGGCTAGATCCCCTTTGCCTCTGGGGGTTCTGGAGGCTCAGCGAGCGCCGGGGCCAGCGCCTGGACCGGCCCGGTACGCTGACTCTCGGGCCCTAGTGACTAGCCGGCTGACATACACGGGCATCCTTGGCGGCAGCGCGGCCACTCCAAGGAAACCTACTGATCCACCTCCTTCTTCTCCGTAGGCGGGTGTGGTGGTTGCTCCGCCGGAGGACGACGAGCCTTTGGAGGCTGTGGAGTGTCCTCTGTTGTAGATGTCGGAAGCGGTTCCGCTCCCTATGGCCATGAAGGTAGCATACTCTGGGATGGAGCAGGTGCAGGAGGCACTTGCTAGGGAGTGGAGCAAGCTGAAGGCGAAGTGGGAAAGCCTCAGGGACTGGGGCGACCTGCTGAAGGAGAGAACCCGGTCGGCCAAGGAGAAGGCAAGGGCGAGGATGGAGCGCCTGGAGGTCAAGGAGGAGGCGGTTGAGGCGGAGCGGACCGCGGTCGGGAGGATCAATAGGGCGGCTCGGGACCTCCTGGATGAAGCCAGACAGCTCCATGCTGCAGCCGATGCTCCTACCGAAGCTCTCTCGGAGGCACGGGAGATCCTCGGCCGGTGGGAACAGGAGCTGCAGGCGAAGGAGAGGGACCTCACCATCCACGAGGCAGCCCATGAGGGGGAGCGGGAGCGCTTGGGAAAGCAGATCCAAGACGTCTGTGAGCGTGAGCTCGCCGCCTCATCCAAGGAGGCCTCCCTGGAGCGCTGTGCTGCTGATGTGGCTGCCAAGGAGGAGAAGGTGGCTGCCAGGGAGAAGGAGCTGGCGAACCAAGACCTGGCCCGAGAGCTTGCCGCCACTTCCAATGCACTGGAGGAGCTCCGAGCTTCCTGCGCTGTTGAGTCGGAGAAGGTCTGGGACTTCCTCGGCCGCGCGGAGACGGCATATAGACCCTTTGGCTTCAGCCCCTTGCGCTTGGGAGGTCTGGTGCAGGAGGTGAGCCAAGTCCTCCCCGCGCTGGACTTGGCCGGAGCAATGCTACTGGCGCTGGAGGGCGTCGTTGTGGAAGATCTGGAAGCCGAAGGCAAGGCCCTGGCTCAGCAGGTGGCGGAGCACGTGCTCACGTGCTTCCGGAGCTGGGACCCCAACTTCTCCCTCGATCCGGTGGTGCAGGGTCCTGTTGCAGAGGCGATGGAGGTGATCAGGTCCACTGTGGACGACACCGCCAAGCTCGTAGCTTCTAGGTTCCAAAGCCAGTAGGCATCTAGGACTTCTGCTTGCCTTGTGTGTCTGCCAGCGCCTTGAATAAAAACTTATTTGTTGAAGTCTTTATTTGTTGTGTTGTGGATGTGTGTCCTCGGGTCCTTGGCAGCGCAAGGGCCCGAAACGACTTGGATGAGGTGGCCAATTCTTTGCCGATGTTGTTGGCTTGACTCCCCGGGTCCTTTGCAGCGTAAGGACACGAAGAAGCTCCAACTATGTTGTTGGCTTGTTGTAGTCAAAGCTCCGAGTCTCTGCTTGTTGCTGTTGTGGCCCCGACGTCCTGCCCGCGTAGATCACCGGTGATAGCCCCCTGGTAGGTGTGGCCCTTAGGTTGGGGCGCACATAACAAGCATACGGCTGAGGCAGGACGTTGGCGGTGGACTCCCTAGGAAGTCCGGTACACTAGGACCTGCTCGGACCTGCACATACACGGTAGAGAAAAGGAGTAATCGTGCTCACTGGTCACAATTCCCTGCTCCTAGTCCTTAGCCAAGCTGCGGGGCTTGGGTAATTCGGTGTGAGAGCATCTGGGTTGTGGTACGTTGCTCAGAAGTATGATAAGTCCGGCTCCCCAGTACTCAGCCGCAGCGGTGGAGAGGTAGAGTGTGCATGCTTAGGATAGAGGACAAGGCTAAGCGTAGGAGTGGGCATTCGGCTAATCCGGTTAATTCAGTTTGGTTAATACGGTTAAGACAAATTCCGGTTATGAAAATTGATAACCGCATTTGATCCAAAAAAGTCATAACCGCACAATTCGGTTGCGGTTAACCGCATTTTAATTTGTAATATAATTTATTGTGTAAAAACGATAATAAACACATAAAAATTATTAATACATATACAAAAATGACATATGTGCTCATGATGGGTGGACATTATTAAGATTCGGTTATGATATGAGAAAAGTTTGGTGAGGATAAAAATTAGTACTATTGTTATGGGTTATATGGTAGTGCGGGTTAAAATTTCAGTTAAATTGGTTATTCGGTTAATACGATGCGATAACCGAATTTTATTCGTTAACCGAAATACACAAAAATGATAACTGCATTTAACAAAAAAATTCGGTTAACCGTGTAATTCGGTTCGGTTTTACGGTTGGCTACACACCCTAGACCTCCTGCTGACATTAGCTTTTAAAGGGAGGGACCATCCTGCGCCATAGGGCCCCCGAGCAAGGAAATAACCGAAGGGCCCCGGATACCCCATAGGTACCTCAAGCAGACCCGCTTGCAGAAGGATAGCACTACTCCTACTATGGGTAAGCACAGGGAAAAGTGACTGGCCATACGGCCAAAGCGGTATGGAAAGGTAAGCATGAAAATTAAAGGTGATATGCCCGAGGTTAGGTTATTTCTTTGTCCATAAGTGGGTGCCTTCCGGCCCCCAGGTACTCTGTTATAGCACTGGGATGGCAGAGCGTACAGGCTTAGGGTACAAAACAAGGCTAAGCAGGTTGCATGCCCTGGACCTCCCACGGGCGTTAAACCTTCAGCGAGGAGACCTTCTAGCGCCACAGGTCTCAGAACAAGTAGGTAGAATGAACTCCAGACATGCCATGAGACAGTTGATATGCAAGAGTAAGCATAAATTGTAAAGTAAAGAGATGGAGGTAGGAACACACAGGGTAATATAGATTTTTCTCAGATCAGGTTTATTCATTGGAGGAGGCAAGTATTTACAAGAAGGCAGCGACCCGCTCCGGATGACAAGAGTAGCAGGACTCCTCTGGATCTTAGATGTTCTGAACGCTGCTCCTAGACTCTATGAAACCCTAACAGAGAAAAAATAGTCCTACCTCTGCGCTAAGGATAGAACTTACGGAGGTGCTCTATTTTCCATGGATTGGGCAGAGGTACCCCATCTTCCGTGGCCACGCGGACGCACCCGGGGCGAGATACTTGTGTTACTCGGAAGGGACCCTCCTAACAAGGGGAGAGTTTGTTGGCCCCTTCGCGAGAAAGTATGCACCGGAGCACCAGGTTGCCCACCTCAAGCTGTCTACTCCGCATGAACCGCTAGTGATAGCGCCGGAGCGCTTGGCGGTACCGTGCGTTTCGAGCAACTCCTTGCCACCTTCGTTCATCGACTAGGTCTATGTCTTCACGCTGGAGCTGGTCCTGCGCGGATTCGTCGTATGCCTGGACACGGGTGGAGCCTATTGTGATCTCCGGAGGTAGGACGGCCTTAGCCCAATACACCAGGAAGAAGGATGTTTCATCTGTCGCTCGGCTGAGGGACGTCCGGCTAGCCCATAGTGCGCACGAAAGCTCGTCTACCCAATCGGCACCATGCTTCTTCAAGCAGTTGTAGGCGCATGTCTTGAGTCCCCTGAGTAACACCCTAAAAATTTACTATCATGCATTGCATACATTTTTCATATAGAGAAGCATTTAAAAAGAAGAAGAAATAAAGAGAGGAATATAGAATCAAATAAAATAGTAAAAGGGAATAAAAATAGAAAATAATGGAAATAAATAGAAAAGGAAAAAGAAATAAAAATAAAAAGAAAAAAATAAATAAAATAGCCAAATTGGGCCACCCCAATTTTCCCCAAAATTCCCCTCTCCCCTAATTTTCCCAATTTTTCCAATTTTCCTGATTTTCTCCAAATTCCCCTACGGAATCCCCCCCACATTTGGGGGGAATTTCCCCAATTTCGGCCGCCCCAATTAGGGGGGAACCCTAGCCGCCCCCCTTTGTGGATTTTGGTGGGCTTTTATTTCTCAATTAATCTCAGCCATTGGTGAAAAATAAATAATAAAATCCCAGCCCCTAGCTTTCACCTCTTTCAAAATTAAATATCAATCATTGGATAATTGGGTTGCTAAAATCCTAGCCACCCTAGCTCTTTTCCCCCTTATAAATAAACCCCCTAGCTGCCACCCCTACACCTCTATTTGGCCGCCGCCCTCCCCTTTCTGCCAGCCCAAGTCACCGCCCCCAGCTGGAGTTTGGTCGCCATCGAGCTCTATCACGCCTCACCATCACCGGAGAAGAAGCCCGCGACATTCTGCCCTAGCCGCAGCCTCATAATACTCCATAGAAAATCTCCCGATGCTGCCACTGCAAAGAAGGAGGTCCTGCCGCAAGGAAGAAGTGAGGTAGGTTTTCATTACCCCTCTAACCACGTCGCCGCTGTTTCTACGCGCCCATTTTCCCCACCCCCTACGAGCAGAAATTTCTACGTGTGGACAGACCATGTTTTGGTCGATTTTTGACGGTGGAATTGATCTACACATTGTGTCAAGATCATAACCACGTCCACACATGATCCCAGCAGCCTTGTTCATCATAAAACCTCATGGAAGCCTACTAAAACTTGCAAGAACACGTGCAAACTGATTTTTATAAACTGCACCATAGGAATTGCATTCATCCACCTCATTGCATCTTGAGTAAAGTTTGTGCATGATAATTGATTGCTGTAAATTTTGTATGTGCGTGGTCGTGAGTAGAAGGACACGCTTAAGAGGCCATCTACGAGGAACTACAACACCAAGACTTCGAGACGCTTGAGCAACACAAACAGCGAGAGCAAGGCAAGTGCCCCATTGACCATATTGATCGCATGTTTTTGAAACTGTTTTGTTTGCGAAATCTCGTATGCTTGTGTCAACTTGATGGGACACCCTTTTATAGGAGTTTACTAGTGTTGTTAACCATCCTTGTCGCCGGGAAAGTTGAAGAGTCGGGTATGGTCTTTTTTCCTTTTTGCTTCGCTTAACTTACGGGACACGGGAAGCTGAAATAAAACTTGTTTAGCTACTGCACTCATGAGAATAAAGATATTGAGAACTTGATGATGTTAATGAGCATGGAATCGGGGGGATCTAGGCGAGCTTGGTTCATGGATGCTGATGAATGATATGGTGGTTTGCTTGCCGTAGATCTAAGGACCGGTTCATGCAAGCACATGTCAGGAAAATAGTGCCGCCACAATGCCAAATATGGGTGCGGCTTAGCTGACTAATTAGGTGTATTGCTAGCTTTTTATGGACCATTGGATGGTGCGGGTAATGGGAGTCGAGGAGGACTGCCCTGGGAACTGCATGGAACAAGAGGGGGCCCGTGGGTGGGAGAATGGAGATTCGAGCCTGTCGGTGAAACCTCAATGGGTCTGTACATTCTAGTAGCCCCTTTGTAAAGGATATTTTGTGATCTCTTGACCATACACCAACGGTTGTGTACTGGTATAATGGAGGTTCTCTCTAGTCACCGACGAGTGACGAAATCACGAACTTGTGGGTAAAGTGGTGCCACCTCTGCAGAGCGTAAAACTATCATGATAGCCGTGCTTCCGGTCACAAGCACCTGGCCAACTTCCATGATTCGAGGCAAACCTTGGGATGGTTATTCGGTATGGTTATTCGAGTATGGTTTTGGGACTTTTTTGGGTCATGACAATGAGTTTGGTTTCGGTTCTATGAAAATGAGATGATCATGTGTACTTATGAGTATGAGATGAACTTGAGAAAGATTATTGGCTGGTTGAAGCATGATAAATGGTGAATTATGATGAAAGAATGTTGCTTAATTACTTGGTTTATGTTGGGATTTAACTCACCTAGATATATTTGCTGTTTTTACCATGTTTGTAAAATAAAATTTGCTTGCTGCAGTGAATCTCTTTATTCCCTACCTTGTTGTAAGCTACATGTCATACTTTTCCCGCACTTGCTGAGTACGACATGTAATCACCCTTGTATTCCCACATATACTTCAGCAACAGGAGAAGAGTACTTCGAGGAACATGTGGAGTACTAGGCGTGCGCACTACCGTCAACATGCTGTGGAGTCGAAGTTGGAGCCAGCTGTGTTAGCCATTTCCCGCTTTCGTTTAAAGTCTTCCGCTGCAAGAATAAGTTAGATATTCATGAGTGATACAATGAGTCAATGTAGTAAAATACTTAAACACTATCTGTACGTGGTTATATTCTGAATTTCAGTCTGTGGAGTACAAGTGTATGTGTGATGAATATCCTGGGCACACAGATGCATTCACTTGGTTTAATTTTCGGAACCGGGTGTCAAAAATTGGTACCAGAGCCACGTTGACAGTAGGACGCAAGCCTAGGTAGAATGGACACTCCAAAACACATAGGAACACCCCTCTAAACTGTTATTTTCAAAAATTGCTTGCTGCTGCACTTTATTTGTCAATTCAGCCACCGCAAAGTGCTATTTTCAGCCCCTCTTTTCCTCTTTCCTTTTGGACAGCAACACTTTTGTTTTCTTGCTTCATAGCTTCTGAAGTTTTGAGTTATTTTCTTCTTCTCTAAAGTTTCTCATGTCTTATTTATAGATGCTAGTGACAAGGAGCACAGCAAGCATAAGGACTCGTCCACCACCACTTGGGAGTGCACTTAACCCCATTGAGGTGTCCGATGGACCATATTAGGAGGAGGTGAAGATGGAACCTCATGATGAAGATGAAGTCAGTAGCTCTATGCATGAGGAAGAGGATCCGGAAGAGGTGGAACCAATCATTGACGACATGGAACACGATCCACAAGAACAACAACATTGGTACACACTTCAGGAGGAATTTCACACGGGCTTACACCCAACAGAGCCTCATGAAGCTATCTTGGAAAGAGATGAATCCAAAGAGGAGCCACCCCTTGCTGAGGCCGAGAATGAAGGTGATGAATGGGCCAACCGTTCAGTTCAAGAATTCCGGTCTGACGGGATGTAGGGAGGACACATATCCAAGGAGCTTAGAGAGTTCCTTGATTGCTGCAGCTTATACCCGGAGTATCTCCTCAAGAAAGTCCCTCGTCTCGTACATGAAGAGTGGAAGGATGAGGTAACCATCCCATCTAATGGTAGGGTTATCACACGGCACTTCACACCCACATGGAGAGCTACAAGGGCAGAAGCTATTGATGATGCTGCATGGGATGCACTCACCGGACTGTGCTACGCTTTTCGTGAGCAGCTTGAGAACACTACCATTGAGCTGCACCCGTATCGGAAGAGTGATACAATAGAGATCATTGGAACCCATGGAGGAGATCTTTTCAAACCACAAGTTGCTAACAAGTCTCAGAGATTGCTCGTGGAGTTAGGAAACCGCTATGCAAGCGCACAAGAGATCCGTTACCTCCGCAAGAAGTTGTACTTGCTAGAAAAACAAGAGGAGACTTGTGCCAACACGGGAGCAAATAAAGCACCAGCGTAGAGCTGGGAGTCGGGCCGGGCCGGCACGGCTCGGAAATTTCGTGCTTCGGGCCGATTCGGCTCGTGGCCCGAAAGCACGACGGGCCATTTTGGGCCAGGCCGGCCGGCACAAATTAGTAAACCTCCGGCCCGACCATGACACGTGGCCCGACGGGCCAATTTCGGGCCGGGCCCGGCCCAAGCACGGCCCGGATATCCAAAAAATCCCAAAAAATCAGAAAAAATCTGGAAAGTAAAAAAAATCCAAAAAATCTGTAAATCGAAAAAAGATCCCAAAAGATCCAAAAAATCTGTAAAATAAAAAAACCGGGCAATTTCGGGCCATTTTTTTAGCATTTCGGGCCATTTCGGGCCGATGGGCTAATTTCGGGCCGGGCCGGCCCGAGCACGGCCCGAAAATCAATTTCGTGTCGGGCCCCCCGAAGACACCGAACCCGGGCATGGCACGGCCTGAAATACCGTGCCGGGCCGGCCTGGCCCGAATCTGTTTCAGGCCTAATTCGTGCTTGGGCTGTGCCGGCCCGTCGGACTTCGGCCCGCCCGGAAATGGCCCGGCCCATCTCCTAGCTCTACACCAGCGTCATCTATTCCTACATGGACTGCCGACTCACCATGGCGTGCGCCCATGTATGGACCACCCCCGTCACATGCCGAGAACAACACCGGTTCTCACGATTAAGTTTAGGTTCCCCATTGAATAAAGTTGCAATAAGAACGCTTAGATCGTAGTAGCTTGAATAGGAGTGGTGTGCTGAACTTTTGTGATGATTGCTTGTGTTTGTGTGCTTTGTGTGAGTTGTGGGACTCTTCGGCGAATGTTCATACCTACACATAGTAGAGAGATGTGAGATGCTTCAGCATGTGTTCACATCCTCATTTAGGCTGAAATTAATAAAAGAAGTTGCTTAGTTCATACACCTTGATGCATATAGTTGGGAAATCACTTCTTTCGATTCTGAATTCTATTCCGAGAGTAAGCATTAAAATAAGGGTGGTAGACTTTCTCGCCAACCTTATCGTCTTGGATCTCAAGAGATTGACATAGTACATGGAATGGACTGGTTAAGCAAGTACAACGGAGTGATTCAATGTTGTCAGAGGACCGTGCAGTTGACGAGTGAGCACGGTACTCGTATTGAGTTTGAGGCAGCCCAACCTGCAACTGAGAAGGCAGTGCTGAACCACATCCAAGAAGCGACATTGGAAAGCATTCCGGTGGTTCGAGAATATTTAGATGTGTTCCTAGAAGAACTTCCAGGTATGCCACCTGACCGGGACATTGAATTTGTCATTGATTTAGTAACCGGAACTGCACCTATAGCGAAGAGGCCATATAGGATGCCTGCTAATGAATTAGTGGAGCTTAAGAAGCAAATTCAGGAGCAGCTAGATAAGGGTTTTATACGCCAAGCTCGTCACTGTGGGGAGCCCCCGAGATTTTCGTGGATAAAAAAGATGGGACCCAAAGGATGTGCATGGACTATAGGTCTCTTAACGAAGTGAAGATCAAGAATAAATACCCGCTGCCCTGCATAGAGGACCTATTCGATCAAATGAAAGGTGCCCGAATTTTCTCCAAGATTGATCTTCAGTCAGGATACTTCCAGCTGATGATTAAGCCCTCCAACTACCCAAAACTACATTTCGAACACGGTATGGTTCGTATGAATATACCGTTATGTCATTTGGGTTGACGAATGCACCCGCATACTTTATGTACCTCATGAATAAGGTCTTCATGGAGTACTTGGACAAGTTCATCGTGGTTTTCATAGATGACATCATGGTGTATTCAAAAAGCGAGGAAGAACATGAAGAACACTTGAGATTGACATTGCAGAAACTACGAGAGCATTAGTTGTATGCTAAGTTCAGTAAGTGTCAGTTTTGGCTAAAGGAGATATCGTTCCTAGGCCACATCATCTTTGAGGGAGGAGTATCGGTTGATCCCGAAAAAGTGAGGGATGTTTTTAAGTGGAACCAACTGCAGAATGTGAGCTATATTCGGAGTTTCCTTGGGATGGCTGGATACTACCGCCGGTTGATCAAAGGTTTCTCCAAAGTAGCGAAGCCTATGACTGAATTGCTGATGAAAGGGAAAGTATTTCAGTGGACACAAGCATGTCAAGATAGCTTTGAGGAGCTATAGAAGAGATTAACAACAACGCCTGTTTTGATATTGCCAGACGTGAGCAAGAGTTTTATATTGTGACGCATCCAGACAAGGGCTTGGATGTGTGCTTATGCGGGGAGGATAAGTGGTAGCCTATGCATCGAGTCAATTAAAGAAACATGAGCTGAATTACCCCACACATGACCTGGAACTTGCAGCCGTGGTACATGCCTTGAAGATTTGGAGGCATTATATCCTCAGTCACAGATGTGAGATCTACACGGATCACAAAAGCCTCAAGCATATATTCACGCAAATGGATATGAATTTGAGGCAACGTCGATGGTTGGAACTCATCAAGGATTACGATGTTGGAATCAACTATCACCCCGGAAAGGCCAATGTAGTAGCTAATGCGTTGATCCGAAAGGGAGCATGTCACCAACTCACGGTTCGGGAGCTGCCACCCGAGCTGCGTAAGGAGTTCGAACGATTACATCTCGGGTTCTTGAACGAGATGGAGGAGGTAGAACTGAACTCTACGCTGGAACAAGAAATACGAGATGGCCAAGCAACGGATGAGGAAATCAAGGATATCAAGGAAAGAACCCGACAAGGTATAGAAAATGATTTCAAGGAAGATGAGAATGGCACACTTTGGTTAGGGAAAAGGATTTGTGTGCCTAACGTGAAGCACATCTGCAACACGATACTAAAGGAGGCACATGACTCGCCTTATTCCATACACCCCGGCTGTACAAAGATGTACAAGGACATGAAAACATGCTATTGGTGGGATGGCATGAAAAGGGATATAGCTCAATATGTCGCCTTATGCGACACGTGCCAACAAGTGAAGGCCGAACATCAAAGACCTGCTGGATTATTGCAGCCATTGAAAGTACCCGAGTGGAAGTGGGAAGACATCAGCATGGATTTCATAGTTGGATTGCCACGTACTCAGTCCCGCTACGACTCTATTTAGGTTATCATGGACCGATTGACGAAACCAGCCCACTTCATTCCTGTTAGGACTAAGTACACCGTGGTGCAATTAGCCGAGTTGTACATGGAGAAAATCGTATGTCATCATGGAGTTCCGAAGAGGGTAGTTTTAGATCGAGGTTCTCAATTTACCTCTAGGTTCTGGAAGAAGCTGCATGAAGCCATGGGTACACGGTTGAATTTCAGCTCCGCATATCATCCGCAAACTGAGAGGATGAATCAGATTTTGGAAGACATGTTGAGATCTTTCACCTTGAAACATGGGCGTAGTTGGGACAAAAGTTTGCCGTATGCTGAATTCTCATACAACAACAGTTACCAAGCCAGCTTGAAGATGTCACCTTTCAAAGCATTGTATGGTAGACGGTGTAGAACACCGCTGTTCTGGAATGAGACCGGAGAAAGCCAAGTATTTGGATCCGAAGTGCTGCAAGACACCAAAAAGCAAGTCCAAACGATACGTGAAAACTTGAAGGCCACTCAGTCACGACAAAAGGGCTATGCCGACAATAGGCGAAGGAGTTTGACATTCGAACTTGGAGACTTTATGTATCTTAAGGTGTCGCCTATCCGAGGCCAACGACGGTTCACCGTCAAAGGCAAGCTAGCACCCTGCTACATCGGGCCACTCAAGATTTTGGGTAAGCGAGGAGATGTAGCCTATCAACTAGAGCTACGTGCACGATGTATTTCACGTATCCCAGCTCAAGAAGTGCCTAAGAGTACTGGAAGAACATGTACCAATGGATGAGCTAGAACTTCAGGAGGATCTGACCTATGCTGAACACTCCATCAAAATCTTGGACGTAAAGGAAAGGGTCACGAGGAACAAAGTAATCCGTTGGTGCAAGGTACAATGGAGCCATCACATGGAAGCCGAAACTACATGGGAGCGTGAGAAAGACCTCAAGACGAAATTCACTCATCTCTTCTCCACTCTATCGAATCTCGAGGGTGAGTTTATTTTAAGAGGGGTAGATTTGTAACACCCTAAAAAATTACTAACATGCATTGCATACATTTTCATATAGAGAAACATTTAAAAAGAAGAAGAAATAAAGAGAGGAATATAGAAGCAAATAAAATAGTAAAAGGGAATAAAAATAGAAAATAATGGAGGTAAATAGAAAATGAAAATAAATAAAAAGAAAAAAGAAAAAAATTAATAAAATAGCCAAATTGGGCCACCCCAATTGTTCCCCAAATTTCCCCTCCCTAATTTCCCAATTTTTCTAATTTTCCTGATTTTCCCAAAATTCCCCTAGGGAATTTTTCCAATTTCGGCCGCCCCAATTACGAGGGGGGGGAACCTAATGGGCCCCACCTCCTGGGCCGCAGCCCATTAGGGGGGGAACCCTAACCGCCCCCCTTTGTGGATTTTTGTGGGCTTTTATTTCTCAATTAGTCTCAGCCATTGGTGGAAAATAAATAATAAAATCCCAGCCCCTAGCTCCCACCTCTTTTAAAATTAAATCTCAGCCATTGGATAATTGGGGCTAAAATCCTAGCCACCCTAGCTCTTTTTCTCCCTTATAAATAAACCCCCCTAGCCGCCACCCCTACACCTCTTTTTGGCCGCCGCCCTCCCCTTGCTGCCAGCCCAAGTCGCCTCCCAGCTGGAGTTTGGCCACCATCGAGCTCTGTCACGCCTCGCCGTTGCCGGAGAAGAAGCCCCCGACGTTCTGCCCAAGCTGCAGCCTCATAATTCTCCATAGAAAATCTCCCGCTGCTGCCAATGCAAGGAAGGAGGTCCTGCCGCAAGGAAGAAGTGAGGTAGGTTGTCGTTACCCCTCTTACCACGTCATCGCTGTTTTTACGCATTCGTTTTCCCCAAACCCTGCGAGCAGAAATTTCTGCGTGTGGACAGACCATGTTTTGGTTGATTTTTGACGGTGGAATTGATATACACATTGTGTCAAGATCATAACCACGTCCACACATGATCCCAGCAGCCTTGTTCATCAAAAAACCCCACGGAAGCCTACTAAAACTTGCAAGAACACGTGCAAACTGATCTTTATAAACTGCACCATAGGAATTACACTCATCCACCTCGTTGCATCTTGAGTAAAGTTTGTGCATGATAATTGGTTGATGTAAATTTTGTATGTGCGTGGTCGTGAGTAGAAAGACACACTCAAGAGGCCATCTACGAGGAACTACAGAACAAGGATTTCGAGATGCTTGAGCAACACGAACAGCGAGAGCAAGGCAAGTGCCTCTTGACCATATTGATCCCATGTTTTTGAAATTGCTTTGTTTGTGAAAACTCGTATGCTTGTGTCAACTTGATGGGACACCCTTTTATAGGGGTTTACTAGTTTTGTTAACAATCCTTGTCGCCGGGAAAGTTGAAGAGTCGGGTATGGTCGTTTTTCCTTTTTGCTTCGCTTAACTTACGGGATACGGGAAGCTAAAATAAAACTTGTTTACCTACTGCACTCATGAGAATAAAGATAAAGAGAACATGATAATGTTAATGAGCATGGAATCGGGGAGATCTAGGCGAGCTTGGTTCATGGATGCTTATGAATGAGATGGTGGTTTGCTTGCCGTAGATCTAAGGACCGGTTCATTCGAGCACATGCAAGGAAAACAGTGCCACCACAAGGCCAAATATGGGTGCGGCTTAGATGACTAATTACGTGTGTTGCTAGCTTGTTATGGACCGTTGGATGGCACAGGGAATGGGACTCAAGGAGGACTGCCCTGGGAACTACATGACACAAGAGGGAGCCCGTGGGTGGGACAATGAAGATTTGAGCCTGCCGGTGAAACCTCAGTGGGTCCGTACATTCTAGTAGCCCCTTTGTAAAGGCTATTTTGTGATCTCTTGGCCATACACCGATGGTTGTGTACTGGTATAATGGAGGTTCTCTCTAGTCGCCGACGGGTGACGAAATCACGAACTTGTGGGTAAAGTGGTGCCACCTCTGCATAGTGTATAACTATCATGATAGCCGTGCTTGCGGTCACAAGCACCTGGCCAACTTCCATGATTAGAGACAAAACTTGGGATGGTTATTTGGTATGGTTATTAGGGTATGGTTTTGGGACAGTTTTGGGTCATGACAATGAGTTTGGTTTCGGTTCTATGAAAATCAGATGATCTTGTGAACTTATGAGTATGAGATGAACTTGAGAAAGATTATTGGCTGGTTGAAGCATGATAAATGGTGAATTATGATGAAAGAATGTTGCTGAATTACTTGGTTACATTAGGATTTAACTCACCTAGAGATAGTTGCTGTTTTTACCATGTTTGTGAAATAAAATTTTCTTGCTGCAATGAACCTCTTTTTTCCATACCTTGTTGTAAGCTACATGTCATACTTTTCCCGCACTTGCTGAGTACGACATGTACTCACCCTTGCATTCCCATATATACTTCAGCGACAGGAGAAGAGTACTTTGAGGAACATGTGGAGTACTAGGCGTGCGTACTACCATCAACATGCCTGTGGAGTTGAAGTTGGAGCCTGCTGTCTTAGCCATTTTCCGCTGTCGTTTAAAGTCTTCCGCTGCAAGAATAAGTTAGATATTCATGAGTGAGACAATGAGTCAGTATAATAAAGTACTTAAACACTATTTGTACGTGGTTATATTCTGAATTTCAGTTTGTGGAGTACATGTGTATGTGTGACGGACATCCTGGGCACACATATGCATTTACTTGGTTCAATTTTCGGAACCGGGTGTCACACCTTGAGTATCTCAGCATTAGCCCTCTCGGTTTGTCCATTGCTCTCTGAGTGAGCAACAGATGCGTAGCAGACTTGGATGCCGAGGTATTTGCAGTACTCTTGAAACACTACACTAGTGAACTGGGTCCCGTTGTCGGTGATGATTCTGTTCGGGACCCTGAACCGGCACATGATTGACTTGATGAACTTGATTGCTGACTACTTGTTGATTGTCACTACAGGGGCTGCTTCTGGCCACTTGGTGAACTTGTCTATGGTGATGTAGAGGTACCGGTACCCTCCTACGGATATGGTAAAAGGTCCTAGGATGTCTAGCCCCCACACAGTGAAAGGCCATAAGGGTGGGATCATCTGCAGCGTCTGTGTCGGTGTGTGGATCTGCTTGGCGCGGAACTGACATGCCTTGCATCTCTTGACCAGCTCGACGCCATCCTTGAGAGCTGTCAGCCAGTAGAAACCATGCTGGAAGGCTTTACTGACCAGCGTGCGAGAAGCTGCATGGTTCCCACACTCATCTCCATAGATCTCTGCGTGCAACTCGCAACCCTCCTCCCGAGTTATGCACCGCAATAGGACGCCATTGGCGCCATGCCGGTAGAGAACCCCCTTTACCAACGTGTATCTCTTAGCCAACCGAACAACCCGTTCAGCAGATGCATGTTCATCGGGAAGGATATTTTCTTTCAAGTAGTCCTGGACCTCCGTGATCCACGCGTCGGGACCTACTTGAGCTTTTGGATCTTGAGAGACGGGTTGCACGGAGTCCAGGTGACGCTTATGATCCTTGGCAGGCTCCATGGTAGCAGGGTTGCCGGGACCGCCAGCTTCGAGGTGTTGGTCTCGCCCCCTTTGCCTGGTTTGGCAGGCCAAGCTGTAGGTCGCAACAACATCCTTTCGAAGACTCCCCAGACACCGGAGCCTAGGTGGATGCCTTCGTTGACAGGTCGTCGGCGATTGTATTGTTGGAGCGAGGGACATGGCACAGATCCAAGACTTGGAAGTCTTTTTCCAGCTTCTGCACTTGGAGGAGGTAGGCTGCAAGCTGAGGATCATTGCAGCAGCATTTTCCCTTGACTTGCTTGATGAACAGCTAATAATCACCCTTGACCAACAACTGCTGGACACCGAGGGACAGCGCGGGCATTAATCCGAAGATGAGAGCTTCATACTACGCCATGTTGTTGGTTGCCTTGAAGTCAAGCCACACCACATACTTGAAATGCTCCCTAGTTGGGGTGAGGAGTAGTGCCCTGCTCTGTCACCTTGCTTGCGCGAGGAGCCTTCGAAGAAGAGTGTCTAGTGAGGCCCGGGTAAGACCGGATCTCTAGGCTCGGCCTTATCATTGTCTTGGCCCCCTGGATGTCATGGTGGTGGTGTCCACTCAGCCACGAAGTCAGCTAGCACCCGACTCTTCACCTCATGGCATGACAAGAAATCGAGTTCGAACTCCACCAGCTCGTCAGCCAGCTTCGCCACGTTCCCAGTTGCGTTTGGGCTGTGGAGCACAGCTTTCAGTGGGTATGAAGTGACCACTGTGATCTTGTGAGCTTGGTAGTAGTGGCACAACTTCCTTGATGCAACAAGGACTGCATTGAGCAGCTTGTGCACCTCTAGATATTTTGTCTTGGCATCATGGAGGACCTCGCTGATGTAGTAGACCGGTCGCTGGATGGTTCGAACCTTCCCTGAGGGGTCCGGTGCGTCTTCTTGGAGAGGTTTGGGACTCGACGGCCCCTAGCCCCCGGGTCTGGTTCAGGGAGCTAGGACCCGGATGCGTATTGGTGTCAGGTCCGAGGGACTTGGACCTGACTAGCTCCTCGTCCTCCAGCTCCCCTGCGAGATCCGAGTCCTGGGACTCAGGACCTACAGTAGGAGCCTCATTTAGGACTTGGGGTCATGGTGGTTCCGGCCGCTCCGTGACCAGGACCATGCTCACGACCTCTGTTGTGGCGGCGATGTAGAGGAGTAGAGGCTCGCCTTGTTCCGGAGCCACTATGATCGACAACGTCGTGAGGTACTTCTTCAGCTTCTCGAACGCCTCATCTGCCTCTGCGGTCCAGACGAAGGGTTTGGACCTGTGCAGAAGCTTGAAGAACGGGAGAGCCCACTCAGCCAGTCTAGAGATAAACCGACTGAGTGCAGCCAAGCATTCCATGACCTTCTGCACGTCCTTGATGCGGGCAGGTGGCCGCATAACTTCGATTTCCTATATCGTCTCTGGTTTAGCTTTGATTCCCCAGTGTGAGACAAGAAAACCGAGTAGACTTCCAGCAGATACCCTGAATACACACTTGTCTGGGTTCAACTTCGTGCGTGTCGAACGCAACCTGTCAAAGACTAAGGCGAGGTTATCAAGCAAAGATGCTTGCGACTTAACCTTAACGACAATGTCATCAACGTACACCTCTACTAGGTCACAAATGAGATTCCCGAAATGTTTGCATGGCACGTACAAAAGTGGGAAGAGTATTCTTAAGATCATAAGGCATAGATACATAGAAAAATAGACCATCTACTGTTACGAAGACAATATGCCCTTCATCTTCTATAGACATCGGTATTTGGTGGAAACCTGAGTAAGCGTCTAGGAAACACAGTAGATCACAGCCGGATGTAGAATCCACTATTTGGTCTATGCGGGGGAGAGGAAAAGGATCCTTTGGACATGCCTTATTGAGAGTAGTGTAGTCGATGCACATCCAAAGCTTCCCGCCAGCCATCGTGGATGGTGGACCTATTGGATGAAGCTGACATCGAGCAGCTTCTTGATTCGTTCGCAGATGAAGTTTTGTCGCTTAACGGACTGCTTCCTAGGCTTCTGTTGTACCGTTCTGGCGTCAGGGTAGATCTTCAAGACCAAGTAGCCGTAGTGGGTATTTACATGAACCGAGGGCTGGCCTGCTGATGTGGTGTTGAATGGGAGGCTGACCTCTGCAACATCAAAGACGACGCTCTCCGTGCGGTAGTTCTTAGGCGTCCCAAAAGTCACCGGGAGGGAGATGCTACCGCACGGCCAGATAGGGTCCTGGCCCACCCCTGAGAATAGACACGAGGGGGTGAGCTTGGACATGGGGATCTACAACTTCTTGAAAGCTGCAAGGCTGATGATGCTGAGGGACGCCCCACCATCGATCAACACGTGGTAGAGCTTAGCATTCGCGATGGTGGGGGCAACGAGAAGCAACAGCTGCCCGACGCTCGCCATGTTCTTGGGGGCAGTCGGAGGCATCAAAGATGATCGGCGTCTCCATCCACTTATGGTTGTACGCCGGCCCGGAGGCAGGAGCAGTGGCTTCTACCGCCCGTCGCAGGGTCTTGACGGCACGCCGAGACGTGATGTCCCAGGAACCCCCATACATCACGTGGAGCGTCTTGCGACGCTTGATGCCGGTGCTGGAGCCGGAGTCTGAGTGGCCGTAGACGGTCTTCAACACCCGCTTGGCGTCCTGATAGTCCATATATTGCTCCGCGCCGGCCTCAGGGTTAGCCTTCTGCCAGCCCTCCTGCTAGCGGAAGGGTGCACCGTCTTGGCGCTGCCACTGCTGCTCGTGGAAGCGCTCCACGAGCTTCTTGATCTCATGGCACTCGTTAGTGCCATGGCGGCTGAAGTTGTGCACCGAGCACCACTGACTGTCGTCACTGACAGACAGCGGTCGCGGGCGCTTATCATTGCGCGGGCCATGGCCCCCATCGACGGCTGCAGCAGTGATGGTGGGCGCCCTGGCTAGAGGCTTGTCCTTGCCTCTAGCCTTCTTCTTTTTCTTGCCGCTGCCCTGAGTAGCAGCTTCCAACCCCAACATGCTTGGGATAAAGGCTTGGTCGTTCTTGTTGTTACCCTGAGCAGCAGCTTCACCCGCACTCCCCACCCCGGAGGCAGGTCACGAGTGCCAATCTCGCCCCCCCGCGGCCCTGGCGCACTTGTCGCCAGGCTGAAGAGCTCGGAGACGTCTTGCACGTCATGCGTGGATAACTTGTCCAGCACCTTCTTGTCTCTAATGCCCAGTCAGAATGCGATGACGATGGAAGTGTTGGAGATGCGGGGATGGTGTTCCTGACCTAGGAGAAATGCTGATGAAAGATCACAGGCACGTGTAGGAGGTCGAGCTCGCTGTCGGGGCACGTGTAGGAACTCCCGAAGTTGGTTGTGAAACGCCAGCATAACTCTTCCCAGGAGGATATGTAGCCTGGGGGAAGGTTCATGAGCCATGACCGGGCAGTGTCAGTAAGGGCTACCGGGAAGTAGTTGGCCATGATGGCCTCATTCCCTCTTGCAGCTAGGATGGAGGTGAAGTAGATCTTCAGGAACTCGGCAAGGTTGACAGTCTCATCATACTTCTCTGGTAGGTGAGGGCGAAACTTTGGTGGCCAGACCACCATGTGATGGTGCAGGGCGAGTGCCATGCAGCCGCTGCCTTCTATTGGAGAAGCAGGGGTCTGCGTGACACGTGTCGCTGGTACGGCACGGGGTTCCATACTCGCCTTTAAGGTTGTGGCGTCTCTCGTGGCGTCGTTCGATGGTGACGCAGCCATATTCACTCATGCGGCGGTCCAGCTCGACCCTGAGGTCGGGTGTTGCCTTCCTGGCTGTGGTCGCCGTGTGCGCCGTAGCCGTCTCGCGGGCCACCGTCGGTGTATGTGATTTTGCCTGCTACGGGCCGGCCCACTGCCTTCTATAGGCGGGGTGTGTAGGATTTTGGGGGTTGTAGGATTGATAGGAAAAGTACTTCTGGTGCTTGTCATTTTCTTGTTAATTCACTTGTTGCCTGGTCCTCTAGAATACAAAGTTCAGTTGCACAATCCACAGCCGAATCTGAATATGTAGCTGCTGCTAGTGCTTGCTCACAAATTCTTTGGATTGTTCAAACACTTAAGGACTATGGGGTTGATCTAGATAGTGTTCCACTATTTTGTGATAACACTAGTGCCATTTGCATTACTAAAAACCTCGTGCAACATTCGAGAACTAAGCACATTGACATTAGGTATCACTTTCTCTGTGATAATGTCGAAAAAGGGAACATTGTGCTTCACCATGTAGATAGCGAACAACAATTGGCTGACATTTTTACAAAACCTTTGGATTTCACTCGTTTTTGTTACATTCGTAGTGAAATAGGGGTTATCCATCCTCATGGCTTAAATTAAGGGAGAATTTTGTAACTTGGGAAGTCTATATGTGAATCTGAAATTAAAATAATATGAGCATAGTATTTCATGCATATATGACTTTGTGATTCCTTTTTCATGCTGAAAGTTCTTACTACATTACTCGTGTTATACATTTTGTAGTTTTTACCCTGTCTAGTAATTGGAATAATTACTTACACTAAATCTGGTCATGGTCGAACTTTCTTGCTGTTTTGAACTTGTTGCATGCTCACAAGTGCTTTTAATCATAAACAATTAATCAAGTAATCAACTCACATGTCGAGTTTTTATGTTCAAATAAAAGAATGAGAAAAGATCAAGAGAATATGCATGCATCGCACTTCTTCTTTTGAGATGGCTTATCATTGCACTTAGATATGAACTTGAAAGGAGTTGTGTATGACTAAAACTATGTCCTTAAGCTTCTGACTGTCAAATGACATAGCCTTGGCTTGGTTGGTTAGAATAAGGCTGATGCTGCATATAATCTCTTGCAAATGTCATAAGATCAAAATTTGTGCTTTAAATGATAAATAAAATGCAGCAACAAGTGTCATGCTTTCAGGTCTTGAAATAGTTAAGTTTGTGAGATCATGACTTGCTTAAATTGAAAATTACACTTGATCTCTAGCATGACTTACACTACTTTATGTATCTCATTGATGTGATAGTGTAAGTTACTTGATAGTATGATTTGGATGAGCTTTGTTTTATATGTATATGTTATAATGTGCTCATAACAAATTAAAGTTTCTCTTTTGTACCTTGTTGAATACCTTGTCAAAGGGGGAGAAATTGATCACACATTGCACACATTCACAAGTGTTTTGGCACGATTCTTCTCAGGGAGAGATTTTTTGGTATTTTTTGTTTTTCTTATTTTATTTCTGATTTACAAAGGGGGAGAAATTGTTTACAAAACTTCTCATGTGAATAAGCCAATGTTCAGATTTTAAGTGGTGTTGCCAATGCATTCATCAAGGGGGAGATTGTGAGACCTATGTGTGCTGAATACATTGGCTTTGACGATAAAAGTTTTGAATACTACCAAAACACCTTTTTAACAAGGTCCGGCTCTAGGTCCGAGCTCCTGCAAGGTCCGACGATAGGTCCGACGTAAGGTCCGACTTGCTTTGTCTAGGTCTGACTTATTTTGGCTAGGTCCGACTTGTTTTTGCTAGCTCCAGTGCTAGGTCCCACTAGCTTTGGTAAGTTCCGTGCTAGGTCCGACTAAGCTTTAGTAAGCTCCGGGGCTAGGTCCGACTAGCTTTGGTAAGCTCCGGTTCAAGGTCCGGTTAGCTTTGGTAAGGTTCGAAGCTTGATTGCAATGGTTCTGCTTTTAACTTGCAATGTTTCGAACTTGCTTTACTCTTATGGAAAGTTTGCTTAGTATTATTTTACTATGTTTTTGGTGTGTTTTGGTGGTTATGGCTGATATCATTTTGCTATGGTTTACAACATGCTTATGTGAGGTGCTCACGTAAGACGTTGTAGTTTCAGAACTAACGAGAGTCAAGTCGAGGACTTGTGCTCGGAAGTATTGGTTGTTTATTCATGTGCAGGTGTTGCTTGAGTTCAAGACATGGCTGGTGACGGGATCCATTGAACTAGTCTTAGGGAGAATATGAGGTTCAACAACCAAGTTCGGGAGGAATTGTGGTTGAGTTGATCGGGAGGTTGCGCAGTATGTTTGAATCAAGAACAATGCATATGAAGGTATCTTGGACGTCGTTGGAAGATGTTTTCACGTGTGCAAGGAGTGCATGGACGTGGCTGCATGGTTCCAAGGCGTGATGAAGAGATGTGGACGTAAAGAATTGGTCGGAAAGGTCCAACCGACTAGGTTATGGACTCAGGCTGCGGCTGAGTCGTGTTTGACTCAAATATGGAAAGTTTTGAGTTGGTTATGATAGGATTTCATGTGGGACATGAAGTTGAGTTGTTTTAGGAATGTTTGGGACGTTCCTAAGGTGTTTGGAAGTCTTAAGATTGCTTCTATCTGCGTATAGAAGAGTCTTGAGCAGTATTGGAAAGTTACAGTTTGAATCCAAGTAGGAGTAGGAGTCCTAGTTTGAGTTGAGTTGGCCTTCGGGCTGGTTATATAAGCAAGGGAGGCCAAGGCTCGTGGGTACACGACTTTGGGGCTGTTCCTCTTGTGTTTTGATAAATAAAATTCATGTTCTAAAGGAATTTTTGTGCCTTGTTCGTCCGACTTGTTTCAGACAAGTTTTTTTCGTCGAGTTTCTGTTCAGCACTACCTTGCTTCGGTGGTTTTATCATAACTCGAGTTTTACAGATCCAATTGATGTGATTCTTTTTGGGTTGTCTTAACAACTTTATTATCTATCATCTGTGAAAATTTGTGGTTTCTGATCTACACGAGTTTCTTTGCAGTATTCTAGAGCTGTTTTTCTCGCGTAGGACATATTGACCTTTGTTCGATCTTTCGATCGTAACTTGAGTTTCTCTCAACGGATTTTCATGATTCTTGTTGTGACGTCTTTGTGACTTGATTCTCTACAATCTATACTAGTTTTGTCACAGTTGAACACGTTTAGATTAGTCGCACACATGGTTTCTTTAACAGATCGGTTTTCTACTGAGGGGTGTTTTGTTGCTTCCGCTGAAAAGTTTTTATCTCCCATTCACCCCCCTCTGGTAGCTTTACACGTGTACTTCGATCCTACACACTGAGCCGTTGTCGCGCCATACCACCCTGTCCTGGCACTGTAATAACTGGTAGGAGTAGGCGGAGGCGTGCGCCACACGCCATGCTTTTGGGGAACGCGCTTGTGACACCCGGTTCCAAAAATGAACAAAATGAATGCATATGTGTGCCCAGGATGTTCATCACACATACACATGTACTTCACAAACTGAAATTCAAAATATAACCACGTACAAATAGTGTTTAAGTACTTTATTACATTGACTCATTGTCTTACTCATGAATATCTAACTTATTCTTGCAGCGGAAGACTCTAAGCGACAGCGGAAAATGGCTAAGACAGCAGGCTCCAACTTCAGCTCCACAGGCATGTTGACGGTAGTGCGCATGCCTAGTACTCCACATGTTCCTCGGAGGACTCTTCTCCTGTAGCTGATGTATATGTGGGAATGCAAGGGTGAGTACATGTCATACTCAATAAGTGCGGGAAAAGTATGACATGCACCTTACAACAAGGTAGGGAATAAAGAGGTTCATTGCAGCAAGCAAATTTTATTTCACAAACATGATAAAAAAAGCAACTATCTCTAGGTGGGTTAAATCCCAACATAACCAAGTAATTCATCAACATTCTTTCATCATAATTCACCATTTATCATGCTTCAACCAGCCAATAATCTTTCTCAAGTTTATCTCATACTCATAAGTACACATGATCATCTCTTTTTCATAGAACCGAAACCAAACTCATTGTCATGACCCAAAACAGTTCCAAAACCAATCCCAATGACCATACCCGAGTAACCATCCCAAGTTTTACCTCTAATCATGGAAGTTGGCCAGGTGCTTGTAACCCGAAGCACGGCTATCATGATAGTTTTACACTCTGCAGAGGTGGCACCACTTTACCCACAAGTTTGTGATTTCGTCACCCGTCGGCGACTAGAAAGAACCTTGATTATATCAGTACACAACCATCGGTGTATGGCCAAGACATCACAAAATAGCCTTTACAAAGGGGCTACTAGAATGTACGGACCCACTGTGCTTTCGCCGGCAGGCTCGAATCTCCATTCTGCTACCTACGGGCCCCCTCTTGTGCCATGCAGTTCCCAAAGCATCCTCATCGACTCCCATTCCCCGAGCCATCCAACGGTCCATAACAAGCTAGCAACACACCTAATTAGTCAGCTAAGCCGCACCCATATTTGGCCTTGTGGTAGCACTGTTTTCCTGGCATGTGCTCGCATGAACTAGTCCTTAGATCTACGACAAGCAAACCACCATCTCATTCAGAAACATCCACGAACCAAGGTCGTCTAGATCTCCCTAATTCCATGCTCATTAAAATCATCAAGTTCTCATCATCTTTAATCTCATGAGTGCAATAGCTAACAAGTTTTATTTCAGCTTCCCTTACCGTAAATTAAGCGAAGCAAAGGGAAAACGACCATACCTGACTCTTCAACTTTCCCGGCAAAAAAGATGGTTAACAAAACTAGTAAACTCCTATAAAAGGGTGTCCAATCAAGTTGACACAGGCATACAAATTTTCACAAGCAAAACAACTTCAAAAACATGGGATCAATATGGTCAAGGGGCACTTGCCTTGCTCCCACGGTTCGTGTTGCTCAAGCGTCTCGAAGTCTTGGTGCTATAGTTCCTCGTAGACGGCCTCTTGAGCATGTCCTTCTACTCACGACCATGCACAACAAAATTTACAGCAATCAGTTATCATGCACCAACTTTACTCAAGATGCAATGAGATGGATAAAGCAATTCCTATGGTGCAGGTTATAAAAATCAGTTTGTATGTGTTCTTGCATGTTTTAGTAGGCTTCCACGTGGTTTTATGATGAACAAGGCTGCTGGGATCAAGTGTGGACGTGGTTATGATCTTGACACACTTTGTAGATCAATCCCACCGTCAAAAATCGACCAAAACATGGTCTGTCCACACGCAGAATTTTCTACTTGCAGGTGGTAAAGAAAACGGGTGCATAGAAACAGCAGCGACGAGGTAAGAGGGGTAACGAAGACCTACCTCACTTCTTGGTCCTCTCTTCCTTGCAATGGCAGCAGCGGAAGATTTTCTATGGAGAATTATGAGGCTGCGGCTAGGGCAAAACGTCGGGGGCTTCTTTTCTGGCGACGACAAGGCGTGACGGAGCTTCGACGGCAGCCAAAATCCAGCAAGGGGGGCGGCGACCAAGCTTGGCAGCAGGGGAGAGAGGGCGGCGGCCAAAAAGAGGGCTGGGGGTGGCGGCTAGGGGGGAGGGTTTTATTTATAAGAGGGGAAAAGAGCTAGGGAGGCTAGGATTTTAGCAACCCAATTATCCAAGGGCTGAGATTTAATTTTAAAAGAGGTGGGAGATAGGTGCTGGATTTTTATTATTTATTTTCCACCAATGGCTGAGATTAATTGAGAAAATAAAAGCCCACAAAAAAGCAAAAGGGGGGAAGCTAGGGTTTCCCCCGCCCTAATGGGCTGCGGCCAAGGGGGTGGGGCCCATTAGGATCCCCCCCTTAAGTGGGGTGGCCAAAATTGGGGGGGGGGGGGATTCCCCTCAAATGTGGGGAAAATTCCCTAGGGGAATTTTGGGGAATTCGGGGAAAATCAGGAAAATTGAGAAGAATTAGGAAAATTAGGGGAGAGGGGAATTTGGGGAATTTTAGGGAAAAATTAGGGGTGGCCAAATTTGGCGATTTTATTTATTTATTCTCTTTCTCTTTCTTTTTATTTTTATTTTTTCTTTTCTATTTATTTTCATTATTTTCTATTTTTATTTCCTTTTATTATTTTATTTGTTTCTATATTCCTCTCTTTATTACTTCTTCTTTTTAAATGCTTCTCTATATTAAAAATGTATGCAATGCATGGTAGTAAAATTGAGGGTGTTATACCTGCCCCTTAAAATGAATCTCGCCCTCAAGATTCGATAGTGGAGAAAAGATGAGTAAATTCAGTCTTGAGGTCTTCCTCACGTTCCCATGTAGTTTCGAATTCCGTGTGGTGGCTCCATTGTACCTGCACCAATGGATTACTTTGTTCCTTGTTACCCTTTCCTTTATGTCCAAGATTTTGATGGGGTGTTCAGCGTAGATCAGATCCTTCTGAAGTTCTAGCTCATACATTGGTACTTGTTCTTTCAGCACTCTTAGGCACTTCTTGAGCTGAGATACGTGAAATACGTCGTGCAGGTCGGAGAGGTGCATTGGCGGCTCTAGTTGATAGGCTATCTCTCCTTGCTCGCCCAAAATCTTGAATGGCCCGATGTCACGAGGTGCTAGCTTGCCTTTGATGTTGAACTGTTGGCCTTGGATAGGCGACACCTTGAGATATACGAAGTCTCCAACTTCGAATGTCAAACTCCTCTGCCTATTGTCCGCATAGCTTTTTGTGGTGACTGAGGGGGCTTCAAGTTTTCACGTATTGTTTGGACTTGCTTTTCGGCGTCTTGCGGCACTTTGGGTCCAAATACTTGACTTTCTCTGCTCTCATTCTAAAACAACGGTGTTCTACACCGTCTACCATACAATGCTTCGAAAGGTGACATCTTCAAGCTGGCATGGTAACTGTTGTTGTTTGAGAATTCAGCATATGGCAAGCTCTTATCCCAACTACGCCCATGTTTCAAGACGCAAGCTCTCAATATGTCTTCCAAAATCTGATTTGTCCTCTCAGTTTGTCCGTCGGTTTGCAGGTGATATGCAGAGCTGAAATTCAACCGTGTACCCATGGCTTCATGCAGCTTCTTTGAGAATCTAGAGGTAAATTGAGAACCTCAATTTGAAACTATCCTCCTCAGGACTCCATGACGACACACAATTTGCTCCATGTACAGCTCGGCTAAATGCGCCACGGTGTACCTAGTCCTAACAGTCATAAAGTGGGCTGTTTTCATCAATCGGTCCACGATAACCCAAATAGAGTCATAGCCGAACTGAGTTCATGGCAATCCGACTATGAAATCCATACTGATGTCTCCCCACTTCCACTCGGGTACTTTCAATGGTTGTAATAATCCAGCGGGTCTTTGATGCTCGGCCTTCACTCGTTGGCACATGTCGCATAGGGCAACATATTCAGCGATATCCCTTTTCATACCATCCCACCAATAGCAAGTTTCCAGGTCCTTGTACATCTTCGTACAGCTGAGGTATATAGAATAAGGTGAGTCATGTGCCTCCTTTAGTATCATGTCGCGGATGTGCTTTACGTTAGGCACACAAATCCTTTTATCTAACCAAAGCGTGTCATTCTCGCCTTCCTTGAAATCCGTTTCTATCCCTTGTTGGATTCTCTCCTTGATTTCCTTGATTTCCTCATCTTTTGTTGGCCATCTTGTATTACTTGTTCCAGCGTTGAGTTCAGTTATACCACCTCTATCTCGTTCAAGAACCTGAGATGTAATCGTTCGAACTCCTTACGCAGCTCGGGTGGCAGCTCCCGAACCGTGAGTTGGTGATATGCTCCCTTCCGGCTCAACGTATCAGCTACTACATTGGCCTTTCCGGGGTGATAGTTTATTCCAACATCATAATCCTTGATGAGTTCCAACCATCGATGTTGCCTCAAATTCAGATCCGTTTGCGTGAATATATACTTGAGGCTTTTGTGATCCGTATAGATCTCACATCGGTGACTAAGGATATAATGTCTCCAAATCTTCAAGGCATGTACCACGACTGCAAGTTCCAGGTCATGTGTGGGGTAATTCAGCTCATGTTTCTTTAATTGCCTCGATGCATAGGCTACCACTTGTCCTCTTTGCATAAGCACACATCCAAGCCCTTGTCTTGATGCGTCACAATATATATCAAAACTCTTGCTCACGTCCGGCAATACCAAAACCGGCGCTGTTGTTAATTTCTTCTTTAGCTCCTCAAAGCTGTCTTGACACGATTGTGTCCACTAAAATGCTTTCCCTTTCATCAGCACTCAGTCATAGGCTTCGGTATTTTGGAGAGATCCTTGATGAACCGGAGGTAGTATCCAGCCATCTCAAGGAAACTCCGAATGTCTCTCACATTCTGTGATTGGTTCCACTTCAAAACATCCCTCACTTTCCTGGGATCAACCGGTACTCCTCCTTCGGAGATGATGTGGCCTAAGAACGATATCTCCTTTAGCCAAAACTAACACCTGCTGAACTGAGCATATAATTGATGCTCTCGTAGTTTCTGCCATGTCAATCTCAAGTGTTCCTCATGTTCTTCCTTGCTTTTTGAATACACCATTATATCATCGATGAAAACCACGACAAACTTGTCCAAGTACTCTAAGAAGACCTTATTCATGTGGTACATAAAGTATGCAGGTGCCTTCGTCAACCCAAATGACATAACAGTATATTCATACGAACAATACCGGGTTCAAAATGCAATCTTGGGTATGTCGGAGGGCTTAATCTTAAGCTGGAAGTATCCTGACCGAAGATAATCTTGGAGAGATTCGGGCACCTTTCATTTGATTGAATAAATCCTATATGCAGGGCAGCGAGTACTTATTCTTGATCGTCACCTCATTGAGAGACCTATAGTCCACGCACATCCTTTGGATCCCATCTTTCTTGTCTACGAAGAGCACGGGGGCTCCCCACGGTGACAAGCTTGGGCGTATAAAACCCTTATCTAGTTGCTCTTGAATTTGCTTCTTGAGCTCCACTAATTCATTAGCGGGCATCCTATATGGCATCTTCTCTATAGGTGCAGTTCCAGGTACTAAATCAATGGCAAATTAAATGTCCCGGTCAGGTGGCATACTTGGAAGTTCTTCCGGGAACACATCTGAATATTCTCGAACCACCGGAGGGACGGTGATTGCAATCAATAGACACCCGGATAACACGTTACATACACCCATTTTCAGAAGTGTGGTGTTTCACATCTTGCTACTCTGTTGTATGCAGCAACCTTTAAAAGGCAATCCAAATGCTGAACCGGTCCATCAGTAACAGGCAGGAGGTCCCCGCGCGGAGCGTGTCTGTGCCCACCAGCAGATTTACATCTTGCTACCCTCTGTGACACCCTCAATTTTGATTTCTGCATGCATTCATATTTTATATAGAGAAAACATTTTAAAATAAGTAGGAACAAAGAAAATATCAAAAAGATAGCCAAAAGAGCAAATTTCAGTTCACCAAGAGCGCCGAAGACAATTCCCGCGGCTCGCAAGCCACGTGGCAACTTTGGAGCTCATCCCCGCAAAGGGGGAGAGGTCCGCCGCTAAACTGGCTACGTGGCAGGCTCGGGGCTTATCCCCGCGAAGGGGGAGAGGTCCGACCCCGTGGGACACATGTTTCCTCCGGAGCTAGCCTCTGCGGAGGAGCGAGGTCAGCCCCACAGGACACGTGTCTCCACCAGAGCTAGACACTGCGGAAAGAAAGGACCAGCCGCGCGGGACACGTGTCGCTCTCGAAACTCACTTCCGAGAGGTCCGACCCGCGGGACATGTGTCGCTCTCGGAGCTCACCTCCGGGAGGTCCGACACTACTGGACACGTGTCACCTCCGGAGCTCACCTCCGGGAGGTCCGACGCTGATGGACATGTGTCAACCTCGGAGCTCGTCTTTGAGGAGAAAGGAAGTCTGGCACTACTGGACACGTGGCATTCTCGGAGCTCACCTTCGAAGAGAGGGGAGGTCTGGCTCTGACACGTGGCACCCTTGGATCCATCTCCGAAGAGAGGGGAGGTCCGACACTGACATGTGGCATACGCGGAGCCCGTCTCTGGAGAGAGGGAGGTCCCGACCCACCAGACACGTGGCGCACGCGGAGCTCACCTCTAAGGAAGAGGGAGGTCTCGCCCGCCTGACACGCGGCACAACCGGAGCCCGCCTCTGCGGAAAAGGGAGACTAGGTCCCCGTAGGACACGTGGAACCTCCGGAGCTCATCACCGCGGAGGTAACGAGATTTGAAGTGGTTTTTCTTCTGTACGCGTGGGAATCCCCGGTACTGAGGAAACCGACACGAACATTTCTACGCTGAATACTACAACCAAATCAATGGACGATAAGTTGTTAAGATTCAAAAACAATTTGAATAGGACTCTTATTCGAATTCCGATCAGATTAGGACTCTTTTCTTCCCGATTATAAATAGAACCCGAAACAACCCCCTTGGTCGTAACATCTTTTCTAAGCCGACAACTTAGAAGCCCTAGCCCCAAACTCGCCGAGCTAAACCCCTTCACCGGAGTTAACCGAAGGAGAGACCGCCGACGAGCTCAGACACGATCGCCATCACTGGAGGAGAGCCGACGATCTGTTTTGCTAGGAGGGAGGACTCGAAGGAAGCAAGGTAGGTTTCCAATACCACCTTACGACACCATCATGTTTTCCTTGCATCTGTTCTTCGATCCTTTCGAACAGAAGCTTTTTCGTAGACAGATCACGTGTTGATCGGTCTAGATCTTGAGTAAAGATCATCACCACGTCCACATTTGATCCGAACACCTCTATTCATCGTAAAACCCATGCAAGAACACGTACAAACCGATCCAATAAAAACTGCATCATAGGATTAACATGCATATGCATCATTGCATCTTAAAGTAGAGTTTGTGCATGATGATTGATTGCTATGAATCTTGTATGTGTGTGGTCGCGTATAGAAGGACAAGCTCAGGGAGCTACCTATGACGGACTACAACAGCAAGAATTTGAGCAACAGGAACTGCAAGAACAAGGCAAGTGCCCCTTGACCATATTGATCCCATATTTTTAAAAGACTGTTTTGTTTGCGAAAAGGTGTGTGTGCTTGAGTCGACATGATGGGAAACCCTTTCATAGGAGTTTACTAGTTTTGTTAACCACCCTTGCCACCGGGAAAGTTAATGAGTCGGGTATGGTTTTTTGCTTTTATGCTTCGCCGAGTCCATGAGATATGGGAAGCGAGATAGATGTGTCTAGCTAACTGCACTCGTATGAATAATGAGAAACGGATATTGTTAATGAACATGAATCGGAGGGAGATCTAGGCAAGCTTGGTTTGTGGATGAGGTAGAATGATATGGTGGTTTACTTGCCGTATATCTAAGGACCGGTTCATGCCAGCCATGCCAGGATAACAGTGCCACCACAAGGCCAAATATGGGTGCGGCTTAGCTGACTAATTAGGTAAGTTGCTAGATTGTTATGGACCGTGGAAGGCGCGGGGAATGGGAGTCGAGTGAGGACTGCACTGGGGACTGCATGGCACAAGAGGGGGCCCGTAGGTGGGAGAATTGGAAATTCTAGCCTTCTGGTGAAACCTTAGTGAGGCCATACATCTAGTAGCCCCTTTGTAAAGGCTATTTTGTGATCTCTTGACCGTACACCGACGGTTGTGTACTAGTATAATGGATGTTCTGCAGTCGTCGACGGGTGACGAAATCAAAAATTTGTGGGTAAAGTGGTACAAACTCTGCAGAGCCTAAAACTATCATGATAGCCGAGCTGACGGTCACGAGCGCCTGGACAACTCACATGATTAGATGGGATGGTTATTGGGAGTTTATGGTTTTGGTTTGGTTATGTTTTGGTGTTTGGATTTGGTTTTCGGGACTGTTGAGTCTGTGTAATGAGATTGGTTGCATGACTGTTGAGTCATGGCAATAAGATTTGGTCTCGGTATGAGACGGAATTGAATATGAGATGAAATGGTAGTGAATACGAGATGGTATTCACGAGCTTGAGAAAAGTTGAGAAAGATAAATGTCTGGAAGACACATGAAAGTGATGGAACATGATGGAGGTATGTTGGTGTTTAAATACATGTTGGGATTACATTCACTTAAAGCTGAGTTGTTGTTTTTATCGTGTTTTGAGAAATAAACTTTGCTTTCTGCAATGAGCCTTTTTATACCTGTCTTGTTGTAAGCTACATGTCATACTTTCCGCACTTGCTGAGTACGTCATGTACTCAAACTTGCATTACCATACATCATCAGCAACAGGAGAGGAGTACTATGAAGACCACATGGAGTACTAGGAGTGTGATCCACTGTCAACTTGCCTATGGGGATGGAGTAGAGATGGAGCCGCTGCTGCTGCTTAGTTTGCTTCCGCAATAGTTTAGAAGACTTCCGCTGCTAGAATAAAGGTTTCCGCTGCTAGAATAAGACTTCCGCTGCTAAGATAAGACTTCCGCTGCTAGAATGAGTCCAAGACTCATGAGACATTGTAATAAACCCTACTATTCGTGGTTATATATTCTGAATTCAGTTTGTGAAGTATATGTGTATGTGTGATGAACATCCTGGGCACACATACGCATCAGTCTCGGTTCTGAGAGGTTTCCTCTCAGAACCAGGGAGTCACACCCTCAACCCACTCCTACAAAACGATAGGGTAAGCCTCGGCACCCAGGTTAACCAATTACATCAGTTTACTGGTTCCCATATGCCAGTATGCATCCAGTACTGTTCAAACTTGTTCAGCAGGGCCGCACACGGCTCGGTCCTCAATCGACACCAACAGGACTACGCACGTGAGACCTCCGCTCACTGCATCCTATCCCCCCTGTTGGGCCTCAGTTTCACATTCTTAAGACATTCTCTACCTCTTTCCATTCTGTGTGAATAAATTCCTATCTCGCGAGTAGATTCCAACCACTCGACTTCTACCGAGATCCTAAGAACATTAGCATGGCATTCTCTACTCGTCGAGTTGTAAACTACCCAACCCTCCATAGGATGGAAAGGTCATGCAAGTGGGGTTTCAATCACCTTAACTCTAATGCTAGAATTTCACCCTAGACATAAGTGATACAAATGAAAACTTTGCAAAAGGTAATTAGATGCAAACCGGGGCTTGCCTAGTTGCGAGTCAAAGGGAAAGTTAGCGTCTGGTGGGAGGACTTCCAACGGCTCCGGCTTGTCCTCAACTTCGGTTACTATATGATATGCAACAAAATAAATGTATAAGTGCTAATGATTTAGAAGAATTAAACTTCTATTGATAGCTACTGCTATTTAGGTTCCTTAATGGACCTTGGTAATTTTCCAGTGTATACTAGACTCTCTGAGGATTATTTGAGCAAAATTTGGAGAAGTTTCATGGAAGCTTGTGGTCTCCAAAATTCCCGCAAGTACAAGGCTTCTCTGAATTTTGATCCCAAATCTGGAGTTTTGACATGTCTAACAGTGGAAGATTTAATTAGAGCAGGTCTCCAGGTTCTAGCAAAATTTGTTTCACCATTTCTCAAGCTACCTACAGGGAGAAATGAATTTTTAAAGTTGGTGAACAATTCTGAAAAAGATTCTGCTTGGTTTGAAACTTTCAAATGAAGGCTGAACTTGGGAAGACAATTTAGCCAAGCAAATGAAGTACACTGAGGCTAAAATTTTACAGCAGATCACTAATGTTATGAAGAAGCTTCTGGCCAAATTTGAGGAAATTCCACAACAGGGATCTTCTAGAATTAATTCCCAAAGATTTAATTTTGATGAATTTGGGCAAAAATTCCAGTGATCTTCAGATCAGATTCACTGCATTTCCGCAAAGTACTGACTGAGAGGAATCCAACAAAATTTATTTCACATATTTTGGATATTCCTACTAAAAGTTATGGGGTTTCAAAGTTTGACCTAAATCTGAAATTCGGTAAAAGTTTAAACTCTGTGGGCCCCATGATTTACATCGGGCCACTGAGCTCGTGGCCACACCGCAGCCCATGGGGTTCCACCCGCGCAGCCGCACCAAATCCCAACCGCACACTGATCCCCGCGGAGGAAACATAGGCTGACCTGTGGGACCCGTGCCCCTTTGTCAACCTCTCGACACCCGTGTTTTTCCGTGGCGGCGCACTCCGGCGAGTTTCGCCGTCCATCACTCGACCGCTCAGAACTTGCTCAAACTTGCCGCCTGGGCCTAAGCTCGCACGAGAACACTATAAGGGGGTCGGCTAGGGTTGGAGATGGCTCGAAACAATCCCGCGATGGTGACAGCGGCGCTTAGTGTTCCGGTGATGTTGTTCTGGTGCTGTGGTGCACCAACTCGACCAGGTTTTCTCGGAGAGCACCAGTGGAACATGGGAACAAGAAATAAAGAAGCTTGGAAGCTCAAACCACCGGCAAACCCACTCTCGACGGTGAGCCGAGGGTTCTTGCGATGGCGGCGAGGAAAATGGTGATAACTCGGCCGATTCTCAATGGTTTTTGTTGCTTCTTCTTCGAGGACGGCCGCTAGGATGTGAGGAAACTACTTGCTAATGAGCTCGACCGGTGGTAGCATGTGTAGATGGAATTTTGTTGTAGACCGAGCTCGGTGGAGTAACACTAGGTGTTGAGAAAACCTAAAATTCTTGCTACCGAATTGATCAATCGACAAACAGTTTGCTGCTACACGTTCTAGGGATGCAAACACACCTCTTTGGTGTAAGAAAGTGGAGACGGTGATGGCTGCAGCTCCCTGTCGACGGTGAGCCAATTGGTTCTACCGCGAGCACTTCGGAGTAGCGGTGAAACTTGTTTTTCGCGCGCCAATGAGCTGGGAACTTCAAAACCGAGCTGGGAGGATGATTGTGCATGGCCTTGCGCTTCTTTGTGGTGCTGAATGCTCGAGCAACCGGAGTTTCGGCCGGTTGTGGCAAGCTGAACGGAGAGCGCGGCGCCGGTGCGTGTTCTTCACGGGAGAGAACAGAGAGAGCGGCGAGCGAGCGAGAGAAGTGAAGAGGAACTTCGGTGCTCTGACTGTGGCATGTTGAAGTGGATGAACAACCGAGGAAAACAGGAGGTGGCTCCGGGACTCATCGGGCAGGGTTCAGCGCTGGGAGCTGGCGCTCGCTCGGCGATCGACCGAAGGAAAACAGAGGTGGTTTAGGCTAAGGTGGCTGACATGTGGACCCCACCTCACTTAAATGCAACTGATATTTTTCCTTTCCTCCTCCAAATTAGAAGCTTTGCTTCACCTCAAAGTCATGGTTTGAATATTTGAATTCAAATGAATTGAATTCTAGTGTCGACTTTGAACTGATTTTTGGTTATTTGAATTTGAATTCGGTTTTGAACCTTCCCTCTTCCATTGATTCAAAACACTAGCAAACTAAACCGAAATAATCCGAATTTCGGCATGGTTGCTAATTCAGATGTGGGGAACACATTTGTGGAACTAAATTCACATATTTGGAAAGTTGGAATTTGAAGCTGAAATTTGAAATTCAGACTTGAGGGCTTTCTCTTTTATTTCTTACCAAATAGTAAAACCCCTCCAAAAGAGCTGAAATTTGGAAGGCTTAATATTTGGATTATGGAGAACTATATTTTCAGTTTAGCTCCTCATGTTTGGAAATTTTTAGAGATTTGAATCAGCAGTTTGAACTCACACCGTTATAATTCAATGTTTTAATTCGCCTTATTTTTTCTAAGTGTGAATGTGCTGAATTTCTTGCTAGCACTTTTTGGGGATTTTACATCCCTCCCCCCTTAAAAAAATCTCGTTCCGAGATTCCAAAAGAAAAGCAAAGTGGGGAAACTTTACCGGGTATACGATGATAGCAAGTCCGGATAATTTGCTTGTAGATAGTCCTCGCTTTCCCATGTCGCCTCATCAGCGGTATGGTTACTCCACAAGACCATGTAAAACCATAAGGTCCGGTTTCTTGTGGCGCGAGTCTTTTCATCGATAATCCAGATCGGATACTCCGAGTATGTTAGGTCCTGTTGAAGAACTTCTTTGTCTTCGGTGCGGATTTCCGCCGAGGGTTTGAGGCATTTCCTCAGCTGAGAGATGTGGAATACGTTGTGAATTCCTATGAGTGACACCGGTAACTCCAAGCGTTAGACCACGGGTCCGCATTTTTAAATGATGGCGAACGGACCGATGAATCGCGGCGCAAGTTTGCCCTTTACTCCGAAACAATGAACTCCTTTCATGGGAGACACACGGACATAAACATGGTCCCCGATGTCGAAGTGGATAGGACGATGACGTCTTTTATCCGCATAGCTCTTCTGACGAGATTGAGCAGCCTTGAGGTTGGCTTGTATTACTCACACTCGTTCTTCAGCCTCATTCACAAGTTCAATGCCGTAGATAACTCGCTCGCCGGACTCACACCAATTGCGTGGTGTGCGACATTTCTAGCCGTTAGAGAGCATCATACGATGCCATCTTTATGCTAGCTTGATAGCCACTGTTATATGAAAACTCCACCAACGGTAAATGATCGTCCCAGTTTTTACCGTGGTGGATGGCACAAGCGCGTAGCATGTCTTCAAGCACTTTATTCACCGTTCAGTTTGACCATCCGTCTGCGGATGATATGCAGAGCTTCGGATCAGTTTAGTCCCCAATGACACGTGTAGCTTTTCCCAAAACCGAGCGACGAACAGCGCACCGCGATCTGAAACAATTGTGCGGGGAACACCGTGCAAGCTCAAGATCCTTGTAATATACAGCTCCGCATATTGCTTGGCCACGTACTTTTTATGTACGGGAATAAAATGAGCCGACTTGGTTAGTCGATCGACTATCACCCAAATCGGGTCATGCTTGTGGGAGGTGAAAGGTAACCCGGCTATGAAGTCCATGCTGATATCCTCCCACTTCCACGCCAGAATGTTCAATGGTTGCAACTGTCCGGCTTTACGCATACGGTCGGCTTTCACACACCGACACATATCGCATTCAGATACGTACTTTGCGATTTCTCTTTTCATCCGCGTCCACCAAAACCTGGTTTTCAGATCTCGGTACATCTTGTTTCTGCCCGGATGAATAGAATACTTGGACAAGTGAGCTTCGTCCAAGATGTTCTTCAGAAGATTCATGTCACGGGGTACCACTATACGGTCTTTAAACCATAGAGTGTCGTGTTCATCCCTTCGGAAGTATTTCATTTCTCCATTCTTCATTCTTATCCGAATGTGCGACATTCCCAAATCTTTCTTCTGAGCTTCCATAATCTCCTCTCGTATGGTAGGGACGAGAGCAAGATTTATAATGCCCCATATGGAACCAAGTATAAACTCGGCTCCTCCTCTTCAAGCGGAGTGATGGACAGATGGTTGACGGGAGATTTGTGGCTTAAGGCATCGGCAACCACGTTTTCCTTACCAAGATGGTAGTGAGTCTCGATCTCATAGTCTTTGATCAGCTCTAGCCATCTCCGTTGCCGCATATTCAACTCCTTTTGAGTGAATATATATATTCTAGACTCTTGTGGTCAGTGTAGAGGTGCACTAAGTTCCCAAGTAAATAGTGCCTCCACATTTTCAATGCCAACACCACAGCAGCGAGCTCAAGATCATGAGTCGGATAGTGCTGCTCGTGGTTAAGAAGTTGACGTGAGCCATAGGCGACCACTCTTCCTCCTTGCATCAATACACAGCCAAGCCCGATACCGGACGCATCACAATATACGTCGAAGGGCTTGGTCGTATCCGGTTGAGCTAACACCAGGGCTGTTGTAAGATGCTTCACCAATGCTTGGAAAGCTCCTTCACATGCTGAGCTCCAAACATATTTGATCCCCTTCTTCAACAATTCAGTCATCGGCTTAGCAAGCTTGGAGAAGCTTGGAATGAATCTCCGATAATATCCCACTAAATCGAGGAAACTCCTGACTTCATGGACAGATGTGGGGGACTCCCATTTCAGCACTTGCTCAATCTTGCTTGGATCAACTGCAATGCCTTCCGCAAAAATAATATGACCAAGAAATGGCACTTGGCTGATCCAAAACTCGCACTTGCTGAACTTGGCATAAAGCTTATGGTCTCACAATCGTTGAAGCACGATATGCAAATGTTTGGCGTGTTCTTCTTCAGACTTCGAATAAACCAAGATATCATCGATAAACACCACCATAACCTTGTTCAACTCCGGCATGAACACTGAGTTCATGAGGTACACGAAATGTGTCCGGGCGTTGGTGAGACCAAAAGACATGACGGGATATTCATACAACCCATATCTCGTCGAGAAGGCCGTCTTCGGAATATCCTCCGCTTGGATCTTTATTTGATGATATCCGGAGCGAAGATCCATCTTCAAAAATACACTCGCACCCACAAGTTGATCGAATAAGATATTGATGCGGGGCAGTGGATATTTATTTTTAATGGTGACGGTATTGAGAGGTCGGTAATCTACACACAAACTCAAGGTTTCATTCTTCTTTTTCACAAACAGCGCCGAGCGTCCCCATGGTGAGGAACTCGGTCGAATGAAACCCTTATCCATCAGATCATTGAGCTGCTCCTTGAGTTCCGCTAGCTCATTCGGAGCCATCTTGTACGGTCTCCGTGATATCGGTGTTGTCCCGGGTACAAGTTCGATCTTGAACTCAACAACCCTTTCGGGTGGCATGGCCGGGAGATCGTCTGGAAATACGTTCGGATATTCACGGACCACTCGAATATCCTCATGTTTTGTGGCTTCCGTGTTATATGTGGCTGGAACTTCTTGAACCGAACATCAAGAATGAGAGTATGTGGTTCATGAAGTGGAGAGTTTAAACGAACCACACAAGGAATGATGTCAAGAACAGCACCATGGCGATGTAGCCATGACACTCCTAAAATGACATCGAGTTTTTGACTCTAACATAATTAGAGAAGTCGGGTATAGATTCCCACCCAATTATAATGGTTCTCTATAGACCATCCTATCAGCTGTTATTTTCCGACCCGGAGAGCAAATCAAGTATGAACTATTTGTGGGAATGATAGGCAATTGATATTTAATAACATAAGATTGACTTATGAAATTATGGGTGACACCGGAGTCAAAAAGTATGACTACAGGATGATCTAAATAAGAAAACGTACCCGCGAGGACAGGTTCGCCTTCTGGCACGTCTTCGATGGCTAAGTGGTGGACGTTGCCGGGTTTTTGTGCTGGTTTCTTTGGCTGGTTGAGGGGCTGATTTGCACCCTGATGCGGTGCTGCACTCCTGCCCTGTCGCTGCTCGGGGCAGTCCTTGGCAATATGCCCGACACGGCCACACGTGAAGCACGTGTATGGTGTCGGGGTCCCTCGGAATTGAGGATGGAATCCCGGTGCACGCGGTTGTAACGGAGGCGCACGCGGGACCATCCTTTGTTGCTGCTGTTGCTGTGGTGGATACGACGGTCGAAAGCTTGGCGCATTAAATTGACGACTGCAAAACTGAGGCGGTCGCGCCGGTGGCTGTCATCTCAGACCGGATGGTGAGCGATACATCATGCGGTACTTTTGTGGCTCCCCACCACTGCTGCTCGCCAGAACACTGCATTTCCTCTTATCAGAACCGCGCTCACGCTGAGCATTTTCTTGTATAATTGCGGCATTGACAAGGTTGTTGAATGTGCCACGGTTGCTTTGGGCGAGATGAACCTTCATTTTTGAATTCAGGCCCCGGAAGAATGTGTTTCCCTTCTGTTCTTTCGTCCCCACAAATTCTGGTGCATACTGCGCCAGCCGGTTGAATGCTCTGAAGTACTCATGAGCATTCCTCTCGCCTGGTTTCAGCTCCAGAAACTCCTGGAGCTTCCTCTCCATAACTCCAGGAGGTATATGATAGGCACGGAACGCCTCCCATAACTCCGTCCAAATGACGGCATGGCTAGCCGGTAATGAGGCGATGTAGTTCGCCCACCATGTACCGGCTTCCCCTTGAAGCTGTTGCGCTGCATACAACGCCTTCTGATGTTCGGTGCACCGTAGTAAACCGAACTTCGCCTCAAGAGTGCGGATGAAGCTTTCCGCCTCCAAAGGCTCTTCGGCCTCCGTAAAGACCGGTGGATGGGTCGCCAGGAAGTCCGAATATGAACTCTGTTGGTGCTGGCGTTGCCCATTGTCTTGGCGTCCTCCTGGACGGGACGCTTTCTGCTGCACCAGCATCTGCAGCAACTCGGTTTGCTCGTCGCGCGAGCCGAGTACTGCGGCGAGAACCTCCGCAAGATTTCTTGGAAGTTCTGGTGGTGGAGGAGGTGGTTGTTGCTGTGTCGTGGTTTGCTCCTGGGTTGGAGAGTCATCCCCCGAACCTGACTTGGACCTCCCTCCTCTTGCGTGGACCGTGTACGCACCATTCTGCATTCATACTATTGAAACGATCAGCACATGTTTGTTTACTTCATCCAGTCTATACAATAATAGTGCGAGAATGAACAATTTATACGCATAACATTCACACATATGGATAAAGTATAAACTTTATATAACATATACATCCCTAGACCATGTCACCACAATCGATTTCCAAGGTAATGAACTTTATGGATTAAAATTTCATTTCGACCATCGTGGGTCGCCACGGGATGTTAAGTGCGTTAGCATGCGTAAATCCTCGCTATTGTACTGGACTCCAAACATGTCCTCGCTTGAAGTGATATGTTGAATGCATACTATTTTTGACTCCAACTCACTGTTTTACAACATCCGCTGGATATCAAAATGTAAAACCAAGTGTTTTGATTGAGCACTTCAAATATGGTTTTCTCTGTCCAGCTTCTGGTCCAGCATACCAGTTTGAAGAATTTAACTGTTTTGGCCACTTTGGAGGCAAAATCTGGACTAGATTTCCACCACAAAGTTGTAGTAGACTCAAAAAGGAATCCAGATTATATTTATTTGCCTCCATAGCCTTTCTAGTTTAGAAGTTATGATCTTTACAAGTTGACAGATTTTTCTCAGGAATTTTGACAGCACCTCCTTTGCAAGTGGCTGTTTTTGTTCACAAAATTCCAACTATTTCTGTCCCCAATCTAGGAAAACACTGAACTACAAAGTTGTAGAACATTTCCTACACTTTATTATGGTGTCTTACTTGACCCTTAGAAATTTTTATACAAGAAGTTATGGTCGAAATACAAAAAATTCCAGAGAGCATTTTTGGTCTGCCCTGTTTCTGGACAGTGCATACTCATCTGAGATTTTCATCCATTTGGAGGGAAATTTAATTCTGGAGTTCTACAGAACAATTGTAGAGGACTTCAAAACCTTTCTACAATGGTATCACACACCTCCATTGGTCCAACCAATCAAAAGTTATACCCTGTTTCAGTTCAGCAAAAATTCTGCCGAAACAGGGGAGGTGGCTCTTAAGTCTTTGGAAATGAATCTACACTCCCAATTGATTCTTAGTTCAATATGGGAGTTTACTAACCCCTAAATAGAATCATAAACTCCAATTTAACTCTTTTATTTGAAAATATCCTTTTTATGCAACTAATAACTCATCTCGGTACTACGTTTCCCTCACCAAAGAAAAATCCTAAGCCGGTATTCCGGCATATACGTGTCAAATGGTGGAACTAAGAACGTCATTCACAAACAATTTCTAAACATCATGCTCTAACGTGGTTAATGTACCTGCAGAAGACCACACAATAATGGTGCACACAAGGGTTTTGGTATTTCAGGCAGGTCCATATCATAGTAAAAACATATGGCCCGTATCATTGCCATAATCGTCCTTGAGTCAAGCCACGTCTCAAGGTACATGGTCGTGTTTTCACACCACACGACGGGGAACCCGAGTAGAGCATGAACGGGTCGTCACGATTGGGAATTTTATCAACACAACGGATACCACCTACTGCCTCATGACCGTTGAGGCACGCCGATGGCGAGCGCTGCGTATGGCTTTTTGAACATTGAACGTTCAAGAGTTGTATACTATCGTGTTGCTTAACACACGATGGGGTATTCTCGCTTTTGCCTAAAGCACACTGGAGATCAGCCTTTTCATATGCTCTCAGAACCATGAGAAGGTTCAGAGACTCATATTGACTACCGTGCCAAGCCACGGTAAACCATTCCATACTATTACTCGTATGGCGAGCTTACCGCAATTGATCCGCCTGCGATGGCGTACCTTACCTCTTACCTGACGTCGTAGCGTTGTTACAGAATGTAGAACACATAAGTTAGCTTTTCCATCTTAGTAGCTACTACTATAATAGACCTTATGTGGGCATAGTGACTAATCCTCACTCGACTACTTCTAAGTTTTCAAATAGGCTCTTTTCGAGCGTGCTATTCCCAATGCGGCTCTGATACCACGACTGTGGGGACCACCCCGTGGTTCTCCCACTCCGGGATCGCAGAGGGTGGTGCCGTGTGATGCGGCACCCAACAGCACACAAGAAAAGAATACGAACGACATACAAACTTTTATTTTTCATAAAAACAGCGGAAGTCTTTTACAAACTTAATTATACAGCGAAAGTATTATTTTAAGTACACTCTCCTACTAACTAAGCAAAAGTGCAGCCATCCAGCCGGGGGACGCTACACACTAGCAACACTCACACAACCGTCACGGTGGCGTGCAAGGCTCCAGCTCGACCGTGTACCCGACGGGGGCATCGCCTCGTCCTCGGACCCTTCCTCATAACTCTCATCTGCACACAGCTCAAATATTATAAACCGTGAGTATGATGTCTCAACAAGACTTAACCGACACTCCCAATCATGAAACTCTACATGCAGGGATTTGTAATATAGGAAAAAGACATTGCAATAAAGACACGCCTACATGTTAATCCTTATTTTCAGTTTTATAGCAGCAGTTTAATGTGCCTTAGGTAGCCCTCATATCGGAAGTCCACATTCAAACAAGAAATGTTTTTCTCCGATGTGGTTATGCCCAAAGTTGAAAATAAACTTAATGAGCTCTACATCTACAGCATACATGGTATCAAGACAATATTAGCTCAATGCATCATATTCTTTTGGCTTCTTTCAGTTATTACTACGTCACAGCACAGTGAACAAGCGGTACTCAAATAACCGTGAGGGACGGTGATTGCAATCAGTAGACACCCGGATAACACGTCACATACACCCACTTTCAGAAGTGTGGTGCTTCACACCTTCCTACTCTGTTGTATGCAGCAACCTTTCAAAGGCAACCCAAATGTCGAACCGGTCCATCCATAATGGGAAGGAGGTCCCCGCGTGGAGCGTGTCTATGCCCACCAGCAGATTTACACCTTGCTACCCTCAACCAACTCCTATAAAATGGTTGGGTAAGCCTCGGCAGCCAGGTTAACCCTTACATCGGTTTTATGCCAGTATGCATCCGGTACTGTTCAAACTTGTCCAGCAGGGCCACACACGGCTCGGTCCTCAATTGACACCAACAGGGCTACACACGTGAGACCTCCGCTCGCTGCATCCTATCCCCCCTGCTGGGTCTAAATTTCACATTCTTAAGCCATTCTCTACCTCTTTCCATTCCGTGTGAATAAATTCCTATCTCGCGAGTAGATTCGAACCACTCGACTTCTACCGAGATCCTAAGAACATTAGCATGGCATTCTCTACTCGTCGAGTTGTAAACTACCCAACCCTGCATAGGAGGGAAAGGTCATGCAAGTGGGGTTTCAACCACCTTAACTCTAATGCAAGAATTTCACCCTAGACATAAGTGATACAAATGAAAACTTTGCAAAAGGTAATTAAATGCAAACCGGGGTTTGCCTGGTTGCGAGTCAAAGAGAAAGTTACCGTCTGGTGGGAGGACTTCCAATGGCTCCAACGTGTCCTCAACTTCGGTTACTATATGATTGCAATAAAATAAATATATAAGTGCTAATAATTTAGAAGAATTAAACTTCTATTCATAGCTACTGCTATTTAGGTTCCTTAATTGGCCTTGGTAATTTTCCGGTGGATACTAGACTCTCTGAGGATGACTTGAGCAAAACTTGGAGAAGTTTCATGGAAGCTTATGGTCTCCAAAATCCCCACAAGTACAAGGCTTCTCTGAATTTTGAACCCAAATCTAAAGTTTTAACATGTATAACAGTGGAAGATTTAATTAGAGCAGGTCTCCCTGGTTCTAGCAAAATTTGTTTCACCATTTTTGGAGCTACCTACAGGGAGAAATGAATTTTTAAAGTTGGTGAACAATTCTGAAAAGTTTCTGTTTGGTTTGAAACTTCCAAATGAAGGCTGAACTTGGGAAGACAATTAGCCTAGCAAATGAAGTCCACTGAGGCTCAAATTTTTACAGGATATCACTAATGTTCTGAAGAAGCTTCTGGCCAGATTTTAGGAAGTTCCATTACAGGGATCTTCTGGAATTAATTACCAAAGATTTAAATTTGATGAATTTGGGAGAAAATTCCATAGATCTTCAGATCAAATTCTCTACATTTCTGCAAAGTACTGACTGAGAGGAATCCAACAAAATTTGTTTCACAAATTTTTAACAATCCTACTGAAGGTTATGGGGTTTCAAAGTTTGACCTAAATCTGAAATTCGGGAAAGTTTAAACTCTGTTTGTGGCCCCACGATTTAAATCGGGCCACTGAGCTCGCGGCCACACCGCAGCCCACGGGGTTCCACCCACGCAGCCTTACCAAATCCCAGCCGCACACTGATCCCCGTGGAGGAAACAGAGGCTGACCGGTGGGACCCGTACCCCTTCGTCAACCTCTCAACACCCACGTTTTCCCGCAGCGGCGCACTCCAGCGAGGCTCGCCGCCCGTTGCTCCACCACTCAGAACTTGCTCAAACTTGCCGCCTGGGCCTAAGTTCGCACGGGGAATACTCTGAGGGGGTCGGCTAGGGTTCGAGATGGCCGGAAACTATCCCACAACGGTGACAGCGGCGCTTAGGGTTCCGGTGATGTTGTTCTCGTGCTATGGTGCACCAACTCGACCAGGGTTTTCTCGGAGAGCACCAGTGGAACATGGGAAACACGAAATAAAGAAGCTTGGAAGCTCAAACCGCTGGCAAACCAACTCTCGACGGTGAGCCGAGGGTTCTTGCGGTGGCGGCGAGGAAAAAGGCGATAACTCGTCCGATTCTCAATGGTTTTCGTTGCTTCTTCTTCGAGGATGGACGCTAGGATGTGAGGAAACTACTTACTAACAAGCTCGACCGGTGGTAGCATGTGTAGATAGAATTTTGTTGTGGACCAAGCTCGGTGGAGTAACACTAGGTTTCGGAAAAACCTAAAATTCTTGCTACCAAATTGATCAATCGACAACCAGTTTGCTGCTACACATTCTAGGGATGCAAACACACCTCTTTCGTGTAGGGAAGTGGAGACGATGATGGTTGCAGCTCCCTGTCAACGGTGAGCCGATTTGTTCCGCCGCGAGCACTTCGGAGTAGCGGTGAAACTTTTGTTTTTCACGTGCCAATGAGCCGGGAACGTAGAAACCAAGCTGGAAGGATGATTGTGCATGACCTTGCGCTTCTTTGTGGTGTTGAACGCTCGAGCAACCGGAGTTTCGGCCGGTTGTGGCAAGCCGAACAGAGAGCGCGGCGCAGGTGCGTGTTCTTCAGGGGAGAGAACGAAGAGAGTGGCAAGCGAGCGAGAGAAGCGAAGAGGAACTTCGGTGCTCTGACTGTGGCGTGTTGAAGTGGATGAACGACCGAGGAAAACAGGAGGTGGCTCCGGAACTCATCGGGCGGTGTTCAGCGCCGGGAGCTGGCGCTCGCTTGGTGATCGACCGAAGGAAAACAGAGGCGGTTTAGGCTAAGGTGGCTGACATGTGGACCCCACCTCACCCAAATGCAACTGATATTTTTCCTTTCCTCCTCCAAATTAAAAGCTTTTCTTCACCTCAAAGTCATGGTTTGAATATTTTAATTCAAATGAATTGAATTCTAGTGTGTACTTTGAACCGATTTTTGGTTATTTGAATTTGAATTTGGTTTTGAACCTTCCCTCTTCCATTGATTCAAAACACTAGCAAATTAAACCGAAATAATCCGAATTTCGGCATGGATGCTAATTCAGATGCGGGGAACACATTTGTGGAACCAAATTCACAGATTTGGAAAGTTGGAATTTGAAACTGAAATTTGAATATCAGACTTGAGGGCTTTCTTTTTTATTTCCAACCAAATAGTAAAACCCCTCCAAAAGAGCTGAAATTTGGAAGGCTTAATATTTGGATTATGGAGAACGATATTTTCAGTTGAGCTCCTCATGTTTGGAATTTTTTAGAGATTTGAATCAGACTTTGAACTCACACCGTTATAATTCAAAGTTTTAATTCCCCTCATTTTTCCTAAGTGTGAATGTGCTGAATTTCTTGCTAGCACTTTTTGGGGATTTTACAGGGAGAATCAACCAACATAGTTTGTTTCATGTGAGATATGGGCAGGTTATACTTGGCAACATACTTGGATGAGATGAATGAATGCGATGCGCTGGAATCAAATAAAACAGTAGCTGGGTTGGAGTTGGCGAGAAACATATCAATCACGACGTCCTCAGCTTGTTGTGCTTCCTCGGCGGAGACGTGATTCACATTGTCACGAGCATAGTTCTGCTGTCCATGGTTACCTTGCATTGCTCCTCCATTCGGCTGTGGGTCATGCTTAGGTGCATTGCTCGGCTGTCCAAGGCCTTTCTTCGGGCACTGATTTGCAAAGTGTCCTGCATCTCCACATGAAAAACATGCCTTGTTGCCCATAACAGCAGTAATGTTGGGGCGAGGCTGGTTTTGAGCATAGGTGCCCATGTTGGGACGGGGCGTAGGAGGCATAGGAAAATGGGGTGCATTCATCATAGGGCATTGCTGCGGTGGCTGATTAGAGTGAGGTGGATTTGCCGGGCGGAAAGTAGAAGCGGACGAACCATAGTGTGGTGCAGCTGGTGGCATGAAGCGGGGACGTAGGTTACTTCCTTGTCGCTGTCCTTGATATGGCATCTTCCTCTTTCCCTCTTGTTCAATCTCGCGGATCTTGCTCTCCACCACTATAGCTTTGTCAACGAGCTTTTGAAAGTTTGCATAATCATTGTTGAGCAGCTGAACCTGAATTTCATTGTTCAATCCTCTCATGAACAAGTACTGCTTCCTGTGATCCGAGTTGACATCTTCTAGAGCATACCTTGACAGCTGCATGAACTTGTTGAGGTACTCATTCACGCTCTTCCTCCCTTGCCGGAGACCCTCAAACTCCTACCTTTTAAGCATCATGACTCCTTCAGAGACATAGTGAGAGCGGAAACTCTCCTTGAATTCAGCCCAAGTGATTGTCTCCTGATTGACATGAGCATTGTAAAGAGTGTCCCACCAATCAGCGGCTGCTCCCATCAGATGGTGTGATGCAAAGAGAACCTTCTCCCGATCACTACATTGAACAATAGAAAGCTTCTTTTACATAGACTTCAGCCAACCATCGGCCTTCAAAGGATCATTGGCTTGTGCAAAAGTAGGCAGCCCATCCTCATGAACTCTCCCAATCTGTTGTGAGCCGGCGGTGGTGGCGGCGGCGGCGGTGGGGGTGCAGGAACGGGGTTAGGGTTGTTGTTGTTTGCCTGTAGCTAACCCAACGTTTGTACCATAGTTTGCATGAGCTGGTTCTGCATAGCCATCAACCGTTCAAGGTTGCTTGCATCAGCCCCGGGGTTGGCATTTTTAGGAACTTCCACATTGCCAACCTCCTATGGTTTGTTGTTACCATGAACATTTCTTCATTGGCGGTTGGAATTTTCCCTCGCCATCTGTGAGAGAGTAGAGTAGGAAATAGAAATTTAGATTGATCCCCCAACTATATGCATCAAGGTGTATGAACTAAGCAACTTCTTTTATTAATTTCAGCCTATATGAGGATGTGAACAAGTGCCAAAGAATATCACATCTCTCCACTATGTGTGGATGTGTACATTCGCTGAAGCGTCCCACAACTCACATCAAGCACACAACTCAAGCAATCATCATAAAAATTTCAGCACACCACTCTTATTTCAGCCTACTACATATAAGTGTTCCTATTACAACTTTATTTAATGGGAAACCTAAACTTAATCGTGAGAACGGGTGCTGTTCTCGCCGTGTGACGTGGGTGGTCCATACATGGGCACACGCAATGGTGAGTCGGCAGTCCATGTAGGTATAGATGATGCTGGTGCTCCATTTGTTCCCACGTTGGCACGAGTCTCCTCCTGTTTTTCCAGCAAGTACAACTTCTTGCGAGGTAACGATCTCTTCTTATGCGCTTGCATAGTGGTTTCCTAACTCCACAAGCAACCTCTGAGACTTGTCAGCATCTTGTGGGTTGGAAAGAGCTCCTCCATGGGGTGCAATGATCTCCCTTGTAGCACTCTTCCGATACGGGTGCAGCTCAAAGGTAGTGTTCTCAAGCTGCTCATGGAAGACGTAGCACAATCCAGTAAGTGCATCCCATGCAGCATCATCAATAGCTTCTGCCCTTGTAGCTCTACATGTGGGTGTGAAGTGTCAGGTGACAACCCTACCGTTAGATAGGATGGTTACTTTAGCCTTCCACTCTTCATGTCCGAGATGAGGGACTTTCTTGAGGAGATACTTCGGGTATAGGCTGCAGCAATTCAGGAACTCTTTAAGCTCCTTGGATATGTGTCCTCCTTCCATCCCGTTGGACCAGAATTCTTGAACTGAATAGTTGACTCGTTCATCACCTTCATTATCGACCTCAGCAGTGGGTGGCTCCTCTTCGGATCCGTCTCCTTCCGATATAGCTTCATGAGGCTCCGCTGGGTATAAGCCCACATGAAATTCCTCCTGAGGTGCATACCAACGCTGCGGTTCTTGTGGATCATCTTCCATGTCATCTGCAACTGGTCCCACATCTTCCGGATCTTCTGCCTCATGCATAGAGCTACTGACTTCATCTTCAACATGAGGTTCCATCTTCACCTCCTCCCAATATGGTCCATCGGACACCTCAATGGGGTTAAGTGCACTCCCACGTGGTGGTGGATGAGTCCTTATGCGTGCCGTGCTCCTAATCACCGGCATCTATAAATAAGACATGATAAACTTTAGAGAAGAAGAAAATAACTCCAAAACTTCAGAAGCTATGAAGCAAGGAAACAAAAGTGTTGCTGTCCAAAAGAAGAGAAAAAGAGGGGCTGAAAATAGCACTTTGCGGTGGCTGAGTTGACAATTAAAGTGCAGCAGCAAGCAACTTTTGAAAATAATAGTTTATAGAGGTATTCCTATATGTTTTAGAGTGTCCATTCTACCTAGGCTTGCGTCCTACGGTCGACGTGGCTCTGGTACCAATTTGTGACACCCGGTTCCGAAAATAAACCAAGTGAATGCATATGTGTGCCCAGGATGTTCATCACACATAAACATGTACTTCACAAACTGAAATTCAGAATATAACCACGTACAAATAGTGTTTAAGTACTTTATTACATTGACTCATTGTCTCATTCATGAATATCTAACTTATTCTTGCAGCGGAAGACTATAAACGACAGCGGAAAATGGCTAAGACAGCATGCTCTAACTTCAACTCTTGAGGCATGTTGACGGTAGTGCGCACGCCTAGTACTCCACATATTTCTCGAGGTACTCTTCTCCTGTAGCTGATGTATATGTGGGAATGTAAGGGTGAGTACATGTCATACTCAGCAAGTGCAGGAAAAGTATGACATGTAGCTTACAACAAGGTAGGGAATAAAGAGGTTAATTGCAGCAAGCAAATTTTATTTCACAAACATGGTAAAAACAGCAACTATCTCTATGTGAGTTAAATCCCAACATAACCAAGTAAATCAACAACATTCTTTCATCATAATTCACCATTTATCATGCTTCAACCAGCCAATAATCTTTCTCAAGTTCATCTCATACTCATAAGTACACATGATCATCTCTTTTTCATAGAACCGAAACCAAACTCATTGTCATTACCCAAAACAGTTCCAAAACTAATCCCAATAACCATACCCGAGTAACCATTCCATGTTTTGCCTCTAATTATGGAAGTTGGCAAGGTGCTTGTAACCGGAAGCCCAGATATCATGATAGTTTTACACTATGCAGAGGTGGAACCACTTTACCCACAAGTTTGTGATTTTGTCACCCGTCGACGACTAGAAAGAACCTCCATAATACCAGTACACAACCATCGGTGTATGGCCAAGAGATCATAAAATAGCATTTACAAAGGGGCTACTAGAATGTACAGACCCACTGAGGTTTCGCCGGCCGGCTCGAATCTCCATTCTCCCACCCACGGGCCCCCTCTTGTGCCATGCAGTTCTCAGGGCAGTTCTCATCGACTCCAATTCCTCGTGCCATCCAACGGTCCATAACATGCTAGCAATACACCTAATTAGTCAGCTAAACCGCACCCATATTTGGCCTTATGGTGGCACTGTTTCCTGGCATGTGCTCGCATGAACCGATCCTTAGATCTACGGCAAGCAAACCACCATCTCATTCAGCAACATCCACGAACCAAACTCACCTAGATCTCCCCGATTCCATGCTCATTAACAATATCAAGTTCTCATCATCTTTAATCTCATGAGTGCAGTAGCTAACAAGTTTTATTTCAGCTTCCCGTATCCCGTAAATTAAGCGAAGCAAAAGGGAAAACGACCATACCTGACTCATCAACTTTTCCAGCGACAAGGATGGTTAACAAAACTAGTAAACTCCTATAAAAGGGTGTCCCATCAAGTTGGCACAAGCATACAAGTTTTCGCAAGCAAAACAACTTCAAAAATATGGGATCAATATGGTCAAGGGGCACTTCCCTTGCTCCCGTGGTTCATGTGTCTCAAGCGTCCCGAAGTCTTGGTGTTGTAGTTCCTCGTAGACGGCCTCTTGAGCGTATTCTTCTACTCATGACCACACACATACAAAATTTACAGCAATCAATTATCATGCACCAACTTTACTCAAGATGCAATGAGATGGATGAATGCAATTCCTATGGTGCAGTTTATAAAAATTAGTTTATACGTGTTCTTGCATGTTTTAGTAAGCTTCCACGGGGTTTTATGATGAACAAGGCTGCTGGGATCAAGTGTGGATGTGGTTATGATCTTGACACACTTTGTAGATCAATTCCACTGTCAAAAATCAACCAAAACATGGTCTGTCCACACGCAGAATTTTCTGCTCGCAAGGGGTGAAGGAAACGGGTGCGTAGAAACAGTGTCGACGTGGTAAGAGGGGTAACGAAGACCTACCTCACTTCTTGATCCTCTCTTCCTTGCGGCAGAACTTCCTTCCTTGCAATGGCAGCAGCGGAAGATTTCTATGGAAGATTATGAGGCTGCGGCTAGGGCACAACGTCGGGGGCTTCTTTTATGGCGATGGCGAGGCGTGACGGAGCTTCGACGGCGGCCAAAATCAAGCAAAGGGGGCAGCGACCAAGCTTGGCAGCAGGGGAGAGAGGGTGGCAGCCAAAAAGAGGGCTGGGGTGGCGGTTAGGGGGGAGGCTTTTATTTATAAGAGGGAAAAAGACACTCGGAGGTTTCCGAGTCTCATTGGCACCCTTTCTCATAAGCATAAAGTCAATACCTGCAAAACAACTAAGATAGTATCCGTGAGCATAAAGCTCAGCAAGACTTAATTATCAAACCTAGTCATGAAACTCTACATGAGGTTAAAGACATAAAGTAGGATAGCATAATGCATAATAAACTCGCCTAAATGTGAATCCTTACTTTCAAGTCTTATAGCAGCAAATTAATAGTAACCTTGGGCACGCCACATCGGGAGTCCACAATCAAACAAGAAATGATTTCCCTCGATGTAAATTGCTCACCGTGTAAATGAATTGAGTTTGCTCTAACTATTCATAAAAGATATATCACAAAGCTAGTATGAACTTCAAACCATAGGGATTAGTTCCTTTCTCATGCAAGTTCTTACTACGTCACGACTGTGAGAACAAGTATGCTCAATCCTCTTCCGTGAGCGATGGTGATTCAAATAAAAAAACACCTGGACTACATGACACGTACACCCGTACTCGACGTTGCCTACAACAACCATCACTGACGTCGTACGTGGCAGCCTTTCCCCCGTTTCACCCACGTTGAATCGATCCAATCGTCCCGTACAGTAGCCACCCTCATGGTGCACCTACCAACATGAGATGTCATGAGAGTGTTACCCAAATACTGCACACCAGCCCTCTCGCCTAAGGCGACCGGAAAAATCACAACGCGAGCTTCCTAAGGTACATCGGTTTACTGGGTCCCATATATCCAGCATGAGTCTGGTACACAACTCAAACTTGCTCAACAGGCCGCATACGGATCGGTCCTTGACCGACACAGACAGGTCTAACGCACCCAGGGAGGCTAGCATTTTAGCAACCCAATTATTCAAGGGCTGAGATTTAATTTTAAAAGAGGTGGGAGCTAGGGACTGAGATTTTATTATTTATTTTCCACCAATGGCTGAGACTAATTGAGAAAATAAAAGCCCACAAAAAAGCAAAAGGGGGACAGCTAGGGTTCCGCCCCCTAATGGGTTGCAGCCAAGGGGATGGGGCCCATTAAGGTCCCCCCCCTAAGTGGGGCTGCCAAAATTGGGGGGAAATTCCACTCAAATGTGGGGAAAAATCCCTAGGAGAATTTTGGGGAATTTGGGGAAATCAGGAAAATTGATAAAAATTAGAGAAATTAGGGGAGAGGGGAATTTGGGGGGAAAATTGGGGAATTTTGGGGAAAATTAGGGGTGGCCAAATTTGGCTATTTATTTTTTCTCTTTATTTTTATTTCTTATTTCTTTTCTATTTATTTTCATTATTTTCTATTTTATTTCCTTTTATTATTTTATTTATTTCTATATTCCTCTCTTTATTACTTCTTCTTTTTAAATGCTTATCTAGATTAAAAATGTATGCAATGCATGGTAGTAAAATTGAGGGTGTTACAGCGCGAGTCTTCAATGCGTGACTAGACAACGCACATCTTCCTTGACTTGTGAGGCCCACGGCGGATTGTGGAACATGTGGCAGCTCCGGAGCCCTTCTCAACGGGGAGGTCAAGCCAGGAGACTGGAGACACGTGGCAGCGCCGGACCTCGCCTCAGCGGAGAGGCCATGACCGGGGCCTAGGACACGTGGTAGCTCCAGAGCCCTCCTCTACAGGGAGGTCAGGCCCGAAACCCGGGACACGTGGCAGCGCTGGACCTCGCCTCAGCGGGGAGGCCAGGTCCGGGGCCAAGGGCGCGTGGCAGCTCCGGAGCCCTCCTCAACGGGGAAGTTCGGCCCGGAGCCCGGGGACACGTGGCAGCAATGGACCTCGTCTCAGCGAGGAGGCCAGGTCCGGTGCCAAGGACATGTGGCTGCTCCAAAGCCCTCCTCAACGAGGAGGTCAGGCCCGGAGCCAAGAACACGTGGCGGCGCCAGAGCCCGTCCCAGCAGGGAGGCGGGGTTTGGGGCCTCTTCAAGCCTCCACGTGAGGGTACCAAGTCTGCAGGGTACCGACACCGGTATTCTTGATTCTCTCGCCTTTTGACCCGCCCATCTAGTCTCTTGTATACAAACAATATTTACTCATCTCCTAATAGCAACATCTGCTAACTCATGTAGCTTCCTCGTCAAAGATCCTACATTCTACCTACCCACCAAAAATCTATGTTTCTCGACTAGCTTTCTTGGGTTTTGCACTCATCGAGTAAGATGCAAAGACCCTTGCTCACTTATCACTATATCTGGGCGATGACCTAGCGCATCACTAAGGTGGTGGCGATCTGGCTCTTACTCATTTAACACCATATCTGGGTTCCGATATGGCGTGCGACTAAGACGGTGCTGACCCGACCCTTGCCCACTTAACACCATACCTGGGTCCCGATATGGCGCGTCGCTGAGAAGGTTACACCATCGAATTTCTATTGGGTTTCATTTCTATGAGAATGCTTGAGTGTAGTTGTTGGCTCGCTAAGCCTGTCACAACCCTACCTTTACCCGGGCTTCGCACCGGCTATGTCATTACAACATAGACGGAGTTTCAAGTGGAATATATTAAATAGTAGTGACCGTAGGATAAAAATCACGTGATTTTAAAAGCAATTGTCAGGTGGAATATATTTAATAGAAAAATAATAATCGTAGGATAAAAATCATATGACTAAAAAAATATTTACACGATTCTGTTTAACATACCTAATTACCTATAGACCTATAGTGCGAGTTGAAGAGGTTTTCGCTCCGCTCTTCACTCTTCAGTTCGCCCTAATACATTTCTGTTCCTTTTCCCGCCTCTCCCCGGAGAGCCCAACAGAACCACGCGCGCCGGCGGAGATGCGGCGGGACGCGGCGGAGGCGGAGGCGGCCGTGGAGCGAATCTGGGACCTCCACGACTGCCTCAGCGGCGCCATCCTCGACGTCTCCCGCGCCCACCTCTTCCCGCCCCCTCCTTCACACGCTCCAGCCGGCGTCGTCGGCGGCAAGAACGGGTGCATCTTCGTTAAAGGCGGGGGAGGTGGGTCCGTGTCTGCGGAGGCGGTGGCGGCGGCAGAGGCCAGGAGCCTTCACGCCATCCGGTCCGCTCTCGAGGACCTCGAGGGCCACATCGAGTTCTTGCACGTGAGGCTCTTCCTCCTACTCTGTCCCCTCTATCTTCCGAGGAGGGTTAGGACCGCGCCTGGGCTGTTTTTGTAATGAATGAGATGGTGATTTCGGGAGCTCTGGTTGCGTTGTTCACGTGACTGCGAGTCATTGCATTTAGGCAACTCAAGAGCATGTGAAACTGGCGGTTCCTGATTGGCCACAATGCCATGCCCATATTAGATACGCGGTTAATCGCTTCTGCGAAGAAGATTGGCATCAAGAGTAGCTTATGTCTTGTACTAGTTCCGTTGGGTACTTATGGTGCTATGCTGCTGAATGTGTTAAGTGTCATGCACTTATTAGATATACTTTATTACCAAGGTTGTTCATGTACAGGGATGGTTGCTGGATTTTGCTTTTCTGTGGCTATCTGATTTATTATTTTGTGTTAGGTGATGTTTGATTCAAAAGGTGGTCCTCCTCTTGCAAATTGAGGCGCGGATAGGCGCACTGCGCACATAGGTCGATGCCTGATATTCCATAAACATTAATTATCCCATAACCATCTGCCACTTCTAAAAAGGTGGTAGCATAGGTACACAATTGATATGGTACTCACAGATGTAGTTTCTTGTGTCTGGCACGAGGATACAATTATTTTTTCTATAAAATCCCACGACATGGGATGGAAGTAACACTTATTTTAGTAGTAATTGTTTCAGCCCAATGAGTTCTGAGCATCCTCCTGCTACTGCTATCTATAGTTGCATTTCCTTTCCAGAATCAGAAAGCTACCTTTTTTGCAGAACTGAAATATAGATCATGTGGAGCACCAGGGCTTTTAGTTAACCGGTTGTTTCCCTCCTATGAAATATTTGTCTAAGATCTATTTCTAACTTCTGTTGTTGCTCTACAGACTGTTCAGTCAAAACAACGTGCTGAGCGGGATGCTGCAGTTACTAGACTGGAGCAAAGCCGTCTGGTTCTTGCTATGAGGTTACGTGAACACCAGGGGAAGAATTATAGAGGCATTGACGAGGCCTTTGAATTTGTGGGTGAAGTGAGTGACAAGAGTCGATTTGTCTCGCTGAAAGATGTTCACGCAACACATAGTCAGTCAGAGGATAATGCAGAAGACAGGAGTAGTGGTTCAAGGATCATGGCCAATGTTTTATCTTGCAGTCTGTCTCTAGCCAAGAATTCCTTTCGACTTGACAAGATCAGTGATGCTCTGGGCAATGCTGCAGTATTTGCAGCAAGTATGCTTGCTTTCTTGCAGCTGCACCAAGTTGCGTTTGGAACTAAAACTTCAGCCATGGGGCACAGCTTTCAATCTGGGAGCTCAAAACAGAATGGCATGGAAAAGCATCTCGAGGTGTACCTTACCAGAGGCTGAAAGATCACTAGATCATGCTGTTAGCTGTACAGACTTTTGACCAAATCTCAGTTTTTTTTTCGGTTTTGTTAGGCATTGATGATTCTTTACGATGGACTGGACCCTACTCCAGGCAACCAGCGCTACAACTGTCCCGTTCTTTTGGATAGGTTGGACTATCTTCCAGAATACCACGTATTGTACTTCCCAAACTGCAAATAGTTTTCTGATTAGAGGCTTAGAGCCTTAGAGATGAATTGAGTGGTGAATTATTTATAAGTTGTTTGTTGCTCAGCTAACTTGATGGCCTTATTTGTTGAGAGTTCCGATCACAAAGCTACTGCTGCTTCTTTATTATTGAGGTGTGTTCAAGTTGCGTGTGTTTAAGTTTCAGGTTTGTCATGGCTACAGTACAAGTACATGTGATGCTTGTGTTTCCACTTTAGGGTGTCTTTGGTTCAGCTGTAGATTCTTTAAAATCTGATTCTAGTTGTAAGCTGTGAGAAAGCTGCTATGAGCTGAGAGCTATGGTGAAGCTAAAATTTGTTTGTCTGGAAACAACTATCAACTGTGGATTCCGTAATAAATGTGTGTTATAAATAAAATAATGTTTAATTGTGTAATCAGTGGCATGGTGTGTAATTTCTGTGAAAAGTTGAAACATGAATCTGAAAATCTGGGGTGCTAGCAGATTTTCATTTGCACTAGAAAAATTGGTAGATTTTGGAGAATTTGATTCTGATGTGAACCCCTTTGGTTCAGATTTCTGATAGAGAATCTGGTTGGTGCAACTGAACCAAACGGAACCTTAATGTAGTACAGATTAAGGTTTTTTGCTTTCTTGTGTCTTGTGCTTGATGATTGTCTTGCTTTGCATTTTCGGTCTTGGCCTGCTCTTATTTGGCACCGACACTTCTTTGATATTGTTTGTACTCAAGTTCTTTTCCAGATGCATAAGTGTGCTGCTTTTTTTAACAATGATCAGCATGCTGCTTTATAACCTTGCCTATGCTCCAATGGGCCGGTTGGTCTCATGCATTTGGCATATTCTTTACGTTTGTACAGTCATCTGTTATGCTCCCTTCTCCGGTGCGAGAGCTTTTAGCGCTAGGTACACCCTATGCAATGCGCACAACTAGGGGTGGTCACATTTAACCGATAACCGCAAAATCGAACGGAATCGCACTGAACCGAACTAAAATACGCGGTTAACCAAAACTTTTTGTTAAATGCGGTTATCATTTTTGTGTATTCCGGTTAACCAAATAAAATTCGGTTATCACATCGTATTAATCGAATAACCGATTTAACCAAATTTGTAAACCGCACTATTATATCATCCATGAAAATAAGGCTCAATAGTACTAATTTTTATCCTAACCATTTTCTTTCATATCATAACCAGAACTCAATAATCTCCACCCATCAAAATTGAACTAGATTAACTGTCCTAAACGTCAATTAATTCAGAACGGAGGGAGTATGTCATTTTATATATTTATTACTAATTTTTTATGTGTTTATTATCATTCTTATGAATAAATTATATTACAAATTAAAATGCGGTTAACCGCAAAACCGAACCGAATTAACCGCAGCTGAATTGTGCGGTTATGACTTTTTTAATCAAATGCGGTTATCAATTTTCCATAACTGAAATTTCTCTTAACTGAATTAACTGAACCGAATTAACCGTATTAACCAAATGCCCACCCCTACTCACAACATGATATGTTGCATCAACTAATGCATTGCTCGTGTTTTCTTAGAGTACCTAGTTGCGCTCTGAAAGTTTGTAGGATGTCAGTGATGAAGATTGCTGTGATCCTACTGATCAACTATAAACTGTTGAAGGCCATTTCTGTTTAACATCCATCATAGCATTCTGTTCAACATTCATCATGACAGTTGTTAGTGCGCGCTAGAAGCTTTATGCTAATTGGGGCCATCCAGTAACAAATATTGGCTCGTGGGAGTCGGGTCTGATGAGCTTAATACAAACGAGTTTTCGGTACCTTACCACTTTAAAATAATTGTGGTACCAATCATTTTCCTTTTTCATGTGCACTTATTTTGGAACAAAGAGATTTTGATGCTCCGTATCACATGTATTTCTTTTTCTTTTCCCTTCTTTTTTTTCCTTTTGTAATTTGGAACCTGTAAAGGGAAAAGGTATACAAATAAGGGAACAAATATATTGTCTCCTAGTACTCACTAAGTTCAAAGTAACATGCTCTTTTAGTCAGAAAGCAAAAGTGGCTGTTGTCTGCTGATATGGAGAGATCTGCTACTAGATCCATCAAGTCAATTTGCAATGTTAGGAGTTAATAAAATTTGAATGTGATTCTGGAGACCTCCGAACTACAGATTCCTCCCGCCCAAGCAGCAAACGAACCCCGTGGATTAGCACGCGCCTTATCAGACAAAAACCTTCAGTACTTCCGTGCCGCTGGCGGAGACTTTAGGCTGCCGGTTCAGCGGACTGCGCGTCCCTAAGTGGGCTACACACGCTGTGCCGATTTAAATACTATAATTTGAAATAACAACCGAAGATATTTAAACAATAGATGAACAAAAGATTCAAACAATATATGGAAAATTTCATTTTTAGGCTTAAACAAGTTTGACAGTTCCCTCGGTCTGCTACTGGAGCAGCCCGCGAAGTTTCTTTGTTTGGGGGGTTTGACGTTACTAGAACGATCGAGCTTGAGGGAGAAGATGAATACGGGGAATTACGTGGTTTGGGCCGCCGGAACATAAAACCCTACGTCCACAGAGTGATTGTTGTATTGTTTATGCGTGTGTATGTGTGTCGGCAGGGTTGCGAACCCTTTGTCGGGTGGACACCCCGGTGCTTTTATAGTCCAAGGCCGGATGGTTACAATGTGGCCTAGGGTCCGACAGCTGGCCCCGAGGCTGTCTGAACCCTATACATGATTTAGGGTTTTTACTGCTACAAGCAGAGTGGTTGGCCGGGAAGTTAAGTCCCGTCACCTGGCGCGCTGAGCGCCTCTGACCACGTAGCAAGTGATGATGGGAGAACTCACATACTTTTTAGGGCTGAAAATTAAGTAATCCAAGAAGGGTACTTTTGTGCATCAAACAAAGTATATAAGAGACCTTCTTAAGCGCTTCAACATGGACAAAAGCAAGTCTCTTCGGACACCAATAGGTACAACAACGACACTTAAACGTGATGAAGATGCTGAACCCGTGGATCAAAAAGAATATAGAAGTATGATTGGATCACTTTTGTACCTCACGGCATCAAGACTGGACATACAATTCAGGGTATGTCTTTATGCACGATTTCAAGCTTCCACACGTGCTTCACATCGTCAAGCCGTCAAAAGAATTCTCAGATACCTACATGGAAGTCAAAAATTTGGAATTTTTCTTCCTTCTTCCTCAACCGTTACTTTGAAAGTTTTTTGGGATGCTAATTTTGGCGGTTGTAGAATTGATAGGAAAAGTACTTCGGGTGCTTGTCATTTTCTTGGTAATTCACTTGTTGTTTGGTTCTCTAGAAAACGAAATTCAGTTGCACAATCCACAGCCGAATCTGAATATGTAGCTGCTGCTAGCGCTTGCTCACAAATTCTTTGGATTGTTCAAACACTTAAGGACTATGGGGTTGATCTAGGTAGTGTTCCACTATTTGTGATAACACTAGTGCCATTTGCATTGCTAAAAACCCCGTGCAACATTCGAGAACAAAGCACATTAATATTAGTATCACTTTTTTCGTGATAATGTTGAAAAGGGAAACATTGTGCTTCACCATGTAGATACCGAACAACAATTGGCTGACATTTTTACAAAACCTTTGGATTTCACTCGTTTTTGTTTCATTCGTAGTGAAATAGGGGTTATGCATCCTCATGGCTTAGATTGAGGGGGAGTTTTGAAATTGAGAAGTCTATGTGTAAATCTGAATTTAAAATAAAATAAGCATAGTATTTCATACATATATGACTTTGTGATTTCTTTTATATGCTGAAAGTTCTTACTACATTACTCATGTTATACATTTTGTAGTTTTTACCATGACTAGTAATTGGAATAATTATTTATACTAAATATGGTCATGATCAAACTTTCTTGCTGTTTTAAACTTGTTTCATTTTCACAAGTGCTTTTAATAATGAAAAAATAATCAATTAACTATTCACATGTTGAGCTTTTATGTTCAAATGAAAAATTGAGAAAAAGATGAAGAGAATATGCATGCATCGCACTTCTTCTTTGGGATGGCTTATCATTGCACTTAGATATAAACTTAGAAGAAGTTGTGTATGACTAAAACCATGTCCTTAAGCTTCTGATTGTCAAATAATATATGCTTGGCTTGGTTAGTTAGAATAAGTCTGATGCGGCATATAATCTCTTACAAATGTCATATGATCTGAATTTGTGCTTTGAAAAAAATTAAAATGCAGCAACAAGTGTAATGCTTTCACTTCTTGACATAGTTAAGTTTGTGAGATCATGACTTGCTTAAATTAAAAATTACACTTGATCTCTAGCATGGCTTACACTACTTTATGTATCTTATTGATGTGATAGTGTAAGTTACTTGATAGTATGGCTTGGATGAGCTTTGTTTTATATATATATATATATATATGTTATAATTATGCTCATAACAATTAAAATTTCTCTTTGAAACCTTGTTGAATACATTATCAAAGGGGGAGAAATTGATCACACATTGCACGATTCACAAGTGTTTTGGCACGATTCTTCTCAGGGGGAGAATTTTTGTTTTTCTTCTCATTTTATTTCTGTTTTACAAAGGGAGAGAAATATGTATAGGTGGGAATTTTTTGTTTCGAAATTTCTTTCTCATTTGATAGTTTTTAAAACTTTTCATGTGAATAAGACAATGTTCAGATTTTAAGTGGTGTTGCCAATGCATTCATCAAGGGGGAGATTGTGAGACCTATGTGTGCTGAATACATTGGCTATGACGATAAAAGTTTTGAATTCTGCCAAAACACTTTTTTTGTCATGTTCTGACTCTAGGTCCAAGCTCTGACAAGATCCGACGTAAGGTCCGACTTGCTATGACTAGGTCCGACATGTGTTTGGTTAGCTCCGGCAGTAGGTCCAACTAGCTTTGGTAAGTTCCGGTGCTAGGTTCTGCTAGCTTTGGTAAGCTCCGGCTCAAGGTCCGGTTAGCTTTGGTAAGGTCCGGAGCTAAATCTCAATGGTTCTGTTTTTACCACGCAAATGTGTCGAACTTGCTTTACATCTATGGAAAGTTTGCTTAGTATTTTTTTACTAAGTTTTTGAAGTCCTATGGCTGTTTACGGTGGTTAACATTTTGTTATGGTTTGCAACATGTTTATATGAGGTGTTCATGTAAGGTGTTGTGGTTTTTGGAACTAACATGAGTCAAGTCGCGGACTTGTGCTCGAAGGTATTGATTATTTATTCATGTGCAGGTGTTGCTTGAGTTCAAGATATGGCTGGTGACGGGATCCATTGAACTAGTCTTAGGGAGAAGATGAGGTTCAACAACCAAGTTCGGGAGGAATTGTGGTTTAGTTGATCGGGAGGTCGCGCAGCATGTTTGGATCAAGAACAATGCATATGAAGGTATCGTGGACGTTGTTGGAAGGTGTTTGCACGTGTGCAAGGAGTGCATGGACGTGGCAACATGGTTCCAAGGCATGATGAAGAGATGTGGACGTAAAGAATTGGTAGGAAAGGTCCAACCGGCTGGATTATGGACCCAGGTTGCGGCTGAGTCGGTTATGGCTCAAATATGGAAAGATTTGAGTTGGTTATGATAGGATTTCATGTGGGACACAAAGTTGAGTTGTTTTAGAAATGTGGGATACGTTCCTAAGGTTTTTGGAAGTCTTAAGATTGCTTCTATCTGCGTATAGAAGAGTCTTGAGCAGTTATGGAAAGTTTCAATTCAGAAACTGAGTAGGATTAGAGTCCTAGTTTGAATTGGGTTGGCCTCCGGACTGGTTATATAAGCAAGAGAGGCCAGAACTCGTGGTAAGACGACCTTGGCCTGTTCCTCTTATGTTTCGGTCAATAAAATTCATAATTTAGAGGAGCTTTTGTGCCTTATTCGTCTGACTTGTTTTTGTCAAGTCTTTCTCGTCGAGTTTCTGGACAGCACGATAGTGCTTCGGTATTTTGATCATAACTAGAATTTTACAGATTCAATTGACGTGATTCTTTTTGGGTTGTATTCACAACTTGATTATATATCATCTGTGAAAATTTCACGGTCATTGGATTTGTAGTTTCTGATCTACACGAGTTTCTTTGCAGTGTTGCAGATCTGGTTTTTACTCGAGTAGAACAGATTGACCCTCGTTTGATCTTTCGATCATAACTTGAGTTTTTCTTGACGGATTTCCGTGATTCTTGTTGTCGTGTCTTTGTGACTTGATTCTATATAATATAGACCACTTTTGTCATGGTTGAACACATTTAGATAAGTCGCATACATGGTTTATTTAACAGATCAATTTTCTACCAAGGAGGTTCTAGAAAGTTTAAATCTACCATTCACCCCCCTCTGGTAGCTTTTCATGTGCTCTTCGATCCTACACTCGCCTCCATGGATCTCTGCAAGCAAGTCGCAGCCCTCCTCCTAGGTTATGCACCGCAATAGGACGCCATTAGCGCCACGCCGATAGAGATCACCTTCTACCAGCGCGTATCTCTTAGCCAACCGAGCGTGAGTGCCAGTCTCGGCTCTCCACTGGCAGGCTGAAGAGCTCAGAGATTTATTGCACGTTATGCGTGTTAACTTCTCGAGCATCTTCTTGTCTCGTACACTCTGCCGGAAGGCAACGACGACGGAGGCGTTGGAGATGCGGGGGGTGGTGTTCCTGACCTAGGAGAACAGCTGGATGAAGGATTGCAGCGACCCCCCCTCGCGCTGGCGCACGGCGTGGAGGTTGAGCTTGCTGCTGAGGCGCGTGTAGGAACTCCCAAAGTTGGCTGTGAATCTCCAGCACAACTCTTTCCAAGATGGGATGGAGTCTGGGGGAAGGTTCATGAGCCATGACCGGGTTGTGCCGGTCAGGGCCACCGGGAAGTAGCTAGACATGACAACCCCATTCCCTCATGCAGCTAGTATGGAGGTGGAGTAGATTTTTAGGAACTCGGCAGGGTTCACAGTCCCGTCGTATTTTTCTGGCATGTGGGACCGGAGCTTGGGTGGCCAAACCACCATGCGAAGGTGCGGGGTGAGCGCCATGCAGCCACCGCCTGCTCCTGGAGAGGCAGGGGTCTGAGGGAAGGGTCACGCCGGTACGACGCTCGGGTAGCCATACTCTCCTTCGAGGTTGCAATGCCTCCCGTGGCGTTGCTCGATGGTGACGTGGCCATACTCGCTCACGCGGTGACGGTTTTGCTCGACCCTGAGGTCGACCGTGGCCTGTCTGGCCGTGGTTGTCGCATGCGTGGCAGCCGTCCCACGGGTCACAGTCGGCGACGAGGTGGTCGATGTCATGGCGCCATTGTTCTGCCGCCTCTGGGGTGGCGCCCTCACCCCGAGGGTTATGTAGAAGAGCGTGTGCTGCTGGCAGCCTGCTCTCCGGGCTTGGTAGTGGTGGCACCGTCGCAACCGTCACAGTTGAAGGTCGCCGTGAGGCAGTGGCCGCTGGTGCCGAGGGCACGCCGACCTTCTGGTCGCCTGTCCGGCCATACTGTAACACCCCAAAATACTGTCAAGAGGGGAATTTAAAAATTTTTGGACGTATTGCATGTGTTGCAAAAAATTCAAATTCAAACTGGAATTCAAATTAAACTCAAAACAGAAATGAAAAAGAAAAAGAAAAAGAAAAAAACAAACCTTCCCGGCCAGTGGGCCGAAACCCACCAGCCGGCCCACCCAAACCCCGCGCCAGCCCGCAGCCGCACGCCGTTTCCCTCTCACAGACAGGCGGGACCCACCTGTCATCCCCGACCTCCCGCTCGTCCGAACCCGGGACTGTTTCCCCGCGCGCGCGCGATCTTAACCGACCGGATTTCTGCCGAATTCTGGTTCCGGAGTACTCCAACTCGATCTAAACTAACACGCCGCCCTCCCCATCTATAAAAACCCCGGCATCGTCCCGTTTTTCCCCACGATCCGCCGTTTTTCTCTACGGTGAGAACCCGGGTTTCTCCGGCAAATTCTGCTCGATCTTCGCTCGGGAATTCTGATCTAACTCACTGGTCTTGATCCACCGCCTCCGGGGAACCGTGCAGGTGCAGAAAACTTGGTGGTTTGCGGCTCAAACACAGCGCCGACGAGCCTCGCCGTGAATTCACCTCGGACCTCGTTGCCGACCGCTTTCCAGGACCTCCGAGCTCAAGAAAACCCCCGAGGTGAGATCCCCGACCTCCCCTCTACCGATCTATGCTATAAAATCGCAGTTCTAGGAAGAATTGACGAAGATCCGAAACTCTGCGGCGAGATCACCGCCTCCCGCCGCCGTGCGCCGCCGGGCAGCGCCGCCCGTGCTCGATCAGAGCGACGTGGCCGCTTGTGCGCCGTCTATTTTAAATCGCACGGTAGAATTTAAATCCCCGCGTACCGGTTCGACGTAATAATCTCAGCCGTCTGTTTTAAATCGGACGGTCCACGTCAGCCTCGCGTTATAAAGGCCGGAATTCTTACGCGCTACCCCCTGGGGTTCTCGAAAAATAAGAGCTAGCCCCGGAAACTTCTGATCTAGCCCCTGGAACTTCAGAAAATCATGTAAATTCATTTAAAAATCAGTTTTAGCCCCTGGACTTAATAAAAATTAGGAAAAACCCTCTGTTATGTGTAGTTAGACCCCTGGAAATTCTTAAAATAATATAATAGACCCTGTAGTGGGGTGAGTTTACCTTTTTAACCCTATTTGATATTAAATTTAGGAATTTGAATATGTGGTTAGTATTTAAAATTTAAAAGATGGGACAAACATATTGTCAATTCAAATTAAAAACCTTCCTAGTACATGGAAAACTTTGGAGTGAGATAAAAATAGATTTTTGGCTGAAATGAATCTGTCTAATTAATTATTCACATTTATTAGTTATAGGGACACATTTTTAAGTAGAGAATAATTCTAAAAATTAGTAAAATAAATGTATAATAGTTCACATCAGAAGAGAAGTTCAAAAATATATTATTTAATATTTTAGACCCAAAACCTATTCTGTTTAGATGAGGTGTCTTACTATTTTCATAATAAAGTGCACATTTAGGCATAGGAAATAAATCTGAAAATATAGCAAGCTAGGTATAAATAACTAGAAAATGATAAATGAAGATTCCAAAATCCAAATAATTCAGTTTAGGGTTGGTAGAAGGTTTGAAGACACATATGAAGTAGGAAAATACCTTTCATGCATACTTGGTAGCTAAAATGTGTATCAATTAAATATAAGGGATTTATTTAAATTAGAAATTCATATATAGTATGCCAACATGAATATGAATACAAAAATAGAAATCATATGTACATGTTTAAAAGTGCATGTGAGCCAAAATCAACACACATAGAGTAACCACAACACATGGAAATGAGAATGGCTTTCATCAATGTGAATGTGTGGCTTGTATGAAGTGGAAGTGTGAACTATGTCTTATGACTTGTTGTTTTATTTCGCTATGTGTGATGGTATGAGTAGAACCTGCTCCAGAGCAAGTTCTCCCTTTCCAAGATCAGGACTACCCATTCCAAGAGCAGCAGGAAGAAGGCAAGTGTCCTTGACCACTTTGATCCTATACTAGGATGTGTAGCTAGAATTATTTGCATTGTCAATTGAAAATATGAAACCCATGCTAGGATGTTTCCCTAGAATTGCATTACCTTGTTTCCTTGTAGCTTGGGTTGGGATTTATTTTATCATGTCATTTAGTTACATGCTTATGCTTAGCCATGCTTAGAATGGGATATTTGGGATATGAGATCATCAGTTTATTTTACCATACTCTTGAATGAGATATTGTGAGTTATGTAGAGGTAGGGATCAAGGCAAGTTGGATGTTTTTGGTTGGTGCTGGGTGCACGAGACTCAGGTTTGTGTTTAGTACTTGCCTGGATCCTAAGGACCGGTTCATGGAGCATGTAACCTGGCTTTACCGTGCCAACCACATGGTGAGATGGGGCAGCTTGGCCAATTAATTAGGTGTATCCCCGGCGTAGTATGGGTGTGTTGGATGGTGCGGGGAATAGGTGTCAGCTGGACTACCATATGAACCGCAAGGCTCAAGAGGGGGCCACTGCAGCGGGGTTGGAGCCTCTTGTATGCTGTTAGGGGTGAAACCTCAGTGGGCCCACGCTCGTCGGGAATCCCTTTGTAAGGGCTTCGTAGTGATCTCCTGGCTACACACCTAGGAAGTGTGAATGTGGTTTGTGGCCACTGACATAATGGAGGTTCTTTTAGTCCACCCGACAACGGGGGATGAAATCACTACATGTGGGTACAGTGGTACAAACTCTGCAGAGTCAAAACTGTCATGACAGCCGTGCTCACGGTCAAGAGCGGCTTGGACTTATTCATGATTAGAGAAGTGATGGTTTTGGAAGTTTAGGATGTTAAGCGGGGAGCTTAACATTGGACATGATGTTATGGTTATTTAATTATGATGATGGGATGGGAAATTAGGACCATTTCACCTGTGTAGTAATGTAGGTGCTTAATAAGCTAAGGTGATAGGTATTAATTGCGTAGTGCTTTAACCATGAGTTCAACCTCTCCTTGCTCTAGCCATGCATGACATAACTTTCCCACACTTGCTGAGTACCATCGGTACTCAACCTTACATATTTGTTGGTTTATATTGCTGCTCAGGTCAAGATAATGAAGTGGTGTTTAATGATCAAGACTTTGGGCCCGAAGAAGGTTTCTAGGTTCATGGAGTCCCCCGGGCAACGCCTGTAACGGAGCCCACAAGAATAATATTCCGCTGCTAGTTTATTTATTTGTGATGAACTTATTATCGTCCATCGAGACATATGCTTTGTAAGACTTATTTATATTTGACACCTAGCTTGTAATAAATGATGCTTCACTATTTGTCATCACATGTATGAGAAAATGATCCTGGCATACATGTGATATTCACTCGGTTGTTCTTCGGAGAAACCGGGTGTGACAGAAGTGGTATCAGAGCCAAGGTTGCCCGTAGGAACGTGGACCTAGGTAGAAATGGACGTATTTAAGGGCCCTATTTTCTAAAAACTATTTTACACGGTGTGTGTTGAAAAGTGTTATTTAATGGGGTCACCTTCTTCATCTTACCCCAACTTTCATTCAAAATAGGATTTTTGTTTAAAAGTTTATCTAACCTAAGTTTAAATGCTTTCTGTTTTAGATGGTTCGCATGATTCGCATCGCTCGCAAGTCCACAGGAGGGAGAGTTCCCGTAGTTGCCCTTGCCCAAAGAGAGGAGAGTCGTCTGGTGACGTACCTTTCCTACGGATTGGCAGTAGGAGGCTTGTTGCACCGTCTTAGACGTATGCTCCAAGCCGCCGGCAATACGGGCAAGCTAATCATACACTATAGCAACACCAGGACGATCCGTGAAAAAGAGGGAAGAATGGAGTTCAGAGATGAGGATTATCCATGAAAATCAGCTGCTTAAGATCCACCGCTCTCCAGCTTGTCGAGCGACACAAGTTGATGCGGAGAAGGATGTCACCTGGGAGGCCATCACCTGCCGGAGTCACATCTATCGTCGCCAACTGGACAGGACTGAGTACATGTATGTCCTCCAGCGTGAGAGTGGTACCACGGAGTACAAGTACCCGCCAGTGCAGCAGGGGACTTCCCATGAGAACATGGACCTGTGCTTGGAGGATGTTGCTATGCTCAGCACTCAATTGCAGGAGTGTCAGCAGGAGCTTCAGGATGTTCGGGACACCCTGAAGGAAATCGAGGCGTTGCTTCGAGCCTGCTTGAGGGCGAGAGAAAGAGGAGATGGGAATGAACTGTGTGTCACCGTGAATGATACATGGACTCCTGACTCCCCAGATCGTCGGGCGATCAGGCGTCGTCGCACTTCTCCACCAGCAGCCTCCCCACCCAAAGCAGAGTCAGAGGGCAGCCACAATAATGAGGAAGATCCCGAGGAGCCAGATCAGTGATACGAGTCGTGCAGAGTCTTTTCCTTTAGTTAGCAAGATGTCGAATAGTCGAGTCGTTACCTTAGTTAATGATGTGTTAATGCTTGGTGTGTGACGTGAGTTGTGGAAGCCATGAGCAATTGTCCGCAGCCTCGTCTTCAGATTGTTTTGCTTTGGTGTGTGAACCCACATGAAATAATAGTGCATTTATTTTTGTGTGAGACATGAACTCTCAGAAAGTATAACGAAGCCTCAACACTTCAAAGTAAAAACAATGTGAAAGTAGTAAGATAATACGTAATGCTTTAAATTAACATTTGGTTGATCATGCTAGATGGCCAAAAGAGGAAAGGGTCGTGCTGCCAACCCCGCCAACAACAACGATGAGGCCTGCAACCCTCATCTTTCAGGAGGCCAAGACAGGGGTGGACGCCGTGAAGGAGTTGATCCCCTCCACCAAATGCTTGAGAATCAAAATCAGCTCATCCAGAACTTGACTCAAGTGGTGGCCAACTTGCATCAAGTTCCACCTCCACAAGCTGCACCACGCCAACCAAGGTTGAGTGAGTTTCTTGGAACTCAACCTCCAAAGTTTGCAAGTGCAGCTGAAACTCTGGAGGCAGATGATTGGCTAAAGACCATTGAGAGCAAGATGAGGATCATACAATACCAAGGATACGAGAGGGTGCTGTTTGCCTCTCACCAATTGCATGGACCTGCTGCTGATTGGTGGACCGCTTACGTGGCCGCCCATCATGACCCTGAGAACATCACTTGGGAAGAGTTCAAGCGTAACTTCCGCAACCATTACATACCAAGGGGTGAACTCAAAAACAAGAGGAAGGAGTTTTTGGGGCTGCAGCAAGGAAACATGACTGTGAGGGAATACCTCACTAAATTTACTCAACTCTCCCGTTATGCCCCACGAGACATAGAGACTGATGAGCAGAAACAAGATTGTTTCGTGGAAGGACTTACCGTAGAAATGCAGTGTGCAATGTCCTCCAACGAGTATGAAAGCTTCCAAAAGATGGTGGACAGAGCATTTGTGGTAGAAAGGAAGCTGAAGGCCTTGGAAAATGAGAACAAGAGGAAGGTCGGGTGGTCACACCAAGCCTCAGGGAGCAACACCCGCCCACGTCTGATGCAGCAACCCGCAGGGCAGACGAACCGTGCTGCGGTACCCTACTCAGCACCAAGAGGGTACAACCCGAACTACAGGCCTCCGGCAGCACCAATACAGCCACAACGTCAGTTCGTACAGCAGCCTCGCCCTACATATCAACCTCGACCAGCAGTGCAAGGACCTCCAAACCAACCCTAAGACAACAAAGGCCAGGCACCTAAGGTTGGGGTGCAATGTTTTAACTGTGGTGAAGTGGGGCACTACGCCCATAAGTGCCCAAAGAAGAAGCCCACGCAGCCACAACAGCAGAATGTAATGAGAGGATGGGTGAACCACGTCACCATGGAGGAGGCGCAAGAGGCACCCGACGTGGTAGTTGGTAAGTTTCCTGCCAATTTACACATTGCAACCCTGTTGTTTGATTCTGGTGCTACCCACTCGTTCATTGCTCAAGGGTTTGTTAAGAAGCATGATCTAGCAACCACACAAATGAACCATATGCTAGCAGTAAACTCTCTAGGTGGAGAGATAAGGACAAGACAAGTGTGTCCCAAGGTGAATCTAGACATCAATGGGGTAGTACTTACTGCCAACCTCATAGTGATAGATTCACAAGGGATAGATATTATTTTGGGTATGGATTGGTTGACCAAACATAAAGAAATCATCCATTGTTCGACAAGAACGGTGGAACTAACTCACCCTAGTGGCACAAGAGTAAAGTTCATAACTATACAAGAGCCTAGGAGGGACATTAAACTCAATCAAGTTGAGGTGGAAGTGGAGGACATTAGGATTATCAGGGAATATCCAGATGTTTTTCCGGAGGAGTTGCCAGGTATGCCCCCCGATCGTGAAGTGGAATTCGCGATTGAGCTAGTGCCTGGAACAGCTCCGATATACAAGAGATCATATCGGATGGACTCTAAACAGCTGGAAGAACTCAAGGAACATTTAAGAGAATTGACAGAGAAGGGGTACATTCGTCCTAGTTCCTCACCATGGGGAGCTCCAGTGATATTTGTGCCCAAGAAGGACGGAACCCAAAGGTTGTGCGTAGACTACCGTGCGTTGAATGAAGTAACCATCAAGAACAAGTACCCATTACCCCGCATTGAAGACTTGTTTGATCAGTTGAGGGGAGCATGTGTGTTCTAGAAAATTGATCTCAGATCGAGATACCACCAACTTAAGATAAGACAAGCTGATATTCCAAAGACAGCTTTCATATCTCGGTACGGACTGTATGAATACACCGTCATGCCGTCCGGGCTAACTAATGCCCCATCATACTTCATGTATCTCATGAACAAGGTATTCATGGAATATCTGGACAAATTTGTGGTGGTTTTCATAGATGATATTCTCGTCTTCTCCAAAGATGAAGAAGAACATGAGAAACATCTAAGGTTGGTGTTGCAGAGGCTGAGAGAACACCAACTATATGCCAAGTTGAGCAAGTGTGAGTTTTGGTTGAAGAGGGTTCCCTTCTTAGGACATATAATCTCGGAGGGAGGAATCTTCGTGGATCCCGCCAAAATCGAGGATATACAGAAGTGGAAGACCCCTAAAAATGTCGGGGAAGTTCGAAGCTTCTTGGGATCGGCTGGATACTATCGACGCTTTATTGAGGGATTCTCTAAAATCTCGAGACCCCTCACCAAACTGTTGGAGAAGGGAATCACATTCACATGGACGCCGCAGTGCGAGACGAGTTTTCAGGAGTTAAAGGAAAGATTGACAACAGCCCCAGTGCTCGTTATGCCAGATATGCAGAAGAACTTTACGGTGTACTGCGATGCCTCTGGAAACGGGTTGGGATGTGTTCTCATGAAAGAAGGGCATGTCGTGGCTTATGCATCCCGGCAGCTCCGGAAGCATGAGAAGAACTATCCTACACATGACCTAGAACTAGCCGCAGTGGTACACGCGTTGAAAATTTGGCGGCACTACTTGATGGGGAAGAGGACGGAGATATATACGGATCATAAGAGTTTGAAGTACATTTTCACACAGCCAGATCTCAACCTCAGACAAAGGAGATGGTTAGAGCTAATCATTGACTTTGATGTGGGCATCAACTATCATCCTGGGAAAGCAAACGTCGTGGCAGATGCTTTAAGTCGGAAAGTGAAGGTCAATAAGTTGAGCTTGAAGGACATGCCTGCAGAATTGAAGGACGAGGTTATAAGACTCAATCTATGCCTGGTGAATAGTTGTGAAGCCATCGCCATGGAAGTGGACTCCACACTAGAGCGAGACATACGCGAGGGTCAAAAGAATGACGAGAAGATACAAGAAATCAGACAACTCATCAAGGAAAATAAAGCCCCTGGTTTCAGAGAGGATGAACAAGGTACGGTGTGGCACGGGAAAAGGATCTGTGTGCCTGAAGTAAAGGAGATTCGTAAATTGATTTTGAAGGAGGCTCACGATTCCGACTATTCCATTCATCCTGGGAGTACGAAGATGTACCAGGACCTCAAGAGCAGGTATTGGTGGTATGGCATGAAGCGAGATGTCGCGGAACATGTTGCCCTATGTGACACATGCCAGTTGGTGAAAGCAGAACATTAACGACCCGCGGGATTATTGCAACCACTCAAAGTGCCTGAATGGAAATGGGAAGAAATCGGTATGGATTTCATAGTGGGATTGCCTAGGACCCAATCAGGGTATGATTCAATTTGGGTCATCATCGACAGGCTAACCAAAGTAGCTCATTTCATCCCCGTGAAAGAAAGCTACAGCGGATCCAAATTGGAAGAATTGTACATGTCAAGGATCGTGTGTTACCATGGAGTGCCAAAGAAGATAGTGTCGGATCGAGGGACACAGTTCACCTCAAGATTCTGGCAGAAGCTGCATGAAACCATGGGAACCCATCTGAACTTTAGTTCTGCCTATCACCCTGAAACTGACGGGCAGACGGAAAGGACCAATCAGATTCTTGAGGATATGCTGAGAGCTTGTGCACTCAAAAATAATCGGAGTTGGGATAAGAACTTACCGTATGCGGAGTTTTCCTATAACAACAGCTATCAGGCTAGTATGAAGATGTCACCGTTTGAAGCTTTGTATGGGAGGAAGTGCAGAACTCCCTTATTTTGGAACCAAACAGGGGAAAGTAAAGTGTTTGGTCCCGAAGTACAACAAGAAGCTGAGGCGAAAGCGAGGGAAATTCGCAACAACTTGAGGATAGCACAGACCTGACAAAAGAGCTATGCCGATGTACGGAGAAGAGAGCTCGTTTTCAACGTGGGAGACTATGTCTATCTCAAGGTGTCCCCTATCCAAGGACTTCGTCGGTTCAAGGTGAAAGGGAAGTTGTCACCTCGATACATCGGACCCTTTCAAGTTCTGGAGAGGAAAGGCGAAGTGGCGTATCAACTAGAATTACCGGCTCGCCTTTCGGATGTGCACGATGTATTCCATGTGTCACAGCTCAAGAAATGTCTGAGAACGCCTGAAGAGGTGTTACCCATGAGTGAGGTTGACGTGGCTGAGGATCTTTCTTATGCCGAGCAACCATTCAAGATTTTGGAGACAATGGAACGCCTCACAAGAAATAAAAGAATCCGGATGTGCAAGGTGCAGTGGAAGCATCACTCAGAAGAGGAAGCCACCTGGGAGTGAGAAGACGAGCTTAAGGCACAATTTCCAAAATTGTTTTCTTAGAAACACCAATCTCGAGGACGAGATTTCTTTTAAGGGGGGTAGAGCTGTAACACCCCAAAATCCTGTCAAGAGGGGAATTTAAAAATTTTTGGACGTATTGCATGTGTTGCAAAAATTCAAATTCAAACTGGAATTCAAATTAAACTCAAAACAGAAATGAAAAAGAAAAAGAAAAAGAAAAAAACAAACTTTCCCGGCCAGTGGGCCGAAACCCACCAGCCGGCCCACCCAAACCCCGCGCCAGCCCGCAGCCGCGCGCCGTTTCCCTCTCACAGACAGGCGGGACCCACCTGTCATCCCCGACCTCCCTCTCGTCCGAACCCGGGACTGTTTCCCCGCGCACGCGCGATCTTAACCGACCGGATTTCCGCCGAATTCTAGTTACGGAGGACTCCAACTCGATGTAAACTAACACGCCGCCCTCCCCCGTCTATAAAAACCCCGGCATCGTCCCTTTTTTCCCCACGATCCGCCGTCTTTCTCTCCGGTGAGAACCCGGGTTTCTCCGGCAAATTCTGCTCGATCTTTGCTCAGGAATTCTGATCTAACTCGCTGGTCTTGATCCACCGCCTCTGGGGAACCGCGAAGGTGCAGAAAACTCGGTGGTTTGCGGCTCAAACACAGCGCCGACGAGCCTCGCCGTGAATTCACCTCGGACCTCGTCGCCGACCGCTTTCCAGGACCTCCGAGCTCAAGAAAACCCCCGAGGTGAGATCCCCGACCTCCCCTCTACCGATCTATGCCATAAAATCACAGTTCTAGGAAGAATTGACGAAGATCCGAAACTCTTCGGCGAGATCGCCGCCTCCCGCCGCCGTGCGCCGCCGGGCAGCGCCGCCCGCGCTCGATCAGAGCGACGTGGCCGCTTGTGCGCCGTCTATTTTAAATCGCACGGTAGAATTTAAATCCCCGCGTACCGGTTCGACGTTATAATCTCAGCCGTCTGTTTTAAATCGGACGGTCCACGTCAGCCCCGCGTTATAAAGGCCGGAATTCTTACGCGCTACCCCCTAGGGTTCTCGGAAAATAAGAGCTAGCCCCGGAAACTTCTGATCTAGCCCCTGGAATTTTAGAAAATCATGTAAATTCATTTAAAAATCAGTTTTAGCCCCTGGACTTAATAAAAATTAGGAAAACCCCTCTGTTATGTGTAGTTAGACCCCTGGAAATTCTTAAAATAATATAATAGATCCTGTAGTGGGGTGAGTTTACCTTTTTAACCCTATTTGATATTAAATTTAGGAATTTGAATATGTGGTTAGTATTTAAAATTTAAAAGATGGGACAAACATATTGTCAATTCAAATTAAAAACTTTTCTAGTACATGGAAAACTTTGGAGTGAGATAAAAATAGATTTTTGGCTGAAATGAATCTGTCTAATTAATTATTCACATTTATTAGTTATAGGGACACATTTTTAAGCAGAGAATAGTTTTGAAAATTAGTAAAATAAATGTAAAATAGTTCACATCAGAAGAGACGTTCAAAAATATATTATTTAATATTTTAGACCCAAAACCTATTCTGTTTAGATGAGGTGTCTTACTATTTTCATAATAAAGTGCACATTTAGGCATAGGAAATAAATCTGAAAATATAGCAAGCTAGGTATAAATAACTAGAAAATGATAAATGAAGTTTCTAAAATCCAAAGAATTCAGTTTAGGGTTGGTAGAAGGTTTGAAGACACATATGAAGTAGGAAAATACCTTTCATGCATACTTGGTAGCTAAAATGTGTATCAATTAAATATAAGGGATTTATTTAAATTAGAAATTCATATATAGTATGCCAACATGAATATGAATACAAAAATAGAATCATATGTACATGTTTAAAAGTGCATGTAAGCCAAAATCAACACACATAGAGTAACCACAACACATGGAAATGAGAATGGCTTTCATCAATGTGAATGTGTGGCTTGTATGAAGTGGAAGTGTGAACTATGTCTTATGACTTGTTGTTTTCTTTTGCTATGTGTGATGGTATGAGTAGAACCTGCTCCAGAGCAAGTTCTCCCTTTCCAAGATCAGGACTACCCATTCCAAGAGTAGCAGGAAGAAGGCAAGTGTCCTTGACCACTTTGATCCTATACTAGGATGTGTAGCTAGAATTATTTGCATTGTCAATTGAAAATATGAAACCCATGCTAGGATGTTTCCCTAGAATTGCATTACCTTGTTTCCTTGTAGCTTGGGTTGGGATTTATTTTATCATGTCATTTATTTACATGCTTATGCTTAGCCATGCTTAGAATTGGATATTTGGGATATGAGATCATCAATTTATTTTACCATACTCTTGAATGAGATATTGTGAGTTATGTAGAGGTAGGGATCAAGGCAAGTTGGATGTTTTTGGTTGGTGCTGGGTGCACGAGACTCGGGTTTGTGTTTAGTACTTGCCTGGATCCTAAGGACCGGTTCATGGAGCATGTAACCTGGCTTTACCGTGCCAACCACATGCTGAGATGGGGCAGATTGGCCAATTAATTAGGTGTATCCCCGGCGTAGTATGGGTGTGTTGGATAGTGCGGGGAATTGGTGTCAGCTGGACTACCATATGAACCGCAAGGCTCAAGAGGGGGCCACTGCAGCGGGGTTGGAGCCTCTTGTATGTTGTTAGGGGTGAAACCTCAGTGGGCCCACGCTCGTCGGGAATCTCTTTGTAAAGGCTTTGTAGTGATCTCCTGGCTACACACCTGGGAAGTGTGAATGTGGTTTGTGGCCACTGGCATAATGGAGGTTCTTTTAGTCCACCCGGCAACGGAGGATGAAATCACTACATGTGGGTACAGTGGTACAAACTCTGCAGAGTCAAAACTGTCATCACAGCCGTGCTCACGGTCAAGAGCGGCTTGGACTTTTTCATGATTAGAGGAGTGATGGTTTTGGAAGTTGAGGATGTTAAGCGGGGAGCTTAACATTGGACATGATGTTATGGTTATTTGATTATGATGATGGGATGGGAAATTGGGACCATTTCACCTTTGTAGTAATGTAGGTGCTTAATAAGCTAAGGTGATAGGTATTAATTGCGTAGTGCTTTAACCATGAGTTCAACCTCTCCTTGCTCTAGCCATGCATGACATAACTTTCCCACACTTGCTGAGTACCATCGGTACTCAACCTTGCATATTTGTTGGTTTATATTGCTGCTCAGGTCAAGATAATGAAGTGGTGTTTAATGATCAAGACTTTGGACCCGAAGAAGGTTTCTAGGTTCATGGAGTCCCTCGGGCAACGCCTGTAACAGAGCCCACAAGAATAATATTCCGCTGCTAGTTTATTTATTTGTGATGAACTTATTATCGTCCATCGAGACATATGCTTTGTAAGACTTATTTATATTCGACACCTGGCTTGTAATAAATGATGCTTCACTATTTGTCATCACATGTATGAGAAAATGATCCTGGCATACATGTGATATTCACTCGGTTGTTCTTCGGAGAAACCGGGTGTGATACACACCTACCCGCTGAGGGTGCTGTGGGCACGCCGACCGTCTGGTCACCTGCTCGGCCAGATCTACCCGCCATGGAGTAATAAGTGGCCTCCTTGTCTCCTGCCTGGAGATGATGACGAGTGGGGCAAGACGAGCCGCCGAGAGAGTGGATGTCCACCATGGCGGTGGTGCTCGGTTGCCTATAGAGTGTGAAAAGCCCCTACCTGGCACGCCAAATGTTGAAGTGTAGGAACAAAACTTCCCCTATTCTACTACTGGAGCAGCCCGCGAAGGTTCTTTGATTGGAGGGTCTTGACGTCCCTAGAATGATCGAGCTTTATGGAGAAGATGAACACCGAGATTTGCGTTGTTCGGGCCGCCGGAGTGTAAAACCCTACGTCCACGACGGTGATTGTTGTATTGTTTGTGCATATGTATGTGTGAGTCGGCAAGGTTGCGAACCCTTTGTCGGGTGGACACCCCGGTCCTTTTATAGTCCAAGGCCGGGGTGGTTACAATGTGGCTTGGGGCCAGATAGGTGGCCCCGAGGCTGTTTGAACCCTATACATGATCTAGGGCTTTTACCGCTACGAGCAGAGTGGTTGGCGGAGGAGTTAAGTCCCGCCGCCTGGCGCTCTGAGCGCCTCTAACCACGCAGCAGGTGATGATGAAGACGTCGTCTTGTCGTCGCATCCTCTCGCTCTGCTGGGTGGCACTGTGCCTCTGTCACGCCTGGCTGCCCTGTCTTGTCACCGTAATGGTGAACGGGCGAAGTACGGAGGCGTGCGCCGTGTGCCATGCTTCTGGAGAAGGCGGGAGCCTTGAATGCATGGCCTGATAGCGCATTTCCTCCTTGACTTCTAAGACCCATAGCCCACGACGGATCATGGGACACGCGGTGGCTCTGGAGCGCTCCTCAGTGGGGAGGAGGTTCAGATTCCAGATACATGTGGCAGCTCCGGACCTCACCTCAGCGGAGAGGCTTGGTCCGGGGCCAAGGGCACGTGTCGGCTTGGAAGCCCTCCTCATCGGGGAGGAGGTTCAGAGTCCAGATACACGTGCAGCTCCGGACTTCACCTCAGCGGGGAGGCTTGGTCTGGGGCCAAGGGTACGTGTCGGCTCTGGAGCCCTCCTCATCGGGGAGGAGGTTTAGAGCCCGGATACACGTGGCAGCTCCGGACCTCACCTTAGCGGGGAGGTGAGGTCCGGGGCCAAGGGCACGTGGCGGCTCTAGAGCCTAGGCACACGTGGCAGCGCTGGTTCTGACCTCGATAGGGAGGCCGAGTCCAGGGCCAAGGACACGTGGCCTTGCCAGCGCTCACCTCAGCGGGCAGGCGGGGTCTGGGCTGTCCTGAACCCTCCAGGCGGAGGTATTCGGTATGCAGGGTACCGACAAATACCCAGAACAATTTGAAATGAGCTCCAGAACAAATTGAATTGAATGACAGAACCATTCATAAATGAGGATGGGAAAATTGAATTGAAGGCTGAAACAATTTAAAATAACAGCAATAGATTAAGTATATAGAAAAAGAGAATCATAAACTATCCATTTATATTTTGGATCTTTGATTTAAAAAAGTAGAAGAAAGAACAAAGGTCCAAGTATGAAATTGGGCCAAATAAGTGAATTAATTTCTCTATTTTTAAATTATTGTCGATCAGAAAATAATTATAGTTTAAAAATAAAATAAAGTTATTACACTAACAATAATAGTTTTAAAAGGAGGGAGTACGAAAGAACAAACAAACATGTGACAAATAATAAATGTAGCACACGTGGTGTATAACAAATTCAGAGCAAACAAACAAGCTTGTAATCGGTGTAACCTTCATAACCATGGGATTGGAAATATCAAAGGTATGATTTTTTGTGATTGAATGACAGTCATGTATGTGACTAATAAGAATCTTGCAATAATATATGCTTCACATTTAATGATAATATGTTGATGATTAACTATCTAAACGATCCTAAACTTTTATCCAAAGGAGCATAGAATATCTTAATAGATGTCTAGATCAAGCCCTAATAGATGTCTAGATCAAGCAATGGATCACATCTAGGCTTTATGTCAGGTGTGTGTGAAGATTGGATTCATACATGGATGAATTTCACTCTAGATAGCAGTGCACATGAATTCAACATAGGGTACAGTAAATTGGACGGTGACCTAGCCATTTAACGGCTGTTTGGAAAGTTTGAAACTTCCACTCACCGTATTATATGGTGACTTGGTCACAATACCATATGACAGATTGGACGCCATTGTTTTTTACGGTGTTGCTTTTGGGCAATTGCTAGTTTTTGGATGTTGGTCTATAAATAGCCGTTCTATGGCCCTTTGGGGTGTCTTTTGACACTGTTAGAGATATGAGAAAGCTATAGAGAGCCAAAAGATCACAAGAGAGACACTTATGCAAGATTCGATGGAGATCTTTGGTTTTCAACACAGTAGCAAGAGCATTCATTTCTCTCTCCGGCTTGTGTGTTTGTAGAGATACATCTTACCTTGTTACTCTTGGTCTATGGCGAGATCTAAACCAGTTATAAGTCAATATTGATATTTTGGTGGAGTTATGTAAAACTTAGCCATGTTTTTACGTAGTTTGAAACTCTCCATTAAATGGACATCACTAGTGAGCGTACTTATTCTCACTTAAGGCCTTGTTTGGAAAGCTCGGGATGGAAGAGTTTCCTAGCCCAATCCAAGTCTTCACGTGGGTTAAAATACAGGCCTGTCCAAAATACTCGTTGTCGAAGTGTTCGCTACAACACTTCCCCCGGTCTGCTCGGAAGCAACCTGCGGAGGTTCTTTTTTCGGAGGGGCTAGTGGTTATCGAAGGTTGAAGCACAATGAAGAGAGGGACACGAAGATTTACGTGGTTCGGGCCGCCGGAGCATAATACCGTACGTCCACGGGAGTGCTTGTTGTATTGCTTGCGCGTGTGAGAGAGTGAGTTGGCTGGGTTGCGGACCGGGAGATAGAGGGATCTGAGTCGAACCCTCTGCCCGGAGGCTGCCCCGGTCCTTCCCCAAGGCCGGGACAGTTACAATGTGGCCCGAGGCCCAACAGGTGGCCCCGCAGCTATCTGTACCCTATACATGAGCTAGAATATTTACAGCTATATGTACTGTCGCTATCAGAGAAGTTAAGGCGCGCCGCCTGACACGCCGGGCGCCTCGGATCGGATGGCCGGTGATGATGAAGTCCCCGTCGTGTCGTCACGTCTCCTCGCTCTGCTAGGCGGCTCCGCGCCGTTGGGTGGCACTGTTGTGCCATCACGCCTCGCTGCCCTGTCTTTCACTGTAATGTTGTGCAGACGGAGGACGGAGGCGTGCGCCATGCGCCATGCTTCTGGGTAAGGCGCGAACCTTGAATACACAGCCTGCCAGCGTACCTTCCTCTTACTCCTTGGCCATCTGCTCGTTGCTTGTCGGTGTGACGTCCGGGCGGCTGGTCCTCGGGACACGAGTCTCCACCGGAGCTGTCTTGCGGAGTAGTGGAGGGTCCGGAGTCGTTGGACACGTGGCAGCACCGGAGCCCTCCCATGCTGGAGGTCAGGCCCGGAGCCGTAGGACACGTGGCGCCTCCGGAGCTCTCTCCGGCATGGGGCGTGGCTCGGAGGTTCCATACACGTGGCAGGACCGGAGCCCTCCCTGGCGGAAGATTGACCCCGGCACCATCGGACGCGTGGCGGCTCCGGAGCCACCCTCGGCCGGTCTTAGCAGGTGGTCGGGCTTGAGACTCAGGGCACGTGTCAGCTCCAGAGCCCTAGCACACGTGGTAGCCCCACGACTGTCTATTGGGGTCAAGGCACGTGGCTTATGTTGGGACCCGCCCTAGGAGGGAGGTAGGGGCCAGGCTGTCTTTCACCCACTACGCGGGGGTACCTGGTCTGTAGGGTACCAACACTCGTCATGGGCTAAAATTGCATTTGAGTAACTCGTGTTTCAGTCCAGCCCATTCCCGATCCACTCCAAACCGAGTGTAAATTGAACAACTCCTTAGCCGGCCGGGACGCGGACTCCCGTCGCCTCCTCGTGTGACTCCTCTTCCGTCATCTCCTTCCTCGCGACTCAACCGGCTGACGGCAGCGAAGGCGGTGCCTCCTCCTCGCGACGGACCTGCTCAGCGCTCCTCATTGCCTCCTTTCATCAGATGGACCACGGCGATGGTGAGTTCCTTCATAGTCCTCCCCTTCTTCCCCCTTCGCCTCGAAACCCTAGCTCGACTGCTGTCCTCCCATCGCGCGGAGAGAGGGCGGAGATCAGATCACCACCTGCCGCAAGTGCCCCATCCACGAGCGCCTGGACGGTGACCTCCTTCTCGCCGCCTTCGTTCTCCTCGCACGTTTCCCTTCCACTTTGGCAGTTTTGACTTGCGCAGTGCCATTGAACTCTGTGACAGCTGCTCTAAGGATGCAGCCGATTTAGACTTGGCATCTACTGATCCTTCTGAAAGCAACTTAACAAGGCAAGGAACAACTCCATAGCCAACTGCTAAACTCTGCAGCTTCTTATCCAATGTAGCTGTGAACCCAATGAATACACCGGCAACGCCCTCAAGTAACCACATTCTTTGAGATGACAAAGATGCTGTGATGTTTGCCTCAAATAAAGATATCAGAATAGAAAGCAAGTTTGATTTCATAAGAACCTCTGTTATCTTTTTATCTGTTACTGAAAGGTTGCTTAGAATACCGACAGCTGCAGCCCTTTCATCTAGAGGTGTAGGTAAAGAGATAATCTTTACCAAAATGTCAAGATGGGTCTCCCCAAACTGTTCAGCCAATTCTTGTGAAGAATCTTTTGATAGATGGAACAATAAATTCAGTGAGGCAATCTTGATATCGGCATTCTTTTCTGTTAGGAACGGCAAAAGGAGTTGCACCCCTCCGTTTTGACAAAATCTGTCATATGAGTACATCAATGTTAGGAGATAGTTGTGCAATTCTTTTTTTTTGGTTATTTACTATCTCGGCTCATCTGTTGAAGAAAAATCCTAACAATTTATTGTGTCTGCTGTTACCAGTTACCACCTCCCAAACACCAACAAGAATCCCCTGTTGCCTACTATTACCAGGTACCACATATGTCTGCTCATGTATGTTTGTTTATCTATTTTATTTATATATATGTCTGGTACCATGTTCTTCGTAATTTCAATCTGTTATATATGTTTGATATGTTACATGTCCCCTCATGTATGTTTGATCTATCATAAATATTTATTACTTGCTAGCAGAATGGGCTCGAGACGAGAGCACATAATTAGGAGGAAAGAAGAGGATGATGAATTGATGTTGTTTCTACTACCCGCTTTACATCTTTTGGATAGTAGTAATAGGACAACGAAAAAACCAAGGCACACATCTAGTCGCACTAGGAAGGAACTCATGAAAGAAATTCTTGATGGACATGAGAATGATTGTCGTGTAGCATTTCGCATGGAATCAAACATCTTTAGAAAGATTGCTTCCTATCTTAGAACAGAGAACCTCCTACGTGATACAAGAGGTGTGAGAGTGGAGGAGCAATTAGGAATGTTCATGTTTATGCTATCGCACAATGCTAGTTATGAGAATCTACAACATGAATTCAAGCATAGTGGAGAAACAATTCACCGACATATCAAAGTATTTTTTGATATAATTCCTGCTCTCACCTATCGATTCTTGAAGCCGCCCCTTACAACTGAGACACATTGTAAGATCAACACTGATACAACACGTTTCTTCCCATACTTTAAGGTAAATAAATTACCACACTATTTTACCTATTATCAACTTATTTCTTCTAAAAGATATAACTCGCATACACATGTATTTTATTTTTTCAGAACTGCATTGGTGCCATAGATGGCACACATATTCCAATCACTATAGGTGAGGCAAAGCAAGCTCCATATAGGAACAGAAAGGGCACACTAAGGCAGAATGTCATGCTAGCTTATGATTTTGATCTTAACTTCACTTTCATATCTTGTGGTTGGGAAGAATCTGCAACTAATGCTAGAGTTCTATGGTTTGCTATGCTCTCTGGTTTTCGTGTACTGGAAGGAAAATATTTCCTTATTGATGGAGGCTATGCAAACACACCATGTTTTATTGCTCCTTATTGTGGTGTGAGATATCATCTAAAAGAGTTTGGACGTGGTCACCGACGACCAAAGAACTATAAAGAGTTAATTAATCACCGCCACGCAGTATTGAGAAATCACATAGAAAGGGCAATAGGAGTGTTGAAGAAATGTTTTCTGATTTTAAAAGTTGGAACACATCATCCTATGAAAAACCAGATGAAAATACCAGAAGGCGCTGCAGTATTCCACAATCTTATTTGTATGCATCATGGAGATGAAGCGTGGTTGGATAACCAACCAGACAACATACTACCTTCCTCATTTGTTGACCTTCCCGGAGGAGATAGCAGCTACAATAATGAGAGATGTAATTGCTATGCAGATGTGGGAGGATTACTCTCATAATCAATCATGATGTATTTAACACTCTATGTAATGATTATGAACATGATGTGATGATCATGGACTTGTTTTTTTTATGTTCAGTTTTTCTTTCATTTGAATGCTTAATACAGTGGTGATGTTTGGAAGAGCCTCTCCAAAAATTAACTTAATGCAAGCTGCATCTGTGCAAAGTAAGTACTCACCGAGGAGTGGTAAACGAAAGAAAAGGTCACCAAAAGGTATTGATTCTCATTCTACACCTGTAAATTCTGATTCTGCACCTGTAGATTTTAGAGCTACATAATAGAATTTTCTATACAACCAAATCTTCTAGGGCAAATTGGCATCCTGGGTTAGAAAAGGGTCTGGTACAGATACTTCGTGATCATAACAATGATTGCTATAGAGGACAAAATGGATGGTCATCATAGACATGGAACCTTATGGTGCAGAAATTTCAACAACAGTTCCCATATGTATCATTTTCAAAGGATCAAATTCAGGACAAAGAGAAGGAACTTAAGAGAGATTTTAAGGTGCTCAAGGAGGCCCGCAAACAAAGTGGGGTGCATTGGGATGACAAACTTTGTATGATAATGGCTGAACCTCCAATTTGGGATAACATCATTATGGTACTTTTTTCTTTACTATATTTCAGTATTGTAGATCATTTTACATCCTGCGATTCTTAACCTTAACCTATTTTGTATTTTACAGTCGCATCCTAAAGCTAGTAAATTTCAGAGACAAGGTTTCCCTCTATATGATGATTTGGAGAAGCTATATGATGGTAAATTAACATTTCTGAAAATTTTATTTTCATATCAACCTTATGGAAATTTTCTATATGGTTATTGTCAATATATTTGTGTAGGGAAAACAGCGGAGGGAAAGATGGCTTTTATCTCGGTCGAGCCAAAAGAAGATGATGATGTGAGGATCATACAACCACCAATGGGCACAAAACAACCTTGGGAAGTTTGGTTTGTCTTTCCGGTTACAATGAGGATCAAGATGATGATGATTTGACAATATGTGCTGCTACACCCTCAAGAATGGATGCATCTGGGTCATCAAGGGGTGCTGCTAAAAGAGAAGAATACCCTGCTGAAATATGTTCCACTACAAGGTAAATTATCATTATTGAAATGCGTAGTTAAATTATATGATACTGCTGCAAGAATGTTATGTATTTATTTCTCTTGCGACTTTTAGGAAAAAGGTTGGACAGAAGTGCAAGCAAAATGAAAATGTCGCTGAGATGATGGAAAGATACCTTGAATTGTAGCCAAAGCAAACAGAGGAGGAAGTTGCGGAGCAAGAAAGAGCTAGACAGAACACGGAGGCTGCAGATTTTTCCATCAAGAATTATGTCGCTCTACTAATAACTTATCTCGGTACTACGTTCCTTACCAAAGAAAAATCCGAAGCCGGTATTCGGCATGTATGTGTCAAATGGTGGAACTAAAGGCGTCACTCACAAACGATTTCTAAACGTCATGCACTAACGTGGTTAATGTACCTGCAGAAGATCACAATAATGGTGCACACAAGGGTTTTGACATTTCAGGCAGGTCCATATCATAGTAAAAACATACGGTCCGTATCATTGCCATACGGATCGTCCTTGAGTCAAGCCACGTCTCAAAGTACATGGTCGTGTTTTCACACCACACGACGGGGAACCCGAGTAGAGCGCGAACGAGTCATCACGGTTGGGAATTTCATCAACCCAACGGATATCACCTACTGCCTCATGACCGTTGAGGCACGCCGATGGCGAGCGCTGCGTATGGCCCTTTGAACATTGAAGGTTCAAGAGTTGCATACTATCGTGTTGCTTACCACACGATGGAGTATTCTCACTTTTGCTTAAAGCACGCTGGAGATCAGCGTATTCATATGCTCTTAGAACCATGAGAAGGTTCAGAGACTCATATTCACTACCGTGCCATGCCACGGTAAACCATTCCATACTATTGCTCGTATGGCGAGCTTACCACAATTGATCCACCTGCGGTGGCGTACCTTACCTCTTACCTAACGTCGGAGCATCGTTACAGAATATATAACACATAAGTTAGCTTTTCCACCATAAGTAACTACTACTATAATAGACCTTATGTGGGCATAGTGACTAATCCTCACTCGACTACTTCTAAGTTTTCAAAATAGGCTCTTTTCGAGCGTGCTATTCCCAATGCTGCTCTGATACCACGACTATAGGGACCACCGCGTAGTTCACCCACTCCGGGATCGCAGATGGTGGTGCCGTGTGATGCGGCACCCAACAACACACAAGAAAAGATTAAGAACAAAATACAAGCTTTTATTTTACATATAACACAGCGGAAATCTTTTACAAAAGTAATGTACAACGGAAGTCATATTAACAGCTAAACTCTCGGCCTAGCTATGCAAAAGTGCAGCCCTCCAGCCCGGGGACGCTACACACTAGCAACATACAACCGAAGATCACGGCGGCATGCAGGGCTCCAGATCAGCCGTGTACCCCACCGGGGGCATCGACTCGTCCTCGGACCCTTCCTCATAACTATCACCTACACACAGCTCAAATATTGCAACCATGATCATGATGGCTCAGCATGGCTTAACCGACACTCCTAATCATGAAACTCTACATGTAGGGATTAGTAATATAGGAAAATGACAATTGCGATAAAGACACGCCTACATGTTAATCCTTACTTTCAGTTTTATAGCAGCAGATTAATGTGCCTTAGGCAGCCCTCACATCATAAGTCCACAATCAAACAAGAAACACTTTCCTCCGATGTGGTTATGCCCAAAGTTGAAAATAAACTTAATGAGCTCTACATCTGCAGCATACATGGTAACAAGATAATATTAGCTCAATGCATCATATTCTGCTGGCTTCTTTCAGTTATTACTACGTCATGGTGCAGTGAATAAGCGGTACTCAAATAACCGTGAGGGACGGTGATTGCAATCAATAGACACCCGGATAACACGTCACATACACCCACTTTCAGAAGTGTGGTGCTTCACACCTTCCTACTCTGTTGTATGCAGCAACCTTTCAAAGGAAACCTAAATACCGAACCGGTCCATCCATAACAGGTAGGAGGTCCCCGCATGGAGCGTGTATATTCCCACCGGAAGATTTACACCATGCTACCCTCAACCCACTCCTATAAAATGGTTGGGTAAGCCTCGGCACCCAGGTTAACCAATTACATCAGTTTCCTGGTTCTCATATGCCAGTATGCATCCGGTACTGTTTAAACTTGTCCAGTAGGGCTGCACACGGCTCGGTCCTCAATCGACACCAACAGGGCTACGCACGTGAGACCTCCACTCACTGCATCCCATCCCCCTATTGGGTCTCAGTTTCACATTCTTAAGCCATTCTCTACCTCTTTTCATTCCGTGTGATAAAATTCCTATCACGTGAGTTGATTCCAACCACTCTACTTCTACCGAGATCCTAATAACATTAGCATGAAATTCTCTACTCGTGAAGTTTGTAAACTACCCAACCCTTCATAGGATTTAGAGTCATGCACGTGGGGTTTCAATCACCCTAACTCTAATACAACCATTTCAACCTAGACATAAGTGATACAAATGAAAACTTTGCAAAAGGTAATTAAATGCAAACCGGGGCTTGCCTGGTTGTGAGTCAAAAGGAAAGTTAGCTTCTGGTGGGAGGACGTCCAACGGCTCCGGCGTGTCCTCAACTTCGGTCACTATATGCAATGTAGCAAAATATATGTATAAGTGCTAGTGATTTAAAAGAAGTAACTTCTATTCATAGCTACTGCTATTTAGGTTCCTTAATTGGCTTTGGGATTTTTCGAGTGGATACTAGACTCTATAAGGATGATCTGAGAGAAATTTGGAGAAATTTCATTGAAGCTTGTGGTCTCCAAAATTCCCACAAGTCCAAGGTTTCTCTGAATTTTGAGCCCAGATCTGAAGTTTTGACATGGACAACAGTGGAACATCTAATTAGAGTAGGTCTCTATGGTTCTAACAAACTTTGTTTCACCATTTTTGGAGCTACCTACAGGGAGATATGAATTTTGAAAGTTGATATGAAATGCTGAAAAGTTTCCGTTTGATTTGAAATTTTCAAATGAAGGCTGAACTTGGGATTAGAATTTAGCCTAGCAAATGTGCTCCAATGAAGCTCAAATTTTTACATAGGATCACTAATGTTAGGAAGAATCTTCTGGCCAAATTTGAGGAAATTCCATAACAGGAATCTTCTGGAATTAATTCGTAAAATTTAACTTTGATGAATTTTGGAGAAAATGCCCGAGATCCTCAGATCAAATTCTCTGCATTTCTGCAAAGTACTGACTGATAGAAATCCAACAAAATTTCTTTCACAAATTTTGTACATTCCTACTGAAAGTTATGGGGGTTTGAAGTTTGAAATATTTTTCTGGAAATTACCTCTGTGATTTTTAGCTAATTTATTTAACCCTGAGATAACCTCCCGATTAAGCCCCCTTAATCACATACAAAACTCCTAAGATTTTTACTGGAGATCAATAACTAGGATAAGAGTTTTCTGACCAAAAATGGGAATATTTCATAAAGAAATATTCCTGGAATTACTCACTAATGGATTATCTAAAAAGAATTTTACAGAAAATCCTAGGTATTTTCATAGCAAGGATTTTGTTTCTATGAAAATTACACTACTTAAGGATTCCAGAAAAATTTGTTTCACTATTTTTGGAGCTAAGGATTGCCTAGAATGAATTTTACAAAGTAGAAACTTTTTTCTGAAAAGTTTCTGGAGACTTTTTAAACACAACAGCTTGGACTCTGAAAAATCCTACTCAAATCAACTCCGAATGAGCTGAAACTTTGCTGGAAGTTCAATAATAGCCTAAAGAATATTCTGGCAAAATTTTGGATTTTTTGGCTTACCCAAACTTCCTCCATAATTCTTTTACATAAAATCTTAAAAGAATTATCCAGAATTTATCATTGAATTTCATACAAATTGGGGTACAAATGGAATAGATATTTGCAAACTGAATCTAACCCAATTTTAATCACCCAATATGGAGTTTCCTACACAAAGTTATGAATTTTCAAATTTTGAACATTTTATAGAACCTAATACTGACTGACAGTGGGGTCCACTGTCAGATCCTTCTTCTACCTCGGGACAGAGCCCGCGCGCACGCCGGAACAGGGGGTGGCGCGCCCCGTTCTCCCACATTTCTCCACCGTTTTTGCTCCGGTTTTGCCCTACATGACCGTTGGAACGTGGCACAGCTGCCGGGCAAGGTCTCACCGCTTGAAAACGGCCGGAAACGGGTCGGCACCGACGCGTTTCAGCGTGTCCCAAGCCGATTTCAACAGCCCAAGCTTCCGTTAAGCATCCCTTGAGCTCGTGGAACATGGAACACAAACCAATTCTTGCAGCAAACGGCGGGAAAAGGGCGGTCACCGGAGGACCGACCTGTTTTTGCCGCCGCTGGCGAATTCTCGTCGCCCGGGGCGTGGACGACAATGGAAGAACTATCAGGTGAAGAGAGGACAGATGCATATGATGTTTTTAAAAACATTTAGAATAGGGAGATATTTATGACAGCTGATGCTTCTACACGCTTAATATGGCTAAAGAAAAAAAAATAGTAAGTGTTACTTTCTGTTATGTTACTCCCTGTTATGGCTAAACAAAAAATATAGTAAGTGGCACTTTCTATTTATTACACTGGAGTGTGCAGGGTCATCAGAAGTAGTAATGGTTTCTTTGACAACCTATCAAGCTTCAACATATTTGTGTGAGTAATCCTGTTTTTTCTTAGGATGAAAGACTCTGTTTGCTTCTTCCTTTTGTCATACATCTTAATTAATACGTTGATATCTTCACTATGCTGCCTGATCTTAGTTTTGCAGTAACTATCTCTGTTTGTATAATTTGATATTAATTCTACAGTAGATTGGTCATTTGACAAATCCTATCTTATTATCTATTGGTTACATGGTGCTTGAAAGCTAGATGGTACAATCAGTGTTTGGAGTATGCTATATTGATAAAGAATTCATTGATGCACAATGTGAAGATGAAAAATATATTTAGTATGTGTTTTTTACATATTTGTTTTTGTAGCATTGATCTGAAGTGTGCAACAATTTCAGTTTTTTATGGCCGCCACCAAATGGAAATCCACAGTATGCTGTAATACATGCTCAAGCAGTGATATGTATGACAGTCATTTGTAGTTTAGTGCAAAATTTGTCTGCAAGGCTCTTCAGGTTGAATATCTCTTCAGACGTGTCTAATCTATGTGTCTGAACCAAACTGCATGAGAATCAGTGGACTTAGTTGTTGTGATGTTCGGTTATTTGAAAAGTAGTCACATTTTTGCAAATTTAGATCTTTGTGTAATTTTGTGTGTACGGAATGGCTATATTGTTGTCCATGCAGTAAGAAATGTTATCTGCTTGAAATTTCACATTGTGATGACTATAGAAGTCACTTGTCGTGGATGGAAAACATTATCACTATTTGTTTTTAATTTCCTTTTTTATTTTCCATAATCTATTTGTTGTGTCAAAATTACGCTTATTTCAGTTTGCCACACAGGAATATGAAATGTTCTTATTCTGTTTAAGCAGCTAGAGATGTAAGTAAAAAACTACTAATCCACCTCATTTCCAAATGCATAATGCAAACTGGGGATTAACTTCCATGTTGGGCGTGGATTGAGTAGTGGGCAGGGAATCCACCCAATCCACGCTGGGATTGTGCTACAGGTATGTTATCTCTCACAGCCGCCAAAAGAGGCCTAAAGGGTGACATATGCCCAAGGAGCAAGCATCACCGTCATGCACCGAGTGGGTGTTATACTTGATAGTAGAATGGGTCCCGATCTTCCGAGAGGTATGGTAAACTTGATTGGGTGGAGATCTCGACGTTGATGATCCAAGGCTCCAAACGAACGGAACCCCCACAATCACTACACCACTGCTCCGTTGGTTATCACCCATGTCACACAAATGACCTCTCCACAAAGTCTTATCCCTGCAAGCGCAATCAAGAACACAAGCAAGAACAGAGAAATTGCAATCAAAACTGAATTGATCACGAAGTGGGGTCTCACAAACCGATGAACGGTGACACTGTTCAATGACAGATTGAAACTAAGCAAAACCCAACCCTAATGAGGTGACGGCTGCTGAATAAAAATGAGTTAGGGGCGTGCAAGACCCCTGGACGCAACCCTAATGGGCTTCCACACGATACACGGGCAGCGGCCCAAAGGACGGTGACGCAGCATCCTAACAGATTCTGGACGTCCACTTGTTTTGCCGATTCCTGTTAACACAGAAGGAATTTTGAGGTAGGAACGGTTCCATTGGAATCTTTATGTAATTCTGGTTCTAACCATATATAGAACGTCCAAATCCGACTCCATATGTGTCCGGGGCGTCAATTTTGGTGAAGGCAGCTCCTGGAATCCGAGGTGGAGTCGAAGTCGAGTTGGGTTTGGACTCCTCCTTGGTGTGGACGTCCTATCTCCTCCTCCTTGACTCCTTGGACTTCTCCAAGCCCTTGTTGGTCCTCTCCATTGTTCCTAATCAATAAAACATGCATGGAAACAAACGTAAGTTCTAAAAAACAATTGACAAGGTTAGAACGTACCTGGAGATCTAACTGTCGTGCACGTGCTCTAGTGATCGGTCCTTGTATTGTATGCAAAGGAGAGATGTCCTCATCATCCTACCCCTCTTGAATTGGAGTCGTTCTCGACTCAAGCTCATATTCCTCACCCAAGTATGGTTTCAAATCTGAAATGTTAAATGTGGGACTAAATCCAAACTCGGGAGGCAACTCAAGTTTATATGCATTGTCACTTATCTTTTCAGGAATCTTAAAAGGTCCAGCAGAACGTGGCATGAGCTTGGACTTTCTTAAATCCGGGAACCTATCTTTTCTCAAATGAACCCACACCAAATCACCGGGTTCCAATTTTACATCCTTCCTACCTTTACTAGCAGCAATACGATACTTTTCATTTATTTTTTCAAATTGCAACTTAGTAGCTTTGATGAGGACATCACAATAGTGGATACTCACATTGATATACAAGTACCAATCACAAGAGCACGAGCACGGTTACTAAATAAGCAGGTGAACTTGTTCCTAACTTCCTACCCATGTGAGTTTGAGAATGGGTTGATATTTAATGATTTAATTGTTATTAGGAACCATGGACATGATCAACAAGTAAAGGGAGGAGGATTTGGGGATGTGGAGAACCAGATGGGACGTCCACAAGTTGATGGAAACAGTCGCCAACTCGGACTCGAGTTCAACTCGGAGTCCAGGAGCAGTCCATCTTAAAACAGACGCTCAGGATGCATACGGACTCTGTTTTCGATGTTCTATATATGCGTGAAAAGATGAGAAGATAAACTTTCCAGTGCTTCTGGTCCCACATTAAAATTCGCGAGGAGTCATTGGGAATTGTCGAAGCAAGTCAAATTCAGAGTTTTGTCCGGTGTTGCACCACCATATTGGGCTTTTGGGCCTTGTATCCTGTATGAGTCCATTAGGGATGCGTCTAAGGGTCTTATGACCGAACCCTAGCCTTTAAATACTGTAGACGCTGGCCAAATTCGGTGGGTTTTGCTTAGATTAAACAATCTCGTCGTTCTACGGTTTGTGAGACCCCAATTTCGCAATTTCAGATTGCATGTTCATCGTTCTTGCTTGTGTTCTCGGTTGCACCTGCAGGGATAGCCTTCTTGGCGAGGTCAAGCGTGTGAATCACGGTTGATAACTAACGGAGCAGGGGTATAGTGATTGCAGGGGTATTCGGGTCTGCTCGAGTGCCTCGGATCATCAACGTCGAGATCTCCACTTCAATCGACCTACCTTTCGGAAGATCGGGCCTAAACCACTCATCAATTGGTATCAGATTTCAGACTCCCCATGAGGTACTATGATTTCCCACTAGATTAGTTTTTATTTTTCATACTTAGAGTCCACAGAAAAAGCCACAAAAAACATATCGTGTTTACCGATTCCTAGACCATAGTGCCTGCAAGTTTCGTTTTTCAGTTTGCATTGTTGAGTTTGCATTCGTGTGGTCGAGTCTTGTTGCTGGTTTAGTTTTGTGTTTTTGGGTCATAGTTGTCATTTTTCTTCCTTGTGTTTTCTTTCTGCTCACCTATTCCACAATGCCTAAACAACAAACCGATCCACCAAGATCATCGGTTTGCCCTAGCTAGCCGCCTTGCGTGAACTCCTGCATCGCCAGCCCTAGAACAGGTGACAAACCATTGTGTCAGTCCTCCTTGATTCATCACGCAACATCCCATCAGTCGTCGTTGCTAAATTCCAATTGTTTTTCACATCCTATTGCGAGATCTTTTTCAAAACCGAGTTTGAATCAACATAAAAAATAGTAACTCCGGTAGCCTACCTTAAAAAGGCCATAACTTTTGCATACGAACTCGAAATCGGGCAAATTTTTTTCAAATTGATCTACTCGAAATTTCGCAACCCATTTTCCACTGCTTCACCGTGTTCGGCGAAATTTGTTTGGCCAAATTCCCCTCGGAAGATAGACTATCCGGCCTCCGAAGTTTTAGCTCGAATTTTAAAGAATCTTACTGATTTTCTATAGGCCACATCTTACATCCAATTGAGCTGCAAAGTTGTGTGCTTCCTATTTTCGTGCTCTCGAGTAAATAAAAAATATCAGAAAAAAATTAAAAAAGAAAAAAATAGTGAAGAGAGCACAGATATTAAAGCATTGACAGCACACACTTGAAAACAGTTGGCCTATACACTCGTGCTGTACTTGTTGGTTATATCTTCCTGATCTTCTATTTGTCTTTCTACTGCCTTGTGTTGTGCTAGTCCTAGAACAATTGTTAACCAGCAACATTTCCTACATTGAATACTTATTCAACTTTGTTTTGCTATTAACAATTTTTTGCTTATTAGCCACCATATTGTGCCATCCAAGCTCCACTTTTCCTCTTGAGCAGAACAGGTACCTTTGCAATCACTCCACGCTTCATTGGTTCTCACCGTCCACCATTTACCACCTGCTGTGTCGGTAAGAACACTTGTAAGAACGTGGTAAGACGCTTAAGAGACAGAGAGAGATTGTTTCCTTCCTTCCACTTTTCACATTGCCACTATTCTTTGTAGTTGATAGGGATAACATCTTTTTGTTGTCTTTTATTTACTACTAACAATGGCAGAAGATAAAAGGGATGATGAATGTGTTCAACATGCTGAGTTGCGTGACATGATGAGGGAAATGACAGATATGTTCACCAAAACCCACGCATCAACAGAGGCGTCATTGACGACCTTGAATCACCAACTTGCTGATCTTGTTGTTCGGATGGATACTCTTGAGGTGCGGCTGCCTCTCGCTGAAGAGCGTGAAGACGGTGCTTATAATATGGAAGATCATAACAATCAACCACGACTTCCACTTTATCTACTGTGGGGACCACCCCGTGGTTCACCCACTCCAGGATCGCATAGGGTGATGACGTGCGATGCGGCACCCAATAGCACACACGAAAAGAATTAAGAACAACATACAAACTTTTATTTGATATAGAAAAGAGGAAGTCTTTTACAAAACTAAATTATACAGCGGAAGTATTACACATAACTACTCTCTAATCCTATCTATGCAAAAGTGCAGCCGTCTAGCCAGGGGACGCTACACACTAGCAGCATGGAAACGGAGATCATGGCGGCGTGCAGGGTTCCAGCTCGGCTGTGTACCCCGACGGGGGCACTGCCTCGTCCTCGGACCCCTCCTCATAGCTCTCACCTGCATATAGCTCAAATATTGCAACCGTGAGCACGATGGCTCAGCAAGGCTTAACCGACTAGCCTAGGCATGGAACTCTATATGTAAGGATATGTAAGATAGGAAACAGGATTTTGCAATAAAGATACGCCTACATGTTGATCCTTACTTTCAGTTTTATAGCAACAGTTTAATGAGCCTTAGGCAGCCCTCACATCGGAAGTCCACAATCAAACAAGAAACGCTTCCCTCCGATGTAGTGATGCTTAAAGTGGAAGATAAACTTAATTAGCTCTACATCTATAGCAAACATGGTTTCAAAACATTAATACTTCATCACAGCATATTATCATTCATCTGGTTTATCGTTCTTCTTACTATGTCACAGAACAGTGAACAAGTGGTACTCAAATAACCGTGAGGGATGGTGATTGCAATCAGGAGACACCCAGACAACACGTTGCATACACCCACTTTCAGAAGCGTGATTCCACACCCCTTCCTACTCTGTTGTATGCAACAACTTTTCAAAGGCAACCCAAATACCGAACCGGTCCATCCGTAACGGACAGGAGGTCCCCGCCTGGAGCGTGACTGTGCCCACCGGCAGATTTACACCTTGCTGCCCTCAACCCACTCCTATTTACGGTTGGGTAAGCCTCGACACCCTGGTTAACCAATTACATCGGTTTCCTGCTTATGTCAGTATGCCATCCGGTACTGTTCGATACTTGTTCATCAGGCCCGCACACGATTCGGTCCTCAATCGACACCAACAGGGCTACGCACGTGAGACCTCCGCTCACTGCTTCCTATCCCCCCTGCTGGGTCTCATTTTCTCCACTCTTAAGCCATTTACTATTCTGACGAAACCGTGTGATAAAACCTTACCTCGTGAGTAGATTCCAACTACTCGGCTTCTACCGAGATCCTAAGCATATTAGCAGGGCCTTGTCTGCTCGTCGGGTCTGTAAGCTATCCAACCCTTCATAGGATTTAAAAGGTTATGCAAGTGGGGTTTCAATCACCCAAACTCTAATGCAAGCATTCACCCTAGACATAAGTGATACAAATAAAGAATTTGCAAAAGTACTTAAATGCAAACCGAAGCTTACCGGGTTGTGAGTCAAAGGAGAAGTTAGCGTCAGGTGGCAGGACGTCCAAAGGCTCCGGCGTATCCTCAACTTCGGTCACTAAAAGAAATGCAGTAAAATATTTGTATGAGTGTTAAGGACTAATAAGAACTAAACTTCTATTCATTGCTACTACTATATAGGATCCTTAAGTGGCTTTGGGATTTTTACAGTGAAGACTAGACTCTCTAAGGATGATCTGAGCAAAATTTGGAGAAATGTCATTGCACATTGTGGTCTCCAAAATTCCCACAAGCACAAGGCTTCTCTGAATTTTGAGCCCAAATCAGGAGCTTTGACATAGCTAACAGTGGAAGATCTGATTAGGGTAAGTCTCCATGGTTCTAATAAAATTTGTTTCACCATTTTTGGAGCTACCAACAGAGAGATATGAATTTTCGAAGTTGGATAGAAGTTCTAAAAAAGTTTCTGTTTAAATTTGAATTTCCAAATAAGGGCTGAACTTTGGAAGGCAATTTAGCCTAGCAGATTAACTCCAATGAAGACCAAATTTTTACTGGAGATCTGTAACTATGAAAAGGATTTGCTGCCCAAATGTGGGAATGTTTCATAAAGAATTGCTCCTGTAATAAATCTTTAAAGGATTTAATATAAACAATTCTACAAAAATTCCTGGGCATTTTCATAGCAAGCAATTTGTTTCTCTGTGAAGTACTCCTTATGAGGATTCCAACAAAATTGGTCTCACCGTTTTTGGAGTTCCCTACACAAAGTTATGGATTTTTCAAACATGAATAACTTTCTGTTTAAAATCTACACAGAGACTCAAAAGGGGGGCCCACTGTCAGGCATTTCTTCAACCTCTCGACAGGCCCCGCGCGCGCACACCGGACCCGACGATGGCGCGCCATTTTCTCGCCCGTTTCTCCACCATTCTCTCTACGGTTTCGTGCTACACCACCCTCGGATCACAGCCAAGCAGCCGGGCAAGGTTTCAGGTTATGAAAACGCCAGGAAACTCATCGGCGACGGCAAGGCGGCTCGGTGGCGCGGCGCCGGCGATGACCCGCACGTCCCAAGCCTCAACCGGTGATCTATAGGGCCGTACACCATACCTGAAGCACGTAGAACATGATGCTACCCCTAGCCGGAGCTGAAAACGCCCGCAAATAGGAGCTCGACGGTGAACCGAGCCGTTTCAGCCGGCGGCGACGGATTCTCGTCGCTAGGGTTGTAGAAAAGATGATATGCGTCGTGCTTCAGCGTGGGAGGGCACTAGGGGCTCTAGTAGCTGTGTCTAAGGCCGGAGACCCGATGATCCAACGTGTGTGAAGAAATTCCCGAAGTTGTCTCGATCGGTCCTCCACGTGCACCGTCGGAAATCTCCAAATTCTGGCTATCCGGCGGTGGTAAAGTACAAAAGGACATCGGTGTGAGAAACTAGACTCCATGACGCACCTCTGGGTGGTTTTCCTCACGCTGGGGAGGTCGGAGTCAGTCGGAGGACGTGGAACCGAGGCGGCGGCTTCGTGCTCTGTTTTCTTCGGAGCAGAACAGCTCGGCGCCGGTGTAGATGGTCAGCCACGGCCTAGGAGAGGGTGGAAAATGTCGAGGAGGCTCTGGTGGCGCTGGTGGGTGGCTCAGCTAGGCGCTGGTGTCGCCGGACGATGATCAACAGCGGGAACCCGAGCCGATCAGTGGAGCTCAGTGGTTTTGCTCGTGCGCTCGAGCAGAGGGCTGGGAAGCACGTCGGTTGAAGACCGAGAGGGCAAAGGAAAATGTGCTGCGGCTGTGGCACGGGCGGATGATCATGTAGCCGGGAAAAATCAGGAGGCGGCGCGGTGCTCCTCGGGTGCGGGTTGCAAGCGGGAGCTGTCGAGCTCTCGCTGTTCGACCGAAGTCGGCAGAGGCGGTAGCCCCTTTGTGAGGCTGACCCCTGGGTCCCACTTCCTCCTTTTTAATCTAATTTTTCCACTGATATTTCTCCCCCAGCTACTCAACATTTAAGGCTATACTTTGCCTCAAAGTTAAGGTTTGAAAAGTTGAATTCAAATGAATTGAATTCTGTTATGGAGTTTGAATTGAATATGGTCATTTGGATTTGAAATGGAATTTGAATTTCTTCCTTTTGCATTGTTCCAAAACCTAGCAAACCAACTCCAAAATTTCTGATTTTTGGCATGGCTGCTAAATCAAATGTGGAGAACACATTTGTGGAACCAAATTTGCAAATTGAGGAAGTTGGAATTTGAAACTGAATTTGAAATTCAGATTAGAGGGCTTCTCCTTTTAATCCCAAACAAATATTGAAACTCCTCCAAATGAGCTGAAATTTGGAAGGTTGAATATTTGGAGTATGAAGATCCAAGTTATGCATTTAGATCTCCATGTTTGGAAGTTTTGGGAAGTTTGAATCCTCACTTTGAACTTGCACCGTTATAAATCAAAGTTTTAATTTCCCCTCATTTTTCCCAAGTGTACATGAGCTGAAAATTCTTGCTACCACTTTTTTTGGGATTTTACATCCCTCCCCCTTTAAAAGAATCTCGTCCCGAGATTCCAAAAGAAATGCAAAGCGGGGAAAACTTTACCGGGTATGATAGCAAGTCCAGATAATTGGTTCGTAGATATTCCTAGCTTTCCCATGTCGCCTCATCAGCGGTATGGTTACTCCACAAGACCTTGTAGAACCATAAGGTCCGTTTTCTTGTGGCGCGATTCTTTTCATTGATAATCCGGATTGGATACTCCGTGTATGTGAGGTCCGGTTGAAGAACTTCTATGTCTTCAGTGTGAATTTCAGCGGAGGGTTTGAGGCACTTCCTCGGCTGAGAGATGTGGAAGACATTGTGAATTCCTGCGAGCGACGCCGGTAAATCCAAGAGATAGGCCACGGGTCCGCGGCGAATGGACCAATGAACCACGGCTCAAGTTTACCCTTCACTCCGAAACGATGGACTCCCTTCATCGGAGACACACAGACATAAACATGGTCCCCGATGTCGAAGTGGAGAGGGCGGCGTCTTTTATCCGCATAGCTCTTCTGACGAGATTGAGCAGCCTTGAGATTGGCTTGTATTACTCGCACTCGTTCTTCAGCCTCATTGACTAGTTCAATACGGTAGATGACTCGCTCGCTGGACTCACACCAGTTGAGGGGTGTGCGACATTTTCGGCCATAGAGAGCTTCATACGGCGCCATCTTGATGCTAGCTTGATAGCCATTGTTGTAAGAAAACTCCGCCAACAGCAAATGGTCGTCCCAATTTTTGCCGTGGTGGATGGCACAAGCGCGTAGCATGTCTTCCAGAACTTGGTTCACCCTTTCAATTTGACCATCCGTTTGCGGGTTATACGCGGAACTTTGAATCAGTTTGGTCCCCAATGATGCGTGCAGCTGTTCCCAAAACCGAGCGACGAACAGCGCACCGCAATCTGAAATAATGGAGCGGGGAACACCGTGCAAGCACAAGATTCTTGCAATATAAAGCTCCACATATTTCTTGGCCACGTAACCCGTATGTACGGGAATAAAATGTGCCGACTTGGTTAGTCGATCGACTATCACCCAAGTCGAATCATGGTTGTGGGAGGTGAGAGGTAACCCGACTATGAATTCCATGTTGATATCCTCCCACTTCCACGCCGGAATGTTCAATGGCTGCAGCTGTCCGGCTTTACGCATATGGTCGGCTTTCACCCGCTGACACGTATCACATTCGGATACGTACTTTGCGATTTCTCTTTTCATCCGTGTCCACGAAAACCTGGTTTTCAGATCTTGGTACATCTTGTTGCTGCCCGGATGAATAGAATACTTGGACAAATGCGCTTCATCCAAGATTTTCTTCCGAAGCTTCATGTCGCGGGGTACCACTATGCAGTCTAAACCATAGAGTACCCTTATCATCCCTTCGGAAGCATTTCATTTCCCCCTTCTTCATTCTTCTCCGAATGGGCGACATTCCCATGTCTTTCTTTTGAGCTTCCATAATCTCCTCTCATATGGTAGGGACGAGCGCAAGATTATATAATGCCCAATGTGGAATCAAGTACAGACTCGGCTCCTCCTCTTCAAGTGATGTGATGGACATATTGTTGACATGAGATTTGCGGCTTAAGGCATCGGCAACCACGTTTGCCTTTCCGAGATGGTAGTGAATCTCGATCTCATAGTCTTTGATCAGTTCTAGCCATCTCCGTTGCCGCATATTCAACTCCTTTTGAGTGAATATATACTTCAAACTCTCGTGGTCGGTGTAGAGGTGCACTAAGTTACTGAGTAAATAGTGTCTCCACATCTTCAAGGCCAATACCCTAGCAGCAAGCTCAAGATCATGAGTCGGATAGTGCTGCTCGTGGTTACAAAGTTGACGTGAGCCATAGGCGACCATTCTTCCTCCTTGCATCAATACACAGCTAAGCCCGATGCCAGACGCATCACAATATACGTCGAGGGGCTTGGTTGTATCCGGTTGAGCTAACACCGGGGCTGTTGTAAGATGCTTCACTAATGCTTGGAAAGCTTCTTCACAAGCTGAGCTCCAAACATATTTGATCCCCTTCTTCAACAGTTCAGTCATCGGCTTAGCAATCTTGGAGAAGTTCGATATGAATCTCCGATAATATCCTGCTAACCCGAGGAAACTCCTGACTTCGTGGACAGATGTGGGGGATTTCCATTTCAGCACTTGTTCGATTTTGCTTGGATCAACTGCAATGCCTTCCGCAGAAATAATATGACCAAGAAATGGCACTTGGCTGATCCAAAACTCGCACTTGCTGAACTTGGCGTAAAGCTTATGATCTCGCAATCGTTGAAGCACGATATGCAAGTGTTTGGCGTGTTCTTCCTCAGACTTGGAGTAGACCAAGATGTCATCTATGAACACCACCACAAACTTGTCCAACTCCGGCATTAACACTGAGTTCATAAGATACATGAAGTGTGCCGGGGCGTTGGTGAGACCAAAGGACATGACGAGGTATTCATACAACCCATATCTCGTCGAGAAGGCCGTCTTCGGAATATCCTCCGCTCAGATCTTTATTTGGTGATATCCAGAGCGAAGATCCATCCTTGAAAACACTCTTGCACCCACAAGTTGATCGAAGAGAATATCGATGCGGGGCAGTGGATATTTATTCTTGATGGTGACGTCGTTGAGAGGTCGGTAGTCCACACACAACCTCAAGGTTTCATCCTTCTTCTTCACAAACAGCGTCGAGCATCCCCATGGCGAGGAACTTGGTTGAATGAAACCCTTATTCATTAAGTCATTGAGCTGCTCCTTCAGTTCAGTCAGCTCATTCGGAGCCATCTTGTACGGCCTCCGTGAGATCGGTGTCGTCCCAGGTACAAGTTCAATCTTGAACTCGACATCTCTTTCGGGTGGCATGCCCGGAAGATCATCCGGAAAGACATTCGGGTATTCACGGACCACACGAATATCCTCAAGTTTTGTGGCTTCCGTGTTATATGTGGCTGGAGCTTCTTGAACCGAACGGTCAAGAATAAGAACATGTGGTTCATGAAGTGCAGAGTTTAGACGAACCACACGTGGAATGATGTCAAGAACAGCACCATGGCGATGTAGCCATGACATTCCTAAAATGACATCAAGTTTTTGACTCTCTAACATGATTAGAGAAGTCGGGTATAGCTTCCCATCCAACTGTAATGGTGCTCTATAGACCATTTTATCAGCTGTTATTTTCCCACACGGAGAGCATATCAAGTATGAACTATTTGTGAGAATGATAGGCAGTTGTTATTTAATAACATAAGATTGACTTATGAAATTATGGGTGGCACCGGAGTCAAAAGTATGACTACGGGATGATCTAAATAAGAAAACGTACCCGCGAGGACGGGTTCGCCTTCCGGCACATCTTCGATGGCTAAGTGGTGGACGTTGCCGGGTTTTGGTGCTGGTTTCTTGGACTGATTGCGGGGCTGATTAGCACCCTGATACGGTGCTGCACCCCTTCCCTGTCGCGGCTCGGGGCAGTCCCTCGAAATATGCCCGACACGGCCACACGTGAAGCACGTGTAAGGTTTTGGGGTCCTGCCGATTTGAGGATGGAATCCCGGTGCACGCTGTTGAAACTGAGGCGCACGCGGGGCCACCCTTTGCTGCTGCTGTTGCTGTGGTGGATACGTTGGTCGGAAGCCTGGCGCATTATATTGTCGACCGTGAAACTGAGGCGGTCACGCCGGTGGCTGCCATCTCTGACCGGATGGTGAGTGATACACCACACGGTATTTTTGTGGCGCCCCACCACTGCTGCTCGTCAGCGTCCTGCGTTTCCTCTTGTCAGAACCGCGCTCGCGCTGAGCATTCTCTTGTAGAATCGCGGCATTAACGAGGTCGTTGAAGGTGCCGCGATTACTTTGGGCGAGGTGGACCTTCATCTTAGAATTCAGGCCCTAGAAGAACGCGTTTCGCTTATCGTCTTCCATCCCCAAAAATCCTGGCGCATACTGCGCCAGCCGGTTGAATAACCTGGAGTACTCATGCGCACTCCTCTCGCCTTGTTTCAGTGCCAGGAACTCCTGGAGCTTCCTTTCCATAACACTGGGAAGTATGTGATAGGCGCGGAATGCCTCCCGGAACTCCGTCCATGTGACGGCATGGCCAGCCGGTAATGAGGTGATGTAGTTCGCCCACCATGTACCGGCTTCGCCTTGAAGCTGTTGCGCTGCATACAACACCTTCTGGTGTTTGGTGCATTGTAGCAGCCTGAACTTTGCCTCCAGAGTGCGGATAAAGCTGTCCGCCTCCAAAGGCTCTTCGGCCTCCGTGAAGACCGGTGGATGGTCGCCAGGAAGTCTGAATATGAACTTTATTGGGGCTGGCGTTGCCCATTGTCTTGGCGTCCTCCCTGATGGGACGCATTCTGCTGGACTAGCATCCGCAGCAACTCGGTTTGCTCGTCGCACGAGCCGAGCACTGCAGCGAGAACCTCCGCAAGACTTCTTGGAAGTTCTGGCGGTGGAGGAGGTGGTTGCTGCTGCATCGTGGTTTGCTCCGGAGGTGGAGACTCATCACCACGAACCTGAATCGGACCTCCCTCCTCTTGCGTGGACCGCGTACGCACCATTCTGCATTCATACCATCCAATTGATCAGCACATGTTGGTTTATTGCCTCCAGTCTAGACAATAATAATGAAAGAATGGAATAAATAATGCGCTTAACAATCACACATATGGATAAAGTATAAACTTTATACAACATATACATCCCTTGACCGTGTCACATGATCGAGTTCCAAAGTATTGAACTTTGGGTTAAAAGTTCATTTCGACCATCGTGGGTCGCCACGGGATGTTAAGTGTGTTAGCATGCGTAATCTCTCGCTATTGTATTGGACCTAGACATGCACTCGCTCGAAGTGATATGTCGAATGCATAAACTTTTCGAATCCACTCGCTGTTTTACAACAGCCACTGGGCATCAAATTGTGAAACTAAGTGTTTTAGTTGAAACACTTCAACATGGTGTTCACTGTCCAGCTTCTGGTACAGCTGACCGGTCTGGATAATTCAACTGTTTTGGCCACCTTGGAGGTAAAGTCTGGACTAGAGTTCAACAACAAAGTTGTATTAGACTCAATAAGGAATCCATATTGTATTTATTTGCCTCCATAGCCTCCCTAGTTTGTGAGTTATGATCCCTACAAGTTGGCAGGATTTTCTCAGGAATTTTGACAGCACCTCCTTTGCAAGGGGCTGTATTGTTCACAAAATTCCATCATATTCTGCCCTTAATTTAGGAAGATACTGAACTACAAAGTTGTAGCACATTTCCTATAATTTCCAACAATTTCTTACTTCACCTTTAGAAATTTTGCTACAGAAAATTGTGGTCGAAATAAAGAAAATTCCAGAGAGCATTTTGGTCTGCCCTGTTTCTGGACAGTGTATACCCATCTGAGATTTTCATCCATTTGGAGGGAGATTATGTTCTGGAGCTCTACAGAAAAGTTGTATAGGACTTCAAAATCTTTCAAGAATGGTATCCCACACCCCCATTGGTTCAACCAATCCTATGTTATACCCTGTTTAAGTTCAGCAAAGTTTCTGCCGAAACAGGGGAGGTTGTTCCTAAGTCTTTGAGATTGAATCTATACTCCCAATTGACTCTTAGTTCAATATGGAAGTTCAATGACCCCTAAATGGAATCCTAGACTTCATTTTAACTCTTATGTTTGAAAAATATCTTTTTATGCAGTCTCGGTACTACGTTTCCTCACCAAAGAAAAATCCTAAACCGGTATTCCGGCATATACGTGTCAAATGGTGAAACTAAGAACGTCACTTACAAACGGTTGCTAAACGTCATGCACTAACGTGGTTAGTGTACCTGCAAAAAAACACACAATAATGGTGCACACAAAGGTTTTAGCATTTCAGACAGTTCCATATCATAATAAAAACATACGGTCAATATCATTGCCATACGGATCGTCCTTGAGTCAAGCCACGTCTCAAGGTACATGGTCGTGTTTTCACACCACACGACGGGGAACCCGAGTAGAGCGCGAACGGGTCGTCACGGTTGGGAATTTTATCAACCCAACGGATACCACCTACTGCCTCATGACCGTTGAGGCACGCCGATGGCGAGCGCTGCGTATGGCCCTTTGAACATTGAACGTTCAAGAGTTGCATACTATCGTGTTGCTTACCACACACGATGGGGTATTCTCACTTTTGCCTAAAGAACACTGGAGATCAGCGTTTTCATATGCTCTCAGAACCATAGAGAAGGTTCAGAGACTCATATTAACTACCGTGCCAAGCCACGGTATATCCTTCCATACTATTACTTCTATGGTGAGTTACCGCAATTGTTCCGCCTGCGGTGGCGTACCTTACCTCTTACCTGATGTCGGAATGTCGTTACAGAATGTATAACATATAAGTTATCTTTTTCCACCATCATATCTAGTACTATCATAGACCTTATGTGGGCTCAATGACTAATCCTCACTCGACTACTTCTAATTTTTAAAAATAGGCTCTTTTCGAGCGTGCTATTCCCAATGCGGCTCTAATACCACGTCTGTGGGCACCACCCCGTGGTTCACCCACTCCAGGATCACATAGGGTGGTGTCGTGCGATGCGGCACCCAACAGCACACACGAAAAGAATTAAGAACAACATACAAACTTTTATTTGATATAAAACAGCGGAAGTCTTTTACAAAACTTAATTATACAGCGGAAGTATTATACATAACTACTCTCTAATTCTATCTACACAAAAGTGCAGCCGTCCAGCCCGGGAACGCTACACACTAGCAGCATGGAAACAGAGATCATGGCGGCGTGCAGGGCTCTAGGTCGGCCGTGTACCCCGACGGGGGCACTGCCTCGTTCTCGGACCCCTCCTCATAGCTCTCACCTGCATACAGCTCAAATATTGCAACCGTGAGCACGATGGCTCAGCAAGGCTTAACCGACTAGTCTACATGTAAGGATATGTAAGATAGGAAATAGGACTTTGCATAAAAGACACGCCTACATGTTGATCCTTACTTTCAGTTTTATAGCAACAGTTTAATGAGCCTTAGGCAGCCCTCACATCGGAAGTCCACAATCAAACAAGAAACGCTTCCCTCCGATGTAGTGATGCCCAAAGTGGAAGATAAACTTAATTAGCTCTACATCTACAGAAAACATGGTTTCAAAACATTAATACTTCATCACAGCATATTATCATTCATCTGGCTTATCGTTCTTCTTACTACGTCACAGAACAGTGAACAAGCGGTACTCAAATAACCGCGAGGGATGGTGATTCCAATCAGGAGACACTCGGACAACATGTTGCATACACCCACTTTCATAAGTGTGATTCCACACCCCTTCCTACTCTGTTGTATGCAACAACCTTTCAAAGGCAACTCAAATACCGAACCGGTCCATCCGTAACGGGCAGGAGGTCCCCGCGTGGAGCGTGACTGTGCCCACCGGCATATTTACACCTTGCTGCCCTCAACCCACTCCTATTTACGGTTGGGTAAGCCTCGGCACCCAGGTTAACCAATTACATCAGTTTCCTGCTTATGTCAGTATGTCATCCGGTACTGTTCGATACTTGTTCATCAGGCCCGCACACGATTCGGTCCTCAATCGACACCAACAGGGCTACGCACGTGAGACCTCCGCTCACTGCTTCCTATCCCCCCTGTTGGGTCTCATTTTCTCCACTTTTAAGCCATTTACTATTCTGACCAAACCATGTGATAAAACCTTACCTCGCGAGTAGATTCCAACTACTCAACTTCTACTGAGATCCTAAGCATATTAGGAGGGCCTTGTCTGCTCGTCGGGTCTGTAAGCTACCCAACCCTTCATAGGATTTAAAAGGTTATGCAAGTGGGGTTTCAATCACCCTAACTCTAATGCAAGCATTCACCCTAGACATAAGTGATACAAATAAAGAATTTACAAAAGTACTTAAATGCAAACCGGGGCTTGCCTGGTTTTGAGTCAAAGGAGAAGTTAGCGTCGGGTGGCAGGACGTCCAAAGGCTCCGGCGTATCCTCAACTTCGGTCACTAAAAGAAATGCAGCAAAATATTTGTATAAGTGTTAAGGACTAATAAGAACTAAACTTCTATTCATTGCTACTACTATTTAGGATCCTTAATTGGCTTTGGGATTTTTATAGTGAAGACTAGACTCTCTAAGGATGATCTGAGCAAAATTTAGAGAAATGTCATTGCACATTGTGGTCTCCAAAATTCCCACAAGCACAAGGCTTCTCTGAATTTTGAGCCCAAATCAGGAGCTTTTACATAGCTAACAGTGGAAGATCTGATTAGGGTAAGTCTCCATGGTTCTAACAAAATTTGTTTCACCATTTTTGGAGCTACCAACAGAGAGATATGAATTTTTGAAGTTGGATAGAAGTTCTAAAAAAGTTTCTGTTTAAATTTGAATTTCCAAATAAGGGCTGAACTTTGGAAGGCAATTTAGCCTAGCAGATTAACTCCAATGAAGACCAAATTTTTACTGGAGATCTGCAACTATGAAAAGGATTTGCTGCCCAAATGTGGGAATATTTCATAAAGAATTGCTCCTGTAATAAATCTTTAAAGGATTTAATATAAACAATTCTACAGAAATTCCTGGGCATTTTCATAGCAAGCAATTTGTTTCTCTGTGAAGTACTCCTTATGAGGATTCCAACAAAATTGGTCTCACCGTTTTTGGAGTTCCCTACACAAAGTTATGGATTTTTCAAACTTGAATAACTTTCTGTTTAAAATCTACACAGAGACTCAAAAGGAGGGCCCACTGTCAGGCGTTTCTTCAACCTCTCGACAGGCCCCGTGCGCGCACACCGGATCCGACGATGGCGCGCCATTTTCTCGCCCGTTTCTCCACCATTCTCTCTACGGTTTCGTGCTACACCACCTTCGGATCACAGCCAAGCAGCCGGGCAAGGTTTCGGGTTATGAAAACGCCAGGAAACTCATCGGCGACGGCAAGGCGGCTCGGTGGTGCGGCGCCGGCGATGACCCGCACGTCCCAAGCCTCAACTGGTGATCTAAAGGGCCGTACACCATACCTGAAGCACGTAGAACATGATGCTACCCCTAGCCGGAGCTGAAAACGCCCGCAAATAGGAGCTCGACGGTGAACCGAGCCGTTTCAGCCGGCGGCGACGGATTCTCGTCGCTAGGGTTGTAGAAAAGATGATATGTGTCGTGCTTCAGCGTGGGAGGGCACTAGGGGCTCTAGTAGCTATGTCTAAGGCTGGAGACCCGATGATCCAACGTGTGTGAAGAAATTCCCGAAGTTGTCTCGATCGGTCCTCCACGCGCACCGTCGGAAATCTCCAAATTCTGGCTAGCCGGCGGTGGTAAAGTACAAAAGGACATCGGTGTGAGAAACTAGACTCCATGACACACCTCTGGGTGGTTTTCCTCGCGCTGGGGAGGTCGGAGTCAGTCGGAAGACGTGGAACCGAGGCGGCGGCTTCGTGCTCTGTTTTCTTCGGAGCAGAACAGCTCGGCGCCGGTGTAGATGGTCAGCCACGGCCTAGGAGAGGGTGGAAAATGTCGAGGAGGCTCCGGTGGCGCTGGTGGGTGGCTCAGCTAGGCGCTGGTGTCGCCGGACGATGATCAACAGCGGGAACCCGAGCCGATCAGTGGAGCTCGGTGGTTTTGCTCGTGCGCTCGAGCAGAGGGCTGGGAAGCACGTCAGTTGAAGACCGAGAGGGCAAAGGAAAATGTGCTGCGGCTGTGGCACGGACGGATGATCATGTAGCCGGGAAAAATCAGGAGGTGGCGCGGTTCTCCTCGGGCGCGGGTTGCAAGCGGGAGCTGTCGAGCTCTCGCTGTTCGACCGAAGTCGGCAGAGGCGGTAGCCCCATTGTGAGGCTGACCCCTGGGTCCCACTTCCTCCTTTTTAATCCAATTTTTCCACTGATATTTCTCCCCCAGCTACTCAACATTTAAGGCTTACTTTGCCTCAAAGTTAAGATTTGAAAATTTGAATTCAAATGATTTGAATTCTGTTATGGAGTTTGAATTGAATATGGTCATTTGGATTTGAAAAGGAATTTGAATTTCTTCCTTTTGCATTGTTCCAAAACCTAGCAAACCAACTCCAAAATTTCTGATTTTTGGCATGGCTGCTAAATCAAATATAGAGAACACATTTGTAGAACCAAATTTGCAAATTGAGGAAGTTGGATTTTGAAACTGAATTTGAAATTCAGATTAGAGGGCTTCTCCTTTTAATCCCAAACAAATATTGAAACTCCTCCAAATGAGCTGAAATTTGGAAGGTTGAATATTTGGAATATGAAGATCCAAGTTATGCATTTAGATCTCCATGTTTGGAAGTTTTGGGAAGTTTGAATCCTCACTTTGAACTTACACCGTTATAAATCAAAGTTTTAATTTCCCCTCTTTTTTCCCAAGTGTACATGAGCTGAAAATTCTTGCTACCACTTTTTTGGGGATTTTAAATCTACGAGGTATGGGAGGTAATACTCGTTATAATTACAATGATCGTCATAACAATTTTAATCACCCTCTTGATGATCCTTTTGCTAAAGTCAAATTTACTATACCCTCTTATTCTTTTGCTTATGATGCTGAGTCATATCTTGATTGGGAGATGACAGTAGAGCAGAAATTTAATGCCCACCTTGTTCCCGAACAACATAGAGTTCTTCAAGCCACTAGTGAGTTTAAGGATTTTGCTATCATATGGTGGAATGAACTTGTTAAAACTAGAACTGATCCTCCAACATCAGATAGATTAAAGGAAGCTATGTGTATTCGTTTTGTTCCTCCTTCTTTTCAGCGGGACCTTCGCAAAAAATTGCAGCGCTTAGACCAAGGTAACATGTCCGTAGAGGAGTATTAGCAAGAGTTACAAAAGGGTATGTTGCGCTGTGGGGTAGTAGAGGATATGGATGATAAAATAGCTCGTTTTTATGGGGGGTTGAGGCGTGAAATTCAGGACATTGTTGATTATAAGGAATCTGGTACTGTTAACAGATTATTTCAGCTGGCTATGTTGGCAGGAAAAGAATTGCAGGGTCGCCAACAGCAGCAGCAACAACGCTCGAGGAGCACCTTCACACCGCGTTCGACATCTACACCATCCAAAACAGCACCATCTTCGAGTTTTCATACAGCCACTACACCATCCAATGGTGGCCAACGAACTTCACCTACTGCTCAATTTCCTCGCGCGCCGGAGGGCAGCAAGACGACACCATTCAAGCCTACGTCTTCCACTCCTTCCACGAGTCGAACTTCCGACATTAAGTGTCACCGCTGCCAGGGAGTTGGTCATGTGATGAAAGATTGCCCTAGCAAACGAGCATACATAGCACGAGATGATGGCAGGTATGGTAGTACTTCGGATGTTGAAGATAACCACTGTAGCACATATGAAGAGGTACTTGGTACTACAGCAACGGAAAATTATAGAAGCATAATTGTGCAGCGTGCTTTGAGCTCTAAAGTGTGGCGGATGATAAGCTACAACAACACAATATTTTTCACATGTTTCTCATCGTCAAGGACTGTCGTGTGCACACTATAATTGATGGAGGCAGCTGCAATAACTTGGTGAACACGGATGTGGTCAAGAAACTTGGGTTGACAACAAGAGCACACCCCCATCCATACCACATTCAGTGGTTCAACAACAGCGGTAAGGTTAGGGGAACACAAACAGCGAGAGTACATTTTTCAATTGGTTCTTACCATGATTTTGCCGATTTTGATGTCGTACCGATGGATGCTTGTTCTCTTTTATTTGGACGTCCTCGAGAATTTGATACGGATGCTATTCATCATGGTAGAACCAATAAATATACTCTGATGCATAAAGGAAAGAAAATCACTTTGCTTCCGATGACTCCTGCTGAAATTGTGCATTTGGAGAAAAGTAAAACACGTGATGATAAGGCAACAAAATCACTAGACTCTGAAAAATAGCAAGTAATTAAGTTAAAATCACCTTCGTTGCTCACAACTAAATCTGACCTTGCTGATTTAGTTAATACCAAGGGGATGTACTATGCTTTAGTATGCAAAGAAGCCATGTTTTTGCTTCATGAAGTGTCCATTGCATTGCCCCCTGCTGTTGCTAACCTTTTGCAGGATTTTGCGGATGTGTTTACCCCCGAGATACCCCTTGGATTACCACCTATGAGGGGCATTGAACATAAGATCGACTTGATTCCAGAGGCAAGTTTGCCAAATCGTGCGGCGTACAGGGCGAATCCGGAAGAGACAAGGGAAATTCAGCGACAAGTTCAAGATCTTTTGAACCGCAGGTATATTCGTGAAAGCCTTAGTCCTTGTTCTGTTTCTGTTCTTTTGGTTCCTAAGAAAGATGGTAGCTGGCGCATGTGTGTTGATTGTAGAGCGATTAATAACATCACCATTCAATATCGTTATCCTATTCCTCGCTTAGATGACATGCTTGATGAATTGAGTGGTGCTATTATTTTCAAAAAAATTGACTTGCATAGTGGTTACCACCAAATTAGAATGGTACTAGGAGATGAATGGAAAATTGCATTTAAAACCAAGTTTGGACTTTATGAGTGGTTAGTCATGACTTTTGGTTTCACTAATGCACCTAGCACTCTTATGCGATTAATGAACGAGGTTTTATGTGCTTTTATTGGAAAATTTGTGGTGGTTTACTTTGATGATATCCTCATTTACAGCAAGTCATATGACAAACATATTAATCATTTACGTGTTGTTTTCAGTGTCTTGAGAGATGCACGTTTGTTTGGTAACCTCGAAAAGTGCGTCTTTTGCACCAATCGAGTTTCGTTTCTTGGATATGTCGTTCCATCGCAGGGAATTGAGATGAATGAGGCAAAAATTGTGGTGATCACTAGCTGGCCAACTCCATCGACCGTCACGCAGGTGCGTAGTTTTCTTGATATTGCAGGTTTTTATCGAAGCTTTGTGTGGGATTTCAGCACCATTGCAGCACCTCTCCATGAACTGACAAAGAAGAGAGTGCAGTTTCGATGGGGCGAACTGCAGCAACAAGCTTTTGATGTTCTCAAATCAAAGCTTACACAAGCACCATTGCTACAACTTCCTGTTTTTGACAAGACATTTGAGCTAGAATGTGATGCAAGCGGCATTGGTATTGGAGGTGTTCTCATACAAGGAGGTAAACCCGTTGCATTCTTTAGTGAAAAATTGCATGGTCCTTCTCTGAATTATTCTACTTATGATAAGGAATTGTATTCCTTAGTGCGAGTTCTACAAACTTGGCATCATTACCTTTGGTCTAAGGAATTCGTCATACATTCCGATCATGAATCTTTGAATTATCTTAAGTGTCAAACCAATCTGAATAAATGACATGATAAATGGATTGAGTTCATAGAATCGTTTCCATACATCATTAAGCATAAGAAAGGGAAGGAGAATGTTATTGCAGCTGCATTATCTAGACGTTACACCATGCTGTCCCAACTTGATAATAAAACATTTGGTTTGGAAACAATAAAAGGATTATATCCTACTGATTTGGACTTCAAAGATGCCTTTGAAAATTATAGAGAAGAAAGAACTTGAACTACGGGAGGGCCTCCTCTATCGTGCTAACAAGCTATGTGTTCCTGCTAGTTCCGTTCGCCTATTACTTTTGCACGAAGCACATGGAGGAGGTTTGATGGGACATTTTAGAGTGAAGAAAACTGAGGACGTGCTGGCCACACACTTCTTTTGGCCAAATATGAGACGTGATGTCGAGTGCTACGTGTCACGATGCACTACTTACAATAAAGCTAAATCTCGACTTAACCCACATGTCTTTATATGCCTCTTCCTGTTCCTAGTGTACCTTGGCAGGATATTTCCATGGATTTTGTTTTGGGATTGCCTAGGACTAAGAGGGGGAGGGGTAGTATTTTTGTGGTTGTTGATCGTTTCTCCAAAATGACACATTTTATACCTTGTCATAAGAATGATAATGCCTCACACATTGTTGATTTGTTTATGACGGAAATTATTCGTTTACATGGTGTGCCAAATACCATTGTTTCTAATCATGATGCAAAATTTTTAAGTCATTTTTGGAGAACTTTGTGGTATAAATTGGGAACCAAGCTGCTGTTTTCAACCACATGTCCCCCACAAACCGATGGATAAACTGAGGTAGTAAATCATACTCTATCCACTATGTTGTGGACTGTTTTAAAAACAAATTTAAAGGTTTGGGAGGATTGTTTACCACATATAGAATTTGCTTACAACATGTCAGTTCACTCTACTACAAAGGTAAGCCCATTCCAGGTAGTTTATGGTTTCAATCCCCATGCTCCTATTGATTTATTACCTTTGCCTCCTTCTGAAACTATAAATCTGGATGCTACACAACGATCTGAATTCATTCTTAAGATGCATGAAACTACAAAGAAAAATATTGAAATGATGAATGAGAAGTATAGAATTTCTGGTAGTAAAGGTAGAAAAGAAGTAAAACTTGAACCAGAGGACTTGGTATGGCTATATTTGAGAAAAGAACGATTCCCTCACTTGAGAAAACCTAAACTTATGCCACGAGCTGCTGGTCCTTTTAAGATTGTTGAAAAGATCAATGACAATGCATATAATCTTGAGTTGCCTCCCGGTTTTGGGGTTAGTCCCACATTTAACATTTCAGATTTACGACCATACTTGGGAGAAGAAGATGATCTTGAGTCAATGACAACTTCGATTCAAGAGGGGGAGGATGATGAGGATATCACAACAGTGGATACTCACATTGATATACAAGGACCAATCACAAGAGCACGAGCACGGTTACTAAATCAGCAGGTGAACTTGTTCCTAACTTCCTACCCATGTGAGTTTGAGAATGGATTGCTATTTAATGATTTAATTGTTATTAGGAACCATGGACATGATCAACAAGTAAAGGGAGGAGGATTTGGGGACATGGAAAACCAGATGGGACGTCCACAAGTTGATGTAAACAGTCGCCAACTCGGACTCGAGTTCAACTCGGAGTCTAGGAGCAGTCCATCTTAAAACGGACGCCCAGGATGCATACGAACTCTGTTTTCAACGTTCTACATATGCATGGAAAGATGAGAAGATAAACTTTCCAATGGTTCTGGTCGCACATTAAAATTCGCCAGGAGTCATTGGGAATTGTCTAAACAAGTAGAATTCAGAGTTTTGTCCGGTGCTGCACCACCGTATTGGGCTTTTGGGCCTTGTATCCCGTATGAGTCCATTAGGGACGCGTCTAAGGTATGGCCGAACCCTAGCCTTTAAATACTGTAGCTGCCGGCCAAATTCAGTGGGTTTTTCTTAGATTAAACAATCTCGCCGTTCTACGGTTTGTGAGACCCCAATTTCGCAATTTCAGATTGCATCTTCATCGTTCTTGCTTGTGTTCTCGGTTGCACCTGCAGGGATAGCCTTCTTGGCGAGGTCAAGCGTGTGAATCACGGTTGATAACCAACGGAGCAGGAGTGTAGTGATTGTAGGGGTATTCGGGTCTGCTCAATTGCCTCGGATTATCAACGTCGAGATCTCCATTTCAATCGACCTACCTTTCGGAAGATCGGGCCTAAACCACTCATCAAGCTTCATGCAACTTATGAATAAATTCAGAAAGTTGTGTAGCATCTAAGTTCATAATTTCAGAATGTGGTAAAGGTAGCGAATCAATTGGAGCACGAGAATTGAAACCATATACTACCATAAATGGACTTAACTTGGTTGTGGAGTGAATAGACCTGTTATAAGCAAACTCAATATGTGGTAAACACTCCTCCCACAACCTCAAATTATCTTTCTAAACAGCCATATAGTAGATAAGGTACGATTAACTACCTCCGTTTGCCCATCAGTTTGTGGATGACAAGTAGTAGAAAACAGTAACTTTGTTCCCAATTTATATCATAAAGTTTGTGGCGGACCGGAATCCGACCATCTAGGATCGCAGAGGGTGGTGCCGCGCGATGCGACACCCGACAGCACACGTCATAAAGACATATTATATTACATGGGAAAACCAAACTGAATGTACAAAGTAATACACTTCTCAGTTACAAACTAGGGTATTTATTACACAGCGGAAGTTTCTTTTGTACAACTCACGCCTGCCTATCTAGCAAAAGTCAGTTGCCCAGCCCTATGGCAACCCACACTAGCTGCACGTCTCAGCTCAGCGCGGCGTGTACGGCTCCCACTCAGCCGTGGTCCCCGACGGAGGGTAACCCTCGCCGGTGGACTCATACTCCGAGTCCGTGGGTGGCTCCTCACCTGAAAAACACTTAAGCAGCAACCGTGAGCACGAAGGCTCAACAAGACTTAACCGACTCACCTAAGCATGAAACTCTACATGAGCTGTACAAAGCACATAGGATAGTAACATTGCAGCAAATGGACACGCCTATAAGTTCACCCTTAATTCATCTTTTAGCAACAAGTTAACAGTTCAGGAATCTGAAATTTAGTAAGCAGTATTTGGTGACACACATGTAGCAATACAATTGTATCAATCAGCAATATTAAATCATCATATTTCATACATTAGCCTACGTCACGACTCAGTGAACAAGCGGTACTCGTCACCGTGAGGGACGGCGAATCGACTCGATATACACCTGCAGGGAAACCCAAAGAGCACGTCACGTACGCCCACCCGTGAGCTGCACAGCACGCTCACTCGATGTCGTACGGAACAACCTTTCACCCAACAGCCCAAACATCGAACCGGTCACACCGAAACGAGCAGGAGGTTCCCCACACGGAGCATCTCTCTATGCCCGTTGGCAGATTTCCACCTTGCTGCCCTCAGCCTACACCTATAAATCGGTGCGTTATGCCTCGACGCCCGGAGGTTTAGGCTACATTGGTTTATCGGGGCCCATATATCCGATATGCCTTCGGTACGTTCAATACTTGTTCAGTAGGGCTGCACACGGATCGGTCCTCAATCGACACGGACAGGGCTACGCACACAAGACTTCCTCTTGCTGCGCCCTAGCCCCTGCCTAGTCTCATTTTCATTACTAAGGTGATCTCACATCACTCGAACCAATCCCGTGTGTCCCAATCCTAACTCGCGAGTAGATTCCAACTACTCGACTTGTACCGAAGTCCTCTGAATTATTAAGCATAGCCTGTCTACTCGAGATCTTAGACACTACCCACACTCTTATGGAAAAATTCTGGTCATGCAAGTGGGGTTCCATTCATCCTACACCTAATGCACATTCATCCATCACCCTAGTTATGTGAACGAAGCAAAACTTGATAAAAGAGTTAATGCAAACCAGGGCTTGCCTTGTTGCTGCTGATCAGGGGTTAGTTCTTCTTCTAGAAGGAGGAAGTCCAGCACTTCCGGAGTCTCTTCTTCAGCGACTACACATTTAATGAAATACGATGTGTCAATTTAAATGCAATGTGTAAACTGGAATACTTAATTACTAATAACTCTAGCTAACCCTCCTCTCTGGTTCTGAAATTTTTATGGTAGATTGGTAGGGTCCTAACCAGAGTCGTGACCAAGTTTTATTTGAAACAAAGTTCAATTGAACCTTGTACAAATAAAAGCCTATTTGGTCAATATTTGAGCCTCTAAGTAATTCCAGGGGTTTTCATGGCTCCAACCATTACTTTCTGGAAACTAGAATTTAGGATGGTTCTAATGGAGTTGGTTTCATGTCATTTGAAGAATTCTACAGAAAGTTATGCCCTAAGTAAGATTTGAGAAAATCTTAAAAATGTTTCTGTACATTTTTCTATTTTCTCAGGGCAGTTCTCTTAATCAACCCATTAGGGTAACTAAATTAACTTGGATGAGTCTGAAAATTTTACTGGGATTCAGGGATTTTCCAATAAACCTCTCAGCCAAATTTCAGAATTTTTCATAAAGTAGTTCTCTAGATAAAATTCCCAACAATTTAAAATTTAGGGATTTAATTCTGGAAAACTATTCACTTTCATGAGCTGAATTTGGTATTACTGGAAATACTCAGAATTATGAGTTCAGCAAAATTTGGTTCATCGAATTTGGAGTTCCCTAGCCAAAGTTCTATGCATTTGAAGTTTGAACTAAAACTGGAAATTCCAAAAATGTTGAAATCCTGCGGTGGGTCCCCCGGCTACGTGTCAGCCTCCCAGCTAACCCACACCGGAGCCCGCAGAATCACCCGCGCAGCCGCATGGGATCCCGGTCCGCAGCGGATCCGATGATTTAAAATATCACCACTGACATGCGGGGCCCCCAGTCATCTTCCTCTTCCCGACCCCGCGCGCTCTCGCCGCCGGGCTCGCCGGAGCTCTCGCCGGAGAGGGGTTTCAGCCGTCGGAACTCGCCGATTCTCGCCGCCTGTGCCTATCTCGGCCTGGGGAACACGGTGGTGCCCTCACCAGAGCGTGACAACGGCCGGAACAGTGCTCCCGCCGGTAACAGCTGCCGGGAGCTCACCGGCGACGTCAAACTCGGCATCCCCTGCACCTTTTTCGATGCGGTTTGCTCTGGGAGCTCTGCTGACACCTGCTGGTCACGGACATGGACACCGATCCCCGTGAAAACGGCTGCAACTATGACCTCATCGGCGACCTAGGCCGGATATCGGTTGTGCTCAGAAAACTTCGAAGAACCGTAACCCTAGCCCATGGTTCTTACTGGTTTTCGATCCTAGGTGGTAGTGGCAGGGTATAGAGCGTGTGTGTGGCTCGGTATGCCCGGTGATGAGCTAACCCCCACGAATTTTGGGATTTGGTGGGGGCTCGGTCTTAGGACCACCAAAACTTTCCCGGCGAAATACTCCCCCGACAGCCCATGAAATGAAGAACGGTTGGGACCAGAAGAATCAGCACCTCAAGGCGGTTCTTTCTTGTGTTGCTCATCGGCCACGAGAGCGCCTGTGCTGGCCGGGTGCCGGTGATCAGAGAGGTCGGCGTTTCTGTTCTCGCGCGGAACCGAGGAAGAAGCTCGGGTGGGGGTGGTTCTCGTTCGGGAAACAGGAGGAAGGGCGGCGTGGGGCGTGCGCTGGCCTTTGAGCCGCGATTTTGGCACCATGAGGTGGCCATTTGCTGCCTCGGTGGCTCGCCGCCTGTCCCGTGCCTTGCGCTCGAAGCAGCGACCCGGCTGCAGCAACCGACTGCACACTCGTATGTGCAGCTGACCTGTGGGCCTCCCCTTTTTCTTATTTTTCCAAATTTTATCAATTCTGTGGTGCCAAAATATCCTCAGCTACTCACACTTTAATGTGGAACTTAGTCATCAAGTCTCAGTTGAAATTTGAATTTTCAAATTTGAACTGTGTTTGGCTAAATTTGCTGCATGTTTAAACTGAAATTCAAATTCAGTTTTGAATTCTTGCAAATTTAGCTCTTGACAAGATGAACTCCAATGAAGATGAAAATTGGTGGGCTAACTCAGAAAAATGTGTTGAGTTTAAATATGAAGCTAACTTTTGAATTTGAGTGATGAAAGTTGCTGCAATTTGAATTTACATTCAAATTGGCCTCTTTTTCAAATACCTCCAAAAGTGCCTCAGCAAGTGTTGGATTTGCATGAAACTTGGCTTGAACCCTCCCAAGACTTTTTAAGTTCTAGGGGTGAGCTCAACCTCTCATGTTCATGTGTACAAATCCCACTTTGTGAAAATGAAGGCTTTCCCCTCTAATCACTCTTTTGATGGCGGTTACTTGCTCTTCACAATATTTCCTAAGATATCCACAATAAAAACTGTGGTGTTGTGAGGTGAAGAAAAGTTTTTGCAAGTCCCTTTTCTTGGGTTTTTACAAAGTTCTCCAAAAGTGGCTCAAAAACTTAGCATCCCTATCAGAAACAATAGTATTAGAAACACCATGCAAACGCACAACCTCATTAAACAACAAATCAGCAACATGTGAAGCGTTATCGGTCTTGTGGCGGGGTACAAAATGTGTATTTTAGAAAAACGATCAATAACCACAAAGACACTACCCTCCTCTTTGTTCTATGAAATCCTAAAACAAAGTCCATTGAAATATCCTCCCAAGGTGCACTAGGAACAGGAAGAGGCATATAAAGACCATATGGGTGAAGTCGAGACTTAGGTTTGTTGCATGTCGTGCATTCGTGGCCAAAAGAAGTGAGCATACAGCACATCATCTGTTTTTTAACACCAAAATGTCCCATCAAACCACCTCCATGCGCTTCATGCAACAACAAAAGACGAACGGAGCTAGCTGGAACACACGACTTGATAGCACGGTAGAGAAGGCCTTCACGCAGCAGGAATTTTTGCAAAGTTCTTCCCTCTCTACAATTGTCAAAAGCATATTTGAAGTCCAAATCAGTAGCATATAATCTGTTTATGGTTTCCAAAGCAAATATTTTATGAGAAAGTTGGGAGAGCATGGTATAACATCTAGATAAAGCATTAGCAATCACAGTCTTTCCCTTTCTTATGTTTAATGATGTAAGGAAATGACTCTATGAACTCAATCCATTTAGCATGACATTTGTTCAGATTAGCTTGTCCTTTAAGATACTTCAAAGACTCATGATCTGAATGTATGACAACTTCTTTAGACCATAGGTAATGTTGCCAAGTTTGCAAGACACGTACTAAAGCATAAAGTAATTTGTCATATGTAGAATAATTCAGCGAAGGACCATGCAATTTTTCACTAAAGCAAGCAACAGGTTTACCTCCTTGAATGAGCACTCCTCCAATGCCAATGCCGCTCGCATCACATTCAAGCTCGAAGGTCTTCTCAAAACTAGGAAGTTGCAGCAATGGTGCTTGTGTGAGATTCGACTTGAGAGCATCAAAAGCTTGTTGTTGTACTGGTCCCCATCGAAACGGCACTCCATGCTTTGTCAACTCGTGGAGAGGTGCCGCAATGGTGCTGAAATTCCGCATGAAACACCGGTAGAAACATGCGAGACCAAGAAAACTACGAACCTGCGTGACCGTAGTCAGATGTGGCCAGCTTGTGATGGCAACAATCTTTGCCTCGTCCACCTCAATGCCCTGCAAAGAAACAACATAACCAAGGAAAGACACACGATCGGTGCAAAAGGTGCACTTCTCAAGGTTACCAAATAAACGTGCATCACGCAAGACATTAAAAACAGCACGCAAATGTTCAAGATGCTCGTCATATGACTTGCTGTAAATAAGGATATCATCAAAGTAAACCACCACAAATTTACCAATGAAAGCACGTAAAACCTCGTTCATCAATCTCATAAAAGTGCTAGCTGCATTAGTAAAACCAAATGGCATGACTAACCATTCATAAAGTGCAAATTTAGTTTTAAAGGCAGTTTTCCATTCATCACCTAAAGCCATACGAATCTGATGATACCCACTACGTAAATCAATCTTGGAGAAAATAACAGAACCACTCAACTCATCAAGCATGTCATCCAATCTAGGAATAGGATAGTGATAACAAATGGTAATGTTATTGATGGCTCTACAATCAACACACATGCGCCAAGTGCCATCTTTCTTAGGAACAAAAAGAACAGTAACAGAACAAGGACTAAGGCTCTCACGAATGTACCCGTGGTCCAGAAGATCTTGGACTTGTCGATGAATTTCCTTAGTCTCATCGGGGTTGGTCCTGTAGGCGGCACGGTTTGGCAAGCTTGCCCCTGGAATCAAATCAATCTTGTGCTCAATGCCTCGCAAGGTGGTAATCCAGGGGGTATCTCTGATGGAAAAATATCCATATACTTCTGCAAAAGGTTAGCAACAGCAGGTGGCAAAGCAATGGATGCATCCTCAATGGAATATAAAGCATGTTTGCACACTAAAGCATAGCAAATTCCATTAGAGGCATATAAGTCATCAAGATCAGATTTAGTTGCAAGCAAAAGAGGATTTTTCAACTTAATATGTTGCTAAAGTTCAGAATTGAAAACACCCTTTTGCTTAGCATTGTTCTTTTTCTCATGCTCAAATTGCACAATTTTAGTGGAAGTCATAGAGGGCAACACAATTTTCTTGCTCTTATGCATGAGAGTATACTTATTAGATCGACCATGGTGAATAGCGTCAGTATCAAACTCCCAAGGATGTCCCAACAAAAGAGAGCAAGCATCCATAGGTACCACATCAAAATCAGCAAATCAATATAAGAACCAATGGAAAAAATGTATCCTTGCTGTTTCTGTTACTTTTACCTTACCATTGTTGTTAAACCATTGAATGTGATAAGGGTGTGGATGCTCCCGTGTGTTCAAGCCAAGCTTCTTGACCACCTCAACATTCACCAAATTGTTGCAGCTACCACCATCAATGATGGTATGCACACAGCAGTCCTTGACGACAAGAAACATGTTGAAAAGGTTGTGACGTTGGCGGTTGTCGTCCTCTCCAACCGTGGTACTCAAAGCTCGCTACACAATCAAAGTCCTATAGTTGTCGGTTGCAGATGTACGAAGAACCTCCTCAGCACCGTCATCGGAACCTGAAATGTTAGCTGTAATAATACTTTTCATCTTCAATATCAGAAGCACTAACATACCCACCATCAGCAGTGGCAATGATCGCCCGTTTGCTGGGGCAATCTCGTTGCATATTTCCAAGTCCCTGGCAGCGATGGCACTTGATGTCGGAGGTGCGACTGGTGGAAGTGTTGGGTGTAGCAGTCTTTGCTGCAACACCTGGAGGCGTCTGGGACTTGCTGTTATCCTATCCCCGTGATGTATAAGGCGCGGTGCTGCGTACAACACCGGTGGATAGTGGTGTAGACACATGTACGCTCGAGGAGGGCGCTGCTTCGGATGGAACCGGAAGCTGTCGTGGAGTGAAGGTGTTGTTCCACCGCTGTTGTTGGCGACCCTGCACTTTTTTTTCTGCTAACATAGCTAATTGAAATAAACGTTGAATAGAATAATATTTCTTGTAATAAACTATGTCCTGGATCTCACGGCGCAAGCCCCCATAAAACCTAACAATTTGGTCTTCCTGATCCTCAACTACCCCACAACAAAGCATACCTTTCTGCAACTCTTGGTAGTACTCTTGGACAGTCATGTCATCCTGATCAAAGCGTTACAATTTCTTAAGAAGATCACGTCTATATGAAGGAGGAACAAACCTAGCATGCATCTCTTCTTTTAATGCAGCCTATGTTTGTGGGGCATTACGTGTATTGACAAGGTCATTCCACCAAATGATAGAAAAATCTTTAAACTCACTAGTGGCTTGTCTAACTCTATGTCGCTCGGGAACAAGATGAGAGCTAAAATTTTGTTCTACCATCATCTACCAATTCAAGTAAGTATCAGCATCATAAGATCCATAAAATGATGGAATAGAAAACTTAATTTTAGTGTAAGGATCATTATCTTGTTCAGAAGCATGAGGACGAGGTCTACCTCCCATACCTTGACGATTTCGTCGAAGGCGACGGTGCTGCTGTGCATCAACCTCGTCGTTATTGAAGTCATCCTCTGTGTCGTTGTGAGCATGTGCGTCAGCATCAAGGATGATAGGGTCTGGAGTTTGTTGGGGAATACGAGCCACCACCTCGTCCAACCGTGTGGTCAGAGCAGCAACACTTGTATGAAGCCTCTGAAAGGTGGCTGTTATAGTGGTCTGGTAGTTGTTGAATGCTTCAGTCATCGCCTGCATCATGTCCCTTAGTTCCAGATGGGACACGCAGTCATTATCATCCAGAGGTGTAGAACCAGAGGTCTTATCCATAGACTTACTTCCTATCATTATTAGTACAAAACAGAAAACAAAAGTAAAAGGATCGTGAAGTACCCTATTACTATCCTCTCTGAAGTGGAAGTGGGAGTGGAAATGAAGCAGTAAGATGCGTCTTACTCTGCTCTTACAAGTTTCTTACTAGCACTGCAGGTGGCCAATGGTGACCGGTGTGAAAGTAAGCAGAGAGTGGGTGTGATTGCAGATGTTATCTGTTCTGCTCGAGAGAAGGTGGAGCTTCGGAAGGCTCAAATGCGGTATATGTATGTGGCACACAAGTTAGTAATAGATAGCAATGCTGAAGAAGTGTCCAAAGAATTTGACCTAGTTGCTGGCCTAAAGTTGTATTAGAACAGTTGTGGCAACAAGCAAGGAACAATATCAGCAAGTTGTGAAAACAAGGATGAATGATGATGAACAACAAGGATGAATGATGATGAACAACAAGGACAATATCAGCAAGTGTTCAGCATTCACACAGAAAATAGCACAAGTAGAAACCCCTTGAGCCTTTTGTTTTTGTCTTTTAGCACTAGTAGAAACAAAATTCTTGTTTTTTTATTTTTCTGATATTTTTTCTCAACCAGGGGCACAAGAATAGAAACAGCACCAAGTATTACCTCAAACCAATGAAAGATGTGATCGGTACAAATTCAGGAGTGTTTGAAATAATGGGTGCTGGAACTTCGGAGTTCAAAACGAGGGCCTTCCTGATTTTTTTAGTTCTTTTGAAATCGCCGAGACTAGCATAGTGGGTGAATCGTATGTGGATTTTTTCGATAGCTTTCCAGGAAAAAAATGCACCTCAATCGGAGTTCTGAGCAAAATGTTATGCCCGTTTTAAGGAGGATACCCCAAATTAGGTTTTGGTGGTGGTGGAAACTGAAGCCAATACGAATCAAATCGGTGGATGGATTTTTTTGTAGATTGGTGTTTTTGTAGATGGCAGCGGATAGAAGAAACAAAACTGAACAAAAAAAATCTAAACCAGCAACCAAACTCAACCTAGGACACGAACTCAGAACTACGGATTCCGAAACTAAATTGTGCAAAAGGCTGAGCGGGGGCTATAGGTCACGGAAAGTAAAAAAAATTGTGGCTTTTTGTGGACTATAGGACTGAAACAAAATGAATCTAAAGGCACACAAGTATGTCTCACGGTCAACCTGATATCTGATACCAGTTGATAGTAGAATGAGTCCCGATCTTCCGAGAGGTATGGTAAACTTGATTGGGTGGAGATCTCGACGTTGATGATCCAAGGCTCTGAACAAACGGAACCCCACACTCACTACACCACTGATCCATTGGTTATCACCTGTGTCATACGAATGACCTCGCCATGAAGGTTTATCCCAGCAAGCACAATCAAGAACACAAGCAAGAACAGAGAAATTGCAATCAAAACTGAATTTATCACGAAGTGGGGTCTCACAAACCGATGAACGGTGACACGGTTCAATGACAGATTGAGAACTAAGCAAAACCCAACCCTAATGTGGCGGCAGCTGCTGAATAAAAAGGAGTTAGGGGCGTGCAAGACACCTGGACGCAACCCTAATGGGCTTCCACACGATACACGGGCCAGCGGCCCAAAGGACGGTGACGTAGCACCATGACAAATTCTGGACGTTCACTTGTTTTGCCGATTCCTGTCAACTCAGAAGGCATTTCAAAGTGGGACCGGTTCCATTAGAAGCTTTATATAATTCTGGTTCCAACCATATATAGAATGTCCAAATCCGACTCCGTATGTGTCCGGGGCGTCAATTTTGGTGAAGGCAGCTCCTGGAATCCGAGGTGGAGTCGAAGTCGAGTTGGGCTTGGACTCCTCCTTGGTGTGGACGTCCTATCTCTTCCTTGCTCCTTGGACTTCTCTAAGCCCTTGCTGGTCCTCTCCATTATTCCTAATCAATAAAACATGCATGGAAACAAGCGTAAGTTCTAAAAAATAATTGACAAGGCTAGAACATACCTGGAGATCCAACCAACGCGCACGTGCTCTAGTGATCGGTCCTTTTATTGTATGCAAAGGAGTGATATCCTCATCATATTAAGCCTCTGAAAGGTGGCTGTTGTAGTGGTGTGGTAGTTGTTGAATGCTTCAGTCATCGCCTGCATCATGTCCCTTAGTTCCAGATGGGACACGCAATCATTATTATCCAGAGGTGTAGAACCAGAGGTCTTATCCATAGGCTTCTTTCCTGTTATTGTTAGTAAAATACAGAAACGAAGGCAAAAGGATCGTGAAGAACCCTATTACTACGCTCTCTGAAGTGGATGTGGTAGTGGAAATGAAGCAGTAAGATGCGTCTTACTCCGTTTGCCCATCAGTTTGTGGATAACAAGTAGTAGAAAACAGTAACTTTGTTCCCAATTTATATCATAAAGTTCTCCAAAAGTGGCTCAAAAACTTAGCATCTAACAATAGTATTGGGAACACCATGCAAACGCACAACCTCATTAAACAACAAATCAGCAACATGTGAAGCATTATCAGTCTTGTGGCGGGGTATAAAATGTGTATTTTAGAAAAACGATCAATAACCACAAAGACACTACCCCCCTCTTTGTTCTATGCAATCCTAAAACAAAGTCCATTGAAATATCCTCCCAAGGTGCACTAGGAACAAGAAGAGGCATATAAAGACCATGTGGGTGAAGTCGAGACTTAGGTTTGTTGCATGTCGTGCATTCGTGGCCAAAAGAAGTGAGCATCCAACACATCATCTGTTTTTTAACACCAAAATGTCCCATCAAACCACCTCCATGCGCTTCCTACAACAACAAAAGACGAACGGAGCTAGCTGGAACACACGGCTTGTTAGCACGGTAGAGAAGGCCTTCACGCAGCAGGAATTTTTGCAAGGTTCTTCCCTCTCTACAATTGTCAAAAGCATCTTTGAAGTCCAAATCAGTAGCATATAATCTCTTTATGGTTTCCAAACCAAAGATTTTATGAGAAAGTTGGGAGAGCATGGTATAACGTCTAGATAAAGCATCGGCAATCACATTGTCTTTCCCTTTCTTATGTTTAATGATGTAAGGAAATGACTATGAACTCAATCCATTTAGCATGACGTTTGTTCAGATTAGCTTGTCCTTCAAGATACTTCAAAGACTCGTGATCTGAATGTATGCCAACTTCTTTAGACCATAGGTAATGTTGCCAAGTTTGCAAGACACGTACTAAAACATAAAGTTCTTTGTCACATGTAGAATAATTCAGCGAAGTACCATGCAATTTTTCACTAAAGAAAGCAACAGGTTTACCTCCTTGAATGAGCACTCCTCCAATGCCAATGCCGCTCGCATCACATTTAAGCTCAAAGGTCTTCTCAAAACAAGGAAGTTGTGGCAATGGTGCTTGTGTGAGCTTCGACTTGATAGCATCAAAAGCTTGTTGTTGTGCTGGTCCCCATCGAAACGGCACTCCATGCTTTGTCAACTCGTGGAGAGGTGCCGCAATGGTGCTAAAATTCCGCACGAAACACCGGTAGAAACATGCGAGACCAAGAAAACTATGAACCTGCGTGACCGTAGTCAAAAGTGGCCAGCTCGTGATGGCAACAATCTTTGCCTCGTCCACCTCAATGCCCTGCAAAGAAACAACATAACCAAGAAAAGACACACGATTGGTGCAAAAGGTGCACTTCTCAAGGTTACCAAATAAATGTGCATCACACAAGACATTAAAAAAAGCACGCAAATGTTCAAGATGCTCGTCATATGACTTGCTGTAAATAAGGATATCATCAAAGTAAAACACCATAAATTTACCAATGAAATCACGTAAAACCTCGTTAATAAATCTCATAAAAGTGTTGGGTGCATTAGTTAAACCAAATGGCATGACTAACCATTCATAAAGTGCAAATTTAGTTTTAAAGGCAGTTTTCCATTCATCACCTAAAGCCATACGAATCTGATGATACCCACTACGTAAATTAATCTTGGAGAAAATAACAGAACCACTCAACTAATCAAGCATGTCATCCAATGTAGGAATAGGATAGCGATAATGAATGGTAATGTTATTGATGGCTCTACAATCAACACACATGCGCCAAGTGCCATCTTTCTTAGGAACTAAAAGAACAGTAACAGAACAAGGACTAAGGCTCTCACGAATATACCCGCGGTCCAGAAGATCTTGGACTTGTCGATGAATTTCATTAGTCTCGTCGGGGTTGGTCCTGTAGGCGGCACGGTTTGGCAAGCTTGCCCCTGGAATCAAATCAATCTTGTGCTCAATGCCTCGCACAGGTGGTAATCCAGGGGGTATCTCTGATGGAAAAACATCCATATACTCCTGCAAAAGGTTAGCAACAGCAGGTGGGAAAGCAATGGATGCATCCTCAATGGAATATAAAGCAGGTTTGCACACTAAAGCATAGCAAATTCCATTAGAGGCATATAAATCATCAAGATCAGATTTAGTTGCAAGCAAAACAGGATTTTTCAACTTAATAGGTTGCTGAATTTCAGAATTGAAAACACCCTTTTGCTTAGCATTATTCTTTTTCTCATGCTCAAATTGCACAATTTCAGTGGAAGTCATAGGGAGCAACACAATTTTCTTGCTCTTATGCATGAGAGTATACTTATTAGATGGACCATGGTGAATAGCGTTAGTATCAAACTCCCAAGGATGTCCCAACAAAAGAGAGCAAGCATCCATAGGTACCACATCAAAATCAGCAAAATCAATATAAGAACCAATAGAAAAAATGTATCATTGCTGTTTATATTACCTTTACCTTACCATTGTTGTTCAACCATTGAATGTGATAAGGGTGCGGATGCTCCCGTGTGGTCAAGTCAAGCTTCTTGACCACCTCAACATTCACCAAATTGTTGCAGCTACCACCATCAAGATGATATGCACACGACAGTCCTTGACGACGAGAAACATGTTGAAAAGGTTGTGACGTTGGCGGTTGTCGTCCTCTCCAACCGTGGTACTCAAAGCTCGCTGCACAATCAAAGTCCTATAGTTGTTGGTCGCAGATGTACCAAGAACCTTCTCAACACAGTCATCGGAAACTAAAATGTTAGCTGCAATAATATTTTTCATCTTCAATATCAGAAGCACTAACATACCCACCATCAGCAGTGGCAATGATCGCCCATTTGCTGGGGCAATCTCGTTGCATATTTCCAAGTCCCTGGCAGCGGTGGAACTTGATGTCGGAGGTGCGACTGGTGGAAGTGTTGGGTGTAGCAGTCTTTGCTGCAACACCTGGAGGCGTCTGGGACTTGCTGTTATCCTGTCCCCGTTGGTTATCACCCGTGTTACACGAATGACCTCACCACGAAGGCTTATCCCTGCAAGCACAATCAAGAACACAAGCAATAACAGAGAAATTGCAATAAAAACTGAATTGATCACGAAGTGGGGTCTCACAACTGATGAATGGTGACACTGTTCAATGACAGATTGAAACTAAGCAAAACTCAACCCTAATATGGTGACGGCTGCTGAATAAAAAGGGGTTAGGGGCGTGCAAGACCCCTGGACGCAACCCTAATGGGTTTCCACACGATAGACGGGCCAACGGCCGAAAGGAGGGTGACACAACACCCTCACAGATTCTGGATGTCCACTTGTTTCACCGATTCCTGTCAACTCAGAAGGAATTTTGATGTGGGACCAGTTCCATTGGAAGCTTTATGTAATTTTGGTTCCAACCATATATGGAACGTCCAAATCCGACTTTGTATGTGTCCGGGGTGTCAATTTTGGTGAAGGCGGCTCCTGGAATCCAAGGTGGAGTCGAACTCGAGTTTGGCTTGGACTCCTCCTTGGTGTGGACGTCCTATCTCCTCCTCCTTGACTCCTTGGACTTCTTCAAGCCCTTGTTGGTCCTCTTCATTGTACCTAATCAATAAAACATATTGTTCCTAATTAAAAAACATGTATGGAAACAAGCGTAAGTTCTGAAAAACAATTGACATAGTTAAAACGTACCTGGAGATCCAACTGTAACGCACGTGCTCTAGTGATGGGTCTTTGTATTGTATGTAAAAAAGTGATGTCCTCATCAATACTCGTATAAGTAGATCAACATGGTGTAGAAAAATACGTTATCCTTCAGAGACCACGGACAACAACGTCGAACATTCTCTTGACTACTGTTCGCTTTCTTTTTTGCACTTTCATTTTGCAAGTATACTTGCTCGAATTACTCTTATGTTCTTCTCACTAGCATGTTAGCAGTTGTGAGTTTGTTTTTACTTTCTCACTGCATGCTTAGAATATTAGATCACTATAATTGCTGTAAGGAGTAATCAAGTTGATGAGGCTCAATGTTTTTACTTTCTCCAATTTTATTCAACTCTCGATTCACGAAATCAGACGACCTGTAAGCGGCACACAAAACATCGTGAAACGACGGGCCTCACACCCAACTCCAAGAGCGACTGACGTGCATATTTCAAAATCACATCTTCCACCAACTTATCCAAGCCCACACCCAAAACCAAGTCCAGTGACCAGTGGTGGCGGCACCCCCCACCGAAAGCGGGGATTCGCCGAGCAACAGTACAAGCCGGAAGCGGCTCGCGTCGCGTCGTTCGCTGCTGTCGCGTGGACGCGGCGTCCGGCAATCCGCCCCATGGCGGCGGCTTCGGCCGCGCCCTATCCGAAGACGCCGCGACAGCTCGGGTCGCTGTGGTCGACGCTGGAGGAACAGCGCTGGATGGGGCGGGAGGCGGCAGCCGTCCCGCTGCTGTCCTCGGCGGGGAGCCTGCCGGCTCCTAACTACTACGGCGAGGACGGGGAGCGGCAGAAGGAGGGTATGCTCCGGCGTTCGGGGGCGGCGGTGGCGCGGTTGTGGAGCGCCGCTTGTGCCGCAGTCGCGGAGCTGTGGGCGTTCGCGCGGGCCGACCCGCGGAAGCCCGTGTTCGCGGCCAAGGTGGCACTCGCACTCGCGCTCATTTCCCTGCTCGTATTCCTCCGGGAGCCTCGCGACATCGTCAGCCACTCCGTCTGGGCCATCCTCACCGTCGTCGTCATCTTCGAGTTCAGCATCGGTGCGCGCCTTTCCGTCACTCTTCGTGTCCTCGGTTGACAAAGGTTGTCAGTTTTTATGGGATTCGTTTGCCGTCGAGTTCTTGTCTGGAGGACTTGGGGCATGAAATCTCCCGGTTTCTCCAATATGTTTCTTTTAATCTTTTCTCCCCATATTGTCTTTTGTGGTAACGATGGATTCTTTGGTTGTTCTCGGTCTTTGGTAAAGATGGATTCTTTGGCTGTTTAGCATGGCCGGGTTAATTAGCAGTAGCATATCTGCGCAGTTTACATCTGATCTGCGGTGAGTTAGTTTTTATGTGCATAGAAAGGATTGATAATTGAAATAACATAATGTTCTAGAAGGGAGAAGAGATATCTCGTCTCCCATCAGCATAGTTTCATCTGCTCAACTCCGTCTGCTGTTGCAAGGAGACCGTGCCACGCACGGGATGTTTGGCAGGACCCCGTGAATTAAGAAATTGGTGCTTTGGTAGTTTACTTCTCCAGATGGCAGACTTTATTACCAATCTGTGGACACTAGGCTGCGTATAATTCCTGAGATATATTTTTAAAGTGGTTACTGGTTATGGACCGCCAAATACTAAAAATTTGAGCTGGTTGCTTTCTTGAAACGTCAACTATCTATGCTCAGTTGAAAATACTAGGATATCTAAGTTTTATTTTGAGCCACTTTCTCTAGGTCCAAATGTATTACTAACAGGATGTTGAATTTTAACCACATACATTGACTGAAGAAGTGAAGATCTGATGCTACACTCGGTGGAAAGTACTACATTAAATTTTAGTTGGATCCGCTTTCTTTATGTTCAAATGTAAGGACTAACAGAATGTTGAATGTTAGCCACATACATTGACTGAAGACCTGATGCTGTTTAACATGGCATTTTACTGGCACCTGGTGATGCCTCATTTCTTAGATGCGCAACGTATCAGACATAAGAAATATCATTTTTGTACATGTAGCTCACACAATTGTGGCATACAGTATCTATAAAAATGTCAAATGCCATGTTGTGTGTACCTGTTAAAATTGTTTGTAACTGGCTCACTGCACAACTGATTCAGTAAGTGTCAATGCAGGTGCAACCTTAAGCAAAGGGTTTAATCGGGGATTGGGGACCTTAACCGCAGGAGCACTTGCTCTAGCTGTTGCCGAATTGTCAAAACAGCTGGGGAAGTTGGAGGAAGTGATTCTCATTATGAGCACCTTTATTGTTGGTAAGCATTGGGGAATGTTGAGAGCAGTTCATTTGCCAGTATATTTCTTGACCTATGAGCACATCCTTATTTTTTCTCCCTGAGGAAGACCTCTGAACATATCTAATTTGTAGTTTTTGCCTTGATGTTTTCTTTGTAGCCTTTTTTGCGACATTGACAAAGCTGCATCCGAAGATGAAGGCATATGAGTATGGATTCCGTGTTTTCTTGTTGACGTTCTGTTATGTCATGATTTCTGGGTTCAACACTGGGAAGTTCACTGATACAGCTATAAGTAGATTTGTTCTGATTGCTATTGGTGCTGCTGTGAGCCTGGGAATCAATATAGGTATTTACCCAATCTGGGCAGGAGAGGATTTGCACAATTTGATATCAAAGAATTTTGTTGGTGTTGCAAAATCTTTGGAAGGTAAAACATTCCACCCCTCAATACCAAGAGTAATTTGGTTTTCCCCTTACGTAAGTTTTATATGTTGATTCAAAAGTTAGCAATAGCTAGTGTACCAGATGCTTTTGGTGTCTTGCTTCGTTCCCAAATTAATTATGTCTACTTCTTGTATGCTTGATACTTTGTTTGTGTTTTTTGCTTTAGGTTGTGTTGATGGATATTTGAAATGCATGGAATATAAAAGGATTCCTTCAAAAATACTTGTGTATCAAGCTTCCGATGATCCTCTATATAGTGGGTACAGGGCGGCTGTTGAAGCATCAGCACAAGAGGAAACTCTGGTTTGCACTTTCTTATAAATTCAATAGTTCCACTGAGATTTATTTTTGGGTAAATTTTATGCGATTTATATGCATTTGCAGTTAGGTTTTGCTATATGGGAGCCACCCCATGGCCCTTACAAAATGATGCACTATCCTTGGAAGAGTTTCACTAAGCTTGGTGGTGCACTGAGGCATTGTTCCTTTGCAGTCATGGCATTGCATGGGTGTATTCTTTCAGAAATTCAGGTTTGCTAATCTGATATCAACAACAAAGTTTTGAAGCTATGCATCTATTCGCTAAACAGATTTACCATTGATTCCAGGCGCCACCAGAAAGCAGAAGGGTTTTAGGTGCAGAGATTCATAGAGTGGGCAGGGAAGGTGCCAAAGTGTTGCGTGAGCTTGGAAACAATGTTAAGACAATGACGAAGTTAAGTTCTTTAGATATCCTATCAGAAGTCCACTTGGCAGCTGAAGTGTTGCAAAAGAAGATTGATGAGAAGTCATATCTTCTGGTGAACACTGAACGATGGGATGCTACAAATCAAGCTCAAGAGATCAATGAAGTCCTGAATGTCTCCAGTGTCACGGAAAAGGAAAAAAAGAAGGAAAACGAGAATGAAGTGATGCAGCCTACCGTTGCGGACCATACTTTAGTACACCAGTCGAAGAGCTTTCGTACTGATTCGTTATTGCACAGATTTGATTCAGCAGAAAGTTTTAAACCGCTACTGTCTTGGCCTGCTCGAAGATCATTCCATCTAAACTTGCCTGTTGAAGATGAGGACCCAAAAACTTATGAAAGTGCAAGTGCGTTGTCCCTGGCCACATTTGCATCACTTCTCATCGAGTTTGTTGCTCGACTTCAAAATATTGTTAATGCATTCGAAGAGCTGAGTGACAAAGCTAACTTCAAGGATCCTGTGGGGGAGCCTGCTTCTGTTAGCAATAAAGGTGGGATCTTTGATAAACTACGCAAATCAGTCGGATTGAAGAGTTGATACTGATGATGACCAAGTGGCTGAGCCGGCGCACTGGTACAGGAACGGAAGACCTTAGAGGTCGAATGAGCTATTCAGCCCATATAATACTTAACGGCACGAATATTTCCTTGGCCCCCAACGAACATTTCCCAGAGGTTAGCCCCAACCAGATCTACCACGGATGACTCCTGAATCAGAGCCCCCTTGGAGCCAGTGATGAATCTGATTTGTTAAATATGGCGCTAATGATAGACAAATATAGAGATGAGCTAAGGAATGCAAATGTAGTTCTTAAGGCTGAATGTGTGACATCAATGATGACGTTCTGAACTTTATTTTAGTAAATTATGCATCTTAAAACCTACAATACTGAGAGAAGTAGAAATAGCTAAACACTGTCCTACGGTGAGACAAATAACCTTGGCACCTATTTTATGGTGCTACTAATAATTGAATAACTCTTGTACTCTTGGTCTTTGTGGCCCCATAGTTAGGATATCATCTTAGTTCTTGTTAAGACAACATCTTAGACTAAAACATATTAGTCCTTTGTTATGACAATATATTAGTACTTTGTTAAGATAACATCTTGACATTTTAGACTAGCATCTTGGTATATGTTTTTTTTGCCTCAGTTATAAATATGTAACCTCAACTCTTAGTTTGGGTATGACATTGTGTGAGAAGTGAACTAAGAAAATTTTTTCCAACTCCTAATCTCATCCTCTCCATGAGTAAGATTTCAGATACTAATAAGTGGTATCACAGTCGTTCTATCCTGTAGTCTAGACATCTTCTGCTCATCTTCTTTTCACGCCTCTCTTTATCCTCGGCTGGTGCTGCCGGCTGTTCCAGCTCATCTCTCCTCTCCTGCACAGACGAGCAACAGCTTGTCTAAGCCAGCCTCTTCCCAACACAACACTCCCCCACTAGCGACCCATGTCCGAAGGATAGTCTCAGCGCTCAATCGCTTCGAGCGTGCGACATCGGCAGGAGGCCAAGGTTACAGCGGCAGAAGAACGCGAGCGGTGGTAGAGACTGTAGCGACGGTGGCGAGGCTGGTGACGGCGGAACTGGCAGCGGCGAGTGTGACATCCGGTTCTGAAAATAGAACCAAGTGAATGCATATGTGTGACCATGATGTTCATCACACATACATATGTAATCCACAAACTGAATTCATAATATAACCACATATAAATAGTGTTTAAATACTTTATTACAATGAATCAATGTCTCACTCATAAATCTCTACTTTATTCTTGCAGCGGAAGACTCTAAACGACAGCGGAAATAACTAAACAGCAGGCTCCAACTTCAACTCCACAGGCATGTTGACGGTAGTTCGCGCGTCTAATACTCCACTTGGTTCTTGAAGTACTCATTTCCTGTAGCTGATGTTTATGTGGTAATGCAAGGGTGAGTACATATCGTACTCAGCAAGTGCGGAAAAAGTATGACATATAGCTTACAACAAGGTAGGAAATAAAAAGGCTCATTGCAACAAGCAAATTTTATTTCATAAACATGGTAAAAACAACAACTATCACTAGTTGAGTTTAATTCTAATATAACCAAGTAAAATAGCAACATTCTTTCATCATAATTCACCATTTATCATGCTTCACCCAGCTAATAACCTTTCTCAAGTTCATCTCATACTCATAAATATTCATAATCATCTCATTTTCATATAACTGAAGCCAAACTCATTTTCATGACTCAAAACAGTTCCAAAACCAATCCCAATGATCATACCATAACCATTACCGAATATCCAAACCAAGTTTTCCCTTCTAATCATGGAAGTTGGCCAGGTGCTTGTGACCGGAAGCACAGCTATTATGATAGTTTTACACTTTGCATAGGTGGCACCACTTTACCCACAAGTTTATGACTTCGTCACCCGTCAGCGACTGCACAACCTCCATTATACCAGTACACAACCGTCGGTGTATGGCAAGAGATCACAAAATAGTCTTTACAAAGAGGCTACTAGATGTATGGACTCACCGAGATTTCACCGACAGGCTCGAATCACCATTCTCCCACTCACGGGCCCCCTCTTGTGTCATGCAGTTTCTAGGGCAGTCCTCCTCGACTCTCATTTCCACGCCATCCACGGTCCATAACAAGCTAGCAACACACCTAATTAATCAGCTAAGCCGTACCCATACTTGGCCTTGTGGTGGCATTGTTTTCCTGACATATTCTCGCATTGAACCGGTACTTAGATCTACGACAAGTACCACCATCTCATCCAGCAACATCCACGAACCAAGCTTGCCTAGATCTTCCTAATTTCATGCTCATTAACATCATCAAGTTCTTATCATTATTATTCATATGAGTGCAGTAGCTAGACATGTTTTAATTCAGCTTCCCGTATCCCGTAAATTAAGCGAAGCAAAAAAAAACGACCATACCCGACTCATCAACTTTCCCGGCGACAAGGATGGTTAACAAAACTAGTAAACTCCTATAAAAGAGTGTTCATCAAGTTGACTCAAGCATACGAGTTTTCGCAAAGAAAACAGTTTCAAAATTTGGGATCAATACGGTCAAGGGGCATTTGCCTTACTTCCATGGCTCTTGTTGTTCGAGCGTCTTGAATTCTTGGTGCTGTAGTTCCTCATAGATGGCTTCTTGAGCTTGTCCTTCTACTCACGATCACGCACATACAAAATTTACAGCAATAAAATATCATGCACAAACTTTACTCAAGATGCAATGTGATAAATGAATGCAAATCCTATGGTGTAGTTTTATTAAACCAGTTTGTATGTGTTCTTGCATGTTTTAATAGGCTTTCATGATGTTTTATGATGAAAAAGGGTGCTGGGATGAAATGTGGATGTGGTGATGATCTTGACTCAAGATCTAGATCAATTCCACGTTAAAAACCGATCAAAACGTGATCTGTCCACACGTAAAAGTTTTTGCTCGAAGGGGGCGAAGAAAACGGATGCGTAGAAACAACGGCGACGTCGTAAGATGGGTAATGGAGACCTACATCACTTCCTTTAGGTGGCAGGGCCTTCCTCTTAGCAATGGCAGCAGTGGGGAATTTTTCTATGGAAGATTAGGGCAGGACAGATCGTCGGGCTTCTTCTCCAGTGACGGCGGGGCTCGACGGAGCTCGATGGCGGCCAAATTCCGGCAAGGGGGGAAACTTGTTGACTTGGCAGCAAGGAAAAGGCTTGGCAGCAGGGGAGGGACGACCAGAAAAGAGAGGGGTCGGCCAAGGAGGTGGGGGTTATATTTATAAGGAGGAAAAGAAGAATCCTACTCCAATTGGAGCTCAAATAAGAGTCCTATTCAATTTTTTTTTGATCTTACCAAACTTATCTCTTGTGGTGCGGCAGACTTAGGTATTTTATCCCCAAAATATGGGGAAAATTCTCCTTTTGTGGAATTAGGGAATTTGGAAATTTTGAGGAAATTTTGGAATGACTCATTTCAGCTATCTTTTTCTCATTCCTCACCATTTTTAGGTCATTTGTTCCATTTCTCTATTCCCCTCTATATTTCGATATCCCATTTTCCATTTCTACATTTCCCTCTCCATTTCTATGCCCTATTCTCCATTTCTATACTTCATTTCTCCATTTCTATGCCTCATTCTCCATTTCTATATTTCCTTCTCCATTTCTGTGGTTTTCCTCTATTTTTATGGTTCCTTCCTCCATTTCTATGGTTCTTTCTCGATTTCTATGGTTCCTTCCTTCATTTCTATGGTTCTTTCTCTATTTCTATGGTTCTTTTCTCCATTTCCATGGTTCTTTCTCTATTTCTATAGTTCTTTCTCCATTTCTACTTCTTTTATAATGTTTCTCTATAAGAAAAATGTATGCAATGCATGTAAATAAATTTGAGGGTGTTACAAACCTACCCCCTCAAACTGAATCACGCCCTCGAGATTCGATAGAGTGGAGAATAGATGAGGAAATTCTGCCTTGAGATCTTCCTCACGCTCCGATGTAGTTTCGGCTTCCGTGTGATGGCTCCACTGTACCTTGCACCAACGGATCACTTTGTTCCTCGTGACCCTTTCCTTCACGTCCAAAATTTTGACGGGGTGCTCCGCGTAGGTCAGATCCTCTTGAAGCTCGAGCTCATCCATCGGTACTTGTTCTTCCGGTTCTCTTAAGCACTTTTTGAGTTGGGATATGTGAAACACGTCGTGTACGTCGGAGAGGTGCGTTGGCAGCTCTAGTTGATAGGCTACTTCCTCTTGCTTGCCAAAAATCTTGAATGGCTCGATGTAGCGAGGTGCTAATTTGCCCTTGACGTTGAACAGTCATTGGCCTCGTATAGGCGATACCTTAAGATACACGAAGTCTCCTACTTCGAAAGTCAATTTTCTTCGCCTATTGTCCGTATAACCTTTTTGTCGTGACTGAGCAGTCTTCAAATTTTCTCGTATCGTTTCGACTTGCTTCTCGACATCTTGTAGCACTTCGGGTCCAAACATTTGGCTCTCTCCGGTCTCATTCTAAAAAAACGGTGTTCTACACCTTCTACCATACAATGATTCGAAAGGTGACATTTTTCAAGCTGGCTTGATAGCTGTTGTTATATGCGAATTCAGCGTATGACAGGCTCCTATCCCAACTACGCCCATGTTTCAAGGCGCAAGCTCTCAACATGTTTTCTAAAATCTGATTTGTCCTCTCAGTTTGCCCGTCGGTTTGCGGGTGATAAGCGGAGCTGAAATTCAGTCGTGTGCCCATGGCTTCATGCATCTTCTTCCAGAACCTAGAGGTAAATTGATAACCCCAATCTGAAACTATCCTCTTCGGAACTCCATGGCAACACACAATTTGCTCCATCTACAGCTCGGTTGGTTGTGCAACGCTGTACTTGGTTTTAACAGGAAGGAAATGGGATGTTTTTTCAATCGGTCCACGATAACCCAAATAGAGTCGTAACTCGATTGAGTACGTGGCAATCCGACGATGAAATCCATGCTGATGTCTTCCCACTTCCACTTGGGCACTTTCAATGACTGCAACAGTCCAGCGGGTCTTTGATGTTCGGCCTTCACCCGTTGGCACGTACCGCATAAGGCAACATATTCAGCTATGTTCTTTTCATACCATCCCACCAATAGCAAATTTTTAGGTCCTTATACATCTTTGTACAACCAGGGTGTATGGAATAAGGTGAGTCATGTGCCTCCTTTAATATCATGTCGTGGATGTGCTTCACGTTAGGCACACAAATCTTTTTCCCTAACCAAAGCGTGTCTTTCTCGTCTTCCTTGAAATCCTTTTTTATACCTTATCGGATTCTTTCCTTGATTTCCTCATCTGTTGCTTGGCCATCTCGTATCTCTTGTTCCAGCGAGGAGTTCAGTTCTATCACCTCCATCTCGTTTAAGAACCCGAGACGTAACCATTCGAACTCCTTGCGCAGCTCGGGTGGCAGCTCCCGAACCGTGAGTTGGTGACATGCTCCCTTCCGGCTCAACGCATCAGCTACTACATTGGCCTTTTCGGGGTGATAGTTGATTCCGACATCATAATCCTTGATGAGTTCCAACCATCGACGTTGCCTCAAATTCAGATCCGTTTGCGTAGATATATACTTGAGGCTTTTGTGATCCGTATAGATCTCACATCGGTGGCCAAGTATATAATGCCTCCAAATCTTCAAGGCTGTACCACGGCTGCAAGTTCCAAGTCATGTGTGGGGTAATTCAGCTCGTATTTCTTTAGTTGTCTCGATGCATAGGCTACCACTTGTCCTTCTTGCATGAGCACACATTCAAGCTCTTCTCTTGATGCATCACAATATATGTCGAAGCTTTTACTCACGTCCGGCAATACCAAAACCAGCGTTGTGGTTAGTCTCTTCTTGAGCTCCTCAAAGCTTTCTTGACATGCTGGTGTCCACTGAAATGCTTTTCCCTTCATTAGCAATTCAGTCATAGGCTTCGCTATTTTGGAGAAATCCTTGCTGAACCGGCGGTAGTATACAGCCACCCCAAGGAAACTCTGAATATCTCTCACATTATGCGGTTGTTTCCACTTTAAAGCGTCTCCCACTTTTCCGGGATCAACCGATACTCCTCCCTCGGAGATGATGTGGCCTAGGAACGATATCTCCTCTAGCCAAAATTGACACTTGTTGAACTTGACATACAATTGATGCTCTCACAGTTTCTGCAACGTCAACCTCCAGTGTTCTTCGTGTTCTTTCTCGCTTTTCGAATACACTATGATATCGCCGATGAAAACCACGACGAACTTGTCCAAGTACTCCATGAAGACCTTATTCATGAAGTACATAAAGTATGCGGGTACATTCGTTAACTCAAAAGACATAACAGTATATTCATACGAACCATACCGTGTTCGAAATGCAGTCTTGGGTATGTCGGAGGGCTTAATATTCAGCTGGAAGTATCCCGACCGAAGATCAATCTTAGAGAAAATTCGGGCACCTTTCATTTGGTCGAACAGGTCCTCTATACGGGGCAGCGGGTATTTATTCTTGATCGTCACCTCATTGAGAGACCTATAATCCACACACATCCTTTGGGTCCCATCCTTCTTGTCTACGAAGAGCACTGGGGCTCCCCATGCACTACAGGAATCACGACAATGGACGACGACCAGATTAATTGATGACGGCCCCGTCGTCCATAAATATATTGACGATAGCTGGATTCCACCGTCGTCAATAAAAATAAATTATTTATTGACGACGGTTGACCTAGGACCGTCGTCTATAAGCTCTCGAGCCTTATAGATGACGGTGGACCGTCGACAACAATGGTCCTCGTCAATATGGGCCGCAACCTGGGCCTTTCCAGAAACTTATAGACGACGGTTGACCTACACCGTCGTCAATTAAGCCTTGTTGACGATGGTGTAAAGCCACTGTCGTCTTTAAGGTCCCAATACTCGGGCCACCCCCTCGGTTCTTTCTTTCACTGTCGACGACGTCGTCGCCGCCGCCGCCGACCGACTTCAGGTAGGTACGCCGTGCCCCTCCCTCCCTCCTCCCCTTCTCCGCCCGTGCATCCCAGCCCCGCCTCCCCCCGGGCTGCCCCTCACCGGCAGCGCCCTGCTCTCTCCCGGCCGCGCCGTGCCTCCCCCGTGCCGCCCCTCGCCGGCCGCGCCCCGCTCCCCCTAGGCCCGCCCCTCGCCGGCCGCGCCGCGCCTCCCCGGGCCGCCCCTCGCCGGCCGCGCCCCGCTCCCCCTGGCCCGCCCCTCACCGGCCGCGCCGCGCCTACCCGAGCCGCCCCTCGTCGGCCGTGCCCCGCCTCCCCCGGGCTGCCCCTCGCCGGCTGCGCCCCACCTCCCCCCGACCGCGCCCCACCTCCCACCCCAGGCCGCCCCGCCGGCAGCTGACAACCGCCGCCACGATGGCCTCCGCCAGCCATAGTCCGCCTCGTCGCCCTGAGCCCTCGCTGGCTGCGCCCCCTCTCCCCCCGGATGCCCCTAAATGCAGCGCCGCCCTGAACCCTCGCCGGCCGCGCCCCCCTCCCCTCATCTGGCCCTGCGCGCGCAGCGCCGCCCGGGGCCGCCCCACTAGTACTAAATTATTATCACTATTTTCAAGTCGTCCGACTAATCGCGATTAGTCGTCCTTATCGGTAGTTGGCGCGCGATCAGGTCAACCGATGTGATCAGCTCGACTAGAAAACTAGTCGTCCGACTAGTCGGCCGATCAGGGCGACTAATCGGGCAATTAGTGATCAGGGCGACTAGGACGACTTGGAAAAATGTTGCTGAACTGAAAGTTCTGTTGTTAGTTTAATGCTGGACTGAAGTTAAATATTGTTGCTTGTCAATTTTATTTAACTATTGCTGTTTTTATTGTCTATTTCTAATGTTGTTGAATGCTGATATAAAATTATGTTGTTGATCTGAAATTATGTTGCTGATCTGAATTCTGAACTGAAAGTCATGTTTTACTTCTGCACTAAACTGAGAGTATTTTCTTCTCCTAATAGACTATTGACTGTTCATCTTGTTTATTATGATACTGAACAATTATATGTAAATTTTGTTCATCAAGTCTAGAATCTAAAGCCTCATTTTGATAGACAACAATTTCTATAAATCTAGAGCCTCAATCAGTATGCAATTTCTATTTTCTAAGCTAATCCTACACTTAACTGTTGCTAATTGGAAGGTTTGTTTGCTAATTATAATGCTCAATCTCTATTTGTATTACTAGCTTACTGCTACCATAGTGTTATATATAGCATCGACTAGAAACTGCTAGAAAAAACCTGGACGACTTGGAGGTCGACTAATCGCCCTAGTCGACGAGTAGTCACCCTAGTCGACCTAGTCGCCCCTTAGGCGACTAGGGTCAATTAGGCGACTTAAAAACATTGCTTGCATCGACATAATCACCAGGATTCCAAATAAAATGACTCCTTGTTGCTGGACCCTCCATGATCTCAACTACTTCATCAAAATCAGACTCTTCTGACTGCTCATCTTCATGATCATCCGTATCCCACCGGTCCATTACATTCATGGGATCAGTACGCGTTCAGTTCAGATGGATACAGTTCAGCTTGGTAAACATATATTTTTATTGGTAAAAACTGGAGGGGCAGGCCCCTACGAGCCTGGTAGACACTGGTGCACACATAGTAGTGAAATCAATCCGGCAGTCGTTGCCTTAACCATCTCAGACAAAAGAGCATAAACGGCATCGAGCTTCGTATCAGACAGCTGGGACTGGGCTGCAGCATCAGGTTTGTTACCCAACCAACCGCTGATTAGCGAGGCCAAAAAGTGAGTAGTTGATTCGGGAAGGGAAGAATTCAGGAGGTTTGTAAAAAAAACATAGGGTGAGGAGGAGCTTCCTCACCAGGAGGCAGGAGCTGGAGCGAGAAGCTGGGGATGAGTCCAACCAAATCTGCGACGAAGACAATGGGACAAACGAAGGAGACGATGACGTGCCAGGCCGGGCCGGGCCGTGCGATCTTCGTGCCCAGCCTAGCCCACGAGGCCCAGACAGCAAGCGTCGACTGCGTCGTGGAGGTTGGATTGGTTGGCCCGAACAGCCCCCGCTGTCGCCAGCAAGCCTTCCTTCTCTCTTTCTTTCCTTTTTCGTTTCGAAGAGTCGGCAAGCTGGTGCAGCACAGAACACACCCCGCAACGTACGCCTCTCCTGGTTACTACTTCAAACTCTCAGATGGCAGTGACTCGACTGGTTCCGAACCCCGCTCCCTCAAGTCCAGAGAGCTCCAAACCAAAATGAGAAGTCCAGAGAGAAGTCCGAGAAGGAGCAGAGCAGAGATGCTTTGACTTTGATGCCCGTGCACAGTAGCCCGCACACTATTTTGAATCTTTTTCTTTGACCTGTCCTTCCTCACAGCGAGAACTAACTCTCGCTTCTTCTTTGACTCGCAACATATGTATGACGGCTATAACCGTATAGTTTCCCCCTTTTTACTTGAAGAATTGCACCGGATAGGGGGGGTGTAGTGTTAAATAGACATCGTTATGCTTTCGAAATAGTAGTTTATTCGTTGTTATTATTTAATATATGGACATAAAGGGGTTTCAAGCCGACCCGGTCCGGCACGGCCCGACCCGACACGACACGCAATATATGCATCGGATGTGGAATTATCATCTAAGACCAACTGTCCTTCTTCTCTTTCTCTCGTTCTTTCCTCTATCGTAAATGATTTGTCTGCTTTGAAGGTATACTCTCAAAAATGGCTGAAGACCGCACTTGGATGTATACTGGTTGGAAAAAAAGATGGGAGACACTCAGAGGAGTGGTTCACCAATACGAATGGTTTCATAGAACGAGCTTTCTCGTTGTCAAACAACAGGAAGGTGCGGTGCCCATGTATGAAATGTTAGAATGCGAAGTCGGCGTAGCGTGGCTTGACAGTCGTCCGTACGCGTACCGTGTCCTGTGTGCTCTTTAGGCGAGCGAGGGCTTCAAGTCAGTTTCTAAAACCTGTCGAGAGAGTAGAGGGACAGGCGGGAAACATCGTTTGGGTGGGGACGGCTATATACGCCTTGCTAAATGGATGGTAAGTGCTATAAGCATTCTATTAAGTAATTTTATAATCTTCATTGTGCTAACATGTATCGATAGGAGCACGAGAGTGGTCAGCAGTCGACACCTATCGAGGTGTGGAAGAGGGGTCACTTAGGAAGTGACCCGTCGCAGCCTGACCAACTGTCATCTCAAACGGCGACAGAGACTTTGATGAGTTAATTTTTTCAACTTAATTGAATTCTCTTTAATAGTACTAATGACGTTATTTTTTTGGTTTTTGCAGGCAAAGTACGGGGAGGAGGCGCGGAGGCTTCAAGGTGAAGAGTTCGATTGGCAGAGCGCGCCAATCGTCCCTGAAGCCGCGTATGCAAGCGGTGGTGGTAAACCTCACGGACGGTGAGCTTTGTAATTTTTAATTTACTGTTACGAACTTCAAGATACAAAATTTAATAATTTTACTTCATTTGTGCAGGTTAGCCATCTTCGATGGAGTGGTCGACTCGAGACAGACGCGAGCTTCCTCGAGAGCCTCTTCATCGCTTCAGGGCAGGTCCACCAGCAGCCGCGCTAGTCGAGATCTAGAGATTCAAAGTCTGCGAGAGGAGCTCCAGAGAACGCAAGAAGCGCTCAGGGCTAGGGACGAGGCGCGGACAACTGAGATCAGGGCTAGGTACGAGGCGCAAAGGGCTAGGGACGAGTATCAAAACTCGTTCATGTTACAGATGCAAGCCGCCGTGCAGGTAATCTATTCTAAATGTTGTACTTAACATTTTTTACATATAAATGATATGTATAATGATTTGCTTTGTGTTTGCAGGCCATGAGTGCAGGACAGGCGGTTGTGTTTCCGCAATGAGCGCCGCCAGCGATACAGCTGCCGCCGGTGTCGCCGGTAGCCCAGGTACAAACTTAGTAAATCACACTTGCACTAGTTAAACTTGTTCAAATTTAGTAAAATATGCATTTTCTTGTAACATGTCTAACCACACTTGCACTTCACAGGCGTTCAGAACGGAGGCTCAAACTCCGTTGCCTCAGATGCTTGGACGACTGCAGGAGGACGACTTTCCGAACTCCGGTGGCAGCGGACGGGGTAACGTCTCTTAGTCAGGTCAGCCAAGCCTCATACTTGTGAGCTGAGTTCCCTCCTCTCACAAACTTGGGTTGTGTGATGTGGACTATGTGCGGTGTGAGACTTGTATGAAGAATTGTGCAATAATATATTGTGTGATGTATTTTGCGGTGCCATGTGATATATATGCATGTTTGTATCATGTTTTTCTGTCTCTGTGATCTGGTCATCGAGCCAGGGCTGGCCTCGAAGCCAGGGCAACATTTTCTGTTAAAAAAAACGTCAAAAATTATCGACGATGGTTATCTAGAGGTCGTCGACGATACTAGCAAGTTATCGTCGACGGTGACAAGGACACCGTCGATGATAAGTGTCCAGTATCGATGACAGTGCCCTTTTACCGTCGACGATACTGTAACTTATCATCGACAGTGTCTGTGTCACCGTCGACGATAAGCTTCCTCCGCTGCCACGTGGAGGAAGTCACTTATCGACGACAGCTAATTTTGGCCATCGTCAAATAGTTTATGGACGACGGTTACCGTCGTCAATAACGTTATAAATGACAAAAAAACATATATGGCAGTATACCGTCGTCTATAAGCGTATACTGTCGTCAATAAGCTATAGACGACGGTTTGGTCCTTATAGACGACGGTTTGTGGCTGTCGTCTATTATCGTGATTTCTGTAGTGATGGTGACGAGCTTGGGCGTATAAAACCCTTTTCTAGCTGCTCCTGAATGTAAAAGCCCCAAAACATGTACATGAATAAAACTAAGGTTTGAGTTCATATGTGTGGCAAAGGCATGAAAAATGGGACTTGCTAAAACTTTCCTTCATGCAAAGTAATACATGGATGAGCATCCAAAAATGAGGCTCACACTTTTATTTAAAAGTGTTGAACCAATAAGGATTTAAATACTTCTTTGCATGCAAGTTTAAAAGTCAGATTTGAAATTCAAAGTTCACACTATGGTGGCAAAAACTTTGAATAAACATGCAGCCCTATAGATGGAAATTGTGGGAAAAGTGGATCACAAACTTTTCATTTGTAGGGTGGGCTCAAAAAGGAGTTAAAGAGAAGCATTTGCAAATTCTAACCAAATTCAAATTTTGTCATGCAAATTCAAACTGAATTTGGAGAATTCAAATTCTAGCCCCCCCCTTTTCAAACTCAGAATTGTGGAGTTGGGAATGATCAACTTAAGGGGATATTTTGGAAGGAGATTGTGGGGTGGGACCCACATGTCATTGAGCTGGGGATCAAGACTTGCACATGAAGCAAATGATTTTTGCCTCTGTTCCGCTCGAAGCCACGAGGGCTGCTCGGGTGCCACCGAGGGAAATCCACCGCGTCACCTCTTGCTGTATTCTCCCAAGCACCGGCGCCCAGAGGCGGTTACAGCGGCTTGATCACTCCCCCTGGCCGAAGCAAAGCCCATTCGTTTTCTCCTCCTCAGGAGCGACACGAAACAGAGCCGTTTTCTTCTCCTCGCTACTCAGCCGATCGTAAGAACGGCAAAACATCGTGCCCCTCTCCTCCCCGAGCTGCTAGACAGCGGCCTGAGCTCGAACTCCACTCCCACGACGCCTAAACCACTGAGCTTCGGCCTCTGTTCCCGTGATCAACGCCGTCCGCCACGACCTAGCTCAAAGGCGGCGATCAGCCTCACGTGGACAGACCACTACGGTGGTTTTCAAGATCGATCAAGCACGGCCACGGACGCGCGCTGGGTCGGTGCTGCTCTCAACCAAAGCTCCACCCGTGTTGTGAAGCATCGACGGCCAATTTGAACATTTTGTCCCGATAGCTTCACAGCGAGCGTCCGGTATAATTTCTACAAATTCCCCCTCTCCAGTCCTTCTTAGGGTATCAAACTTGGCACATAGACGCAGGAGTAGCCGGCGATCAAAATCCCTTTAGCATCCATCGCAAGAAAACGCCTCAGAGCGACGGATTTCGAGCTCTACTAGGGGTGTTCGCCGCAGACCAATTCGGTCACAAGGTGAAACCATATTTGCGGCCACTCCCGAGCTACTTTGTGGTTGTTCCAAACTTCCTAGAGGTGCGCTGGTGCTGTAGAGCTCGTCGGTACAGGTGATGGAGGGCTGGGAACCTCGGGCGACGGTGCCGAACCTCAATAGAGGCCGCCGCACGTCGCCGAGCTAGTTCTGGCCACCCGCAGCCCGAGCACCACCCACCATCGTGTTCCCCAGCCTCCATAACCCCCTGCCAGCGAGTTTCAGACCGTGCGGTGACCGGCAGCGGCGATCCGGTGAACTGCAGTTCGCTCTGGCAGGGTGGAGGCGGTGCGCACGCGAGGGAGCGTCGGGAGGAAGAAGAAGCCCGGTGGCCTACGTGTCAGCGGCTCAGATTTTAAATCTGGGATCAGTCTGTGGATCGGATCTGGTGTGCTGGCGCGCAAAAACCCCGTAACCCTGGTGTGGCTTCAATCCTAGTGGCTAGGGTTTAAACAGTGGGTCCAGCCGACTTTTCTGTAGGAAAATATTTCCAGAGATGATTCAAACTTTGGAAATTCATATCTCTCTGTAGAAACATCCAAATTGAGTGATTCCAATTGGGCTGGATTCATTCTTCAGAGTTCTATCCAAATATGAACTCAGATTTGTATGAAAGTCAATATTGTATTCTGGAAAATTCTTTGAAGATTTTCTGAAAAAGAATTATTGAGGGAGTTTGGGTTATCCAAAAATCCTCAAATTTTGCCAGAATATTCTTTAGCATAGTATTGACCTTCTAGCAAATTTTCAGCTCATTTGAAGATCATTTGACTAGGAATTTGCTAAACACAATCTGCTGTGTTCATAAGAGTCCAGAAACATTTTCAGAAAATGTTTCCCACTTCAAAAATCTATTCTGGGCAATCCATAGCTCCAAAAATCATAGGAAAATTTAGGAAAGATCTATGAGACATACTTGAAATTTTAGTTCACTTAATTGAGCATGAAAATGCACATTATTTCAGAATTAATTCTTTTGAGTAGAATTGCTTAAAGAATTTTTCTGGAAGAACTACTCAAGTAAAAGGGCTGAATCTTGGACCAAATTACTTTCATGTGACCAAGAACTCGCATGTAAATTATCAGCTCAAGTTGAGCCCTTGAACTCCTGTTCTTATTGTCCATACTTATGTATAGGTGGAAATACGTGAGAGACATGTGAGAATTATGGGGAACACAAATTGACTCCACCTTAGCTGCAATTTGGCAAGCTAAATCCTTAGGTAGTATAGAACCTGCTGTAAAAGTTTTGAGGCCATTGGAGTTCTTGTTCTTCAGTTGCACTCAAATCTTTTCAGCTCATCTATTATGTTCATTAGGGAAAATAGTTAGTGTATAGCTAAGATAGTAAGATCAATGTAAATCATTTCTGTTTCTTTGCACAACAGAGGCAAACCAAGCCGTTCTTGGCTTTTCCACACAACCTCTGTTCCTAAGAACTTCATTCTATAACTTCTTTCCATTACATTTATAAAACATGTGCATATGCATTTCAATAGGAACCACAACGAAGGGGATTCAAAGGAGTGATTCATTGAAATGGATCAAGCTCCGGAGAGTCAAGGGTGGATCCACAAGGACACTAACTGATTATATATGACTACCCTGCAAAACAGGCAAGCTCCGGTTTGCATTTAACAGTTGTTAAGTTTTTATTTTGTATTCACTTTCGATTAAGATATGAATTGTGCATTAGGTCTAGTGTTTGATACTCCTCTTACATAACCAAATGAACGCATGGAGTATTGGGTAGGTGTCGTTACACCGTGTAGAACTGCCATGCTTAAGTAAGGTTCGGTAGAAGTCGAGTGGTGAGATGCTCCTCACAGATTCAGGAACAACAGGGGCATACGGGACTGGTTCATAAATGAATTAGCAAGTTAAAGTTGAGACCGAAAGGTTGTAGGGGCAGAAGGACATAGGGGCCTGGGTGCTGTAGACCTGTCCGTGTCGGTCAAGGACCGATCCGTATGCGGCCCTGTTGAACAAGTTTGAGTTGTGTACCAGACTCATGCGGGTATTATGGGACCCAGTAAACCGATGTACCTCGGGAAGCTGTCGTTGGGACTTTTCGGGTCGCCTCAGGCGGACGGCCGGTGTGCAGTATGTGGGGAACACTCTCATGACATCTCACGTCGGTAGGTGCACCATGAGAGTGGCTACTATATGGGGCGACTTGATCGATTCAACGGGGGTGAAACGGGAGAAAGGTTGCCGCGTATAATGTGAGTGATGGTTGCTATAGGCAACGTCGAGTATGGGCGTACGTGTCGTGTAGTCCGGGTGTTATTGATTCGAATCACCGTCACTCGCGGAATGGACCGAGCATACTTGTTCTCACAGTCGTGACGTAGTAAGAACTTTCATGAGAAAGGAACTAATCACATTGGTTTGAAATTTCATACTAGCTTGGTATTGAATCTTGATGAATAGGCTAGTGCAAACTTGATTCTTTTATGCCATGAGCATTTTACATCGGGGAAAAGCGTTTCTTGTTTGATTGTGGACTCCCGATGTGGCGTGCCCAAGGTTACTTAAAATGCTGTAATTAATACCTGAAAGTAAGGATTCACTTTTAGGCGATTTTAATTATGATTATGCCATCCTACTTTAGGTACATAACCTCACATAGAGTTTCATGTTTAGGGTGACGGTTAAGTCTTGCTGAGCGTTATGCTTACGGATGCTATCCGAGTTGTTTTGCAGGTAATTGACTTCATGCTTATGAGAAGGGATGCCGATGAGACTCGGGAACCTCCGAGTGTTTACTCAAAGAGCATCCTTGCCGTTGCAGATTGTTCTTCGTGTTGCTAGTAAGAAACGTCCGCTGGCTGGACTGTTTCTTTGTTGCTAGTTAGAAATGAATCGTGAGAGTGATAGTCTTCCGTTGTAGCTTACTTTGATATAATTATTTGAAAAATATTTTTGTATGCTTCCGCAAATTTATGTAATGTGATATGTTTCTTCGACCCATGTGCTGTTGGGTGCCGCATATCACGGAACCACCCAACGAGGTCCTGTTGTCGACGGGGCGTCGGTCCTGTCCCTCACAGCGAGGTATCAGGGATGTTTTCAGTTGGTATCAGAGCTGTGACAAGTGGTGCTAGAGCCCTGTCACAGTTGATACCAGAGCGGATGTCTCACTGAATTTGCTTCTTGAGCTCCACTAGTTCATTAGCGGGCATCCTATATGGCCTCTTTGCTATAGGTGTAGTTCTAGATACTAAATCAATAGCAAATTCAATGTCCCGGTCAAGTGGCATACCTGGAAGTTCTTCCGGGAACACATCTGAATATTCTTGAACCACCGGAATGCTTTCCAACGTCGTTTCTTCGATGTGGTTCAGCGCTGCCTTCTCGGTTGCCGGTTGGGCTGACTCGAACTCAATACGAGTATCGTGCTCATTTGTCAACTGCACGCTCCTCTCAGCACATTGAATCACTCTATTGTGCTTGCTTAACCAATCCATTCCAAGTATTATATCAATCCCTTGGGAATCCAAGACAATAAGGTTGGCAAGAAAGTCTACCCTCTTATTTTATAGCTTACTTCTGGAATAGAATTTAGAACTGAAATAAGTGATTTCCCAACTATATGCATCAAGGTGTATAAACTATGCAACTTCATTTATTAATTTTAGCCTATATGAGGATATGAACACATGCCGAAGCATCTCACATCTCTCCACTATGTGTGGATGTGGACATTCGCCGAAGCGTCCCACAACTCACATCAGCACACAAACCAAGCAATCACAAAAATTCAGCACACTACTCTTATTTGACTCACGGCGATCTAAACGTTCCTATTACAGCTTTATTCAATAGAAACCTAAACTTAATCGTGAGAACCGGTGCTGTTCTCGCCGTGTGACGGGGGTGGTCCATACATGGGCGCACGCCATGGTGAGTCGGCAGTTCATGTAGGGTTAGATGACGCTGGTGCTCCATTCGCTACCGCGTTGGCACGAGTCTCCTCTTGTTTCTCTAGCAAAGTGGAAGGAAGGAAACAATCTCTCTCTCTCTCTCTCTCAAGCGTCTTACCACGTTCTTACAAGTGTTCTTACCGATACAGCAGGTGGTAAACGATGGACGGTGAGAACCAATGAAGCGTGGAGTGATTGCAAAGGTACCTGTTCTGCTCAAGAGGAAAAGTGGAGCTTGGATGGCACAATATGGTGGCTAATAAGAAAAAATCATTAACAGCAAAAACAAAGTTTAATAAGTATTCAATGTAGGAACTGTTGCTGGTTAACAAGTGTTCTAGGCCTAGCACAACACAAGGCAGTAGAAACGCAAATAGAAAATCAGGAAGATATAACCAACAAGTACATCAAAAGTGTATAGGTAACCTATTTTCAAGTGTGTGTTGTCAATGTTTTAATATCTGTGCTCTCTTCACTATTTTTTTTCTTTTTGTAAATATTTTTTGATATTTTTTGTTAACTCGAGAGAACGAAAATAGAAAGCACACAACTTTGCATCTCAATTAGATGTAAGATGTGGCCTATAGAAATTCAGTAAGGTTATTTAAAATTCGGGCTGAAACTTCGGAGGCCGGATAGTCTACCTTCCGAGGGGAATTTGGCCAAACAAATTTTGTCGAACACGGCGAAGCAGTGGAAAATTGGTTGCCAAATTTTAAGTAGATCAATTTGAAAAAATTGCCTGATTTCGAGTTCGTATGCAAAAGTTATGGCCGTTTTAAGGTAGGCTATCCGAGTTACTGTTTTTTGATGTTGATTTGAACTCGGTTTTGAAATAGATCTCGCAATAGGATGTGAAAAACAATTGGAATTTAGCAATGACGACTGATGGGATGTTGTTTGATGAATCAAGGAGGACTGTCACAATGGTTTGTCACCTGTTCTAGGGCTGGTGATGCGGAAGTTCACGCAAGGCGGCTAGCTAGGGCAAACCGTTGATCGTGGTGGATCGGTTTGTTGTTTAGGGATTGTGGAATAGGTGAGCAGCAAGAAAAACAAGGAAGGAAAACGATAACTACGACCCAAAAACATAGATCTAAACCAGCAACAAGACTCGACCACACGAATACAAACTCAACAACGCAAACTGAAAAACGAAAATTGCAGGCACTATGGTCTAGGAATTGATAAACACGGTATTTTTTTGTGGATTTTTCTGTGGACTCTAGGTATGAAAAACAAAACTAATCTAGTGGCAAATCAAAGTACCTCACGGGCAACCTGAAATCTGATACGAATTGATGAGTGTTTTAGTCCTGATCTTCCAAAAGGTAGGTCGATTGAAGTGGAGATCTCGACGTTGATGATCCAAGACACTCGAGCAGACCCGAATTACCCCTGCAACCACTATACCTCTGCTCCGTTGGTTATCAACTGTGCTTCACACGCTTGACCTCGCCAAGAAGGCTATTCCTGCAGGTGCAACCGAGAACACAAGCAAGAACGATGAAAATGCAATCTGAAAATTGCAAAATTGGGGTCTCACAAACCGTAGAACGGCGAGATCATTTAATCTAAGCAAAACCCATGAATTTGGCTGGCAGCTACAGTATTTAAAGGCTAGGGTTCAGCCATAATACCCTTAGACGCGTCCCTAATGGACTCATATGGGATACAAGGCCCAAAAGCGCAATACGGTGGTGCAACACCGAATAGAACTCAGAATTCGACTTGTTTCGACAACTCCCAATGACTCCTGGCGAATTTTAATGTGGGACCTGAACTATTGGAAAGTTTATCTTCTCATCTTTCCATGCATATGTAGAACGTCGAAAACGGAGTCCGTATGCATCATGGGCGTCCGTTTTAAGATGGACTGCTTCTGGACTCCGAGTTGAACTCGAGTCCGAGTTGGTGACTGTTTCCATCAATTTGTGGACGTCCCATCTGGTTCTCTACATCCCCAAATCCTCCTACCTTTACTTATTGATCATGTCCATGGTTCCTAATAACAATTAAATTATTAAATAGCAATCCATTCTCAAAATCACATGGTAGGAAGTTAGGAACGAGTTCACCTGCTGATTTAGTAACTGTGCTCGTGCTCTTGTGGTTGGTCCTTGTATATCAATGTGAGTATCCACTGTTGTGATGTCCTCATCATCAGCCTTCCACTCTTTATGTACGAGACGAGGGACTTTCTTGAGGAGATACTCCGGGTATAAGCTGCAGCAATCTAGAAATTCTTTGAGCTCTCTGGATGTGTGTCCTCCTTCCGTTCCGTCAGACCGAAATTCTTGAACTGAATGGTTGGCCCATTCATCACCTTCATTATTGGTCTTAGCAATGGGTTGCTCCTCCTCGGGTTCATCTCCTCCCGTCATAGCTTCATGAGGCTCCACGGGGTGTAAGCCCGCGCGAAACTCCTCCTGAGGTGTTCTTGTGGATTATCCTCCATATCGTCTTCGAATGGTTCCACCTACTCCAGATCCTATTCCTCATGCATATAGCTATTGACTTTATCTTCATCACGAGGTTCCGTCTTCACTTCCTCCCAATATAGTCCATCGGACATCTCAATGGGGTTAAGAGCACTCCCACGTGGTGGTGGACGAGTTCTTATGCGTGTTGTGCTCCTGGTTACCGGCATCTATAAATAAGACATGAAGAACTTTAGAGAAGGAAGAAATAACTCCAAAACTTCAGAAGCTATGGAGCAAGAAAGCAAAAGTGTTGCTCCAAAAGAAGAGAAAAGAGGGGCTGAAAATAGCACTTTGCGGTGCCTGAATTGACAAGTAAAGCGCAGCAGCAAGCAATTTTCGAAAATATCAGTTTAGAAGAGTGTTCCTATGTGTTTTAGAGTGTCCATTCTACCTAGGCTTGTCCAACGGTCAACGTGGCTCTGATACCAATCTGTGACATCCGGTTCCAAAAATAGAACCAAGTGAATGCATATGAGTGCCCAGGATGTTCATCACACATACACATGTAATCCACAATCTGAATTCAAAATATAACCATGAATAAATAGAGTTTAAGTACTTTATTACAATGACTCAATGTCTCACTCATAAATCTGTACTTTATTCTTGCAGCGGAAGACTCTAAATGATAGCGGAAATAACTAAACAGCAGGCTCCAAATTCAACTCCATAGACATGTTGACGGTAGTTCGCACGCCTAATACTCCACTTGGTCCTCGAAGTACTCATCTCCTGTAGCTGATGTTTATGTCGTACTCAGCAAGTGCGGGAAAAGTATGACATGTAGCTTACAACAAAGTAGTAAATAAAAGGGCTCATTGCAGCAAGCAAATTTTATTTCATAAACATGGTAAAAATAACAACTATCTCTAGGTGAGTTTAATCCCAATATAACCAAGTAAAATAGCAACATTCTTTCATCATAATTCATAATTTATCATGCTTCAACCAGCCAATAACCTTTCTCAAGTTTATCTCATACTCATAAATATTCATAACCATCTCATTTTCATATAACCGAAGCCAAACTCATTTTCATGACTCAAAACAGTTCCAAAACCAATCCAATGGCCATACCATAACCATATTGAATATCCATCCCAAGTTTTCCCTTATAATCATGAAAGTTGGCCAGGTGATTGTGACCGGAAGCACGGCTATCATGATAGTTTTACACTCTGCAGAGGTGGCACCACTTTACCCACAAGTTTGTGGTTTCGTCACCCGTCGGCGACTGCAGAACCTCCATTATACCAGTACACAACCGTCGGTGTATGGCCAAGAGATCACAAAATAGCCTTTACAAATGGGCTACTAGATGTATGGACTCACTGAGGTTTCACCGGCAGGCTCGAATCACCATTCTCCCACCCACGGGCCCCCTCTTGTGCCATGCGGTTCCCAGGCAGTCCTCCTCGACTCCCATTCCCCTCGCCATCCACGGTCCATAACAAGCTAGCAACACACCTAATTAATCATCTAAGCCACACCCATACTTGGTCTTGTGATGGCACTGTTTTCCTGGCATATTCTCGCATGAACCGGTCCTTAGATCTACGGCAAGTACCATCATCTCATCCAGCAACATCCATGAACCAAGCTTGCCTAGATCTCCCTGATTCCATGCTCATTAACATCATCAAGTTCTCATCATCATTATTCATATGAGTGCAGTAGCTAGACATGTTTTAATTCAGCTTCCCGTATCCCGTGAATTAAGCGAAGCAAAAAGGAAAAAAACGACCATACCCGACTCATCAACTTTCCCGGTGACAAGGATGGTTAACAAAACTAGTAAACTCCTATAAAAGGGCGTCTCATCAAGTTGACTCAAGCATACGAGTTTTCGCAAACAAAACAGTTTTAAAACATGGGATCAGTATGGTCAAGGGGCACTTACCTTGCTCCCGTGACTCTTGTTGTTCAAGCGTCACGAAGTATTGGTGTTGTAGTTCATCGTATATGGCTTCTTGACCTTGTCCTTCTACTCACGACCACACACATACAAATTTTACAGCAATCAAACATCATGCACAAATTTTACTCAAGATGCAATAGGGTAGATGAATGCAAATCCTATAGTGCAGTTTTTTTAAACCAGTTTGTATGTGTTCTTGCATGTTTTAATGCGCTTTCATGGGGTTTTATGATGAACAAGGGTGTTGGGATGAAGTGTGGACGTGGTGATGATCTTCACTCAAGATCTAGATCAATTCCACCGTCAAAAACCGATCAAAACGTGATCTGTCCACACGTAAAAGTTTCTGCTCGAAGGGGACGAAGAAAACGGATGCGTAGAAACAGCGGTGACGTCGTAAGATGGGTAATGGAGACCTACCTTACTTCCTTTTGGTGGCAGGGCCTTCCTCCTAGCAATGGCGGCAGTGGGGAATTTTTCTATGGAAGATTAGGGCAGGGCAGATCGTCGGGCTTCTTCTCCGGCGATGGCGGGGCTCGACGGAGCTCGACGGCGGCCAAATTCCAGAAAGGGGGGGAAACTTGGTAACTTGGTATCAAGGAAAGGGCTTGGCAGCAGGGGAGGGACGACCAAAAGAGAGAGGGGTCGGCCAAGGGGGTGGGGGTTATATTTATAAGGGGGAAAAGGATAGTCCTACTCCAATTGGAGCTCAAATAAGAGTCCTATTTTTTTTGGATCTTAACAAACTTATCTCTTGTGGTACGGCAGCCTTGGGGATTTTATCCCCAAAATGTGGAGAAAATTCCCCTTTTGTGAAATTGGGGAATTTGGAAATTTTGGGGAAATTTGGGAATGGCTCATTTCAGCTATCTTTTTCCCATTCCTCACCATTTCTAGATCACTTGTTCCATTTCTCCATTCCCCTCTCCATTTCTATGTCCTATTTTCCATTTCTACATTCCCTCTCCATTTCTATGCCCTATTCTCCATTTCTATACTTCACTTCTCCATTTCTATGCCCATTCTCCATTTCTATATTCCCTTCTCCATTTTTGTGGTTTTTCCTCTATTTCTATGGTTCCTTCCTCCATTTCAATGGTTCTTTCTCCATTTCTATGGTTCCTTCCTCCATTTCTATTGTTCTTTCTCTATTTCTATGGTTCTTTTCTCTATTTCTATGGTTCTTTTCTCCATTTCTATGGTTCGTTCTCCCTTTCTATAGTTCTTTCTCCATTTCTATAATTTTTTCTCCATTTCTACTTCTTTTATAATGTTTCTCTACAAGAAAAATGTATTCAATGCATGGAAATGAATTTGAGGGTGTTACAGCGAGGCGGAAGTAGAAGCAGCAGCGGCTGCGGATGCGGCGCGTGCGGCTGCAGCAGAGCTTGAGGCACCGCATGGAAGTAGCGCCAAAGGATCTGCTTCTATCGACGGCGGCACCAACGAAGACCTCAAGATGACGATGGAGGTAGCACGACCACAGACGTCACACTGGTCAGCTGCGCACCCCCATGGGCGCGGCTGCTGCAGCTCAAGTTGGCGTGGACGCGCTGGTGGCGCTCCCGACGGGGGCGGCTGGGACGACGGAGATCGCGGCCTTTACAGGCAGTGTGATTCTCTCTCCTCGAACAGGTACCATGGTCACCTCGGGATCGAGGCCATTGTCAGGGACGTCAGTCCTGACGGTGGGTGGCCTACCCTCACCAAGACCAACTACATAGAGTGGGCCGCGGTGATGAGGATACGGCTCCAAGTGCGGCACATGTGGGAAGCAGTCCGGTACAACGACCGCTACTACTATGAGGATCGACGGACGCTGGATGCCCTCATTGCTGCAGTACCGCCCGAGATGCAGTTCTCGCTTTCCAAGAAGCGGACGGCCAAGGAGGCCTGGGACGCCATCGTTGTGGCATGCATCGGCAGCAACGGCGCCCGCAAGACCACACTGCAGGCACTCCGCAAAGAGTGGGAGAACCTGGCGTTCAAACCAGGTGAGGGCGTTGATGACTTTGTTCTCCGTCTCAACACACTACTGTAGAAGATGGTGCAGTTCGGCGACAACACCTACGACAAGGAGAGAGCCGTCGAGAAACTCTTTTGTTGCATCCACGAGAAGTACAAGCAGACCGCTCACTCGATCGAGTCTCTGTTGGACCACTCCACGATGTCGATCGAAGAGGTGATAGGCCACCTCAAGGTCATCGACAGTGATGAACCTCAGCCTCTCTTAGGGCCTATCACCGTCGGTGGGAAGCTACATCTCACTTGGGAGCACTGGGAGGCCTGCCAAGGTGATGGGAAGAAGGGGGAGCCCTCTTACTCGACAGGCGCCTGCAAGTGCGGCAAGCCGAGCAAGGTGCGTAGAGGTACCTAGACTGGGGTGTGGAGACGTGCCAAGGGTGGTGCCGTGGAGGCACCCAGGGCGGCGCCGTCGGCAACCGGAAGCCAGCACGAGACGACGCCTGCAAGGGAATGTTTGCTATCTTCTGGGGAGAGGCGAGGGTGACGGTGGTCTACATCCTCAACCGCTCGCCCACCAAAGCTCTCAACGGCGGGACGCCGTACGAGGATTGGCATGGGCGCAAGCCGACAATCTCTCACCTATGGATCTTCGTCTGCCTCGTGTTCACCAAGGAGCTCGGCCACATCGGCAAGCTCGACAACAGGAGCACTCTAGGAGTGTTCATCGGCTACGCGGAGGGCTAAGGCCTACCGCATTCCCGACCCAGGAACACAACGCGTGCGCACGACACGCGATGTAGTGTTCAACAAAGGGCGAGGATGGGCATGTGACCCCACGCACTCCAGCACCAACTCGTGTCGAGCACAATCCGGTGGAGTTTGCTACTTCGCTCTCCCACGACGAGGAGTGCATCGACGTGTACCACGACAGCTAGCCGTTGTGGTATCGTATGGTGGAGAACCTTCTCGGCGACCAGCCGGGGCTGAGACTGGTCCCTCGCAATCTGGAGGCGCAGTTGCATCAAGCGTGCGACAACGGCGAGCTTAGGTCTTTCGCGGTGGCTTAGAGCCACGCGACATGGCGTGTCGCGATGCAGTCGGAGATGGACGCAGTTGAGAACAACCGCACCTCGGAGCTTGCTGACCTCCCTCGTGGTCACCACATGATCACCCTTAAGTGGGTGTTCAAGCTGAAGAGGTTTGAAGTCGGCGCCATCATCAAGGACAAGGCTCGCTTGGTGGCATGCAGTTTCGTCAGTAGGAGGGGATCGGCTTCGACGATGACTTCGCACCCGTGGCACGGATGGAATCTGTGCGACTCCTCCTTGCACTTGTTGCCCAGGAAGGCTGGTGGGTTCAACACATGGACATCAAGTCGGCGTTTCTTAACGGTGATTTAAAAGAGGAGGTCTACATGCACCAATCGTCGGGATTTGTGATTCCTGGCAAGGAGGGTAAGGTGTTGCGCCTGCGCAAGGCCCTCTATGGCTTGCGGCAGGCACCAAGGGCGTGGAATGCCATGTTGGACTCCACGCTCAAAGGGGATGGGCTTCGAGCAAAGCCCGCATGAGGCAGCAATCTACCGCGGGGCAATGGAGGAAACACCCTACTTGTTGGGTGTCTACGTCGACGACTTGGTGATCACCGGCACCAAAGATGCGGAGGTGGCAGCGTTCAAGGAAGAGATGAAAGCCACCTTCCAGATGAGTGATCTGGGATCTTTCTCCTTCTACCTGGGGATTGAGGTGCACTTGGCCGACTCTAGGATCATGCTTCGATAGACTGCCTACGTCAAGTGCGTTGTTGAGCTGGCTGGGCTCACAGACTGCAACCCAGCTCTCACTCCTATAAAGGAGAGACTAAAGCTAAGCCGCAACAACACGACGGAGTAGGTGGACGCTACGCAGTATCGGCGTCTTGTGGGGATCATTCGCTACCTCGCCCACACAAGGTCGGACTTGGCATTCTCTGTCGGCTACGTCAGTCGGTTCATGCAGCAACCGAAAACGGAGCACCGGGAGGCTATGAAGAGGATCATCCGCTACATTGTGGGGACTCTCGACCATGGCCTCTACTATTCGAGGTGTCATGGGGAGGCACACCTTGTCGGGTACAGTGACCACGCTAGTGACATTGACACTAGCAAGAGAACGAGCGGGATTCTCTTCTTCCTCGTCAACTGCCTTGTTAGCTGGCAGTTGGTCAGATGGTGGCCCTGTCCAGCTGCGAGGGTGAGTGCATAGTGGCCTCTACCGCTTCGACTCAGGCGCTCTGGCTTGTTCGACTGTTTGGTGATCTCGTCGGCAAAGACACTGGAGCGGTGGAACTCAGGGTGGACAACAAGTCCGCTCTGGCTCTAGCAAAGAACTCGGTCTCTCATGAACGGAGCAAGCACATCCGGGTGAGGTACCACTTTCTCCGAGGCTGCTTGGAGGAAGGGAGCATCAAGGCGTGCTACATTAACACCAAGGACCAGCTTGCGGACCTGCTCACCAAGCCCTTTGGGAGGATCAAGTTCCTTGAGATTTGCTCTAGGATCGGGTTGGTCCAACTTTCCCACAAGACGACGCACAAGATTTAGGCGGAAATGATGGAATAAGTCTTGTACTTTTGGTCTTTGTGGCCCCCTAGTTAGGACAACATCTTAGTCCTTGTTAGGACAACATCTTAGACCAAGAGGATAATATCTTAGTCTTTTTTAGTATAACATATTAGTCCTTTGTTAGGACACCATATTAGTCTTTTGTTAGGACAACATCTTGTCATCTTAGACTATCATCTTGGTATATGCTTGGCCGCCTTAGATATAAATATATAACCTCCACCTCTAGCTTGGGCATGGCATTGTGTGAGAAATAAACAAAAAAAATTTCTTCAACTCCTAGTGTTGTCCTCTCCATGAGAGTAAGACTTCAGATACTAACAACTAATATACATGTTATAAGAGGATGGATAATAATATTCGTTTTTTGTTGGAAGATAACTAAGTTACTACTATTGTCCAATGCATATGCATTCGGAACTAGATGGAGCATGAACTTAAAAGTTACGGTCGGCACTGGCACAATTTTTGTTGCGACCTTTTCATTGACGGTTTCTTTTAATGAAACTTGTTATTATTGCAAATGAGAATAACTATGCATCATATAAAACAATTTTCATGGTGAATGAAGTAGCATGAATCTTTGCATAGATCTACTTGACTTTGTGATTACAAAAATGGCCAGGATTTAGCCGGCCTACATACAAGAACATTAAATAAAAAGTTATGTTTCAGTATTCCTAGATTACTGTCTTCTGGAGGTAGAACTGTAGAAGCAGTGGTGTTATCATGATTACCATTTCTTATGCCGACCGTTAGTGTTAGTGCTTACAGAATTCCAATAGAACGCTCCATCGTTGGAACCCTTTTTTTTTTACTTCAGAAACGATAACGAGTCTGGTACAGTGGCAGATTGATGAGTCATGGACTCATGGTTGCATTTTGGGATACCCGGATCGTTGAAGATGTTCTTGCAAATAGTTAAACAAATCTGGCAGGCTGTCGATTCAGCATTTAGCACTGCTTTTCTATTGAATATTTTACATTGCTAAATACATATGGAAGGAACAAAAGTTACAAATTAAAGCATAATATAAATTGAAGCAAAGAAAACAAAAGGAAAGGAAAAAAACTATGCCCCATGTTCCTCTGTCGGGTCCTACCTAGCTGGTGCTGACCGTTCCTCCGCAGCCCTCCGGGATCCGGATCGCCAGACGACAGCGCCCAAGAATCAGCAGCACCCGCCAACATCTCTGCACGGCGCCGCGCGGAACCGGGTCACGTTGTCCACGGCAGCCGCGGCGTCGCGATCAGCAGGAGCGCCAGAGAGCGAGGGCACAGCCGTAGAGCGCAGCGAAGAGGCAAGGCGACGCGGGACGAGAGCGCGTCCAAAGCCGCGAACGCACGACCGACCCTGCCACTGTTCTTGGCGATCTGGGGCGGCTCCTATCATAAGGACAGGTGCGCGCGCAATAAGCTGAGGAGCAAATCACCCCCGGCGACATCTGATCCGCCACATGGCCGCGCCGGCGCCGCCGCAGCTGGGGTCGCTGTGGTCGGCGCTGGAGGACCAACGCGTGCCGTCGCGGGAGACGGTCCCGCTGCTGGCGTCCGCGTGGGGCCTGCCGACCGGAGAGGACGCCGAGAGGCTGCACAAGGAGGGGCTGCGCCAGCGCGCGGCGCGGTTGTGGAGGGAGGCGTGCGCTGGGGCGGCGGACATGTGGGCGTTCGCGCGGGCCGACTGGCGGAAGCCCGTGTTCGCGGCCAAAGTCGCGCTGGCCCTGGCGCTCATCTCGCTGCTCGTCTTCCTCCGGGAGCCCCGTGACATTGTCAGCCACTCCGTCTGGGCCATCCTCACCGTCGTCGTCGTCTTCGAGTTCAGCATCGGTGCGCGCCCAGCTTCTTCTCTTCCCCTCCCCGTATTTTGATCTCAGGGGAGTAAAGGTGTCAGCTTTTACTATGATTCATCTGCCGTGCCGTTCTTGATTCGAGAACCAGGATCGAGTATTTCAATTTCTCCAATTTCTTACGTTCCTTGATTTATAAAGCGTGGAGAAACCTTTCCGTTGCAATTTTCATCCGATCTGCAAATCAGCAGCCTTTGCAGCGAAAATCACGCGAATGTGGAATCCTTTAGTGTTACATTATGAAAGCTGTCTTTTAGGCAATGATGCTAGGAATGTTAGTATGTTTGTCCTCTCAACTGTGTGCCAGGCCTTCTTCTGGATGAAAGAACGTAATTGGTTGTTCCGTGCAGAGTGAAAGCATTTAGATAGTACACTTACGACGGGGAAAGGGATGGCTTGTCCTCCATTTGATTCATATGTTGACCTACCGTTTTTATTGCACAGAGAACGTGCCCTGCAGCTACAGACATCGGAGGAGACCAGGAATTGATAGATTAACAAATTGATGCTTGCATAATTTATGTGGTTGGCTCACAGATTGTAATCTGTGCACACGGGGATGTGCAACTTTAGATACATATTTAAAATGGTTATGGACCACTGCATCTTAAAATTCAAAATTAGTTGCTTTTTGAGACTTATCGATCTATCATGACTTAAAATTTAAGGCAGTACCTTTTTGAAATTGTCATCAGTATCTCCAATTGCTTTAAAGTTCTCACTTAACTTAATCAGAACATCTTTTGTCAAGGTCCAAATATTGGAACTCATAATAGCGAGGCTACTCACATTGGCTAAAGAAGTGAAGTTTATTTGGATGAAAAAGTAGCACTGATCCCCCTAAAAAATGTGGCACTGACTGTAATCAGTAACTGGGTCACGCTAGTTTCTCGGATGCAGAAAGTATAAAACATAAATAAGTACTACATCCTGTACATGGGATTCACATAAGAATTGCATCTGATTAAGTATAAATGATTTTTTTATTATTTTCCACTAAGGAACCTGTACATTTGGTTTTATTCGCTAAACATTCACATATTTATTTTTTCCTCATTTTTGTCACTGGTCCAATAGGTGATTTTCATCCTGTTTTGTCGGTTTTTTCTTTTCCTTTTTTTTCATTTCTTGTGAACACTATGATTGTATAGACCTCCAGTTTATTGGTTCATATTCTGATATTGATTTAGGATCAGTGTTAGTGCAGGTGCAACTTTAAGCAAAGGATTTAATCGGGCATTGGGGACATTAACTGCAGGAGCTTTAGCTCTAGCATTTGCAGAATTGTCCGGACACCTGGGAAACTTGGAAGAAGTGATTCTTGTAATGAGCATCTTTATTGTTGGTGAGCACTGACTTCTGAGAGCAATTATTGTTTTTGTAACGAGATCTGTAACTATATCTAACATGCGTTTTGCTTTGATTTTTGTTCTGGGAGCCTTTTTTGCAACCTTGACAAAGCAGCATCCCAAGATGAAACCGTATGAGTATGGATTCCGTATATTTCTGTTAACATTCTGTATGGTTATGGTCTCGGGGTACAACAATGGGAAATTCATTGATACAGCTTTAAGTAGATTTATATTAATTGCCGTCGGTGCTGCTGTCAGTCTTGGAATCAATATAGGCATTTACCCAATCTGGGCAGGAGAGGATTTGCACAATTTGGTAGCAAAGAATTTTGCTGGTGTTGCAAAATCCTTGGAAGGTATGACCTTGCACCCCTCAAAATCTATTATATGTGGCATCCTGCCGTTTTAAACTTAAATGCATTACTAGTAAAGTTAAAATACTATTTTTAGTATCATTGAAATGTTCAGACGGCTGTAGCTGCACCTGATTTTCCATTTCATGCCAAATTAGTTATACCAAGTCCTTCTATGCTTGATATCCCCTTTTTGGTTGTTCATGCTAGGTTGTGTCGATGGATATCTGAATTGCATGGAATATGAAAGGATTCCTTCAAAAATACTTGTGTACCAAGCAGCTGATGATCCTCTATATAGTGGGTACAGGGCAGCTGTTGAGGCATCAACACAGGAGGAAACCCTGGTTTGTGCTTGCTCCTAACAGTTCTACCAATAATTTTTTGGTGAATTTTGATCAGGTTCTTTTGATGAATTCACAGCTAGGTTTTGCTATATGGGAACCACCCCATGGCCCTTATAAAATGATGAGCTATCCTTGGAAAAATTTTACTAAAGTTGGTGGAGCATTGAGGTACTGTTCATTTGCAGTCATGGCATTGCATGGTTGCATTCTTTCAGAAATACAGGTTTGTCATCTATATCTACAGCAAACTGTTGTGATCCTGCAGCTATTTCTTAAACAAGTTTATTGTTTATTTTAGGCACCACCGGAAATCAGAAGGCTTTTTGCTTCAGAGATTAATAAAGTGGGACAAGAAGGTGCTAAAGTGTTGCGTGAGCTTGGAAGCAAAGTTAAGGCAATGACCAAGTTGTGTTCTTCAGATATTCTATTAGAGGTCCATTTGGCAGCTGAAGAGTTGCAAAAAAAGATTGATGAGAAATCTTATCTCCTGGTGAACATTGAAAGATGGGGTGGTAACAAGCGAGTTCAAGGAATTAAAGAGAATGGAACCGTTGCTGTGGAAAAAGAAAGCAGGAATGAAGCTGAACCTCCCATAGTTGATCAAACTTTATTGCATCAATCAAGGAGCTTTCTTGCTAATTCATTTATGAGCAGATTTGATTCCGCGTCAACAATAGATGGTTTTAAGCCACTGGTTTGGCCTGCTCGAAAATCATTCTATCCAAACCTACCCCTTGAAGATGAGGAGTCCAAAACATATGAAAGTGCAAGTGCTTTGTCCTTGGCCACATTCGCGTCGCTTCTGATTGAATCTGTTGCCCGGCTACAGAATGTAGTTAACGCATTTGATGAACTTAGTGATAAGGCTAACTTCAAGGAGCCTGTGGAGGAGCCAACTCAGGTTAGCACAAATGTTGGTGGCTTTTTCGATAAACTTTGGAAATTGGTAGGATTCAATAGATGACATTAAGTTCCTCCATCTGAGGCCCTGCATTCTTTTTTGGCATCCAATTTGGTTTAAGAATTACGGACTACAATATGTGTATAATTCCAAAGCTGTGAAGATGCAATAAGATGATCTCGAGCTGTATTGCTGATGGACTTCAGTTTACAGCCACAGAGGTGATCCGCTGGTAAAATTTTGATCCACGGATCCCTGTATTGTATTTTCAGCACTGTAAATAATTTATTGGAACTGGCTATTTCCTGTATGCGTATTTTATGTGGAGGGGTTGTATGAAGTGTATATTTGTGGGCGGCACTTTTTATTGGCATGCTTTGATGAAAATCAAACAGTGTTGTAGAACTTTGATCAGAAGCTGTGATCATACTTATTCTGCTCCACGTCATGATCATGCTTTCAGTGAATAGCTATTCTTTATTCTATTTTGCTCAAAGTTGCATCTAGCTTTCAATGCAAGTCGTACAATGAATTAAGATTCCTTTTGTTAGAGTTAATTTTTGATTTTAGATGCGAGTAGGATTGGGGCTGGGGGTGCAGCTGAGCAGTCCTCACCATACTGGGTTAGGTATCTAGTTTATGAAAAAATAAAGAGTACTAAGGATAGAAATAGGTGTTGTAGTTTTGAAATAGGTTTAAAGAGTCCTAGGCAAGAAGGAATAAACTGTGGGTCAAGTTTTAGTAGCGCTATAAATGTAACCCTATATAAGAAAAAGAATAGAGGGACTACTGGACAACAAGAAACAGTGCTGGATTTCCAACACTTTTTACAGGAGTTGGAAAGCAAATCTGAATTTCGATTTTCATTGATATGATCACCACTTTAGTCTTACAAAGTGAGAGATATGTACTCTACAACTTATTATACAGAATTCTGCCTTTTGATTATATACAACGCTAGCTATGCTTATCTATCTTCTTTTTTCTCTTCTTTTTTTTGTATCTATCAACTACATTCATTCATACAATTATGGCTTATGTTGTCTCAATGGTAGCTTCGGACGCAGAATTGTACGCCCGTGAGACAACAGTGATCATGTGGCCTCATGGCAATATCTGTGTGAAATTCACAGAAGCAGGTTGGGCAATGCTCTTCGGAGAAAGAACGGGATTATGCTTTGTTTGTGTGGCTCCTTGCAGCCTGAAGGAGACCATCCTATTTGATTCTCACCATTGTCATATGCAATTAACTTCCCGCGGAGAGAAACATCTAAAAAAAGGGAGGGGAGACAATCTCAGCGAATGAGGTGAAAAATGTGCAATGAGACACCACTGCATACCTCCTAGTACTATTGCTGAACCATAACCGTTCTCCGTTCCATCGAGCACTCCTAGGCAGACATTGCCCTTATCCTGAAAATGAGTCCCATGTTGATTAACTTCAATAGAGAAAATCAGGGTTTAGATGTTAACCAGATAGCTGGCAGAGCCGCATTTGAGGCTTAGGCTTACACTGATCAAGTAGTCCTCAGGATGAATGGTGAAGGTCCTGGAGAAGATGAACAATCTATGCTTGAACTGAAGACTCAAGGGCTTGAATAAATGTTTCACATCATCCACAGATCTGAAAATGCACAGGTCCAAGAAGAAGAACAAAGGTTTATTTATTTTGATTGGTACATGTCATTCTTGTATTTTAGCTGATAATTTGGCAATCAAACGATACTACTTTCACCATATTACCTCACTGGAAAATTAGCTTTCATGCAGAAAGGTAGAGTTTTATCTGAGTCATCTTGAACGAATCTCGGGGAGGCGTCTTTCAGCTGTTAAGTTACATAAAACATAAATGACACTGAATTGAAACTGGCTTCGTAATTAATCTTCAGAAGAACTAGTACTTACTGCAGCAACCAGATCTATGTATGCGTCCTGTGGGAAATACGTATGTGTGCTCCCACTGTCAAAGATCACTACAGTCGACTTCCGTGCGCGCCCTCGGGCACCGAGCTGCTGATCTCCGTAGATTAATTGCTGGACTTCGGCGCTGTATGCATTACTGACAGTCACAAAAGGGGTAAAATTTCAGTCATATATCCACCTGACTTTCATGATTGACACTGACCCAAAGGTGTATACAGGTGCAATTCTGATTCATGCTAAATGAAAATGTCTTCACAGGACAGAGCTACTCATGTTGTGTAGGTAGTCACGCTAGTTCGTGCATTGCCACTTCCACACCTGTATTTCCTACAACTAAATATCCTCTGATCTGTGCAATTCTGATTCATGCTAAAGGTCAGTTTCATGGCATCTCCAGAAGCATGATGGCAGTGTTTAGACTAGTGTACAAAATATGCTTAATTTGTAGCGATACCATAATAGAATGGAAAAAGGCTGGGGAACGATTTCCCTTTGCCTTTTGGGTCTTGAGAGTGAAAAGAATTGGCAAGATATTCGATGATACGTTGCAGACAGAGCACATGCACTGACTAAAAAAACAGTGCATGACATCCAAGGCAAGATGACAGCCACGCATGGACTTGAGCTTCCATAAAACAGAGGGAGCTTACCCTGGACCATCTCGGATAGGAACCCATGTCATTCCCCATTTAGGAACGTAACCATCGCCGAGAAACAAATAGCCACCAGCACTGGGATCCGCCGCGACACAATGACCGAAAGTGTTTGAAATAATCCCTTGGCTGGCTAACTGTGTAGGGAGGCTTATTGACGCGCCGCTAAGGCCTAGGACTCCGTCAGTATTTTCCAGTGAGGCCAGAAGATCTCCTTGTTGATCATACGAACACCTGTACATGAATGGATTAGCTAGTCACTGTGCTAACAGACACAGTAGTAAGCATGTCATAACATTAGTTACCGAGGAGTTGGATTGTACCCAAATACGACGTCTAAGTCTTCCCTTTCACCATCTCCAGTGATGAGTTGCATATTATCCCTTGCAAGGACGCCCAGGGAGGAGCTTCCATCGGCGTATATGATGTCGTAATCGCACTGCTTGGAAGTGTCACTGGGGTTGCCTCGAACTTCTTGACAAGATGAATCACTGCGAGAAATTATATTCCCTTGTGCAGGCTTATACAAAGGATGGGGTCCCTGTAACAAAGTTTAATGTTTATTACAACTATGAAAAAAATGAACTTATTACCGAGTCTGGAATCCGTCTCATTCACCATTATGCTACATGGATGTCCCTAAATTAGGTTCACCATGAAACAGTTGAAACAACGCCAACGGCCTTGTAGTAACGAAGCTTGGGATGTCCAAGTGAACCTGCAAGCAGCTTGTGTCTGAAAACGGTGCATACCTTTGTGCAGTTTGAACACGGCGCATCACACTGGATCCATGTCAAGTCGCTCCCAGTATCAACATCAAGGAAATAAGGTTTTGGAGGATTGCCAATCGATATCGTTGTGTAGTATTGCCTGCAGAGCAAGGGCACAACATTTTAACAACGTTGTGTTGGCAAAAACAGTAAACAGGGTGTATCCCGACAACATACATACACCACAAACAGAAAAGGTAAATTATAACATTAAGTAGTCATATTCTACTGTTAGCAAAAGTGCTTATCACAAATCCAGCATAGCAGGAGTACACCTTTATTATTAAATTGTTAAGCCAAAAAATTAAACAGAACTGTACATCTAAATATATAGTCTACTTGGAGAGACTAGACCTTGTAATTCAAATGATTGAAGTGCTTACACATCGGTCAAACTCCCAGTTTTGTCAGACACGACTAAACTTCAATTTTGCAAATAATACTCTTTTTCGAAAGAATCCAAAACCATCTACTCCCCGGATATAGACAGCAGAGCCTACTGCTGATCTAATAATTCCCTTTCTTGACATTTACTATAATTGATATTGCTTTGTAAATCATGCATCAGAAACTGAAAAGGAAGATGAACACAAACTTAAAACCACGAGAAATTGAACAGACACGACGGGCGAATACGAGCTAACAAACCCCAAGAACCATTGCAGACAGCAAAAATGCCAAATTGGATCGTCAAAAAAAAACACGCATTTGTCCCCAAAACCAACAAAAGGAACATTTTTTTTGTTTTTCAAGAACTCCAAGACGCCACCTCGTACCAGCAGCCTCCAGAGCAAACCGCTACTGTACAACAGGATTACAGGATCGATTTCTTGCATCGGCCGCACGAACCTGTCGTGGAACGCATTGCCCCTGGCCGGAAGCCCGGCAGCCGTCGAATTCAGCGCCTTCGTGTACAGGGGCAGCAAGAACGACGACGCGCCTTGGTCGTGCGCCTCCGGCGCCACCAAGAACCGCCAGGCGTCCGCGCCCGCGTAGAGGCAGAAGTACCCGGCCACGGCGAGCGTGGCGAGCGTCAGCACCGCCGCCGCGGCCGCGCGCTGGAGTGAGGAGTGCTCCTCCTCTCTCCAATCCGCGTCGCCATCGCCCGTCCCCAAGAACGCCTCCTCGCCAACGAACGAGGAGGGGAAGGAGGATGGCCCCTCGTGGCCGCCGTTTGGGAGCACGATCACGACGACGCCGTGCGTCTTCCCCTGCTCCGGCGAGGAGGCCATTCCGGTACGTGCCCCTACGGCCAGACCCAAGTAGCAGGAGGAGGAGGAGGAGGAGGAGGAGCTATCTGACGCGCGAGCGAGCTGGTCGTCGTGAAGGAAAACGCAACGCAACGCGGGCTATGCCTGCGGCGCTAGGGGATGATGGCTCAATGGCTGTTAGCTTGTTTCTTGGTGCGGGTTTGGTATATGAACTGCGCTCCGGCCCCCCGGTGTCCCGACGCCGGCAAGCGCGGCGGGTTTCGGGTCGCGTCCTCTCGCGGGCGGCGGCGCGCGCACCCGGTTTGACCTGCGAGGTGGAGTGGAGGGCAGGAGGCCAGGGCTTCGTCGTGGCCGCCTGTAAGTCGAAGGACGCCTCCGATCGTGGCGGCTTGACTCGCTGCGTCGATCGTTGGTGGCAACCAAGTGGCGGGTACATGGTTTCCATCCTTGGTGTCACGTTGCCGCTCCACGCTGCACCGTGACTTACTTCTGGGTTGTCGCGATGACGAACCCCCCCGGTTGACGATTTGTCATGGAGAAACTACGGAGAACTTTCTGCCAACCAAAACGAAAAAAATGTGTTCCTCTACATCGCTCGAAAAAATAAAGGCGGGATATAAGGTTCATCGATTCATGGTTGGGATATTTATCATCCATTCATGATTCAATTAAGAACTTACAAATTAAACAAATTCTTTTCCCATCGAGAAAAACTAACAAGTTGACTTTTTTCTGTATAAATAGTCAGGTGTTTTGTAGGAAAAGGTCTCTCTCCCTTTCTCTCTCTCTCGAATTATGAGAGGTATCTAAGAGTTGTTAGCTTTTTGGTAGGTTGTTCGTATAATCGTTCTTCTCTAGTCCCTGTCACTGTCGTGTCAGCTTAGGCTGCTCGCAGCGGCAGCGCTGCCCGCCACTTCAAATATCCAGCCGGTGCCTATACCTGCTGTCTGCAACGGTCTCTCTGAACCGGTCTAGAAGATGCTGGCGGTAACAATGTTTCGGTAAATACGAAGTGTTACTGTGGTGCCTATATAAAGAGAAAAGTGTTACTGTGCGAGCTGCCTTACCCCTTGGCTCGTGGCGTGTATTAGTTGGTGGCAGAGCTCTGATTATAGTGCTTCCTCTGTTTAATTAACCACGCATCAAGTTTATTACACCAACGCGATCAAATGTTCCTATTCTTCCTCCGATTTTATATGATTAGCATGTGGTTTCTAAGCATGCAGAGCGCAGCTCGAGTTGCACTGCATGCATGACTGTCAGAATCCTCTTTTATTTTTGGGGGCAATTGTGTTTTAGCCATAATTTTAGAATCCAATTGTGATTTAGACTCTGTTTTTAGCCACAAGTTTTCTCAGCTGAAGCACAACATTACCACAAGTCCGTTAAGTGCTACTAACGGTGTTAACTTTGGGTTGGATGGACAAATATACCCTTTGTGATTTTACCACTGTTTTTATATCGATATTGTATTTGTACCATAATTTTGTCTTAAAAGATTAAAAATTTCAGCAACAACACAATATAAACGAATTCATTTATTTTTTGTCAAATTTGAATTTTTGGAAATGATTTAAAAAATAAAAAGTAACATAATTTTGACAACAATTCAATAGAATTTTCCATATATCTCTCACATAAATTGACACATAACCATATGTAATATAATGAATTTCACAATTCATATCCAAATAAAAGCATATAGTATCATTTGTTCCAATAAAAGCATCAATACATGATCCAATGAAAGCACCAATACATGGTCTAACAAATAAGCAACATACGATCCAATAAAAGCACCAATACATGTGCATTTAACTATCAATTCCAAGCAAATGAGCAAGTATTCCTTGTCCTCTTCCCCTTCCTCTTTCTTATCATCCATCTCTTCCATGTCCTCTTCCTCTTCCTTGTCTGCTTCCTCTTCCAATTGGCGGTATTCCTCCTCCCATGTCAATATCTTCCACACCAACACTTACATTTGCACTTGTGCTTGAAAGAGGAAAATTAGGTTAATGCATGATAATATGTAAATAAATTTAACAAAAATAACAATGACTTACTTTGTGGTGTGTACTCCACTTGATCCTCCTCCGTCTGTTGAAAGTCTTCTTTTTTTGACTAGCTGTGAGACCACCTTGACAATACTTGGTTGTATGACCACTTCATAATTTAGAACATTTCATTCTCTTCTTCCTAGTGCTGCCCTCATTAAATGGTCTCATTGTAGCTACTCTTGCTCTCCTAGGTTTTCTTCTCAATTTTGGTTTGTGGATTCTATAGCCTAAGGTGACACGTTCCTATTGATGCTTCTAAGTCATTGGTTTGAAAATACCCGCATAAGCTTTTCTAAACCTCTCAATAGAGTAGTATCATAGAAAAACTCCTCCATATTTCCCTCTCTAGTAAGTGTGGCAATAAAAGCTAAAGCATGGTTGCAAGGCTTTACAGCACTTGCCAAGCCCTGCAACTACATGGTTCTTCCTCCAAATTGACTCCATATCTCACCAAAGACACGGTTGGTGGTCTATTTATGTTGGTGGCCTATTTCTCACCGAAGGGTGGAATCTACGTTTTGTGGGTGAAAATTGCAATGGACCATCGAAATCATTTATTTGAGCATTGATGCATAGCACACTCTTGTCTATATTAAGCTGCAACCACTCTCTTAATTGATCATCAGACTTTATCTTAATGCAACTATCATCATCACGCCACAAACTTAAGTTTGCTTAGAACCCCACATATAGAAATCGGCTACAAAATCAACTAGTTCTACCAGCTCATAGTTCATGTCAACAAAATTTGGTGGCAATTTTCTGTCCTACAAATATTTCTTTGAACCCAACAAACTCCAATATGAACAAACCCTAACAACGAGTTTCACTTCTCTGTTAATTAACCTACAAAGGTAAGACATTTCAAATCAGCTAGATGGTCCTATGTACTCAACCAATTTTGTCCTCTAAATTGAATCGATCATATATGCATGAGTTGAACCAAAAATTATGTGTCAAATGTATAACTAATTTCATGTGAACCTTCTGTTGGCTCTGCATCCAAAACAACCATTACTCCATCCATTTTGAAAGTTATTTACACAATTTGAAAACTTGGCCAAATGAATCTCTCTGTTTGTGTTAAGTGTGTGGGGGTGGGGAGTGTTCTTAAATGCGCCGCCTGCCGCAGCCCTGCCGCGCCGGCCCGCCTGCTAGCCGCCTGTCTGGGTGCTCGGCGCTCACCCGCCAGCCGCAGCCACCCGCAGCGTCGCTCGGCGCTCGCCCGCCAGCCGCAGCCCGCGACCTCGCTCGCCAGCCGCCGCTGACCAGCCGCAGCCCGCAGCCGCCTGCCAGCCATGCTCGCTAGCCGCTGCCGCCGTGCTCGCCAGCCGCCTGCCGCCGTGCTCGCCTGCTGCCGCCGCCGCCTGGGCGTTCGCTAAGTTAGGGAATGCAGCGGCTGCCGGGTAGAATGGATCGGGTGGGGAAAAACTGAAGTGAGGGCATTTCGGTCCTTTTGCAGTTTCTAAATATTTGTTTCTTTTTCTTTACTCAGTTTATTCCGAGTTACATAAAGGTGTTAAGAAATCGAGGTAGATGGCAGTTTTAACTAAAAAAACTTGTGGCTAAAACACAAAATCTGAAAAACGGGGTCTAGATCACAATTAGCTTCTAAAATTATAGCTAAAACACAATTGTCTCTTTATTTATTACCAAAACTCGATGTGACGTCTAAATCTTACAGATATGAGCTTTCTAAGAAATAAATCTCACAAACGTCTCATGGATATTGGCACCAACAAAACAAGGCAATGCACATACCGTGCCGCAAAAAAACCCGCTTTTTTCTGGAAGGCGCTTTGCCTAATCGCTGAAGTCACCTCGAGGTTTGCATCTGAAGCAAAGATTAATAAACCACCAATCTTCTTTTGGCGCGAGCAGCTACCTTTTGTTTGGAGGCTTTGTTGCTAGCTTGACGACGGTGCCTCCCAACCACTGCAGCACAACGACAACTTCTTCGATGTCCCTTATATATAAATAATATAAGGCCTTAAAGATTTTGAGTTTCTAGTAACTTCCACTTACCCTGTTTTTGTCATCACGAACATCGTCTACTTTTGTCTGCTCTGTCTGATATGTGAACGATCTTTCAGGCGCCTATCAGTTTAGTTTCTCTGAACTTCGTCCTGAACGAATACAGCGTTAGTCGGAGACGAGTTTGCAATTCTAGCAGTACAATGGTAATGGATTGCAAGCACCATGTATGGGAAGGAAGATACGATGAACTACGAGGTCGGCGTTCCGATGGTGAATGGCAAATTGGTTAGAGGAGCTAGCTGTTCATTATGGGGTCCCGTGTGTAAGTAAACACGGCGGCTGGACGGTCAGTTTCAGCGTCGTCGTTGCCGCCGGCCTTTGAGTGCCGCGGAAGGAATCAACCGCGACCCTCGTACCAGCTGACCAGCCGCATGGTTCCAAGATCGCACTACGAAATCCAGGAGCAGCACAAAGTGCACAGCGCGAGCCGTCGACGTCGGCAGCCCGTGCGATCCTCTCGACTTGATCCGGTTTCGAGCGGTGCGGGGTGGGGGGGGTGGTGGGGGTCGTGATGGTTTCATGGGTTTGGGTGTGTGGCAACGAACGGTATAGGTAGCTACCTGCCTGCTGGTGATGTGATGCTAGCTTGGATTTTTCGATGTGCAGTCAGCTTCAGCTCCAGAGTCTCGTGCTTTCTCCTAGTGGTGCGTGGTCACGGTGTGTGTGGTTTATGAACTGTCGGTGTTAAGGGTAGATATGTGGGAAAGTATGGTCTGATTGTAAGCTAGCTGATGTCTGCTGACGCTACAGTACTGCTAGAACCGGGTCAGTTCCCAGTCTGTTAGAACGGTGTGGATTTTAGAAGACTGGTTGGTCTACAATGAGGAGCTTGTCTAGGATACTTCCTCTTACTTTCCTACATATTTTATATCCAGATACCTTTATGTGCTGCTGATAAATTATTCTTATGTGCTATCTATGATCAATATTAATTATAACCGTTCTAAGTCTGCTCACACTGGTGGGCGCTAAACCGGCCTGGCCAACATATTTGCAGGCCACAGTGGTTCCTGTAAACGACCCAGCATTTCAAAGGTTGCTACAGTCCACCTACAGGTGTACCGGCCCAGCTGTAAAGCGAAATAGAGAAACAAAAAAGAAGACAGAGAAAGGAAATAAGGGACGAGAAAAAGGGAAAGAAAAGAAAAATAATAAAAGAGAAGGAAACAAAAAGAGAAAAAAGAAAATAAAAATTAAGTTTGATAATTTTTCGTAAGTTGTAAATATAGTTTTATTGAAATATAAGCAGTTATATGATATAAAATAAAATATATGATAGTTGTATGATGTAATATAAAATATGTGAAAGTTTATATATATAGAGGTTCGATCTAATGATAAACGAGTGACGAGAAATAAACTGAGAATCTTTTAAAGTTAAGTGTAAAATGTTAGGAAATATTCTTTTAGAGGTCAGCTACAAATGTAGGACTAGGATCAGTAATATCTTATGTACTATTGCCAACGTGATTCCAGCGTGTTCCTGTGCTGCCAGCATGTTTTTGGCACCGTGGGATCTCTTCAGCAGTCCAGGCTTCGTGACCTTTATGGACCCTATAGTGGGTCTTCTTCTTAAGATAGTGATGCCTTGAAGAGGTATTACCCACATGGGTCCAGTTTTTATTTAAACCAACGTTCCTGGTGAGAAGAAACATATGGAGGGAGTATAACCAATGATAGAAAAGATATTGCATCAACAGAATCACAAAACTGGCACTTGTTGGATTATCGTCTGATTGTTTTGAGCTAAACAGTTGTAGGCCATCTACAGGCCGGGACATAATTTTTGGAGCAGGAACCGAGGTAGTAACAGAAGAGAATCTACGACATGCAGACGTTCCGTGGCATGCTACTGTTAGAACAGATACCGTTTTGTTCCAACTTCCATCACGTCTCCAGATCAGGCAGGTCCAGATACAACTGCAGGTTGGTCAGTAACCTCTAACTGCCAGAAGGTATAGCCACTAATTGATAAGTACAAGCCATCACAATTCTAATGACCAACGGCGTATGTTCAGTCAATGTATTGATTTCTTAATGCGAATTCTAGAAAGACTTAACTAGATTCTACCTTAATTAAATGCATTGGGTGTTAGTTATGTGCCAAAAGACAATACGGATTGGATTCATATTTGGTCATATAGATATTGAAGTTGCTTTTCTTATACATATATCAGAGTCTTGCACAAAAAATTAACATAAATTTTAGTGCCAGATTGAAATTAACCTAATTATCATAAATTTCATTTAGTCGTGCACTAATTTACGTTAACTAAGTATATAGCAGCAACAAAACGATCGTTTGCTCAGGGAACAACGAAAAAAGAGCAGGATGAAAGCAACAGAGGACCGTTCGCCAAAAAAGAGAAAGTTAGGGAAAAAACTGGATACTATTAGAGATTTGTTATGCTGTCAATTTCGGTTTTGGTGACTGCCCTTCTTTTTGAGTGCCAAAGCATGTGTGACAGATTGTGCATGAAGTTTGCATTGTTCAATTTGAGGATCCGTAAAATAGTAGTCCATTTTCTGTATTATTTGATGTTGGGGGAACTAAAATTAGTTCTCACAACGTAAATTAGTTCTCACAACGTAAATTAGAATATTTTAGTTCTCCCAACGTCAAATAAAACAGAACAGAGGGAGTAGTAAGATTTATGCTATGATGACGGAGTAATTTTCATAGAACTACACACGTACATGCAAAACCATATACAGTTCGAGAATAATACTAGTTTCATTTGCATATAATCTAGATAACATTTTCTAAAAAAACAAATTTTGGACCAACAGGATGTATAGTTCGACTTGGATACAAAATCAGAGATTCAGGGATAATGATTTTGACCAGGCGTGAATAGATTGTCATGTTTCATTCAGACGGGGGTTGTTCCTGTCTTCCCTGTACATGCTTCTCTGACCAGTCAGCACTCACCACAGACGTACACATATTGCACGAACTGAGATTACAGTATAGAATCTATATGGAGACAGTCTGTAGGACGATACAGTTACCAGAATAGCAGTCAGAAAACAAGTGCATGTTGTTTGGCTAGTGCCACCTGCATTACAGACAAACCGCATGAAGGCTGCAACATGCAAGTGGCCAAGCTGCAAGGACTTTAGCTCAAATCCTCTGCAGTACTGCACATGCAGTAGCAGTCACTGACATATGGACCCGCACAGCCCACGAGTTCACATGTCAGCGACTGTTACTGCATATGCAGTACTACAGAGGATACGCATCCCAGCATTTGATACGCACCCAACATTGACCCGACACGTCTGCGGATAGGGTAATTCCATACACAACTTCAGTTTGTCTGTAACCTCTTGGAGCTTGCAGGTGGCACTAGCCAAACCGCATGAAGACCTAATGAGTAATGACTCATGGCGTGCGTTCAATTCTAGCTCCATGGATTTCTTAGTGCAAATACGGAAGCAACAGGTCTAGATTCTGATCCTAATGCAGTCAGGAACTGGGAACATTATTATAAGATTGCAATTGGTCCAAGTTCAATCATGGTAGGAAAGGAAAGTCCGTTCTTCCGCTCGTTTTCGATCGGATTACGTATGCGAAAAGCGACAGGCGCAGCTGTTGGCTAAATAAACAAGAGCCTGGTGGCTGATGCTGATGTTTTCATGCATCAAAAATGGATGTCTGAATGCAGGCGACGGGGTCCAAAGTCCAATGCGTTTACCGTCAAGATTCGTCCGTGCTGCTTGATTGGTTCCATTCGGTTCACGGGGAGGGCTTTGAACTTTCCAAATTCCGTGCTTTCGGTTTTTGATTGAATTAGCTAGTGGCACAATAATCCATGCCGATTTCATGATTTGGATCTGCATTACAGATCCTTTCAGAGAAGAGACTAACGACAGTTGCTACCCTCTACAGGTTAGATGTGCCATCAGTTTCAGTTTTCAGTGGCTGACCTTTAATTTTTGAGAGCATAAGTGTGAATGATATATAATTATCAGATGTTCCCTAAAACATGTATAATGGATTACATTGTTAATTGTTTGTAGCATAGTAAACTTCACAGGAGTACAGGTAAGGAAATATCATATGTTAGGTTTATGTTTCACAGATTCCTTGGAAAAATAGTACGTATAATTCACATATCTACAAACTTCAACCTAGTTTCTACTCGCAAAAAAAATTAATCTAGTCTTTTGCCACCCTCACATACACGTGGCAAGTAAGACGATGTCAGTTCAAATGCTGGGTGGCTGTAGACAAGTGCAGATGCCAAAGCCTGACTCAGCAGTTTGGCAAAAGCTTAATAAGTTACGTGTATGACCACCATTCACAATTTCTTTTGACAGCACCACTACAGGAATGCGATAAACTTACGACGGCTAAAATTATCGTAATTAAGGTGTAAATCATAGTAATTAGCTTATTATAACGGTTTTATGCTTAATTACGATGATAGTCAGCCGTCGTCAGGGTTTGATCGTAAGTTACGTAACTTACGACGGCCACCGTCGCAAGTTATGCAACTTAGGACGGCGGCCCGTAGCTGTCGTATGTAAGCCCCTAGGCCACGTGGTGGGCTGGACCATAAAACTTACTACGGTCTGAACCTGGCCGTCGTAAGTAACAGGATTACTTACGACGGCTACAACAGCCATCGTAAGTTATTAAGGCTAACTTACGACGGCCAGTATACAGGCCGTCGTAAGTTATGGTTTTATTTAAAAAAAATAGAAACTAGCTGTCCTGGCACAATTGCGAGCCGATACAAACAATAAAATACAATACACAAACAATTCAATATTCGACGGTTTATTCTCAAAGTCCACAGATTTCTAAAGACTGCTAACGGCTACACACTCCCCTCATGACTACCTCCAGAGCCATGAACGTCATCTTCACGCGCCCCTCCCGTTGCCGGTAGCTGCGAAGATGGAGTCTACACCTCCGTTGATGAACCCTGCAAAGTAAATAAAAGTTGGACATTTCTCTCTCCCTTCCTATCCCCCTCTCTCTCTTACCATCCCCCTCTCTCTCTCCCTCTCGTTGTCCCTCTCCCCACACCCCTCTCCCTTCTCTCTCTCCCTCATTCTCTCTCTCTCCCTCTTTCACTCTCTCCCTCTCTTTCTCTCCCTCTCCCTCTCTCTCCCTCTCCCCATCCCCCTCTCTCTTTCACTATCTCTCTCCCCTCTTTCACTCTCTCTCTCTCTCTCTCTCTTTCCCTCTCTCTCTCCCTCTCTCTCTCCCTCTCTCTCTCCCCCCGCTCTCTCTCTCCCTCTCATCCCTCTCTCTCTCTCTTTCACTATCTCTCCCCCTCTATCTCTATCTCTTTATCCCTCTCCGTGTATTAAAGAGTACTAAAGAGTAACACAGTGTTGGGGCCTGTGCTAGGGGCGGTTGTGACGAGGGCGCCTATGGCGGCTACGGCCATGCAGGTAATGTGAGCTCTTGGCCAGTCTATCAAGCTAAGGTCTGTCATTGCAACATATTAGAACACACATATTACTGAAATGCTAAAAAATTGAACTACAATAATTTAAATTATTTACCTCCACCGCTGCTTGCATCTAGGCCATGAGGTTGGCCTGTTACTTCTGGACGATCCTCGTCCTGTCGAGCTCCTCCTGGGTCCGTGCAAGCCTATCCTCCATGGCATGAAACTCCAAGTCCCTCTATGAGAGATGTCCACTCACGACCCAACGGACGAAGCCTCCATCGATGGAGTGCCTCTCGAAGGCCGTGTCGCCCTCGAGTCGGACAACTCCATCGAAAACGATAAACCTACAAAAGATAGAAAAATACTAAGTAGAAGAAGGAAGATAAAAAAAATTAAAAGTTAGACCAACTCACCGTCAATGGGCCTTCCCGCCGCCGCTTGCGTACATAGCTCTAGCCTCGATTGATGCGTTTTTCAAATCGTTTTCGTCGTATTTCTTCTTGACCTCCTGCACGTACTTTTCCTAAAAAAACAAAGAAAAGGTGTAAGCTAATAGTATTACTTATAATTAAAATGATGAATTTTGAAAACTTACTAGTCGGTCGATCGCGATCTGACTGCACTGCCTAGGCTAGGAAGGGTCATTTCCCCTATGACCTCTGTTGGAGTATGAGTTGCGACACTCCTCCCGGCTTGCTCGGAAGCAGCCCGCGAGCTTCTTTTTTTTCCGGAGGGGGCTTGGCACTCTTCGCGACCTGGGCTCGAGGGAGCGGGTGAACACAAGGATTTACGTGGTTCGGGTCGCTGGAGAGTAATACCCTATGTCCACGGGTGTGCTTGTTTTATTGCTTTTGCGTGAGCGCTTGTGCGTAGTGTGATCTGGAGTGCTGGGAATCGGAACCAGGGTGGTCACCCCGGTCCTTTTATAGTTCAAGGTCGGGGTGGTTACAATGAGGCTTAGGGCCTCACAGGTGGCCCCAAAGATTTGAGTGTCCTATACACGATCTAGAGCTTTGTCCTCTGAGTAGAGTGGCCGGCGGGGGAGTTAAGTCTCTTCGTCCAGTGCGCTGAGCGCCCCTGACTGGATGTCAGGTGATGATGAAGACGCCGTCTCGTCGCCGCGTCTCTTAGCCCTGCTTGGGTGGCACTGTACTGCTGTCACGCCCCGCCGTCCCATCTTGTCACCGTAATCGCAAACGGGCAAGGGACAGAGGCGTGCACAGTGCGACAAGCTTCTGGGGAAAGTGCGAGCCTTGAATGCGAAGCCTGACAGTGCACTTCCTTCTTGACTTTGTCGACCCATGGCCCACGAGGAATCGTGGGGCGTGTGGTGGCTATGGAGCTCTCATCGACGGGCTTGGTGTTTGGAGACACGTGTCATCTCCGGACCTCACCTCAGCAGGGAGGCTCGGACCAGAGGCCGGGACACGTGTCAGCACCGGAGCTGTCCTCAGCAGGGAGGCGACTCGAAGCCGGGGACACGTGGCAGCTCCGGACCTCACCTTAGCGGGGAGGCTTCAGGTCAGAGCCCAGGGCACGTGTCAGCTCTAGAGCACAAGCACACACGGTAGCCCCAAGGCTGACCATGGGGTCCAGGGCATGTGGCTTATGTTGGGGCCTGCCTCAGCAGGGAGGCGGGGCCCAGTCTGTATTTTACCCACTACGCGGGGGTACCCGGTCTGCAGAGTATCGACAGTGGCCCCCGGGCCAATCTCGGGGGAGGCTCTGAGCCCGCAGGTGGGGTCCCCATCTCTCCCGCGTAGTGGTTTCGAACCTGTACTTTTGAAACTGAAGTGGTGGCGAAACTTTATCATAGTGGACGAGTGGTTGAACCGAGGAGACGAAAAAGATGTGCGTCCTTGGCATAGTGGGCGTATTAAGTCAAAGCAGCAGCGCGTCGTCGTGTTTACTCCTGACTTGACAGGTCACGATGATGCACTTGAGGGGTTTCCTTGGGGTAATTACTGCTGCAGCCCATAAGCCGCAGGAATACCGCGCTGCCTCCCTCGGGAACCACCGGACGTTCTCGAGTTTCTACTCGCCTATGCCACTAGTGTCTGACCGGTGGACTAGGGTCCTACCTGTCATTGGTGGGGGCGAGCGCTAAGGTGACGTGCTCGAGGGGTTGCCTCGGGGCTCTTACTACGGCAGTCAATAGGTTGGTTGCTGCAGTCCCGCCACGCCCCTTTTCTCGGGGACCGCCGGATGTCCCCAAGATGTTACTCACCTGGCCCCCGGTGTCTGACGGGTGGACCTAGGTCCTACCCATATTTGGGGGAGGTAAGTGTCTAGGCATCATGCCCAAGGGGTTTCCTTGGGTCATTTACTGCGTTAACCAATGAGTTGGTTGCTCCGCTCTCCTCGGGAACCGTCGGACGCTCCCAAGAGGTTATCCTCCCAGTCCCCAGTGTGTGACGGGTGGACCCGGGTCCTTCCCACCGTTGGGGGAGGTGAATAACCCACGGCGTGCAGAGGTGGAAACCCAATCGCCGTGCCTGTTGCTCCGCCAGAGGCCGTGGCTGTGTATAAAAGGAGGCATTCCGATGTAGGATGGCACCCCCTCACCATGTGGCCTTTTTTCTCCTCTTGCGCGCTGGAAGTTCCTGCTTCCCAGCGCATTCTCCCACCAGATACATTCATACCGGTAGCTCTCTTCGTCCATTTTTGCGAGATGTTCGTGTGTGTGCGACCTTCGGTGAGGCTCTCTAGTGCACCCCTCCCCTTGACGACCTCGGATAGAGGCACAAGCCATCCTGACGGTGCGCCGGTGGTAGGGGAGGCCGTCGGGGACAGAGTCCTCGACTCGTAGTGAGTCCCTACGCCAGTGTCGTGTGGGGCATGTCCTCTAGGCGCCTCGCCGAAGGAGGACTTCTTGCCAGTACCGGAGGCAGGTTTAGTCCAGAGTGATCAAGCCTTCCTCCAGGTACTGTTGTGGACAACAAAACTTGCTATAGATGGTGTTTTGGCCCACAGGACACTGGATGTCACTGTTGCCTCGGTCCAGCATGCGTTGTTGCCATCCTCGGTCTTACAACAGGTGACCGTCTCACTGCGTAGAGACTGGCTCGGGGAACAACTAGGCAGGCCACGGAGTAGGAGGTTACTCAATTTGTGGCCGCTGAGTTCCTTAGTTGTCTTGTATCCCCTTTTGTACGCCAGAACTCTGTTATCAATGAAAGCATCTTTCAAGTCTTTCATTGCCCGATGTCGTAGATGTAGACTTCGGACCCCTTGCAGCGCAAGGGTCCGAAATGACTTAGCCAACGAGGGTTGTTCTTTTGCTGACGTCTTGAGCTTGTTCCTCTGGGTCCTTAGCAGCGTAAGGGCCCAGGGCGCTCCGGCAGTGTGACTACCACTTCTTCCAGACCCTCGGCAGTGCAAGGATCTGATGGAAGTTTGACCCTTGTCCCCAGCCCCTTCCAAAGAGACACATGGAAGCTCCGGATTTCTTCTCGAAGGGGAGACTCCGCCCGGGGCCCGGGACACGTGTCTGCACCGGAGCTGTCCTCCACGGAAGGGGGGGAGCTCGAAGCCTATGAGCACGTGGTAGTTCCAGACCCCACTCTGCGGGGAGGCCCGGACCGGAGCCCGGGGCACGTGTCAGCACCAAGAGTTGTTCTCGGTGGGAAGGCAGCTCGGAGTTTGAGGGCACGTGATAGTTCCAGACTTCGCCCAGTAGGGAGACTTAGGACTAGAGCCTGGGGCATGTGCCAGTTCTAAAGCTCAAGCGCACGCGGTGGCCCCAGGACGTCGTCGGGGCCTACGGCATGTGGCTTGCCCACTTGCATTTGATATGCTTGAGGAAGCATAAACTGCAATGGGGATATGCCCGCGACACGTGTGTGCTCCAAGCCTACCCTCAACGGGGTGGAGACTCCAAGCCAGGTGACGTGTGGCAGCTCCGAGTTCCACCTCAGCAAGGAGGCTTCGAATCAGAGCCCAAGACGTGTCTTCTCTGGAGCGGTCCTCAACGGAGAGGCGGCTCGGAGCCATGGGACACGTGGCAGCTCCGGACCTCACATCAGCGGGGAGGCTCAGATCGGAGCCCGGAGAACGTGTCAGCACCGTAGCTCTCCTCAGCGGGGAGACGGCTCGGACCAGAGCCTGGGGCACGTGTCGGCTCCAGAGCTCAAGATAACGTGGTAGCCTTAAGGCCGATATTAGGGCCAAGGATACGTGGCTTTGCCCGTTTACAGTTGATGTGCTTGAGGAAGCACAAACTGTAAAAGGGCAATGCACAGGACAAGGCAAAATTTTCTCACTTTAGGCTCTTCTCCATAGGAGGAAACAAGCTGTGTTAGAAGTCAGCGACCCATCCTAGATGTTGAGGGTGACAGGACTCCTCCGGGACTTAGCTGTTCTAAGCGATGTTCCTGGACACTATGACACCCTTTTTAGAGAAAACAGGACCCTACCACTGTACTAAACATAGAACTTATGAAGGTGTTCTATGTTCCAAGGATTGGGTAGAGGTACCCCATCCTCTATGGCTAGACGCACGCACCCGAGACGGCATACTTGTGTTACTTGGAAGGGGCCTTCCCAGCTGGGCGAGAGTTTGTTCCCACCTTCTCGAGAAAGTATCCGCCGCAGTACCAGGTCGCCCACCTCGAGCTATCTTCTCCGCACGAACAGCTGCTGATAACACCAGAGCGCTTGATGGTATCAGGTATTTCGGACAACTGCTTGCCATCTTCGCTCATCGACAAGGTCGATATCGTCACGTCGGAGCTGGTCCTGCGTGGCTTCGTCGTATGCTCGGACACGGGATGAGCCCATGGTGATTTCCGGGGGGAGGACGGCCTCAGCCCCATACACCAGGAAGAAGGGTGTTTCCCCTGTCGAGCAATTTAGGGACGTCTCGTTAGCCCACAGTGTGCATAGAAGCTCTTCAATCCAATTGGCACCGTGCTTTTTCAAGCTGTTGTAGGTGCACGTCTTGAGTTCCCTGAGAATCTCGACATTGGCTCTTTCGGCTTGACCATTACTCTCTGGGTGAGCAACGGAAGCATACAAACTTGGATCTCGAGGTCTTCACAGTAGTCTTGGAATACTGCACTAGTGAACTGGGCCCCGTTGTTAGTGATGATTCTGTGCGGGACCCCGAACCGACAGACGATTGACTTGATGAACTTGACTGCTGACTGCTTGTTGATGGTTACTACAGGGGTAGCTTCCGGCACTTGGTGAACTTGTCTATGGTGACATAGAGGTACCGGTACCCTCCGACAGATCTAGGGAATAGTCCCAGGATGTCCAGCCCCCACATAGCGAAGGACCATGAAGGCGGGATTATCTGCAGCGTCAGCGCTGGTGTGTGGATCTGCTTAGCGTGGAACTGCATGCCTTGCATCTCCTGACCAGGTCGACGACATCCTAGAGAGTTGTCGGCCAGTAAAAGCCATGCCGGAAGTCTTTACCGACCAGCATGAGGGAACCTGCATGGTTCCCAAACTCGGCTCCATGGATCTCGGCGAGCAGGTCATGCAATAGGACGCCATTAGCGCCACACTGGTAGAGATCCCCTTCTACCAGCGTGTATCTCTTAGCCAACCGAGCGATCCGTTCAGCGGATACACGTTCATCAGGAAGGAAATTGTCTTTCAAGTAGTCGCGGATCTCTTTGATCTAAGAATCGGGACCTACTTGAGCACTTGGATCTTGAGCACCGGGTCGCACGGAGATCCCGGTGACGCTTACAATCCTTAGCGGGCGCCATGGTAATAGGGCCCCCGGGACCGTCAGCTTCGATGTGCTGGTCCCGCCCCCTTCGCCTGGTTCGGCCGGCCAGGCGGTAGGTCTCAGAAACTTTCTTTTAAAGACCCCCTCAGGTACCGAAACCCAAGTGGAAGCCTTTGTTGACAGGTCGTCGGCTACTGTGTTATTGGCACGAGGAACATGGCACAAGTCCCAGCATAAGAAGTCCTTCTCCAACTTCTGTACTTGGAGGAGATAAGCTGCAAGCTGTGGGTCGTTGCAGCCACTCTCCCTTGACTTGCTTGTTGATCAGCTGAGAATCACCCTTGACCAACAACTACTGGACGCAAAGGGATAGCGCGGTTTTTAACCCGAAGATGAGAGCCTCATACTCCGCCATGTTGTTGGTCGCCTTGAAGTCAAGTCGCACCACGTACTTGAACTGCTCTTTGGTTGGTGTAATGAGCAGAACCCCCGCTCCGGCACCTCGCTCCCTTGAGGAGCTGTCGAAGAAGAGAGTCCAGTAGGGCCCAGTGAAGACCGGAGCTCTGGGCTCTGGTTCACCGATATCCTGGCCTCCTGGCTGGCATGGTGCTGGAGTCCACTCTGCCACGAAGTCAGCTAACGCCTGGCTTTTCACCGAATGGCACGGTAAGAAGTCTAGCTCGAACTACGCCAACTCCGCAGCCCATTTAGCTATGTTTCCAGTGGCTGCATAGAGCAGTTTGTGCACCTCCAGATATCCCTTCTTGGCATCGTGTAGGACCTCGCTAATGAAGTAGACCCGATGATAGATGGTTCGGACCCTCCCGGAGTGGTCCAAAGCGTCGTCTAGTAGAGGTCCGGGACTCGGGGCCCTCCGGCCCCCGGGCCCGGGACTGCACTCTGGGAGCTCGGACCCAGGTGCACGCCTGTTGCCGAGTCCAGATGGCTGGGATCCGTCTGGTTCTTCTTGGAGTGGTCTGGGACTCGGGGGCCCCTAGCCTCGTGGTACGAGATAGCATTCTGGGAGGTCGGACCCAGACGCATGCCGCTTGCCGGGTCTAGAGGGTTGATACCCGACTAGTTCTTCTTGGAGAGGTCCGGGACCTGAGTTTCCCAGGCCCCCGGGTATGGGACTGCATTCCGGAAGCTTGGACCTGGATATGTATTGACCATCAGGTCCACTTGTTTGGGGCCTGATTACTTCCCCTTCCCAGGGATTTCCTGCGGAGCCTGGGCCTTGGGGCTTCAGACCGACGGTGGCAGGAGTCTTTTGTGGGACTTGAGATCGATGGAGTTTCGGCTGCTCTGCGACCAAAACCATGCTCACGACCTCAGTTGTGGCAGCGATGTAGAGGAGTAGTGGATCGCCTTGTTCAGGGGACACCATGATGGGGAGTGTTGTGAGGAACTTCTTGAGCTCTGAAACGCCTCATCCGCCTACTTGGTCAATACGAATGGGCCAGTTTTGCGCATAAGCTTGAAGAACAGAAGAGCCCGCTCGGCCAGTCTAGAGATAAATCGTCTGAGTGCGGCCAATCATCCGGTAAGCTTCTACACGTCCTTGATGCGGGCAGGGGGTCACATAAGTTCTATTGCCTTAGTCTTCTCTGGGTTAGCTTCGATCCCTCGGTTTGAGACCAAGAAACCGAGTAGCTTCCCGACAGACACCCCGAAGACACATTTCTCTGCGTTCAACTTCGTGCGTGTGGAACACGGTCTGTCGAAGACTAGGACCAGATTGTCGAGCAAAGATGCTTGCGACTTAACCTTTACTACAATGTCATCGACATAAACCTCGACCAGGTCCTGAATGAGGTTCCCGAATGTCTTGTGCATTGCACGCACAAAAGTGGGGAGCGCATTCTTAAGACCATAAGGCATGGACACAAAGCAGTTGTAACACCCGGTTCCAAAAACAGAACCAAGTTAATGCATATGTGTGCCCAGGATGTTCATCACACATACACATGTAATCCACAAACTGAATTCAGAATATAACCACGAATAAATAGTGTTTAAGTACTTTATTACATTGACTCATTGTCTCATTCATAAATCTCTAACTTATTCTTGCAGCGGAAGTCTCTAAACGACATCGGAAAATAAATAAGCAGCAGCAGGCTCCATCTTCAACTCCACAGGCATGTTGATGGTAGTTCGCACGCCTAGTACTCCACATGGTCCTCGAAGTACTCTTCTCCTGTTGCTGATGTTTATGTGATAATGCAAGGGTGAGTACATGTTGTACTCAGCAAGTGCGGGAAAAGTATGACATGTAGCTTACAACAAGGTATGGAATAAAAAGGCTCATTGCAGCAAGCAAATTTTATTTCACAAACATGATAAAAATAGCAACTAACTCTAGATGAATTAAATCCCAATATAACCAAGTAATCAGCAACATTCTTTCATCATAATTCACCATTTATCAAGTCTCAACCAGCCAATAATCTTTCTCAAGTTCATCTCATACTCAAAAATATTCATAACCATCTCATATTCATATGACCGAAGCCAAACTTGTTTTCATGACTCAAAACAGTCCCAAAACCAATCCCAATGACCATACCATAACCATACCGAATATCCATCCCAAGTTTTCCTTTCTAATCATGTGAGTTGGCCAGGTGCTTGTGACCGGAAGCACGACTATCATGATAGTTTTACACTACAGAGGTGGCACCACTTTACCCACAAGTTTGTGATTTCGTCACCCGTCGGCGACTGCAAAACCTCCATTATACCAGTACATAACTGTCATTGTATGGCCAAGAGATCACAAAATAGCCTTTACAAAGGGGCTACTAGATGTATGGACTCACTGAGGTTTCACCGGCAGACTCAAATCACCATTCTCCCACCCACGGGCCTCCTCTTGTGCCATGCAGTTCCTAGGCCAGTCCTCTCTCGACTCCCATTCCCCGTGCCATCCACGGTCCATAACAAGCTAGCAACACACCTAATTAGTCAGCTAAGCCGCACCCATATTTGGCCTTGTGGTGGCACTGTTTTCCTGGCATGTGCTGGCATGAACCAGTCCTTAGATCTACGGCAAGTAAATCACCATCTCCTTCAGCAACATCCACGAACCAAGCTTGCCTAGATCTCCCCCGATTCCATGCTCATTAACATCATCAAGTTATCAATGTCCTTATTCGTATGAGTGCAGTAGCTAATCATGTTTTAATTCAGCTTCCCATATCCCGTAGATTAAGCGAAGCAAAAAGGAAAAACGACCATACCCGACTCATCAACTTTCATGGCAAAAAGATGGTTAAAAAAACTAGTAACCTCCTATAAAAGGGTGTCCCATCAAGTTGACTCAAGCGTACATGTTTTCGCAAACAAAACAGTTTCAAAACATGGGATCAATATGGTCAAGGGGCACTTGCCTTGCTCCCGTGGCTCTTGTTACTCAGGCGTCTTGAAGTCTTGGTGCTGTAGTTTCTCGTAGATGGCCTTTTGAGCTTGTCCTTCTACTCACGATCACGCACATACAAAGTTTACAGCAATCAATCATCATGCACAAACTTTACTCAAGATGCAATGGGGTAGATGAATGCAAATCCTATGGTGCTGTTTTATTAAACCAGTTTGTACGTGTTCTTACATGTTTTAATGGGCTTTCATGGGGTTTTATGAGGAACAAGGGTGTAGGGATCAAGTGTGGATGTGGTGATGATCTTGACTCAAGGATTAGATCAATTCCATCGTCAAAAACCGATCAAAACATGCTCTGTCCACACAAAAAAGTTCCTGTTCGAAGGGAGCAAAGAAAACGGATGCGTAGAAACAGCGACGACGTCGTAAGATGGGTAACGAAGACCTACCTCACTTCCCTTTGGTGGCAGGGTCTTCCTCCTAGCAATGGCAGCAGCGGGGGCTCACCGGCGACTGATCTGCAGTGAGGGGGGGTTTAACTCGGCGAGTTGGGGGCTAGGGCCTCCAAGTCGCTGACTTGGGAGGAAGAAAAATGGAAAGGGGTTACGGCCAAAGGGGGGGGTTGGGTTCTATTTTTAAGGGGAAAAAGAGGAGTCCTACTCCAATTGGAGCTCAAATAAGAGTCCTACTCAATTTTGGATCTCAACAAACTTATCTTTTCAGTTAGGTGCGGCAACAATGTGGGGAAAATTTGGGGTAATTGTGTCGGACCTCAGAGGCGAGCCCCGGGCCTGCCACATGGCCAGCAGTGCCGGACCTCACCCCCCTCCGCAGGGATGAGCTCCGAGGGTGCCACGTGTCCAGCGGTGCCGGACCTCCCTTCTCCTCAGAGGCGAGCTCCGAGGGTGCCACGTGTCCAGCGGTGCCGGACCTCCCCTCTCCTCAGAGGCGAGCTCTGGGGGCGCCACGTGTCCAGCGGTGCCAGACCTCCCCTCTCCTCAGAGGCGAGCTCCGAGGGCGCCACGTGTCCAGCGGTGCCGGACCTCACCTCTTCTTAGAGGCGAGCTCTGAGGGTGCCACGTGTACATCGGTGCCGGACCTCCCCTCTCCTCAGAGGCGAGCTCCAAGGGCGCCACGTGTCCAGCGGTGCCGGACCTCCCCTCTCCAGAGAGGCGAGCTCCGAGGGCGCCACGTGTCCAGCGGTGCCGGACCTCACCCCCTCCGCGGAGGTGAGCTCCGAGGGCGCCACGCGTCCAGCGGGGCCGGGGAAATTGTCGACAACGCACTTCGGCAAATTAGAATTGGCTCATTTCAGCTATTTTCTCCATTCCCCACCATTTTTATGATTCTTTCTTCATTTCTATTTCTTTTATAATGTTTCTCTATATGAAAAATGTATGCAATGCATGGAAATGAATTTGAGGGTGTTACAAACCTACCCCCCTTAAACTGAATCTCACCCTCAAGATTCGATAGAGTAGAGAATAGATTAGGGAGTTCTGCCTTGAGGTCTTCCTCACGCTCCCATGTAGTTTCGGCTTCCGTGTGATGGCTCCACTGTACCTTGCACCAACGGATCACTTTGTTCCTCGTGACCCTTTCATTTACGTCCAAAATTTGGACGGGGTGCTCCACATAGATCAGATCCTCTTGAAGCTCGAGCTCATCCATCGGTACTTGTTCTTTCGGTACTCTTAAGCACTTCTTGAGTTGGGATACGTGAAACACGTCGTGTACGCCGGAGAGGTGCATTGGCAGCTCTAGTTGATAGGCTACTTCTCCTCGCTTGCCCAAAATCTTAAATGGCCCGATGTAACGAGGTGCTAATTTGCCCTTGACATTGAACCGTCGTTGGCCTCGGATAGGCGATACCTTAAGGTACACGAAGTCTCCTACTTCGAAGGTCAATCTTCTTCGCCTATTGTCCGCATAACCTTTTTGTCGTGACTGAGCAGCCTTAAAATTTTCTCGTATCATTTGGACTTGCTTTTCGGCGTCTTGCAACACTTCGGGTCCAAACACTTGGCTCTCTCTGGTCTCATTCCAGAACAGCGGCGTTCTACACCGTCTACCATACAATGCTTCGAAAGGTGACATCTTGAACCTGGCTTGATAGTTGTTGTTGTAGGAGAATTCAGCATACGGCAAGCTCCTATCCCAATCGCGCCCATGTTTCAAGGCGCAAGCTCTCAACATGTCTTCCAAAATTTAATTTGTCCTCTCAGTTTGCCCGTCAGTTTGCGTGTGATAAGCAGAGCTGAAATTCAGCCGTGTACCCATGGCTTCATGCAGCTTCTTCCAAAACCTAGAGGTAAATTGAGAACCCCGATCTGAAACTATCCTCTTCGTAACTCCATGGCGACACATGATTTTCTCCATATACAGCTCGGCTAGTTCTGTGACGCGGTACATGGTTCTAACAGGAAGGAAATGGGCTGTTTCCGTCAATCGGTCCACAATAACCCAAATGGAGTCGTAACCCGACCGATTACGTGGCAATCCGACAATGAAATCCATGCTGATGTCTTCCCACTTCCACTCAGGGACTTTTAATGGCTGCAACAGTCCATTGGATCTTTGATGTTCGGCCTTCACCCGTTGGCACGTGTCACATAAGGCAACATATTCAGCTGTGTCCCTTTTCATACCATCCCACCAATAGAAAGTTTTCAGGTCCTTGTACATCTTTGTACAGCCGGGATGTATGGAATAAGGGGAGTCATGTGCCTCCTTTAATATCGTGTCGCGGATGTGCTTCACGTTAGGCACACAAATCCTTTTCCCTAACCAAAGCGTGCCCTTCTCGTCTTCCTTGAAATTTTTTTCTATGCCTTGTCGGATTCTTTCCTTGATTTCCTCATCCGTTGCTTGGCCATCTCATATCTCTTGTTTCAGCGAGGAGTTGAGTTCTATCACTTCCATCTCGTTCAAGAACCTGAGATATAACCGTTCGAACTCCTTGCGTAGCTCGGGCGGTAGCTCCCGAACCGTGAGTTGGTGACATGCTCCCTTTTGGCTCAACGCATCGGCTACTATATTGGCCTTTCCGGGGTGATAATTGATTCCAACATCATAATCCTTGATGAGTTTCGACCATCGACGTTGCCTCAAATTCGGATCCATTGCGTGAATATATACTTGAGGCTTTTGTGATCCATATAGATCTCACATAGGTGGCCAAGGATATAATGCCTCCAAATCTTTAAGGCATGTACCACGGCTGCAAGTTCTAAGTTATGTGTGGGGTTAATTCAGCTCGTGTTTCTTTAGTTGTCTCGACGCATAGGCTACCACTTGTCCATCTTGCATGAGCACACATCCAAGTCCTTATCTTGATGCGTCACAATATATATCAAAACTCTTGCTCATGTCCGGCAATACCAAAACCGGTGCTGTGGTTAGTCTTTTATTGAGCTCCTCAAAGCTTTCTTGGCACACTGGTGTCCACTGAAATGCTTTTCCTTTCATTAGCAATTCAGTCATAGGCTTCGCTATTTTGGAGAAATCCTTGATAAATCGTCGGTAGTATCCAGCCATCCCAAGGAAACTTCGAATTTCTCTCACATTCTGCGGTTTGTTCCACCTCAGAACATCTCCCACTTTTCTGGGATCAACCGATACTCCTCTCTCGGAGATGATGTGGCCTATGAACGATATCTCCTTTAGCCAAAATTGACACTTGCTGAACTTGGCATACAATTGATGCTCTCGCAGTTTCTGCAATGTCAATCTCAAATGTTCTTTATGTTCTTCCTCGCTTTTTGAATACACCATGATATCGTCGATTAAAACCACAACGAACTTGTCCAAGTACTCCATGAAGACCTTATTCATGAGGTACATAAAGTATGCGGGTGCATTTGTTAACCCAAAAGACATAACGGTATATTCATACGAACCATACCGTGTTCGAAATGCAGTCTTGGGTATGTCGGAGGGTTTAATCTTCAGCTGGAAGTATCCCGACCGAAGATCGATCTTGGAGAAAATTCGGGCACCTTTCAGTTGGTCGAATAGGTCCTCTATACGGGGCAGCGGGTACTTATTCTTGATCGTCACCTCATTGAGAGACCTATAATTCACACACATCCTTTGGGTCCCATCCTTCTTATCTACGAAGAGCACGGGGGCTCCCCACGGTGACGAGCTTGGGCGTATAAAACCCTTTTCTAGCTGCTCCACAATTTGCTTCTTAAGTTCCACTAGTTCATTAACGGGCATCCTATATGGCCTCTTCGCTATAGGTGCAGTTCTAGGTACTAGATCAATGGCAAATTCAATGTCCCGGTCAGGTGACATACCTGGAAATTCTTCCTGGAACACATCTGAAAATTCTTAAACCACCGGAATGCTTTCCAATATTGCTTCTTCGACGTGGTTCAACGCTGCCTTATCGGTTGCCGGTTGGGCTGACTCGAACTCAATACGAGTACCGTGCTCATTTGTCAATTGCACGCTCCTCTCAGCACATTGGATTACTCCGTTGTGCTTGCTTAACCAATCCATTACAAGTATTATATCAATCCCTTGGGAATCTAAGACAATAAGGTTGGCAAGAAAGTCTACCCCCTTATTCTAAGGTTTACTTTCTGACATACTATATTAGTCCTCATCTCTCCACCGGGAGAATTAACCAACAGCGTGTTTCATGTGTGATATGGGCAGATTATACTTGGCAACATACTTGGATAATATGAATGAATGCAATGCTCCAGAATCAAATAAAACAGTGGCTGGGTTGGAGTTGGCAAGGAACATACCAATCACGACGTCGTTAACTTGTTGTGCTTCCTCAGCGGAGACATGATTCACGTTGCCACGAGCGTAGTTCTGCTGCCCACGGTTACCTTGATTAGCTCCTCCGTTCGACCGTGGGTTCTGCTTTGGCGCGTTGCTTGGCTGTCCAAGGCCTTTCTTTGGGCATTGACTTGCAAAGTGTCCTGCCTCTCCACATGAAAAATATGCTTTGCTGCCCAAAACAGCCGGAATATTCGGGCGAGGCTGGTTTTGAGCATAGGCGCCTATGTTGGGACGGGGTGCAGTAGGCAAAGGCATACGAGGTGCTTGCATAACAGGACGTTGCTGCAGTGGCTGATTAGGGCGAGGTGGATTTGTAGGGCGGAAAGTAGAAGCGGACGAGCCATACTATGGTGCAGCTGGGGGCATGAAACGGGGACGTACATTGCTCCCTTGTGGCTGGTATGGCATCTTCCTCTTGCCCTCTTGCTCGATCTCATGGATCTTGCTCTCAACCACTATAGCTTTGTCAACGAGCTTATGGAAGTTTGCATAATCATTGTTGAGCAGTTGTACTTGGATCTCATTGTTCAATCCTCTCATGAACAAGTATTGCTTCCTTTGATCCGAGTTGACGTTTTCGGGAGCATACCTTGACAGGTGTGTGAACTTGTTGAGATACTCATTCATGCTCTTCTTTCCTTGGCGGAGACCTTCGAACTCTTGCCTTTTAAGCATCATGACTCCAGAAGGGACGTGATGAGAGCGGAAACTCTCCTTGAATTCAGCCCAAGTGATTGTCTCCTGGTTGTCATGAGCATTGCAGAGAGCGTCCCACCAGTCAGCGGCTGCTCCCATGAGTTGGTGCGATGCGAAGAGAACTTTCTCCCGATCATCGCACTGAACAATAGCAAGCTTCTTTTCCATGGATTTCAACCAATCATCTGCCTCCATGGGATCATTAGCTTGTGCAAAAGTAGGCGGTCGAGTCCTCATGAACTCTCCTAATCTGTTGTGAGCCGGCGGTGGTGGCGGTGGTGGTGGTGGGGGTGCAAGAACGGGGTTAGGATTGTAGTTGTTGTTGGCTTGCAGTTGTCCCAATGTTTGTATCATAGTTTGCATGAGCTGGTTCTGCATGGCCATCAACCGTTCAAGGTTGTTTGCATCAGCCCCGGGGTTAGCATTTTCAGGAACTTCAACGTTGCCATCCTCTTGTGGTTCATGGTTGCCACGAACGTTCCTCCTTTGACGGCTGGCATTTTCCCTCACCATCTATGAGAGAGAGTTGAGTAGAATAGAGAATAGAAATTTAGATTGACCCCCCAACTATATGCATCAAGGGTATGAACTAAATATCTTATTTTATTAATTTCAGCCTATATGAGGATGTGAACACATGCCGAAGCATCTCACATCTCTCTACTATGTGCGGATGTGGACTTTCGCAGAAGCGTCCCACAACTCACACTAGCACACAAACACAAGCAATCATCAAAAAAGTTCAACACACCACTCCTATTCACGCTACTACGATTTAAACGTTCCTATTACAGCTTATTCAATGGGAATCCTAAACTTAATCATGTGAACTGGTGTTGTTCCTGCCGTGTGACGGGGGTGGTCCATCGGACACCTCAATGGGGTTAAGTGCACTCCCACGTGGTGGTGAACAGAGTACTTATGCGTGTTGTGCTCCGGATCACTGTCATCTATAAATAGGACATGAGAAACTTTAGAGAAGGAAGAAAATACTTCAAAACTTCAGAAGCTATGAAGCAAGAAAGCAAAAGTATTGTTGTCCAAAAGAAGAGAAAAGAGGGGCTGAAAATAGCACTTTGCGGTGGCTGAATTGACAAGTAAAGTGCAGCAGCAAGCAATTTTTGAAAATAGCAGTTTAGAGGAGTGTTCCTATGTGTTTTAGAGTGTCCATTCTACCTAGGCTTGTGTCCTACGGTCAACGTGGCTCTGATACCAATCTGTGACACCCGGTTCCGAAAATAGAACCAAGTTAATGCATAAGTGTGCCTAGGATGTTCATCACACATACACATGTAATTCACAAACTGAATTCAGAATATAACCACGAATAAATAGTGTTTAAGTACTTTATTATATTGACTTATTGTCACATTCATAAATCTCTAACTTATTCTTGCAGCAGAAGTCTCGAAACGACAACAAAAAATAACTAAGCAGTAGCAGGCTCCATCTTCAACTCCACAGGCATGTTGACGGTAGTTCGCACGCCTAGTACTCCACATGGTCCTCGAAGTACTCTTCTCCTGTCGCTGATGTTTATGGGATAATTCAAGGGTGAGTACATGTCGTACTCAGCAAGTGCGAGAAAAGTATGACAAGTAGCTTACAACAAGGTATGGAATAAAAATGCTCATTGCAGCAAGCAAATTTTATTTCAAAAATATGATAAAACAGTAACTAAGTCTAGATGAATTAAATCCCAATATAACCAAGTAATCAGCAACATTCTTTCATCATAATTCACCATTTATCAAGTCTCAACCAGCTAATAATCTTTCTCAAGTTCATCTCATACTCAGAAATATTCATAACCATCTCATATTCATATGACCGAAGCCAAACTTGTTTTCATGACTCAAAACAGTCCCAAAACCAATCCCAATGACCATACCATAACCATACCAAATATCCATCCCAAGTTTTCCCTTCTAATCATGTGAGTTGGCCAGGTGCTTGTGACCAGAAGCACGGCTATCATGATAGTTTTACACTCTGCAGAGGTGGCACCACTTTACCCATAAGTTTGTGATTTCGTCACCCGTCGGTGACTGCAAAACCTCCATTATACCAGTACAAAACCATCGGTGTATGGCCAAGAGATCACAAAATAGCCTTTACAAAGGGGCTACTAGATGTATGGACTCACTGAGGTTTCACCGGCAGGCTCGAATCACCATTCTCCCACCCACGGGCCCCCTCTTGTGCCATGCAGTTCCCAGGGCAGTCCTCTCTCGACTCCCATTCCCCGCGCCATCCACGGTCCATAACAAGCTAGCAACACACCTAATTAGTCAGCTAAGCCGCACTCATATTTGGCCCTGTGGTGGCACTGTTTTCCTGTCATGTGCTTGCATGAACCGGTCCTTAGATCTACGACAAGTAAACCACCATCTCATTCAGCAACATCCACGAACCAAGCTTGCCTAGATCTCCCCCGATTCCATGCTCATTAACATCATCAAGTTATCAATGTCATTATTCGTATGAGTGCAGTAGCTAACCATGATTTAATTTAGCTTCCCGTATCCCGTAGATTAAGGGAAGCAAAAAGGAAAAACGACCATACCCGACTCATCAACTTTCCCGGCGACAAGGATGGTTAACAAAACTAGTAAACTCCTATAAAAGGGTGTCCCATCAAGTTGACTCAAGCGTACATGTTTTCGCAAACAAAACAGTTTCAAAACATGGGATCAATATGGTCAAGGGGCACTTGCCTAGCTCCCGTGGCTCTTGTTGCTCAGGCGTCTTGAAGTCTTGGTGCTGTAGTTCCTCGTAGATGGCCTCTTGAGCTTGTACTTCTACTCACAATCACGCACATACAAAGTTTACAGCAATCAATCATCATGCACAATCTTTACTCAAGATGCAATGGGATAGATGAATGCAAATCCTATGGTGCTGTTTTATTAAACCAGTTTGTACGTGTTCTTGCATGTTTTAATGGGCTTTCATGGGGTTTTATGATGAACAAGGGTGTAGGGATGAAATGTGGATGTGGTGATGATCTTGACTCAAGGTCTATATCAATTCCACCGTCAAAAACCGATCAAAACATGCTCTGTCCACACGAAAAAGTTTCTGTTCGAAGGGAGCGAAGAAAACGGATGCGTAGAAACAGCGACGACGTCGTAAGATGGGTAATGAAGACCTACCTCACTTCCCTTTGGTGGCAGGGTCTTCCTCCTAGCAATGGCAGCAGCGGGGGCTCACCGGCGACTAAACTCCGGCGAGGGGGGGTTTAACTCGGCGAGTTGGGGGCTAGGGCCTCCAAGTCGCCGACTTGGGAGGAAGAAAAAGGGAAACGGGTTATGGCTAAAGGGGGGTTTGGGTTCTATTTATAAGGGGAAAAAGAGGAGTCCTACTCCAATTGGAGCTCAAATAAGAGTCCTACTCAATTTTGGATCTCAACAAACTTATCTTTTCAGTTAGGTGCGGCAGCATTGTGGGGAAAATTTGGGGAAATTATGTCGGTACCCTCAGTACTGGGTACCCTTGCACATAGTAGAAAAACCGCCTAGGGATCTCGCCCCCTCCTCAGAGGCGAGCTCTGGGGCGCCATGTGTCCAGCGGTGCCGGACCTCCTCTCTCCTCAGAGGCGAGCTCCGAGGGCGCTCATGTCCAGCAGTGCCGGACCTCCCCTCTCCTCAGAGGCGAGCTCCGAGGGCGCCACGTGTCCAGCGGTGCTGGACCTGCCCTCTCCTCAGAGGCAAGCTCCGAGGGCGCCACGTGTCCAGCGGTGCCGGACCTCCCCTCTCCTCAGAGGCGAGCTCCGAGGGCGTCACGTGTCCAGCGGTGCCGGACCTCACCCCCTCCGCGGAGGTGAGCTCCGAGGGCGCCACGCATCCAGCAGGGCCGGGAAAAGTGTCGACAGCGCACTTCAGCAAATTGGAATTGGCTCATTTTAGCTATCTTCTCCATTCCCCACCATTTTTATGATCCTTTCTCCATTTCTACTTCTTTTATAATGTTTCTCTATATGACAAATGTATGCAATGCATGGAAATGAATTTGAGGGTGTTACAACAGTACATCGGGATCTGCAACTTCTTGAAAGCTGCGAGACAGATAATGATGGTGGCCGCCCCGTAATCGATCAACACGTGGTAGAGCTTGACGTTGCAGATGGTCAGAGCGACTAGGAGAGGCAGCTGCCCAGAGCCTGCCATGTTCTTGGGGCAGTCGGAGGCGTCAAAGTTGATCGGCGTCTCCATCCATTTGCAATGTGGCACCGGCCCTGGGACTGGAGAAGCGGTTGCCACTGCTCGATGGAGGGTCTTGACGGCTCATCTGGACGAGACGTCGGAAAAACTCCCATACATCACATAGAGTGCGCCAGCTGCTTGTCTGCCGGCTTGGCCAGACCTGCCCGCTCTGGAGCAGGGGGTGACCTTATCATCTCCCGCCTGGAGACGATGGAGAGTTGGGCGAGGAGGCTCGCCATGAGAAGTGATGTTCTCCATAGTCACGAGGAGAGAGCGTAAAACTCCCCTTCCTGGCGCGCCCAATGTCAGAGTGTGAGCTGCGACTCTCCTCTCGGCCTGCTCGGAAGCAGCCCGCGAGGTTCTTTTTTTTCCGGAGGGGGCTTAGCACTCTTCGTGACCTGGGCTCGAGGGAGCGGGTGAACACATGGATTTACGTGGTTCAGGCTGCCGGAGCGTAATACCCTACGTCCACGGGTGTGCTTGTTCTATTGCTTTTGCGCGAGCGTTTGTGCGTGGTGTGATCTGGAGCGCGGGGAATCAGAACCCTTTGCAAGGTGGTCACCCTGGTCCTTTTATAGTTCAAGGCTAGGGTGGTTACAATGAGGCTTAGGGCCCGACAAGTGGCCCCAAAGCTTTGAGTGTCCTATACACGATCTAGGGCTTTGTCCTCTGAGTAGAGTGGTCGGCGGGGGAGTTAAGTCCCTCCATCCAACACGTCGAGCGCCCCAGACCGCATGTCAGGTGATGATGAAGACGCTGTCTTGTCGCCGCGTCTCTTCACCCTGCTTGGGCGGCTTAGTGTTGTTGGGCGGCACTGTATTGCTGTCACGCCCCGCCGTCCCGTCTTATCACCGTAATAGCGAACGGGCAAGGGACGGATGTGTGCATAGTGCGCAAAGATCCTAGGGAAGGCGCGAGCCTTGAATGCGAATCCTGACGGCGCACTTCCTTCTTGACTTTGTCGACCCATGGCCCATGAGGAATCGTGGGGTGCGTGGTGGCTATGGAGATCTCATCGACGGGCTTGGTGTCTAGAGACAAGTGGCATCTCCGGACCTCACCTTAGCGGGGAGGCTCAGATCGGAGGCCGGGACACGTGTCAGCACCGGAGCTGTCCTCACTGGGGAGGCTGCTCGGAGCCGGGGACACGTGGCAGCTCCGGACCTCACCTCAGCGGGGAAGCTTCAGGTCGGAGCCCAAGGCACGTGTCAGCTCCGGAGCTCAAGCACACGCGGTAGCCTAGGGCTGACCGTGGGGTCCAGGGCACGCGGCTTATGCTGGGGCCCACCTCACCAGGGAGGCGGGGCCCAGACTGTCTTTTACCTACTAGCAGGGGTACCCGGTCTGCAGAGTACCGGCGACCTCTCTTCCAAACCTCGGTCGGTGTTGGCTCCTGACCGGTCTCTCGCTCCCGTAGATACGTGTTAGTAGAATAAATATATTATGAACACATAAACAAACTTGAAATATACTTACCATGCATTTAGCCAAATGCACGTAGCTATCACCGTGGTAGTTGTGCTGGCCGCTCGTCCCTCTGCAAGCTCGAGCCCTCATGGACTTAGTGATGGAGTCCCGGCTAGCCCAGTACCGACAAAGAGCTCGGTACGCATCGAGCTGGCTCTCTAACCAGCTAATACTAACTTGCACATATTTAGTATTTCACCAATACTGTTTCCATAAGTAATTATTGAAAATAGTTAATAATAATAACTTGCCTCCGCGTACTGATCCTCGGTCAAGTACGTGTCGGAGTCCTTCCTAAACAGAACCCCTCCCCGCTGCTGCTGATGTCGCTTGTTGTACTCGTTGATTGCCTGGATGCGGGCGTACGACAACGCATGCACCAAAAGCTTCCGAGCATTCGTGTGGAGCACGACAGTTGCATGGTCCATCATGCTCTTGCTAGAGTCCTCTAACTGGTACCACAGGTTTAACAAAACAAACATTTGATTGATCCGCACTAACAATTTAAACGAGTGCAAAAAATGCAAACATTTAAGCTTAGCATAAAATCGTTCCGCACGGCCCCCTGAAGGATGTCGTGGACCTCGTGAGGGACACGAGCGTAGTCGTCCCACGACAAAGCAGGGACACCGTCTATGACACCGGGATAGTGCAACCGCACTAAAGCCCTGATAACACCGTTAACCTGCCGTGGTGTCCCTGGCCCTCGAACGAACAGTCATGCCAAAGTCTGCAAAATTTGTTAACTCATTATGTATTGGGAGACAATATCAAATATTTAATACTACACAATTTATTTACTTGTCTCCGAGTGGGCGAATGGTGATCCGCTCACGAGGAACATGAGGAGGAGCAGGAAACTAGGTCCTCCTTGTCCGTCGCCTCTTCGGCTGCACCACGTCTAGTGACCCGGACGGCTGGTCACTACTAGAGCCCGAAGGCTCCACGCTCGCTGGCTCTGAGGGTTGTGTAGCCCTAACTTTGGCTACGACTCAGAAGACTCTAAGTCAGGCTTCAAAAGTAAATGATTGATGAGAAAAATATTGATAAATGCAATTTAAAATAACATGATTGGCGACTAAAATTTACCTCCGTGCGCTGAAAGGCCACAACTCGGTCTGAAAAGTCTTGAAGGTGCCTCATCAGCTGAGAGCATCTGCTCGCACCTGACGAGGTACATGAGAAGACGAAGTCCTGTGGATGGGTGAGGAACCCTCTCACCCCCTTCCGCCCCTTCCCCTTTCCGTTTGACGATGACATCCTGATGTAAGGAGTAATTGATAAAATACTAAGATAATATACAAAATTCATGTTAAGTTAGTAAAGAAAACATTACTTCATCAATTTCAAAATTCATCAACGTCATGATCATGTACCCTACTCCTTAAACCAGATCATTGATCTTCTTTTCTAAGGGTCTCGACTTGATTTTGTTTTTGTTTTTGTTTCTGCATATCATAAGCTTTTGTACTAAACGACGATAATCCATTTGTCGCCAACCCGATCCAAACATTTCTCGCATCACATCCGAAATCTTGATCGAAACGGTCCAACGCCTTCCATGCCTCACCCTTGGACGGGTGCGTCATGACTTCATTGTTCTGACGTACACCTTCTTTGTGCCATCTCATGTGTGGCAGTTTTTTTCCGAAAGAAACAACCGTTTCAATTGAGGTGTCACGGGTAAGTATTGAAGCTGCTTACGTACAACTTCTGTCGTCACATTTTCACCATCTTCATTAACAACTTCAACATACCTCAATTCACCACATTTTAACATTTGTTCTATTTGGCATGTTCTTTCCAGAAAAGCATGCAGTCGTCTGGACACACATCAATCTTCTCATATTTTATACCGAGACCCAGAAGGAATTTCTTCGCGTGATACAATATCTTTAGGCACTTTATGGGGTCATGAAAGATATTTTTGATCAATTTGTTGAGGTCGTTGTAGCAGTTATTAGATAACAAGTACTTAGACTTAATTGACATAAGTCTAGTCATGAAAGTGGGGAGAGCCACTTCGGTGTGTTCATGCAGCGACTGTTCTGAAGCTTTGAGATGCTGGAAGAACGCTGCAACCTCCATTGTAGGAGGATCCTCCGTAAGGTCTGGTTGTATAGCTTCTACCATCTCATCCATCCTATCATCCTCCGTGTTATCATCATTGTCCTCTTCCACTTCTTGTACAACTTTAGAAGTTGTCTCACCGTGAAAGGTCCAGACCTCATAACATGGCGTGTAACCATTTTGACGCAAATGTATCAAAACTTCCACTTTGTCCCAAAACTTGGTATTCTGACATTTTGTACATGGGAACCGCACCTTATCGGTATTTAACAACAAAAATGTTTGATCTACAAAAGCATCTGTCTTAGCGAGCCACTCATCTGAGTGACCACCAGATCTGCTCTTCCAACCAGTACACATCCAAATGCGGTCTTCACTCATGTTTTACTTTGCAGTATAAAGCTAGAGAAATCCCGTTCACTTTACATCTATTGGAAACGCTAGATCCTAAAACCCACCAAGGAGTGACCGAGAGAAGCGTGCTTATGACGTGACGCGGGTCCGGATACAGACGAAATTTCAGCAGCATAACCCCGCTGTTCTTCAACTGCACGCCCAATAATGGTGCGGTGGAGAATATTAGGGTTACGCCATCGAAATCTAGTCTGAATCCATACCCTGCGTCTCGTCATAAGCACGCCCCCTCAGTCACTCCAAGGCTGTCCAAAAAGGGACAATTTTGAACCTACATACCTCACATGCGTAACGCATGTGAGACGAGCCGGTCCGAAACAGGTGACGCATATTGTATAGGTTACGCTAATCTTATATTTTGGAGTGATTTAGGAGAGAGAGGTAAGAACGAGAGAGAGGAGGAAAGACGAGAGCGATTAAGCTAAAAATGGTCGAAGAGTACTCGGCGATGGCGGCAGGCGGCGTAGGAAATCCGATGAGCTTGTTCTCCGGCACAAATGGACAAAAAATATTGGGACATGATCGGTTGGATTCACAAAAACCTAAGAAGCGCTAAACTTAATCACAGAGTTGGCGACGGTGGCGGCGACCATGGCCATGGCACCGACGGCGCTTCTAGATCGAAACCGTAAAGAAAATGGTTCAATGGGGTTCTTGACGGTGCTCTACTCTGTTTAAGCACGACAGTAGGGAAAATTGACTTTTTAAATGGGTTGTGTCGGGCCATAAATGTGTTGTGCCGGGCCGAGCCGGCCCAAAGCCCGTTTATTTACATATCGATATTATACACTCAAGCAATCAAATTAAACTCAAATTTCTAACAATTTTCAATAAATAATAAAAATAAATAATTAAGAAATAAACACACTAAATAATAAACAAAGACAATTTACACCTAAATAATCAAATAGCAAAACTAATTACTGAACTAAGTAATATAACTAACTAATTAAATAACTAAACAATCTACAAGATTAATCAAGTAATCAAATTATAAAATAAATATTAAACTAGCTTAATAATCAACTAAACCAAAATTAAGTAAATTAATTAAGTAATAATTAACTCTTTAACTAAATTAATTACTAAATGAACTAAATAACTAATGTATACAATTAATTAATAAAACTTACCTCGAAGTGGCGGCGAAGCGGGGCGGGCTCGGGGCCGAGCGGCATGGATGCGGGGCTGGGGCGGCACGGGGCCGACACGGCGGCGGGGTTGGACTGGGTGGTGGCGGCGGGAGCTCGGGCGGAATAGCCCGAGCCTAGGGCCGTGGCGGCAGCGGCGAATATAACCCAAGATTTACGATGGCCCAGTAACTTACAACGGCCCAATAGTTGGGCCATCGTAAGTTACGTGTATTTTACGACAGGGCATTAACTTATGACGGCTTAGGGTTATGGCCGTCGTAAGTTACAGTAACTTACGACGGGCCTCTAACTTACGATGGCCATGGGCCCATGGCTGTCGTAAGTTAGTATACTTACGACGGCCCACAAGAACCGTCGTAAGTTATGTTTTAATCTGGCCGTCGTAGTGTGTGAGGTTTCCTGTAGTGCACGCTTTTGGTGAAGGCGACTAGTGCAGGTAACAAAGGCTCAGCAGTTTGGCAGGGCTACTACTAATAGCGAGCAATGCTACTTCTAATCACGCAGGTATCCGACTACTGTTAGGCATGGATTTGGATGCGAATTTGTACTCGTCGATATGGCTTTGGACAGCACATCAAACCCAACGGATAGTTCTTAACGGGTAAAAGAGCACTACTAGGACCCACATACCGGTTTATCCATTGACACGTGAGTCAATTTGTATATATAGACCCATCCACTACAGGAAACCGATCAGTTTACAACGGCCAGAAACATTGTAAATAAGAGTAAAACGTCGTAAATTAGTTATTTACGACGTTTTTTCTTTCCTACCGCGGTTTCTGGTTGTTTCCGTTAACTGGTCATAAATAACGTTAATTACGGTGGTCACCGTTGTCAATAACTAACTTATGATGGTCGTTCACAATCATTGTAAACAAAGGGCCGTCGCCACGTGGTGGGCTGGGCACATAACTTACGATAGCTTGGACCCCTGGCCGTCGTAAGTTATGTAGGTAAACTTACGATGGCTTGTAGTATAAGCCGTCGTAAGTTATGTAGGTTAATTTACGACGGTCCTGTATAGCTGCCCGTCGTAAATATGGTTTTTTAAAACAGAAAACACCTACCCTGTCATGATTGCGAACAACTTCATATACACAACAAGATAGATATTCCATTACAATCATCCAACATGTAAAACAACAAGGGGCTAAACACTACTACTTCCACTGGCTCCTCCACTCGCTCCGGAGCCGAAGAATCCGTCTCCACGCCCTTCTCCTGATGCCGGTAGTTGTGACTGTGGAGTTTGAGCCTCCATCGTCGATCCCCGCAATGCAAATAAATAGGTAAAGTGAGTCTGAGCTTCTAACTCACTGATTTCTTTACCCCCTCTCTCTACCACTCCCTCTCTCACCCCCTCTCTCTACCACTCTATCTCTCTCTACTTCCCTCTCCCCCCTTACTCTCACTCTCTCTCCCTCTCCCTCCCCATCACTCACTTTCTCCCTCGTCCTCTCTCTACCACTCCCTCTCGCCCTCACCCCCTCTCTCTACCACTCTGTCTCTCTCTCCCACACTCTTTCCCTTTTCACTCTCACTCTCTCTCCCTCTCCCTCCCCCTCTCTCTACCACTATCTCTCACTCTCCCTCCCTCCCTCTCCCCCCTCACTCTCACTCTCTCCCCTCTACCACACTAAGTTTTTCTTAGATTAGAAAATAGCAAATAAAAAATACATTACCTGGACATCTGAATGTCCATGTGGTGGGGGCACATGTGGCGGGGCCAACTGTGACGGCTGCCACATAGGGATTGGGATCTGCTGCCTGCTCTGTCGAGCTAAGGCCTATATCTACAAAATATTAAAGCATAGATACTAATGGAATTATATGAATTTAAATTAAGTTACATTGAATTACTTACCTCCATCACCGTCTGCATCTGAACCATGTAGTTTGCCATGTAGGCGGCCTGTTGCTCATGTGTGGCCTGGGATATCTCCCTCTCCCTCTGGAGCTCCTCTCTCTCCCTCTACCTCTAGAGCTCCTCCCTCTGCCTCTAGAGCTCCTCTCTCTCTCTTGGGATCTCGTCTCTCTCCCTATGGAGCTCCTCTATCTCGCTCCGGGAGAGACGACGACTTGTCTGGCCGATGGAGGAACCATCGATCGATGGAGTGATGATCGAAGGTCGTGCTACCCTCGAGTCGACAACTCTATCGAATATGGAAAACCTATAAAGGAATAAAAGAATAATAATTAAAAGAAGTAATATTGTAAATAAACAAAGAAAATTACCAACTAACCGTGCATGTGCCTCCCCCGCATCCACTAGCATACACGACTTGAGGGTCGATTGGCGCGTTTTCCCAATTGTACTCTTCCCCTGTATCATCACAGCCTCCTGCCCATACTTTTCTTAAAAGTAGTAAAATTGCGTATTAGTAACAACAATAGTATTAGTAACAATTGATTTGATGAGTTTTGATAACTTACCAGTCGATCGGCCGTGACCTGACAGCACTCCCCAGGCTGGGATGGGTCGTTATGACCCTGCTTCCAGACTTGAGTAGTGGTCGGTACCTGACCGGTCTCGCGCTCCTGTAGATATGTGTTAGTATGCTAATTATATTATGAAGACAAACAAAGAAGGGTTATTACTCCTACCATACGTTTGGCCAAACGCACATAGCCATTGGGGCCATAGGAGTGCTTCCCGTCGGAACCTCTGCATCCACGAGCCCTCCTGGACTTAGCGATGAAAGCATCGCTAGCCCATATCTAGCAGAGAGTTTGGTATGCTTCGGACCACCCCTCTAGCCATGAAATACTGACCTACACATATTTATATGTCATTGACATACCATTTACATAACTAAGTATTGAAATAATTGAACACAAACAACTTACCTCCGTGTACTGCTCCTCCGTCAAGTACGTGTCTGAGACCCTCCTAAATGGCCCCCGACTGGTGCTTCTGATGCCGCTTGAGGTACTCGTTCACACCTTAAATACGAGCGTACGGCAACGCTTGCGTTACAAGCTTTCGCGAGTTACCGTTGAACACGGCTCTAGCACGGTCCACCAAGCTCTGGCTCGTGTCCTTTAAACGGTACCTCAGCTATAAGAAAACAAATATTGAAGAGATATGCATTAACAATTTAATCAAGTTGAAGAATACTAATTTACAAAATTTTATTAAATAGACTTACCATAAAATCCGCCCACACAACCCCCTGAAGGTTGTTGTGCGCCTCATGAGAGACACGAGCATAGTCGTCCCACGACGTCGCAGGACCCCGTCGATCACACCGGGATAGTGCAGACGCACTAAAGAACTGATGCAATTGGACACCTATTTGTGGTGCCCCTGGCCTGTGAACGAGCAATTGTACCAGGAGCTGCAAGAATTTAGTGAACTCATTAATGTACCCACAAACAAAAGAACCCAAAAGTTCAATACTATGTGATAGTTTGCTTACGTGTCTCCGATCGAGCGAATAGTGACCCGCTCTGTAGGAATTGGACAAGGAGACACAAAGTCCGTCCTCCTCGTTCGCCGCCTCTGCTCTGGGACCACGTCTGGTGACCCGGAAGGTTGGTCATCACTCGAGCCCGAAGGCTCCATGCTAGGTGCCTCCGCGGCAGCCATAAGCGACCCCGAAGGCTGTGGCTGCCCCCTAGCCTCTAACTCTCACTCAGATGACTCTGAGTCAGACTGTAAAACTGAAGGATTGATAAGAATAGTTAATTGGTAAGTGATATATAAGATAACACAATTCTCAATGGAAATTTACCTCCATGCACTGTAAGGTCACAGGTCTGCCCGCTAGGTTTGGGACGTGTCTCATCAGCTGAGAGTGTTTGCTCCCACCTGACGAACTGCCCCTAGAAAGGGTGTCCCATGCCTACTTGAGGAAGCCCCTAGCCCATTCCCTTTCACCTAGAAAATATACAAAGTTATAATAATTTAGTGAAAAAAAGTTACTTGGAGTCGGTTTCAGAATTCATCGACATCATGGACCCTACTCCTTAAACCAGACCATCCATCTTGTTTCGTAATTTGTTTCCGTTTTTGTTTGCACATATCAGAAGTCTCTACATCGTCAACATCTCCAACCAAGTGATCGAGTTCAACACCAGACTCGACGGAAAACAAGTATTGCAACTCTTGTTCTTGATAAACCTCATCAACAACATTGATATCATAGTAACCATCATCTCTTGGAGTATATAACCGCTCACGAGGATTCACCTTATTAACCACCCACCAAACATTAAGCTTTTGACATGGAAAAGGTAAATAGTACACTTGCTCCACTTGGTGTGCAAGAACAAATGTATCGTAGCCTCATATTCGTTCATTTTGTCGTGTTCCATGATTGTTGTCAAACAAATCACAGTTAAAGAAGACGACTTGAAGTTCCTTATCCCCGACAAAAGTAAATTTAAGGATTTTGTTAATGATCCCATAGTAATTAGTTTCGCGTCCTTGAGAGTCGATTGCCCTCGTCACAACTCCGATATTACATGTTGCTGCAAGAGGATAAAGAGCTTCAAATTGAGTTGTACGAAATCAAAACCCGTTGACATCATATCGGCCATAGCTTCTAACCTTAACCAATCCATAGGATAGTTGTCGCAAGTTTTCATGGATGTCGGGCTCTTTCACACACTATTCATGTGACGGACCGGAATCCGTACTCCCAGGATCTCAGAGGGTGGTGCCGCTCGATGCGACACCTGACAGCACACGTCATAAGGACAACGTATTGTATTACATAGAAAACAACTGAATATGTACAAAGTAGTACAAACCTTCAGTTTACAACTAAGTACAGAGTTTATACATGCGGAAGCTAAATTTTACAACTCACGCCCACCTAACTAGTAAAAGTCAGTTGTCCAGCCCTATGGACAACCCACCCTAGCTCCATTCCTCAGCTCAGCGCGGCGTGTACGGCTCCCACTCAGCCGTGGTCCCTGACGGAGGGTAACCCTCGCCGGTGGACTCATACCCCGAGTCCGTGGGGTAGTCATCACCTGAAAACACTCATAGCAGCAACTGTGAGCACGATGGCTCAGCAAGTCTTAACCGACTCACCTACACATGAAACTCTATAAGCAGGTCCTAACAAATATAGGATGGCACATTGCAGCAAAGGACACGCCTACAAGTTCATCCTTAATTCATATTTTAGCCACAAGTTAACAGTTCATGAATCTGAAATTTAGTAAGCGATATTTAGTGGCACACATGTAGCAATACAATTTATACATATCAGCAGAATTGAATCACAATATTCCATAATTTATCTACGTCACGACGCAGTGAAGAAGCGGTACTCATCACCGTGAGGGACGGCAAATCGACTCGATATACACCTGCAGGGATACCCGAAGAGCACGTCACATACTCCCACCCGTGGAGCTGCACAGCACGCTCACTCGATGTCGTACGGGACAACCTTTCACCAAACAGCCCAAACGTCGAACCGGTCACACCCAAACGGACAGGAGGTTCCCTACACGGAGCATCTCTCTATGCCCGTTAGCAGATTTCCACCTTACTGCCCTCAACCTACACCTATAAATCGGTGCGTTATGCCTCGACGCCCGGAGGTATAGGTTACATCGGTTTATCGGGGCCCATATATCCGATATTCCTTCGGTACGTTCAATACTTGTTCAGCAGGGCCGCACACGGAACGGTCCTCAATCGACACAGACAGGGCTGCACCCACAAGACTTCCTCTTGCTGCGCCCTAGCCCCTGCCTAGTCTCATTTTCTTACTAAATTGATCTCACATCACTCGAACCAATCCCGTGTGTCCCAAAGCCTATACTCGTGAGTAGATTCCAACTACTCGACTTGTACCGAAATGCTATGAACATTAAGCACAGTCTGACTACTCGAGGAATTAGACACTACCCTCACTCTTGTGGGAATAATCTGGCTATGCACTTGGGTTTCATCCATCCTACACCTAATGCACAAACATACCTCATGCTAAGTATACATAAAGCAAAACTTTGTAAAACTCGGTAATGCAAATCGGGGCTTGCCTTGTTGCTGCTGGTCGGATGTTTGTGCTTCGTCCGGAAGGAGAAAATCCAGCACATCCGGCGTTTCCTCGCCTTCAGCGACTACACGTAAGCGAATTAACGATATGTCAATTTAAATGCAATGTTTGAAACTGAATATGTAAATACCATAACTCTAGCTAACCCTCCCCTTTGGCTCTGAAATTTTTATGGTGGCTTGGTAGGATCCTAACCAGAGACTTGACCAAGTTTCGTCTGAAACAAAGTTCATTTGAGCTCTGTACAAATAAAAGTTTATTTGGTCATTACTAGAGCCTCTAAGGATTTCCAGGGATTTTCATGGCTCAAACAATTACTTTATGGAAACTAGAGTTTGAGATGGTTCTAATGGAAGTGTTTTCATGTCCTTTGAAGAATCCTAACGGAAGTTATGGCCTAAACAAGATTTGAGAAAATCAAAAAAATGTTTCTGTACATTTTTCCATTTTCTCAGGGCAGTTCATTTAATCACACCATTAGGGGGACTAAATGAACTTGGATGGATCTGAAATTTTTACTGTAACTCAAGGATTGTCAAATGAACATCCCAGCCAAATTTCAGAATTTTCCACCAAGGAATTCTCCATATAAAATTCCCAACATTTTAAAGTTTAGGGAATTAATTCTGGAAAAAATAATAAGTTTCATGAGCTGAAACTTGTTTTGCTGGAAATTACTCGAAAATCTTAATCCAACAAAGTTTGGTTCACTTAATATGGAGCTCCCTAACAAAAGTTATGGCTGGTTGAAGTTTGAATCACAATCTGAAATTCCAAGAAATGTTTAAACCCTGCACGTGGGCCCCACCGTGCCTTTCTTCTTCCCCGCGCACGCGCCCGAGCTCAGCAGCGGCGATCTACAGCGAGGTCGGCCGGAAGGGCTTTCCCCGCATTCTCTAGGGCCAGAGCTCGCCGCCTCTACCTTTTTAGACACGAGGAACTCATCCCCGGGGTCAGCCGAAGCTCTAGGTGGCCGGAAACCCGTCGGCGACGAGCCGCCGCTATGGATTAACTCCGGCGATGTCGCCCGGCCCCTACAGAGGCTCATTCCGAGCAACTCTCGGCCCTACATCTTCGTGGTGAACTGCTAAGCATGGACATGGCGCTAGTTCACCGTGAAAACGGGCGGAACTAGGAGTTCACCGTCGACCTAGGTCACATATCAGTGGTGGCTTGAAAAACCCGACAGCCAGAGCCTATACTCGATGGTTTTTGGTACTTTTTGGTCCTAGATGGCCGTGGAAAGGTCTAGAACACATGTATAGCTCGGCATACGCTGTGGGGAGCTAATCCCCGCGAATTTTGGAGTTTGGAGCAGCTCGGTTCTATGAACACCGAAACTTAACCGGAGAAATTCTCCCCCGACACCGCATGAAAAGACGAGCGGTTTGGACTAGCATTACAAGAACCTTAGTACGGCGGTTTCTTGTGTTGATCGTCAGGCACGACGAGCCTTGTGTCTCCCAGATGCCAGTGAGCAGAGAGAGTCGGTCGGCGGCTGCGTTTGTGTCGGCTGTGAGCGAGAGGACGGTGGAGAGTCGAAGAAATGATTCACATGGGCGGCAGAACGGCTGAGCACGACTTCCACTTGGTCTTTAGCACGAGGTGGTGCCTCCACCGCTGCTCAGTAGCTGCAGGAGCTCGCGCTGGCTCGGTTCGGCAGCAATCCGAAGAACAGAGGCAGTTCCCTCTCTGGATCAGGCTGACTGGTGGGCCCTCTCTCCCCCTTCTCTCAGTTTCATTTGTTGCTGCAAATATTCCATCTACTCACACTTAAATGGAAACCTTAGCCACCAAGTCAGTGAGTAAATTTGAATTCACCCAAAATGAAATTTGTTTGGCTACATTTGGTTCACATTTGAATTTGAAAATTCAAATTCAGTTTGAATTGATCCAAATATAGCTCCCGACAAGATGAACTCTGATGAGGATGAAGATTGGTAGACTAACTCATAAAAATGTGCTGAGTTTGAATATGAAGTCAACTTTTGAATTCAAGTGATGAAAACTAGCTGAAATTTGAATTTGCATTCAAATAGCCCTTTTTTCAAATGTCTCCAAAAGTGCCTCAAAAGGCTTGGATTTGCATGAAACTTGGCCTGAGCCTTCCCAAGAATATTTAAGGTCTAGGGGTGAGCTCAGCCTCTCATGGTTATGTGTATGAACTCCTACTTTTTGGAGTTATGGGTTTCCCCTCTGATCACCCTCTTGATTGTGTTTACTTGCTCTTCACAATTGTTCATGAGCTACCCACCAAATGAGCCGTGGTATGGTGATGAAATGAACATTTGCAAGTCCATTCTTGGGTTTTTACATCCCTCCCCCTTAAAAGAATCTCGTCCCGAGATTATAAAGGAAGAGACGACGATGTAATAGGTACTTACCCATGATGAGACGCCATGAAGTCCGGGTAGTTTGAGCGAAGGAACTCCTCGCTCTCCCACGTCGCTTCTTCAGCGGTGTGGTTGCTCCACAGTATCTTGTAGAACCACAGCGTTCGATTACGTGTGGTCCGAGCCTTCTTATCAATAATCGCTACCGGATATTCAGCATACATCAAATCGGGTTGCAACTTGCCATTGTCTTCGGTGGGCACAACAGCCGTATACTTTAGACACTTCCGTAGTTGTGACACATGGAAAACGTCGTGAACACCAGCGAGAGATGGCGGTAGTTCCAGTCTATACGCCACTGGTCCACACTTCTCGGTGATAGCATATGGTCCAATAAAGCGGGGAGCGAGTTTCCCCTTCACGCCGAATCGGTGCACGCCTTTCATCAGAGATACACGGAGGTACACGTGTTCCCCGATGACGAAGTGCAGTGGCCTACACCTCTTATCAGCGTAACTTTTCTGCCGGGGTTGAGCGGCCTTCAAGTTGGCTTGAATCATCCAAACACGCTCTTCGGCATCGTTCACCACATCAATCCCGAACGTGACCCTTTCACCGGACTCGCACCAGTTCAATGGGGTGCGGCATTTGCGACCTAGAGAGCCTCAAATGGTGCCATCTTGATACTCGCTTGATATCCATTGGTGTACGAGAATTCCGCCAATGGTAGATGATCATCCCAGTTTCTACCGTGGTGGATGGCACACGCTCTCAACATGTCTTCTAGAACTTGATTCACCCTCTCAGTTTGCCCATCTGTCTGAGGGTGATAGGCGGAGCTTCTAATCAGCTTAGTACCCAATGCAGCGTGCAACTGCTCCCAGAAACGAGCCACAAACAGTGCCCCTCGACCTGAGATTATGGTCTTGGGTACTCCATGCAAGCATAGGATTCTTGCAATGTACAACTCCGCATATCTGCTGGCATGGAAATGTGTATGCACGGGAATGAAGTGAGCCGACTTGGTTAGTCGGTCAACGATTACCCAAATGGAATCATGTTTGTTGGAAGTCAGCGGTAATCCCACAATGAAATCCATGCTCACATCTTCCCACTTCCATGCTGGAATTTTCAGGGGGTTGCAACAGCCCTGATTTTATCATGTGATCCGCTTTCACTCGTCTACACGTATCGCACTCGTATACGTATTTAGCCACTTCCCGCTTCATCCGTGTCCACCAAAATTTTCTTTTCAAATCTTGGTACATTTTGTTGCTTCCCGGATGAATGGAGAATTCAGACAAGTGAGCTTCTTCAAGGATCTTCTTCCTCAGCTCCATATTCCGGGGTACGACTATGCGGTCATTGAACCACAACGTCCCCTCATCATCTTTCTGGAAACATTTGATATCCCCGTTGTCTATCCATCTCCGGAGATGTGTCATGCCCTTGTCAACTTTCTGAGCTGCAATGATATCCTCCCTAATGGTAGGGATGAGCGCAAGGTTGTAGAGTGATCCATAAGGAACCAAGTATAAACTCGGCTCTTCCTCCTCCACTAGTGTAATGGTGAGGTTATGGACATGTGATTTCCAACTCAGTGTGTCAACAACCACATTCGCCTTGACGGGGTGGTAATGAATCTCAATCTCATAATCTTTGATTAGTTCTAACCACCTTCTTTGCCTCATATTCAGCTCCTTCTGGGTGAAGATATATTTTAGGCTCTTGTGGTCGGTGTATAGATGCACCAAATTCCTCAGGAGATAGTGCCTCCACTTTTCAGCGCCAAAACCACAACAACGAGCTCAAGATCATGAGTCGGATAGTGCCGCTCATGGTTTCGAAGTTGGCGTGAGCCATACGCGACCACACGTCCTTCTTGCATCAACACACAATCGAGCCTGATACTAGACGCATCACAATACACGTTGAAGGGCTTGGTTGTATCCGGTTGAGCTAATACCGAGGCTGTTGTGAGATGCTTCACCAATGCTTGGAACGCTCCTTCACATGCTGAGTTCCAAACATATTTTGTTCCCTTCTTCAGTAGTTCTGTCGTCGGCTTAGCAAGCTTGGAGAACCTTGGAATGAATCTCTGGTAATATCCCGCTAAACCGAGGAAGCTTCTGACTTCATGGACAGAAGTGGGGGCTTTCCATTTCAGCACTTGTTCGATTTTGCTTGGGTCAACCGCAATGCCTTCCGCTGAGATGATATGTCCCAAAAATAGCACTTGGCTGATTCAAAACTCACATTTGCTGAATTTGGCATAGAGCTTATGGTCCCACAATCGTTGAAGAACGATTCTCAAGTGTTCGGCATGTTCTGCTTCTGTCTTGGAGTAAACTAAGATATCATCAATAAACACCACAACAAACTTGTCCAGCTCCAGCATGAACACCAAGTTCATGAGATACATGAAATGTGCTGGAGTGTTAGTGAGACCAAAAGACATGACGAGATATTCATATAGGCCATATCTCGTCGAGAAATCCGTCTTCGAGACATCCTCCGCCCGGATTTTTATTTGATGATACCCGGAGCGAAGGTCCGTCTTCGAGAACACACTTGCACCCACAAGCTGATCAAACAGGATATCAATGCGGGGTAGTGGGTATTTGTTCTTGATGGTGACGGCGTTGAGCGGCCGGTAATCCAGACACAGCCTCAAGGTTTCATCCTTCTTCTTGATGAACAGCGCCGAGCATCCCCAAGGCGAGGAACTCGGCTTAATGAAACCCTTGCTCAACAAATCATTGAGCTGTTCTTTCAACTCAGCCAGCTAGTTCGGAGTCATTTTATATGGTCTCCGTGATATGGGAGTAGTCCCGGGTGCAAGTTCTATCTTGAACTCCACATCCCGTTCAAGTGGCATGCCCAGAAGATCATCCGGGAACATGTCGGGATACTCTCGGACTACAGGGATGTCCTCTAAGTTGGAAGCTTCAGTAGTATAGGCGGCTGAAACTTCCGGGACTGGATTGTCTAGTATGAGGGACTGCGGACGGTGTAGTGGGGAATTGAGGTGAACCGTCCGTGATAATGTTTCTAGGACAGCGCCATGGTAACTTAGCCATGACATCCCTAGGATTGCATCAATCTTCTGCCCCTCAAGAATAATCATAGTAGTGGGATATATCTTCCCACCTAAGCACAGTGGTGCTTTCGGAATCATCATAGTTGCTGAAATCCTCCCTCCCGGTGAGCAGATCATATAAGAGCACTCGGTTGGAAAGACTTCTAGTTGATGCTTAACCACATATGATGCACTTATGAAGTTGTGGTTTGCACCGGAATCAAATAATATGATGATTGTTTGATCGTTGAGAGTGAACGTACCCGCCAGCACGTTTTCTCCCTCCGGGGCGTCCTCATTGTCAAGGTTGCGAACGCCCCCAGTTCACTGACCAACCTTCTTGACCGGAGTTCGGCCTCAAGCACCGACCTGATATTGGGCTTGCCCGCTGCTCTGCTGCCCCTGGGGACAGTCCTTCGAGAGATGGCCCGCCTGGCCACACGTGTAGCAGGTATAGCGAGGCGGTCCTCCGCTGATCGGCGGATGGAAACCCAGGGCGTGTTGTGGCGGTGGAAACGCCCGGGGTACCATCTGCTGCTGCTGTTGCGGAGCGGTGGTGGCATCGGCGGTCGGAACGGAGGTGGCTGGAAAGAACGACCCCCGAACTGCTGAGATCGCGCCGGTGGATGCCACTGCTCTCCGGATGGTGTCTGATACACCATGCGGTATTTTTGAGGAGCTCCACACCCGCTGCTGGGTGGAGCGCTGCGCTTTCTCTGCTCAGCCGCCAATTCCCGCTGAGCATCTTCTTGCATTATCGCGGCATTGACGAGGCCATTGAAAGTGCCGCGATTGCATTGTACGAGATGCGTCTTCATCTCGGGATTTAACCCCCGATAGAACTGCTCTTGCTTCTTCTCCTCGGTGGAGACATAATCCGACGCATACTGCGCCAGATGGTTGAAGGCACGGGACTAGTCATGGGCACTCCTCCCGCCCTGCTTCAGCTCCAAGAACTCTTGGAACTTCCTCTTCATTATCCCGGGAGCGATATGGTAGGCACGGAACGCCTCCCGGAATTCTTCCCATTCTACGGCGTGGCCAGCGGGTAATGAGGTGACATAGTTCACCCACCATGCACCAGCGGCACCGTGAAGCTGCTGCGCCGCGAAAAGAGTCTTCTGCCACTCCGTGCATTGGAGCAGCCCGAACTTGGACTCGATCGTCCGCAGCCAGTTATCGGCCTCCAGTGGTTCTGCCGCTTCGGTGCACACCGTAGGATGCGTACTCATGAACTCCGAGTACGTCGTAGTGTGGGGATCACGAGGCCCCCTCTCTTGACGCCCCCCTGGGACGTATTCTGCACGATCGTGCGGAGCAGATCGGTCTGCTCCTCACGGTCACCCACCAGTGCCGCGATCACATCCGCTAGTGTAAGCGGAGACGACGGTGGTGGTTGTTGCTGCGGGGTACTATCGTAGGCAGGTGGCTGGGAGTCATCACCCTCCTGCTTCCTAGAGCCACCGACCTCATGCGTGGCCCGAGTGCGAACCATCTGCAACCATGCGACAATAAATAATCAGTCCCACAGCATTACTTCATGCAGTCCAACAAAAATAGGCGTAAAAAAATATAATGACAATAAACATGCGATACATCTCGTAATAGATAATGTAATAACTATGCATAATCTACACCATTACCAGACCAAATGCAAACTAGTTCAATCCAACTTGATGGACTTCCTCTTTGGAAGTTCATCTCAACTAGATTTGGTCACTACGAGACGTTAATACCGCTTTGTCATCACGTATACTACCCTTTTTCTTCAATACGACACAAACATGGTATCTTAGCAAAAGAAACTTGAGTAGGAATTTTACTCAAATCTTTCACTAGTTGAATATAAAAACTCATGGGTATGTTCTACCCCATTGGATCTAATCACACTACCTAGGGTACAACAATCTCTCAAATGAGTTCAGCTGTCCATCCCTCTGCCAGAATGACCAGTCTCTACATATCCCAGATTTGGACCTGGTTCTGGGTATTTTCATGACTCAAGTTGAATACCAGAGTTAAAGTTAACTTCAGTATCTTTCTAACGAGTATTTATTTGCCCTAAGATCAGCTGTGGTTAAAAAGTTATGATAATTCAAAGTCAACAGAATTTCTGGAAGAATTTCAACAGCACCTCCTTTAGAAGTTGCTGTTTTCACCTTTAAATTACACTGAATTCCGTGCTGCAATTGCAGAAACTCTGAATTAAAAATATGTAACATATCTCCTACCCTTTCCAAAAATGTATCATATGAAAATTCTAGATTTTTATACAGGAAGTTATGCTTGAAAAACAGAACAGTCCAGAGAGTTTTTGAACCTGTACTGGTTCTGGACAGTTTACAATCCTCTTGAATTTCAACCAGTTTAATATGTGATTCTGCTCTGGAAGTATACAACAAAGTTGTAGAGTACTTAAACACCTCTCCAGAACTATATCCCACACCTCCCTTTGCTAAATAACCTGTGAGTTATGCTCTGTTAAAGTTCAGCAATCTTGCTGCCAAAACAGAGCACTCTGTTTTCCAATCCTTTCGAACTAAACTAATTAACTGTTGAATTTTTCTACCCAACCAGGGTCCTAAATATTGAAACTTGGTTATTTTAGTTCCTTGTTACCATTATTTTTAATGCAAATGCTTCGGTACTACGTTCCTCACAAAAAGGAAAATCCTAACCGGATTATACCGGCATATACGTCTCAATTGTGGCACTAAACGGTCTCTCACACACGTGTACTACACGAAATACATACGTGGTTAGTACCTGCAGAAGAACACTCAATAGTGATGCACTCAAAGGTTGTTGTCATTTCAGTCAGGTCCATATTTGAAATTAAATACATACACCCGTATCATTGCCATACGGCCGTCCTTGAGTTAAGCCACGTCTCAAGGTACGTGATCGTGTTTTCACATCACACGACAGGGAACCCGAATAGAGCGCGAACGGGTCGTCATGGTTGGGAATTTTATCAACCCAACAGATACCACCAACTGCCCTGCAGGGCACGCTGATGGCAAGTGCTGCGTATGTCCTCCTAGGCTATTTTCAGAAGAACACACTATCGCGTTACTGAAATTGCCTAGAGGGGGTGAATAGGCTAAAATTCCTGAAATGACTTAATTAAACGAGATTAGAACACAGGGGCCAGACTAGTCTGGCTCAGGGGCGGACTAGTCCGATCAACCTGCTAGAAAAGCCTAAAAGGCCGGACTAGTCTGGCTCAGGGACGGACTAGTTCCGTTAGACTGCTGAAAAGACTAAATTAGATTTTTATGGGTTTTTGTTCAGATTTTAGTTTAACGAAATGCAGATAAACTATCTAGCAATCTAATATAACAAATATGACAAAGTATTGAGGTGGATTGCAAGATTGTAGCCTGAAATATTATAAGAGCGAAATGATCGAACGAACCCTAAGCAATTCTAATGATCAATGAAATGTAAGTGCAAAATGACACGAAGATTTTTGCCCGAGGTTTGATTCCACTTAGTAATCTACGTCCCCATTGAGGAGTCCATAAAGGACCGGGTTTAACAACCCTTCCCTCACCAAGTCGCCACTAAGGCCAACTCGGTTCTTCACTATCTCAAGGATGAACTTACAAAGTGTTGGGGCTGCTCACAATCTGAGACTCCCACTTGATCACGTCCACAAAACTCCACCGATCTTACAAGACATAGGTCACACCAAGTGCACGAGATCACTTCGAGAGCCTTAAACGCGAACTTCTTCCTTCTCCTTTCCTCACACACCCAAATCCACTCAAGAATTGGTTCTAGAGGGTGAGTAGGCAAGAGGGAAGGCTTAGGGGGCTCTAAGATCACTGTGGTGGCACTAGGGTTCCAGGTTTTTTTCTTAATGAAGTCGGGGCATATTTTTTTATAGAAGTCCCGAAGCCAACCATTGCCACCTACCGAAAGTTTAGTCCGCCTTACACCGTACTAGTCCGATCTCACACAAGAACTATTTGTCCGGGTGAGAATGGACAAGTCTGGAGGACCCGGACTAGTCCGGCCACTAAGGCGGACAAGTCCAGTCTACCAAGACTTAGCCGTGGGAGATCTCATCTCACACCCATACGGACTAGTCCGCCTTAGAACGGACTAGCCCGAACTCACACAGGAACTCTTAGTCCGTGTGAAAACGGACAAGTCTGGCTAGCCCGGACTAGTCTGGCCACTAAGGCGGATAAGTCCGGTCTACCAGGACCTAGCCCCAAAAACACTCCCACCAAGAGAGAAACGGAATAGTCTGTCCGAAAACGGACAGGTCCGATCTCAGTCAGGAACTCTCAGTCCGCCCCAAAACGGACTAAGCCGTAGGACTTTCGGACTAGTCCGGCCTCTTCCCCGAACAAGTCCGGCCTGCCCAACTTTACCTATGTCCACTAAGGATTTGACACTTCTAATGCTTTGAGCTCTCTTCTATGATCACAATGCACTTGACACACACTCTTTCTTTTACACGGCTAGCCTACTCAAGACTCAAGTGAAACCCTAATTTCTACTCTTCGAGTCTTCGACGCCGTTCTTCATCTTTTTCCTTTTTGAGAGTTTAGGTGTCCGTCTTGGAAATGTCCTGTGCTTATGATCATCTCAGATCATTAGTCTCTTAATTTGTCATCATCAATCATCCAAAACACATGGGGGTGCCTAGATGCACTTACAGTTACTGACCACACGATGGGGTCTCCACTTGCTTGCCTAATGCATGCTAGGGACCAATGTTTCATATGAACTCAGGAACATGAAGAGTCCAAGATTTCATATTGACGTCTCACACCAAGCTGCCATCCTTGAACCACATTCCTCATCAAGGGAGCTAACAGAAATTGAACCGGTTTCGGTGGCGTTCCTTACCATTTTTACCTGAGCGTTGGTGCGTCGTTACATAATGAAAATTCAGAATTAGAACACATATGTTAGTCATGCCACTTTAAGTTACTATGCTATATAGTCCTTACTTGGGCATACTAGCGAATCCTCACCGTAATCCTAAATTTTCCCGTAATACAGTCCTTAATTAGTGTGCTATCCCCTAAGCAGCTCTGATACCAGCCTGTGACGGACCGCAATCCGTACTACCAGGATCTCAGAGGGTGGTGCCGCTCGATACGACACCTGATAGAACACGTCATAAGGACAACATATTGTATTACATAGAAAACAACTGAATATATACAAAGTAGTTCAAACCTTCAGTTTACATCTAAGTACAGAGTTTATACATGCGGAAGCTAAATTTTTACAACTCACGCCCACCTAACTAGCAAAAGTCGGTTGTCCAGCCCTATGGACAACCCACCCTAGATCCATTCCTCAGCTCAGCGTGGCGTGTACGGCTCCCACTCAGCTGTGGTCCCTGATGGAGGGTAACCCTCGCCGGTGGACTCATACCCCGAGTCCGTGGGGTAGTCATCACCTGAAAACACTCATAGCAGCAACTGTGAGCACGATGGCTCAGCAAGTCTTAACCGACTCACCTACACATGAAACTCTATATGCAGGTCCTAACAAATATAGGATGGCACATTGCAGCAAAGGACACGCCTACAAGTTCATCCTTAATTCATCTTTTAGCCACAAGTTAACAGTTCATGAATCTAAAATTTAGTAAGCGATATTTAGTGGCACACATGTAGCAATACAATTTATACATATCAGCAGAATTGACTCACAATATTCCATGATTTATCTACGTCACGGCGCAATGAACAAGCGGTACTCATCACCGTGAGGGACGGCGAATCGACTCGATATACACCTGCAGGGATACCCGTAGAGCACGTCACATACGTCCACCCATGGAGCTGCACAGCATGCTCACTCGATGTTGTACGGGACAACCTTTCACCAAATAGCCCAAACGTCGAACCGGTCGCACCCATACGGACAGGAGGTTCCCTACACAGAGCATCTCTCTATGCCTGTTAGCAGATTTCCACCTTGCTGCCCAACCTACACCTATAAATCGGTGCATTATACCTCGACACCCGGAGGTATAGGTTACATCGATTTATCGGGACCCATACATCCAATATGCCTTCGTTACATTCAATACTTGTTCAGCAGGGCCGCACATGGATCGGTCCTCAATCGACACGGACAGGGATGCGCCCACAAGACTTCCTCTTGCTGCACCCTAGCCCCTGCCTAGTCTCATTTTCTTACTAAAGTGATCTCACATCACTCGAACCAATCCCGTGTGTCCCAAAGCCTATACCCGCGAGTAGATTCCAACTACTCGACTTGTACCGAAATGCTATGAACATTAAGCACAGTCTGATTACTCAGGACTTAGACACTACCCTCACTCTTGTGGGAATAATCTGGCTATGCACTTGGGTTTCATCCATCCTACACCTAATGCACAAACATACCTCATGCTAAGTATACATAAAGCAAAAATTTGTAAAACTCGTTAATGCAAACCGGAGCTTACCTTGTTGCTGCTGGTCAGATGTTAGTGCTTCATCCGGAAGGAGAAAATCCAGCACTTCCGGGGTTTCCTCGCCTTCAGCGACTACACGTAAGCGAATTAACGATATGCCATTTTAAATGCAATGTTTGGAACTGAATATGTAAATACCATAACTCTAGCTAACCCTCCCCTTTGGCTCTGAAATTTTTATGGTGGCTTGGTAGGATCCTAACCAGAGACTTTACCAAGTTTCATCTGAAACAAAGTTCATTTGAGCTCTGTACAAATAAAAGTTTATTTGGTCATTACTAGAGCCTCTAAGGATTTCCAGGGATTTTCATGGCTCAAACCATTACTTTATGGAAACTAGAGTTTTATATAGTTCTAATGGAAGTGGTTTCATGTCCTTTGAAGAATCCTATAGGAAGTTATGGCCTAAACAAGATTTGAGAAAATCTGAAAAATGTTTTTGTACATTTTTCCATTTTCTCAGGACAGTTCACTTAATCGCACCATTAGGGGGACTAAATGAACTTGGATGGATCTGAAATTTTTATTGTGACTCAAGGGTTTTCAATTGAACATCTGAGCTGAATTTCAGAAGTTTCCACCAAGGAATTCTCCAGATAAAATTTCCAACAGTTTAAAATTTAGGGAATTAATTATGGAAAAATAATAAGTTTCATGAGCTGAAACTTGTTTTGCTGTATACTCGAAAATCTGAATCCAACAAAATTTGGTTACTTAATGTTGAGCTCCCTAGCAAAAGTTATGGCTGGTTAAAGTTTGAACCACAATCTGAAATTCAAAGAAATATTTAAACCCTGCACATGGGCCCCACCGTGCCTTTCTTCTTCCCCACGCGCGCGCCCGAGCTCAGCAGCGTCGATCTCCGGCGAGGTCGGCCGGAAGGGATTTCCCCGCCTCCTCTAGGGCCACAGCTCGCTGCCTCTACCTTTTTAGACACGAGCAACTCATCCCCGGGGTCAGCCGAAGCTCTAGGTGGCCGGAAACCCATCGACGACGAGCCGCCGCTATGGATTAACTCTAGCGACGTCACCCGGCCCCTACAGAGGCTCATTCCGAGCAAATCTCGGCCCTACAGCTTCGTGGTGAACTGCTAAGCAGGGACATGGCGCTTGTTCACCATGAAAACAGCCGGAACTAGGAGTTCACCATCGACCTAGGTCACATATCGGTGGCGGCTTGAAAAACTCGACAACCAGAGCCTATACTCGACGGTTTTTGGTAATTTTTGGTCCTAGATGGCCGTGGGAAGGTCTAGAACACGTGTATAGCTCGGCATACGCTGTGGTGAGCTAAGCCCCGTGCATTTTGGAGTTTGGAACAGCTCGGTTCTATGAACACCGAAACTTAACCGGGGAAATTCTCCCCGACACTGCATGAAACAACGAGCGGTTTGGACTAGCATGACAAGCACCTTAGGGCGGTGGTTTCTTGTGTTGATCGTCGGACATGATGAGCCTTGTGTCGCCCGGACGCCAGTGAGCAGAGAGAGTCGGCCGGCGGCTGCGTTTGTGTCGGCTGTGAGCGAGAGGACGGTGGAGAGTCGGAGAAATGATTCACGTGGACAGTAGAACGGCTGAGCACGACTTCCACTCGGTATTTAGCACGAGGTGGCACCTGCACGCTGCTCAGTAGCCGCAGGAGCTCGCGCTGGCTCGGTTCGGCAGCAACCCGAAGAACAGAGGCGGTTCCCTCTCTGGATCAGGCTGTCTGGTGGGCCCTCTCTCCCCCTTCTCTCAATTTCATTTGTTGCTGCAAATATCCCATCTACTCACACTTAAATGGAAATCTTAGCCACCAAGTCAGTTAGTAAATTTGAATTCACCCAAATGAAGTTGGTTTGGCTACATTTGGTTCACATTTGAATTTGAAAATTCAAATTTAGTGTGAATTGATCCAAATATAGCTCCCGACAAGATGAACTCTGATGAGGACGAAGATTGGTAGACTAACTCAGAAAAATGTGCAGAGTTTGAATATGAAGTCAACTTTTGAATTCAAGTGATGAAAACTAGCTGGAATTTGAATTTGCATTCAAATAGCCCCTTTTTCAAATGTCTCCAAAAGTGCCTCAAAAAGGCTTGGATTTGCATGAAACTTGGCCTGAGCCTTCCCAAGAATATTTAAGGTCTAGGGGTGAGCTCATCCTCTCATGGTTATGTGTATGAGCTCCTACTTTTTGGAGTTATGGGTTTCCCCTCTAATCACCCTCTTGTTGTGTTTACTTACTCTTCACAATTGTTCATGAGCTACCCACCAAATGAGCTGTGTTATGGTGATGAGATGAACATTTTGGCAAGTCCATTCTTGGGCTTTTACAATTCAAATTATGAAGTTATAAGAATACTTTATAATACTTTTAATTTATAAGAATACTTTATAAATACTCATAAGTTAACGAGAAAACGTTACATATTCTCGAGACCACGAAAGGAGATTAGGTCGTCCATTTATTCCATCCCATCGCATCATTTCTACTTGTTTGCTCGTAGGTTGATGCCTATGTGTCCAATTTTGCTTTTGGATCTCACTGGATGAAAAAACTTTCATGAATATAAATGTTGCATAACATGCCGATAGGCATCAAGGTTAGGACAAAAACTTACTCGAAATATCTGTCCACCCCATCTATATTTGCATACATGTAGAGGAAAGCAGCCGTTCTTTCATCTGCAGTACAATTGTAGCTCCGGCTACCACCAACAGTAGTGCCCCTCATTACAAAAATAGAGAGATCGCTGCAAAGTGGATGTTCATCCATATTGTATCGCATTGCCGAAATATTTATATTGTGTTCCTCGTCAAAGTAAACACTTGAAAAGTATCCCACTTTCTTAAGGGTAAATGCTTTGGCGATGCACCCTTCCACCCTTGCCCGGTTGCCAGAGAGAGAGAGAGAGAGAGAGAGAGAGAGAGAGAGAGAGAGAGAGGGAGGGAGAGAGAGAGAGAATAGGGGTGACCGTCAACGCGCGGGACTGCGTCCATGCGACCCAATCCTTCGGCAAGTCCAGGGTTTCAAGAACAGTGGCCTTGTGCCCCTGGGCCGCCATGTTTCAACACGGGCTGTGGGGCATCATCAATCCTCCCAAGGTCCCTAAAGACCGGGAGAAGTGGGCATCGCAGGCCGCTTTGGAGGCTGCCAATAATCGGGAGAAGGATAAAGAAAAAACCAGCCGGCCTTTCGAGGCCTCGGGCACCGGAAGCTCGGGTCGTTGGGGGGTCCTTACCTTTAGCGATGGGTCATGGCCGATGGACAGTCGAGCGTTGGAGGGAGGTCAGTCGGGCACCGAGCCCGGATCGATGGCTCTCGTCGAACGTCTCTCCGCATCCTTGGGTGCTTGAAGCTTAAAGGTTTGGGGCATTCCGCCTCCCGCCTCCGTCGCGACGGAGAGAGTGACGTGGCAACCCAGTCTGGAGCCGTTGTGAAAAACATATTTTACACATGCTCTCACGACGGTGTATATATATAGCTAACCGTCATGAGAGCATATAATAAACACTCAATTTTATACACAATATTCAACTAAATAATCAAATGAAGCAAACATTTAACAATTACACTAACTTGTGATAGTGCCTACGTGGCGGTGGCAGTGTTGAGGAGGCTGGGAGTCGCCGGGTGGTGACGCGGCGAGGGCGGGCGGGCCCAGGCGGCAGTGGCTGTGGCGGCAGAAGCACGGGGCGCGGGGGCGACGGCAGGCAGTGTGGAGGAGGTTGGGCGGCGGCGCGGCAGGGACGCCTGTGGTGGCGGAGGCGTTGGTGGGCGAAGAGAAGCAAAATTTAATCTAAAACTAAATAAATTACAACTAAATTAAACTAAAATCATAAACCAAATAATTTACAACAAAACTAAATTCAATCTAAAACTAATACAAACAACTTACATAAATTAAACAATAATACTAACTAATAACTAAATTAACTAAACTAACTCTGATTATCACCAAAATTAAAGAAACTAACTTTTCTCGATGGGTGTGACGGGGCTTGATGCCGCGGGAGCTCGGGCCCGAGGGGCGGGGCAGCGGGGTGCTGAGGTCGGGGAGGAGGTGGCTGTGGCGGCAAAGGCACTGGGCGCGGGGCGACGGCGGGCGGCGTGGAGGAGGCCGGGGGCGGCCGACGACGCAGCGGGGGCGGGCGGGGGCGGCTGTGGTGGCGGGGTGGGCGGAAGAGAAGCTAAATTCAATCTAAAACTAAATAAATTACAACTAAATTAAACTAAATTCATAAACTAAATAATTTACAATTAAACTATATTCAATTTAAAACTAATACAAACAACTTACATAAATTAAATAATATTAGTAACTAATAACTAAATTAACTAAACTAACTCTAATTATCACCAAAATTAAAGAAACTAACTTTTCTCGACGGGTGCGACGGGGCTTGATGTCGCGGGAGCTCGGGGCCGGGGGCGGGGCAGCGGGGCGCCGGGGTCTAGGAGGGGCTCCGGGGTCGGGGTCGGGTAATGGGTAGTAAAAATTATCCGCAAATAACGGCTACCGGTTTGGATATGGAATTTGTCTTGCAAATACGAGCGACGAAGGTAATATCTGTGGATATTTTATCCGTTACAGATACAACTCATTCCAGGGCAATCTTCTTCGCCAAAATCACCTTCCTCGAATGAATGCCACATGGTTTATAAATGAATGGGTTAGGTTTTCCATTACCGAAACAAATGACTGCCGCATGGTCTGTAAATGATGTGCCATAGTAAGCGGTTTTATTTGTTTTGAAATAGTTGTTTGTTCTTCCGGATGAGCAATTTTATTTTACAGAAATGTTCCATATAGAGAAATAGAGGGGCAAAGCTGTTCTTCCCTCAAAGGAACATTTTTTCTTTTCCCTATTTACTTGCTGTTTTCAGAAATATTATGATGGACAGAAGATCCATAGAAGAAGCAAGTCTTTTGTTCAAATAAATGTTTAGTAAAAGTGATATTACACTAAAAGCGGAGAAGCAGGAGAGGCTAGTTTCCATTTTATTTTACGCAAAGGCCTAGCTACGATGATTCATGTTTGAAGGAACTTGGAAAAAGGGGTTCCAGCTTCTACGAAATCCATCTCAAGATTATCATAAAGAACTTATAATTATTTATTATTATTATTATTATTATTATTATCATATAGTAGTTTCTCTGTAATCATATTAATTTATTTCAGACTTATTTTGCACTTACCCACTTTCTACAAAGACTGTACAAAACAACAAAGCCTTTTGTCTCAAGCACGTAAGGATCGGCTAGACACGAAACCAACCATTTTTTTAAATGAAGTAAAAGAGAGGAAGAGATATAAGAGTAACAAAAAAACTAAGATTCTGGTATATGAATTGCTACTTTCCATGCAGTCCTATCATGAGCTAAGTCTAGATACATTCCAATATCTCAAGTTGTGTTTTACCGCCTCCTTCCAAGTCAACCTTGGTCGTCCTCTACCCCTCCTAATATTTTCTCTACCCCTTAAAATCCCACTATTAACCGGTGCTTCTGGAGGTCTTCGTTGGATATGTCCAAACCACCTTAGTCAATGTTGGACTAACTTCTCTTCAATCAGTGCCACCCCTACCCTGTCATGAATCGCCTCATTCCCATTTCGGTCTCTTCTTGTGTGCCCGCACATCCACTACAATATGCGCATCTTGTAAACACCCTCAATTTCACTACCATGCATTGCATACATTTTTCATGTAGAGTGGCATTTAAAAAGAAGTAGAAATGAAGAAAGGAATATAGAAATAGGGAAAGGAATATAGAAATGGAGAAAGATCCATAGAAATGGAGAAAGAACCATAGAAATGGAGAAAAGAACCATAGAAATGGAGAAAGGAACATAGAAATGGAGAGAAATGAAAATAAGATAGCTAAATTAGCTATCCCAAATTCCCCAAATTTCCCCAAAGTTCCCCAAATTCCCCTAGGGAGAATTTCCCCCACATTTAGGGGGGGGGGATTTTCCCCCAAATTAGCCATAGCCTTGAAGGGGGGGAACCCTAGGACTCTTTGGTTGAGTCCCATCTTGCTAGGACTCTCCTTTTTCCCCCTTATAAATACAACCCCCAACCCTCCTCCCTATTCCTTTGGCTGCCGCCCCCCTGCCCCCCAACTCGCCGAGTTGCCCCCCCCCTCTTGCCGGAGTTTAGTCGCCGTCGAGCCCCGCTGACGAGCCCCGCCGTCGAGCCCCGTCACGCCTCGTCGTCGCCGGAAAAGGAGCCCGACATTCTGCCCTACCATAATTCCCCGCGAAAAAATCCCCCGTTGCAGCCATTGCTAGGAGGGAGGCCCTGCCGCAAGGAGGAAGTGATGTAGGTCTTCATTATCCATCTTACAACGTCGCCACTGTTTCTACGCATCCGTTTTCATCGCCCCCTTCGAGCAGAAACTTTTGCGTGTGGACAGATCATGTTTTAATCGATTTTTAACTGTGGAATTGATCCACATCTTGTGTCAAGATCATCACCATGTCCACACTTGATCCTAGCACCCTTGTTCATCATAAAACCCCATGAAAGCCCATTAAAACATGCAAGAACACGTACAAACTGGTTTTATAAAACTGCACTATAGAATTTGCATTCATCAACCCATTGCATCTTGAGTAAAGTTTGTGCATGATGATTGATTGTTGTAAATTTTGTATGTGCGTGGTCGTGAGTAGAAGGACAAGCTCAAGAGGCCGTCTACGAGGAACTACAACACCAAGACTTTGAGACGCTTGAACAACACGAACCACGGGAGCAAGGCAAGTGCCCCTTGACCATATTGATCCGATGTTTTGAAACTGTTTTGTTTGCGAAAACTCGTATGCTTGTGTCAACTTGATGGGACACCTTTTATAGGAGTTTACTAGTTTTGTTAACCATCCTTGTCACCGGGAAAGTTGATGAGTCGGGTATGGTCGTTTTTTCTTTTTGCTTCGCTCAACTTACGGGATATGGGAAGCTGAAATAAAATTTGTTAGCTACTGCACTCATATGAAAAAATATGATGAGAACTTGATGATGTTAATGAGCATAGAATCGGGGAGATCTAGGCAAGATTGGTTCGTGGATGTTGCTGAATGAGATGGTGGTTTACTTGTCGTAGATCTAAGGACCGGTTCATGTGAGCACATGCTAGAAAAACAGTGCCACCACAAGGCCAAATATGGGTGCGGCTTAGCTGACTAATTAGGTGTGTTGCTAGCTTGTTATAGACCATTGGATGGCACGGGGAATGGGAGTCGAAAGGGACTGCCCTGGGAACTGCATGGCACAAGAGGGGGCCCGTAGGTGGGAGAATGGAGATTCGAGCCTGTCGGTGAAACCTCAGTGGGTCCTTACATCCTAGTAGCCCCTTTGTAAAGGCTATTTTATGATCTCTTGGCCATACACCGACGGTTGTGTACTAGTATAATGGAGGTTCTTTCTAGTCGCCGACGGGTGATGAAATCACAAACTTATGAGTAAAGTGGTGCCACCTCTGCAGAATGTAAAACTATCATGATAGCCGTGCTTCTAGTTACAAGCACCTGGCCAACTTCCATAATTAGAGGCAAAACTTGGGATGTTTATTCGCTATGGTTATGGTATGGCCATTGGGATTGGTTTTGGGACTGTTTTGGGTCATGACAATGAGTTTGGTTTCCGTTATATGAATATGAGATGGTTATGAATATTTATGAGTATGAGATGAACTTGAGAAAGATTAATGGCTGGTTGATACTTGATAAATGGTGAATTATGATGAAGGAATGTTGATGAAATACTTGGTTATGATGGGATTAAACTCACCTAGAAATAGTTTCTATTTTTACCATATTTGTGAAATAAAATTTGCTTGCTGCAATGAGCCTTTCTATTGCCTACCTTGTTGTAAGCTACATGTTATACTTTTCCCGCACTTGCTGAGTACGACATGTACTCACCCTTGCATTCCCACATATACATCAGCTACAGGAGAAGAATATTTCGAGGAACATGTGGAGTACTAGGCATGTGCACTACCGTCAACATGCATGTGGAGTTGAAGATTGGAGCCTGCTGTCCTTAGTTATTTCCGATGTCGTTTAGAGTCTTTCGCTACAAGAATAAGATAAACATTCATGAGTGAGACATTGAGTCGATGTAATAAAGTACTTAAACATTATTCGTATGTGGTTATATTCTGAATTCAGCTTGTGGAATACATGTGTATGTGTGATGAACATCCTGGGCACACATATGCATTCACTTGGTTCATTTTTCAGAACCGGGTGTCACACATCTCCACAACACTCATTTGTTGGATATGTTGCCTTTTAGTTGGCCAACATTCCACTCCATATAGCATTGCGGGTCTGATCACCTTCCTATAGAACTTCCCTTTTAGCTTTTATGGGACATTCCTATCACATAGCATTCCAAAGGCTTGTCTCCATTTCATCCACCCAACCTTGATCCTGTGGCAAACATTCTCATCAATATCGCCGTTGCTTTGTAACATTGATCCTAACTATCTAAAAGAGTCCCTCCTAGTTACTATTTGTCCTTGTAGACTAACATTTCCCTCTTCACAGCCAACACCACTAAACTCACACCTCATATACTCGATCTTGGTCCTACTAAGTCTAAACCCCTTGGACTCTAAGGTTTGTCTCCATAGCTCTAATTTCTTATCAACGCCATTTCTAGTTTCATCTACCAGCACTACATCATCAGTAAAGAGCATGCACCAAGGGATATACCCTTGTATATCCTTCAACACCTCATCCATCACTAAGGAAAATATGTATGGGCTCAAAGCTGATCCATGGTGTAGTGCTTTCATGATGGGAAATATATCGGTCTCACTATCACTTACGCGCACACTTGCCACAACATTATTGTACATATCTTTGATAAGGGTAATGTACTTTGTTGGCACTTTATTTTTTTATAGTGACCACCACATGACCGACCTTGGAATCTTGTCATTCGTCTTCTCTAGGTCAATTAACACCATATGTAGGTCCTTCTTCTGCTCTTTATATCTCTTCATAAGCTGACGAATCAAGAAAATTGCCTCCATAGTAGACCTCCCAGGCATAAAACCAAACTGGTTTTTACTGACATTGGTCACTATCCTTAAGCGGTGTTCAATCACTCTCTCCCAAAGCGGTGTTCAACCACTTTCTACAAAGATTGTAATTATTTTATTTTTTGGTTAGAAATCACGTGTGTCACATAAATGACTAACTAATCATACTGTTAGCAGTCGGCATGACTGCACTAATCCCTAGCTTGTCTTCAATATATTAAGTTGCACTAGGATGCTGCCAGTAACCCTACCGAACTTGTAGGTTAGCAATAAGTTCTAATTAGTCTGTAGCGTAAACAAGATGAAATACTGCCAAGCACTAACCTAGATAATTTATTGTTATTTCCATTGTTTTATGCGGGTTTAGATTGCAGCGCACATTTTTAGGCAAGTGATTCTATCCTCGCTAGCATTCTTCTCTGACTAAAGAAATGGCAGCCTGATGCATGTAGTTCCCTCTTATGTAGGGTCTGTTAGCAATAATCTTGACCTGTATGTGTACGTTTTCAGATTTGTCCATGTGCTAGTGTCAGTAGGTTTTGTTGCATGCATAGTCTGTATGTGTGTCAGGATAGCTGCTAGTATATGCAGGATTAGCCGAGTAATGCGACGTGACAAGGTCAAAACCAATGTATGTGCAACTGTGCTGGACGTTAGGGCTGGCTTGTGTTCGGATGGGTCACGGCTGCATGCGTTAATTAGTTAGCTAGTTGATTGAGTCTTCCGTGAAGTGCTGGAGATTAGCAGGAGGAGGAGCTGTCACCTAGCCCATTTCTTAAGGCCTGCGTAGTGGATCTGAAGTGAAGGGTCACCTGGATCTTGGATGTGTGTGCATGTAGGTGATTAGCAGAAACAGCCATGCATGTGCATGCGGGAGTGGACAGTTGCTACTTCGGCTACAAAAAGCATTGTACCCTATAGTTGAACAGAGAGCGCGGGTGGTGCCGTGGGTGTTGGCTGTCGAGAGAGTTTTTGTGGTGTGTGAGTGGTGTTGTGCTGTCTAGTGAGCCTAGTGAAGGCTGAGAAATAGAGTGATCGGTGCTTCTTGTGTGCTACAAAATTCGTGTGTGTGCAAGTGTGTGTTCTAGAGAGAGTTGGGCCAAAATTTGGTATCAGAGCCTTAGTTGAGTGTTGCAGCCATGTCCGTCGAAGGTTTGGGAGTCTACACCCCGCCGAGTCGCCGCATTGGCGGCAAAAACGGTGGAGACGAAAGCCATGAGATGGTTGCGAAGGAGGCGGGGTGACATTGCGTTACCCTATGCTTTCATAGGATAACTATGACATATGGGCAGTGAAGATGAAGATCTTCCTGCGTACCCAAGGTGTGTGGGCTGCTATGGAAGTCAAGCAAGGTGTCGATGATAGGATGGACCAAATGGTTCTCGCCGCCATTGTACAGGTTGTGTCGAATGGCTTAGTGATGGCCATATCCGAGAAGGAGATGGCGAAGCAGGCGTGGGACGCACTAAAGGAAATGTGCGTCAGTGAAGATCGTGCCAAGAAGGCCCACATATAAACTCTCAAGAGAGAGCTTGATGGTATGTACATGAGTGATTCTGAAAATTTTAATGAGTATGCCTTGAAGGTGACTATTATTGTGAACGAGATACGTGCTCTCAGCACGAAAGTGGAGGAGGCAAGCGTCGTCGAGAAGCTGTTGTGTTCCGTCCCCGACAAGTTCATACCCATTGTAAGCACCATAGAGCAATGGGGGGACGTAGCAGCGATGTTGGTGGCTGAAGTTGTCGGGCGCCTGCGGGCGTTCGAGGAGTCTTCCAAGGGGCGACAACGCGATAGTGATGCGGAGAAGTTGTTGAGGGCGCGTGCGGAGCCACGACTCAAGCGTGCTGAGCGGGAGGCTATAGTTGATGAAGAGAAGCGCAACGGCGAAGCCTCTGATAGCAACGGCAACAAGAATGGTGAGAAAAAATTTCGCCGCAAGTTTGACAAGTCTAAGATTGATTGCCGCAAACGCGGTGAATATGGTCACTTTGCCGACGAGTGTGATGGGGTGAAGAAAATGTCAAATGGTGTGGCGTAACTTGCCGTAGCGGACGGCGACTACAAGACGGCGTTGCTGCGAAGTCGTGTGAGGTGTAGAATAATCAGTCAAGATTAGGAGGGTAATTGTTAGCAATAATATTGACCTGTATGTGTGCGTTTTTAGGTTTGTCCATGTGCTAGTATTCAGTTGGTTTGTTGCATGCGTAGTCTGCATGTGTGTCAGGATAACTGCTAGTATATGCAAGGATTAGTCGGGTGATGCGACGTGACAAGGCCAAAATCAATGTTTGTGTAACCGTGCTAGACGTCAGAGCTGGCATGTGATCGGATGGGTCACGGCTGCATGCGTTAATTAGTTAGCTAGTTGATTGAGTCTTCCGTGAAGTGTTGGAGATTAGCAGGAGGAGCTGTCACCTAGCCCATTTTTTAAAGCCTGCGTAGTGGATTGTGAAGTGAAGGCCGGGTCACCTGGATCTTGGATGTGCGTGCATGTAGGTGATTAGCAGCAACAGCCATGCATGTGCATGTGTGTGGACAGTTGCTACTGCGGCTATAAAAAGCATTGTACCCTATAGTTGAACAGAGAGAGAGCGGGTGGTGCCGTGGGTGTTGGCTGCCGAGAGAGTTTTTATGGTGTGTGAGTGTAGTGTTGTGCTTTATAGTGAGCCAAGTGAAGGCTGATAAATAAAGTGATCGGTGCTTCTTGTGTGCTATAAAATTCGTGTGCGTGCATGCGTGTGTTCTAGAGAGAGCTGGGCAAACATTTGGCATCAGAGTCTTAGTTAAGTGTTGTAGCCATGTCCGTTGAAGGTTCGGGAGTCTACACCCTGCCGAGTCACCGATTGGCAGCAACAACGGTGGAGACGACAGTCGTGAGATGGTTGTGAAGGAGGCGGGGTTGACATTGTGTCACCCCATGCTTTCAGAAAACAACTACGGCGTATGGGCAGTGAAGATGAAGATCTTCCTGCGTGCCCAAGGTGTGCGGGCCGCTATGGAAGTCAAGTAAGGTGTCGACGAGAGGATGGACCAAATGGCTCTCGCCTCCATTGTACAAACTGTGTCGGATGGCTTAGTGATAGCCATATCCGAGAAGGAGAAGGCGAAGCAAGCGTGGGACGCGCTAAAGGAAATGCGCGTCAGTGAAGATCGTGTCAAGAAGACCAACATACGAAGTCTCAAGAGAGAGCTTGATGGTATGTACATGGGTGATTCTGGAAAATTTAATGAGTTTGCCTTGAAGGTGACCACTGTCGTGAACAAGATACGTGCTCTCGGCACGAAAGTGGAGGAGGCAAGCGTCGTCAAGAGCTACTGTGTTCTGTCTCCGACAAGTTCCTACCCATTGTGAGCACCATAGAGCAATGGGGGGGCGTAGCAGCGATATCGGTTGCTGAAGTTATCGGGCGCCTGCGAGCGTTCGAGGAGTCTTCCACGGAGCGACAGCGCAATAGTGATGCAGAGAAGTTGCTGATGGTGCATGCGGAGCCACGACTCACGCGTGCCGGGTGGGAGGCTATAGTTGCTGAAGAGAAGCGCAACGGCGAGGCCTCTGGTAGCGACGGCAACAAGAATGGTGAGAAAAATTTCGCCGCAAGTTTGACAAGTCTAAGATTGATTGCCAAATGTGGTGAATATGGTCACTTCGCCGACGAGTGTGATGCGGTGAATAAAATGTCAAATGGTGTGGCAACAACTTGCCGTAGCGGAGGCCGACTACGGGATGGCGTTGCTGTGAAGTCGTGTGAGGTGTACAATAATCAGTCAAGATTATGAGGGTAATTGTTAGCAATAATCTTGACCTGTATGTGTGCGTTTTTAGGTTTGTCCATGTGCTGTTGTTCAATTAGTTTGTTGCATGCGTAGTCTGTGTGTCAGGATAGCTGCTAGTATATGCAGGATTAGTCGGGTGATGCAACGTGACAAGGCCAAAAACCACTGTCTGTGCAACTGTGATGGACGTCAGAGCTGGCTTGTGTTCGGATGGGTCACAGCTGCTTGCGTTAATTAGTTAGCTAGTTGATTGAGTCTTCCGTGAAGTGATGGAGATTAGCAGGAGGAGTTGTCACCTAGCCCGTTTCTTAAGGCCTGCGTAGTGGATCGTGAAGTGAAGGCCGAGTCACCTGGATGTTGGATGTGTGTGCATGTAGGTGATTAGCAGCAACAGCCATGCATGTGCATGCGTGAGTGGACAGTTGCTACTCCGGCTATAAAAAGCACTGTACCCTGTAGTTGAACAGAGAGAGCAGGTGGTACCGCGGGTGTTGGCTGCCAAGAGAGTTTTTGTGGTGTGTGAGTGTAGTGTTGTGTTGTCTAGTGAGCGAAAGCTGAGAAATGAAGTGATCAGTGCTTCTTGTGTGCTATAGAATTCCTTTGTGTGCTATGAGAGAGCTAGGCAAAAATGGTCCAAGCTATTTGGATTTTTTGTACACGGTCTTTCCTGCATTTCTAAAAGAGACTATTTCTGGTAATTTTATGGACACAAAGCAACAACTTTAAGACTCACATTTAAAAAAAAACTACAGACACCCTTTCAGGTTGCTACTGCTTAGAAGTCTATAATAGCACCAACATACCTACGGTGGATAAGGCAGGCAGCCACCAGAAAACCAAGCCTTGTTTGGTCTATAGCCACACCAGCAGGTAGCCACAACATAAAAATTTGGTGACATGTGTGCAGACAACAGATTCGGATTAGGTAAATTGGATTCTCGTTCCATCTGCTTGTAGGCTCTATCTGGATCACTGGGATTGCATAAGTCTAAATTTTGACTAAAATATTGCCAAATCCTCCAAGTTTGAATCTACACGATATTCATAGCACAATCAACCTTACTTGAAAAGATATCCTCACGCAAGTGGATTAACTCAGAGATAATAGTAGGGACAGTAAAAAGGGGAAAACTTTTATTATAGTTTAGTTTATATATTTATATGGAATGAATAGATTCCCGTTAGGCGGGCCTGTTCATACAGACGTGTCCCTCGACCAATTTATATATCAACTTTTACATCTCGGTCTATCATATAGAAACCCCGTGGTTTCCTACCCACGATGGCCTAAAATAGACTAGATAAAGAGGAGAGCGTTGCACTGCGCTGTTTTCGTTGTCCAACTTTTGGCTCAAAATCTATTGACGGATGAGCCAGACCGTCTATGTCATTGTGGCCTCTCTTTAAAGTAAAAAAAACAAAAACAAAAATAAAATAAAAAACTAAATGCCAATGTTGAGTATCAATGTTTTGGCAGCTAGAATAGAATCAAGCGAGACTAGCTTATTGCGTTGCGAAGTGAAAGCAATATGGTAGCACAGATTCCGATGTACCTTTGACTTTGTAATTCATACACGCCGCCAACCGAAAAAAAGGGACGCACATATGGCACTACTTCTTTACCAATTTCCACCAATTAGCGGTTTAGTTATCATTATCATTCAGTTACATAATATGCTATATACTCAGTAGTCTGTCATTCAGCTCATTTGCCAAACGGATATGCCAAAACATGAAACTAATATTTACAGTTACAAAATGTGGGGACCTACTGTCAGCAGGTTTAGCAAGTCAATAAGCACACTATCAATGCATGCGATATATATTTACTATTTACATCTGCGCGCCTCACAGACCAACAACCAAATTATTTACAGCTGACCCTTGGGACGTACAGTACTTCCTAACCGACGTGGTTACAAAACTTCAGCCGGCCTGGGTGGAAGAGACGCGTGGTGATACAACCCTTGCGTGTTAATTTACATGATGCAGAACGCATTGGCGCCCCATATAACCTATCCTACGAACTGTACACCTGCACCGACGGACAAAAGCCTCCATAACAGCACAACGAATGATGCTGGTTCAAGCATGAGAATTTTGATAGTGATTCTTACTTTGTACAAGTTTGTTTGCCCCTCAGTGGATGACCTTTGCATACCGGTGCGCCTCAACAAGTTTTTTTCCAGTGAGAGAATGTGAGGCATGCAAAAGAATAAGGAAACAATAGCTGTGATCCCAACTTTTCTCAATAGTCATGATTGAGAAGGCCCGTGATATTTGTACCTGGATTCTTTCTTGTGCTCAGGATCCAGGCTGCAGATGTAAAAAGATTAGCTAACATAAATTAGCAGCAGACGAAAGGACTCCTTGGATCAAATCAAGATAGATTATAATTGATCCTTCGCAAGACCCAGAGCTATCCAACCAAAACGGCAGTATTTGAAACAGAAAAATGAGCATAGCATCTAAGAAAGGTTTACCCTACTCAATGGAACACCAGGCTCCTTGTCTGATTGTTCTCATACAGAAGCGTAAATTTTACAGATGGGAAAAGAACATGGGTATTGTTAATCCAGACAAATAGAACGCCAAAACTATCTGACATTTGTTGGTTTAGTGCCTAAATAGTCCAGTTTCATTAACTCAGTTTGCCACATAAACCAACAGTGAGGTCAATAAACTTAGAGAGTGATAGAATAAGTCTTGTACTCTTGGTCTTTGTGGCCTTAGCACAGCATCTTAGTCCTTGTTAGGACAGCATCTTAGACCAAGAGGACAGCATATTAGTCCTTTGGTATGACAACATCTTAGCATCTTAGACTAGCATCTATGTATATGTTTGTTTGTCTCAGCTATAAATATGTAGCTCCAACCCCTAGGTTGGGCATGGCATTGTGTGTAGAATGAAACAAAAAAAATTCCTAACTCGTAGTGTCATCCTCTCCATGGGAGTAATACTTCAAATACTAACAAGTGGTATTAGAGTAGTTCTATCCTGTGGCCTTGACATCTCCTGCTCATCTCCTTCCCACGTCTCTCTTTGTTCTCAGCTGGCAGCAACAACACCGGTTGTTTCAGCTCATCCCTCCTCTCCTACACAGACGAGCAACAGCTTGTTTGAGGCAGCTTCTTCCCCACATAGCACTCCCAGACTAGCGCGCCATGTCCGAAGGACAGTCTTAGTGCTCGGTCGCTTCGAGCGCGCGGCATCAGCAAGAGGCCAAGGTCGCCGCGGCAGAAGAACGTGAGCGAGCAGTGACAAAGAGGCTGCAGCGACGACGGCGAGGCTGGCGGCAGCGGAACTGGCAGCGGCGAGGGCGGAAGTTGAAGCAGCAGCGGCTGCGGATGCAGCGCGTGCGGCTGCAGCAGAGCTTGAGTCTCTGCGTGGCGGTAGCGTCAGAGGCTCTGTTTCTACCGACGGTGGCACCAACGAAGACCTCAGGCTAGAGGTAGCACTACCACAGTCACCACAATGAGCAGCCACGCACCCCCATGCGCGCGGCGGCTGCAGCCCAGACGGGCGCGGACGCGCCGACGAAGCTCCCGGCGGGGGTCGCTGGATCGACGGAGATCACAGCATTTACAGGCGGCGCGACTCTCCCTCCCCGGATAGGTACCATGGTCACCACGGGATCCTGGCCATTGTCAGGGACGTCGGTCCCGGCGGTGGGTGGCGTACCCTCACCAAGACCAACTACGTCGAGTGGGCCGCGGTGATGAGGATACGGCTCCAAGTGCGGTACATGTGGGAAGCAATCCGATACGGCGACGTCGACTACTACGAGTATCGATGGACGCTGGATGCTCTCATTGTTGCAGTATCGCCCGAGATGCAGTGATCACTGTCCAAGAAGCGGACTGCCAAGGAGGCCTGGGACGCCATTGCTGCAGCACGCATCGGCAGCGACCGCGCCTGCAAGACCACACTGCAGGCACTCCGCAAGGAGTGGGAGAACCTAGCCTTCAAACCAGGTGAGGACGTTGATGACTTTCCTCTCCGTCACAACACACTACTGCAGAAGATGGTGCAGTTCGGCGACAACACCTACAACGAGGAGAGAGCCGTCGAGAAACTCTTCCGTTGCATCCCCGAGAAGTACAAGCAGATCGCTCGTTCGATCGAGTCTCTGCTGGACCTCTCCACGATGTCGATCGAAGAGACTATAGGCCACCTCAAGGTCGTCGACAGCGACGAACCTCAGCCTCTCTTGGGGCCTATCACCATCGGTGAAAAGCTACATCTCACTAGGGAGCAGTGGGAGGCCTGTCAAGGTGACGGGAAAAAGGGGGAGCCCTCCTCCTCGAAAGGTGGCCGCAAGCGCGGCAAGCCAAGCAAGGGGTGCGGAGGTGCCCAAGCCGGGGCGTAGAGACATGCCGAGGGTGGCACCGTCGGCAACCGGAAGCCAGCACGAGACGACATCTGCCACAACTGTGGCAAGCTTGGTCATTGGGCCAGGGAGTGTCGGCAGCCACGACGCGGCCAGACCCTCGTCGCACAGGTGGAGCTAGCTCTGCTCCTGGCACATGCAAGCATCGAGCCACCTCCAGTGGCATCGGCCGCAGCGGCTCTCCTCCACCTCGATGAGCCGAGAGCACACGCCCTCCTCAGTGACGGCTCCAGCAATGACAAGACTGACGGGTGGTGCCTCGACACCGGCGCCACACATCACATGACCGGTCAACGGGAGTTCTTCACTGAGTTTGATCCCAATGTTGAGGCTCCGTCAAGTTTGGGAACACCTCCGGTGTGGAGATAAAGGGCATCGGCTCCGTCACCCTCACTGCCAAGTCTGGTGAGCCCAGGCTGCTCATTGGAGTCTACTACATCCCCGCGTTACTCTATCATCAGCCTGGGACAACTGGATGAGAACGGTTCGCGCATGGAGATCAAGGATGGAGTCATGAGGATTTGGGACCGCCATCGTCGCCTTCTTGCCAAGGTAACCAGAGGCACCAATCGACTCTACGTCCTTAACGTGCAGTAGCACAACCCCTTTGCCTTGCTACTCGTTGGGATGACGAGGCGTGACAGTGGCACGAGCGCTTTGGGCACCTTCACTTCGAGGCCCTGAAGTGGCTCAGTGCCAAGGAGATGGTACGGGGCCTGCCGTGCCTTGACCACGTGGAGCAGTTCTGCGACGTCTGCGTATTGACAAAGCAGAGGCGGCTCCCCTTTCCCCAGCACTCGAGCTTCCGAGTCAAGTAGCGGCTCGAGCTCGTGCACGGGGACTTGTGTGGCCCGGTGACACCGGCTACACCGAGAGGACGACGTTACTTCCTGCTGCTTGTCGACGACCTCTCCCGCTACATGTGGGTGATGGTCCTCGACAGTAAGGGAGAGGTTGCGACCGCCATCAGGCACGCGCAGGCCACTGCGGAGGCGGAGTGCGACCGCCAGCTACGCGTGTTGCGCACCGACAACGGCGGCGAGTTCATGGCGGCTGAGTTCGCGTCGTATTGCGCGGATGAGGGTGTTCAGCGCCACTACTCTGCGTCGTACAACTCGCAGCAGAACGGCGTCGTCGAGCGGCGCAACCAGACGGTTGTCGGGATGGCTCGGGCCCTCCTCAAGCAGAGGGGAGTGTCGGTTGTCTTCTGGGGAGAGGCGGTGGCGAGGGCGGTCTACATCCTCAACCGCTCGCCCACCAAGGATCACGGCAGGACGCCGTACGAGGCTTGGCATGGGTGCAAGCTAACAGTCTCTCACCTACGGGTCTTCGGCTGCCTCGCATTCGCCAAGGAGCTTGGCCACATCAGCAAGCTCGACGACAGGAGCACTTCGGGAGTGTTCATCGACTATGCGGAGGGCTCGAAGGCCTACCCCATTCTCGACCTGGGAACAAAGCGCGTGCGCACGACACGTGATGTAGTGTTCAACGAAGGGCGAGGATGGGCATGGGACAAGGCAGTAGACGACGGCTCGACTCCGACGTACGACAACTTCATCGTCGAGTACGTCCACTTTAAGGGAACTGGGGGAGTAGGCAGCTCTTCTCCACCGAGCATGTCTACCCCAGTCCCTGAGCCTCCACCGACTTCAGCGCCACGCCCCAGTCACGACCTCAGCTGCGACGAGTTCTCCGCCACCACCACCGTAGCCGGCGACCCCACGCACTCCAACACTGACGGCCATCCCTCTGAGTACGTCCACTCCGACACCAACTCATGTTGAGCACCACCTGGTGGAGTTCGCTACTCCGTTCTCCCACGACGAGGAGCGCATCGACGCGTACCACGACGGCGAGCCATTGCAGTATCGTACGATGGAGGATCTTCTCGGCGACCAGCCGGTGCCAGGACTCGTCCTTCACGATCTAGAGGCGCAGTTGCACCTTGCGTGCGACGAGGGTGAGCCTCGGTCTTTCACAGAGGCTGAGAGACACGCGGCATGGCGTGCCGCGATGCAGTCGGAGATGGATGCGGTTGAGAACAACTGCATCTGGGAGCTTGCTGACCTCCCTCATGGTCACCACGCAATCACCCTTAAATGGGTGTTCAAGTTGAAGAGAGATGAAGTCGGCGCCATCGTCAAGCACAAGGTTCGCTTGGTGGCATGCTGTTTTGTGCAACAGGAGGGGATCGACTTCAACGATGCTTCGTGCCCGTGGTGCAGATGGAATATGCGCGACTCCTTGCGCTGGCTGCCCAAGGAGGCTGGCGGGTTCAACACATGGACGTCAAGTCGGCGTTTCTTAACAGCGATTTAAAGGAGGAGGTCTATGTGCACCAGTCACCGAGATTTGCGATTCCTGGCAAGGAGAGCAAGGTGTTGCGTCTGCGCAAGGCCCTCTATGGCTTGCGGCAGGCACCAAGGGCGTGGAATGCCAAATTGAACTCCACGCTCAAGGGGATGGGCTTCGAGCAAAGCCCGCACGAGGCTGCCATCTACCGGTGGGGCAATGGAGGAAATGCCCTACTGGTGGATGTCTACGTCGATGACTTGATGATCACCGACACCAATAATGCGGAGGTGGTAGCGTTCAAGGAAGCGATGAAAGCCATCTTCCAGATGAGTGACCTGAGATCTCTCTCCTTCTACCTAGGGATCAAGGTGCACCAGGCCGACTCCGGGATCATGCTTAGACAGACTGCCTACACCAAGCGTGTTATTGAGCTGGCTGGGCTTACAGACTGCAACCTAGCTCTCACTCCGATGAAGGAGAGATTGAAGCTTAGCCGCGATAGTACGACAGAGGATTTGGACGCTATGCAGTATCGGCGTCTTGTGGGGAGACTTCGCTACCTCGCCCACACAGGCCGAACTTGGCATTCTCTGTCGGCTACGTCAGTCGGTTCATGCAGCAACCGACCACGGAGCACCAGCATGCTATGAAGAGGATCATCCGCTACGTTGCGGGGACTCTCGACCACGACCTCTACTACCCGAGGTGCCCTGGGGAGGCACACCTTGTCGGGTATAGCGACAGCGACCACGCCGGCGACATCTACACTAGCAAGAGCACGAGTGAGATTCTCTTCTTCCTCGACAAGTGCCTCGTTAGCTGGCAAGTGGTGGCCTTGTCCAGCTACGAGGTCGGATACATAGCGGCCTCTACCGCTTTGACTCAGACACTCTGGCTAGTTCGACTGCTTGATGATCTCCTCAGCAAAGACAACGGAGCGGTGGAACTCAGAGTGGACAACAAGTCCGCTCTGGCTCTAGCAAAGAACTCCGTCTTGCATGAACGGAGCAAGCACATCCAGGTGAGGTACCACTTTCTCCGAGGCTGCTTAGAGGAAGGGAACATCAAGGCGTGCTACATTAACACCAAGGACCAGCTTGCAGACCTGCTCACCAAACCCCTTGGGAGGATCAAGTTCCTTGAGCTTTGCTCCAGGATCGGGATGGTCCAACTCCCCCCACAAGACGACGCACAAGACTTAGGGGAGGAATGATGGAATAAGTCCTGTACTCTTAGTCTTTGTGGCCCCTAGTTAGAACAACATCTTTGTCCTTGTTAGGACAACATCTTAGACCAAGAGGACAACATATTAGTCCTTTGTTAGGACAGCATATTAGTCCTTTGTTAGGACAGCATATAAGTCCTTTGGTAGAACAGCATCTTGACATCTTAGACTAGCATTTAGATATATGCTTTTCTGCCTCAGCTATAAATATGTAACCCCAACCATTAGGTTGGGCATGACATTATGTGTGGAATGAAACAAGAAAAAATTTCCCAACTCGTAGTGTCATCCTCTCCATGAGGGTAATACTTCAGATACTAACAAAGAGTTCAGATAACAGAATCCAATATGATTGTCTATACTACTTTAACTGGGAATTGAGAATGACTAAAGACTGACCTGTTCCTTATCCCAAGAAGTGCATAATGTACAGCACGAGCTGATGCCGATACCGGTGCTACTGCAGCAGCTGGTGCTCCACATATTGCAGTGGCCAGGACTGATCCAGCACCAGCCCCACGATTATAAACTTTAATAGGATTCCCTATTAGAGCAGAGGCAGTCCTTCCAAGTCCATCAGTTAAACTGTCGTATGCCTGCACAAAGTTTTGTCCAATATTAATGACACTAGGAACCCTTCCCCAGACCCTATAATATGTGGGGGGCCTTCAGCATTGGGTACACACTTTTTAATGACACTAGGAACTTGCATGAATAGGGGCAATCTCAAAGTTTCGAAACTACAAACTACGTAGTGACTATAACTTATGCAAAAGTTACGCATCACATCTCAATGGAAAAAGAAAAAACAAGTACATGTTGAAGATTCAAATTGTCATGCAATGGTGAGGAATCCTACCTGTTTCATCCCTTGTTGTGCACTTTCAGGCTGGTTCGCTCTTATGTTATCTTTTGTTCTTTTTGCCTCACAGAAGGCTAACGGTGGTGGAACAGCTGTAAGGGCACGTTCAGTCTTCACAAGCATATCATGAGCTCCTGCAGCCAAATGGACACCAAGCCCTACAGCTTCAATGGAGACACTTCTTATAAAAGCAACAGCACCTGCAAAAAAGAAGTTAGAATCGTCATCATTTTTCGAAATCGACAAAGACTGCAATCATCACATATTTTGTAGTACAGTAGCATGGGATGATCACACTTCCAACAGAAATATTATCCAATATGTTTCATCTCGCTATACATCTGTCTTACCTCTTTGCAGTCCCTTGAGCAACTTTCGGTCCTTCTTGTAGCTTTTAATGGGCAAAGAGACCAACTTTTTAGTCCCTGAACTGACAGCAACTAATGATTTTATTGGGGGAAGCCCTTTTAACAATTTATGCACCTGAAAAGCAACAGATATTTCACGATTCAGACGATAACAGGGTTTTATTTACAGTAAGTGCAGGTATATTGTTCTCATGCCCCCACATGGCGCATTACTAACTTCAACTCTTTATTTTCTTCCATTGGTTGCATTAAGTTTTTAGATGTCCTACATCCGTCCTTAAAAGAACATACATGTCCAGATGTACAGGCATGCATGGGAAGACAAAGACCTGATTTTTTGAAATATCCTCCAACCATTCCGCAGCTACTGTCTCACATATGTTGTTCCAACCGTAAACACCCATAGCAGAAACATGCTTAAGTTTCAAGTCAATTCCCTACAAGAGAAAGTCCAAGTCAGGGTCATGTATCAAAATATATAGTCAACAAAAGTTTCCTTTGCTTCTAAATTACACTTTCTTCACCAAAAATTTACCTTCCATGGAAGAATGTTGAGAAGTTCTGCATAGTTTCCTTTGCCAAGTGCAATCGGATCAAATTGACGGGGTATATAGTTAATGTGCAGCACAAGAGGCTTTACATCAAATTTCTGGCATCAGAAGGGGGAAAAGCACCATATTATACACTAAACAAAGGCCGACCTTAATGCAAACCAGGAGTGTTAAATAATAGGGTCATTAATAATTGTATCTTGAATGCAAATAATCTTCAATCCATTGTGTAACACCTAACGCCCAACGCCTTGCTATGCAAGATTAGCAAACTTGCTAGGGCCATTGTTGTCACTTTACCTACCCCATAAGATTTTTTATGACATGGTTTTTAGTTCAAATTTGAACTAATGATCATGTCCTAACATCAACAAAAATATATAGGAAAGGAGTAAAAAGGTTACCTTAATCTTTCAAGACAACTGATTTTATACTAATGCTACTCACACATGTGCTACACAATAATCAGGAAGTATGCAAATTAGACTGGATGATAGGAGTATTACGGTGAACGCAAAGAATTATCATGTGAACCACATCAATTCCCATGAGGCCCTTGGTGGATAAGCAAAACAGTAGCGATGAACTTAAAATACCTGAAAGAAAGGAAGTAGTGCCTCCTCCACAATTCTATTACTCACATAGCTTGTGCTCTCCACATCACCAGTATCATTTTCACAATGCAAATGAGATTCATTGTTACATGGATAATTCTGGAAGAAACTGATTAGGAAGTTGAGCTGCCCTTGATCAAGATGCAACTGTAGCGGCAAAATCTCGAGATAAAATCTACAAAATCAGGATGATACAAGAGAAGATGATCAAATCAAACATCAAGAGAGTAGGGAAATTGTTAGAGAGATATCTGCAACATGAAACAGTTTTCCAACAAACTAAATCAAATTGCAACATTTGGTAACATATTTAGGATTTTCATAATTAGATTTACAAATGTAGTACCCGATACTGCTTCATATCAAATAAGAATACTATACCTTATCATATACAGTAATATATTGAAAACTTACTCCCTTCGGTTCAATGTTTCAAAAGGCGTTAGGGGGTGGTGACCCCGTGCCTAGGCCACGTCTAGATGTTATGTACTGTAGCAAAGATGCATTCTAAAATTTTGAAAATTACAGAAGTACAGGGTTGTGAACTGGCGCCTGGACGCCTAGGCGCCCGCCAGGTGACTGGACGCCTAGGCGCCCGCCTAGGCGTCCGCCAGGCGACCAGTTCAGTGTGGCATTTTTGGCTAAGTGTAGAACACTAAGAACAGTAGAAGTATGTTAGACACTGTAATTAAGGGTGTGTCACAGGGGCAATATTAGTCTTTAGAGAGGGATTAGGGTTAGGGGTAGTTTAGTCCCTTTTTCCCCTCCTAATCCCTCTATATAATCAGACCTGTACCCCAGCATTATGTATCCATCTAATACAGCCATCATTAGCCCTCTAATATGGTATCAGCTAGGGACTAATTAGGATTAGGGCCTAACCCTAATGACCCAGGCCCAGCCGCCGCCGCTGCAGTGGCCCTGCGCCGCCGCCGCCGGCATGCCGGCCGCCGGAGCCGCCACCGTTGCCGCCGCCGCTGAGGCACCGCGCGCCTGCGCTGCCGCGCCACCTGCTGGTGTTGCCGCCGCCGGTGCGCAGCTCGGCCACGCCGCCGCACCACCTAATGGGGCCGCCGCCGGCGCACCCCCAGCCCGCGCCGATGTGCCCTGGGTCTCCGCGCCCTGGGGCGCCGCCGCCGGATCCGGATCCGCACCCGGGCCGCCCGATCTCGGGCAGAGCCGGCGCGCGCCCGGACCGCCCAGATTCAGGTTCGCTGGGGTTGCTGGTGTGCACCCAGCCACGCCGCTGCGCCGTCTGATGGGGCCGCCGCCTCTGCTGCCACCGCCGCGCCGCCACCCTGGGCCGCCGTCAGCGCCGCGCCACTGCCCGGGGCCGCCCCGCTGCCACCATGCGCCGCCGGCGCTCCTGCGGCCCCCAGCGCTGCCACCCCTCGAGCCGCTGCTGCCTGGCCCGCCGTCGTCACCTCTGCAGTGCCCCACGACGGCGCGGGCAGCTGCAGCCGCCCCTTGGGCTGCCGGTCCTGCAGCCCCCCCCCCCCCCCACGACGGCGCCGCCTGGCCTGCTGCCGCCCTGGGAGGTGCCTCTCGGCCGCCATCGGCTGATGTACCTGGATCAGCTATTGCCTACTCTGTTGGCACCACTGTCGAGGGTCCGAGCGTGTTGTCTTCCTTCCCGGCGCCGCCACCGCCGGGGCATGTCACGACCCGTTCTACACCGTCGATCTACCTGCGGGGTCTCACGCCGTCTGGCCCTGACTGGGTGGACTCCGGTGCCTCGTACCACACCACCCCTGACGTCGGTATCCTCTCCTCTACCCGCCCTTCCCGTCCCTCTGATCCTTCATCTATCGTTGTTGGGAATGGGTCGACTCTTCCAGTCACCGCAGTAGGTGTCTCGGGTTCGCCAGATTCGTTTCAGCTACGTGATGTTCTTGTTGCACCTGACATCATTCAACACCTTTTCGTTCGTCGTTTTACTACGGACAACCATGTTTCCCTTGAGTTTGATCCTTATGGTGTAACTGTGAAAGATCTTACTACTCGACGCATTCTCTTTCGTTGTGGTAGTACGGGTCCCCTGTACACGATGCGTCTTCCTGCTTCCGCTTCGCCTCTTGCCCTGACTACGACAGCTTCTTCGACCATTTGGCATCGCTGGCTTGGCCACCCCGGTGTTGATGCTATGTCGAAGTTGTCTGGTAGTTCAGTGATTTCGTGTACTCGGGGTACTCATGAGTCTCTTTGCCATGCTTGTCAGTTGGGTCGCCACGTTCGACTTCCTTTTCCGCACTCTGTCACTCGTGTCGAGCACATCTTTGATTTGATTCACTGTGATCTTTGGACTTCACCTGTTCTTAGTGTTTCTGGATGCAAGTATTACTTGGTGGTCGTTGATGATTTTTCGCACTATTCGTGGACTTTTTCCTTGCGACAAAAGTCTGATACTTTTGGTACTCTTTCTCACTTCTTCGCTTGGGTGTCCACCCAGTTTGGGTGCACGATCCGTGCGGTCCAGTGTGACAACGGGCACGAGTTTGACAACTTTACGTTCCGTGACTTTCTGCTTTCTCGCGGTGTTCAGTTGCGCATGTCATTGCCCGTACACTTCCCCCCAGAACGGCAAGGCTGAGCGCATGATTCGGACCACCAACGATGTCATGCGCTCCCTGATGTTTCATGCTTCTACCCCTGCTCACTACTGGGCGGAGGCGCTTCACACTGCCACCTACCTCATTAATCGCCTTCCTACTAAGGCGATTAGTGCTCCCACCGCTCACTTCGCTTTGTTCGGCACCCATCCTCTTTACGACCATCTTCGAGTCTTCGGGTGCGCTTGCTACCCGAACCTCTCTGCCACAGCTCCCCATAAGCTTGCGCCTCGCTCGACTCAGTGTGTTTTCCTTGGATACTCCCCTGACCATAAGGGGTACAGGTGCCTTGACCCCACCACCCGTCGTACCTTGATCTTCCGACACGTCGTCTTCGACGAGTCATCTTTTCCTTTCTCCACCACCTCTTCCGATTCCATCACAGAGTTGGACTCCCTTTTTCCTACTGACCCCAAGGTTGCCTCCCAGCTGCCTTGGCCTATTTCTTCTGCAGGATCGACACGAGCCACGCCTCAGGTGCCCCCGATGCCGACTGCTGCACCTCGTGTGGCATCGACGTCTCCGGCGTCACCCGCTGCACTCCGTGTGGCATCGACGCCTCCGACGTCACCCGCTGCGTCACGCGCGGCCTCAGCTTCCCCGACGCCACCTACTGTACCTCAGGTGCCCCCGGCGTCACCAGCTGCACCACGTACGGCATCGACGCCTCTGTCGTCACCTACTGCACCACGTGCGGCCTCAGCACCTGCGGCGTCACAAGCTGCCTCCCCGACATCACCTGCAGCAAGCATGACGCCACCAGCCGCGCCACGCGCGGCACCGACGATGACTTCTCGCTTTGCTGACCCCGCACTTGTCTACCAGCGACGAGCGCGGGAGGAGACTCCTGCTCCAACGACGCCACGCGCGGCCTCGAGACCCACTCTCGTCTACCCACGATGAGAGAAGATGGTTGTACCCGAGCGGCCGGTGTACAACCCCCCTCTCCTTCACAGAGATCCTGGTCACGTCCACCCAATGGTGACTCGACGAGCGTCCGGGAGTCTTCGGCCAGTTGAGTGGTTCGATGGGGCCGCTTTCTCGTCAACAACGTCTCCACCAACCGAGCCTTCTTCGATCTCGCCCATACCCACTTCCGTGCGTAGCGCCCTCGCCGACCCTCACTGGCGCCGCGCTATGGAGGAAGAGTATGAGGCCCTGCTTGCCAACCAGACCTGGGACCTGGTTCCTCGTCCCGGTCATGGCAATGTTGTCGCGGGCAAGTGGGTATTCACACATAAGAAGGCGGATGGTACCTTGGAGAGGTACAAGGCTCGTTGGGTACTCTAGGTTTCACTCAGTGCCCTGGAGTCGACTACGACGAGACTTTTAGCCCGGTGGTGAAGCTGGCGACAGTTCGTACCGTACTGTCGCCGGCTCTCTCACGTTCTTGGCTTGTCCACCAGTTGGACGTCAAGAACGCCTTCCTCCACGGTACACTGACCGAGACGGTGTACTGCAGTCAGCCGGCAGGATTTGTAGATTCAGCTCACCCAAACATGATCTGTAAGCTAAACAAATCACTGTACGGACTGAAGCAGGCACCACAAGCCTGGTATAGCCGGTTCACCTCTTTCATGGTTTCACAGGGGTTTGATGAAGCTAAGTCGGGCACTTCGCTGTTTGTCTATCGATGGGGAAGTGACACTATCTACCTCCTACTGTACGTCGATGACATTGTCTTGACAGCGTCTAGTCCGGCTCTGCTTCGGCGCACCATTTCTGCTTTGCAGCAGGAGTTCGCTATGAAGGATTTGGGCCGTCTCCACCACTTCCTGGGTATTACGGTCGAGGATCGACCAGGCGGCCTATTCCTTCACCAGCGACAGTACTGCCTGGATATCCTCCAGCGAGCGGGCATGGTTGAGTGCAAGCCGTGCTCCACTCCAGTGGATACTCAGACGAAGCTCTCTCTACCGACAGGACACCCGTCTCTGAGCTCACTTCTTACAGGAGTCTTGTAGGTGCTCTTTAGTACCTCACCTTCACCAGGCCGGATATCTCATATGCGGTTTAGCAGGTGTGCCTCCACATGCATGACCCAAGGGAGCCGCACCTCACCGCTGTGAAGCGGATTCTTCGGTACCTACGAGGCACCCTCAACTACAGCCTCCTTCTTCGACGTGACACGGCCTCCGAGCTGGTCGTGTACACTGATGCTGACTGGGCAGGCTGCCCGGACACATGACGTTCTACTTCTAGGTACGCCGTCTTCCTCGACGGTAACCTCGTCTCCTGGTCCTCGAAGCAACAGCCCGTGGTGTCGCGTTCGAGTGTTGAGGCGGAGTATCACGCCGTGGCTAACGGCGTAGCTGAGGCCTCCTGGCTCCAGCAGCTGCTTCAGAAGCATCACACTCCCGTTGCCAGGAGCACTCTCATCTACTGCAACAACGTCAGCGCCGTGTACCTCTCCACCAACCCGGTCCAGCATCAGCGCACGAAACATGTGGAGATCGACCTCCACTTTGTTCGTGAGCGGGTTGCACGCGGCGAGGTTCGGGTACACCATGTCCCGACGACAACGCAGTTCGCCGACATCTTCACGAAGGGCCTCCTAGTCATCGTTGTTCTCCGAGTTTCGGTCCAGTCTCAACATCTACAGTGGCTAGATGTTGTGACTGCGGGGGGTGTTAGACACTGTAATTAAGTGTGTGTCACAGGGGCATATTAGTCTTTAGAGAGGGATTAGGGTTAGGGGTAGTTTAGTCCTTTTTCCCCTCCTAATCCCTCTATATAATCAGACCTGTACCCCAGCATTATATATCTATCTAATACAACCACCATTAGCCCTCTAATAAAGTAGAACTGCAGGTACATAATTCATAAATCCAACAAGTTCAACAAGCCAACAAGTTCAACATAGGCAACAAGCCAACAAGTTCAACATAGGTACATAAATCCAAGTCCAACAAGTTCAACATAGATAAAAATAACCTTGACAAGTTCAACCATAAGTCCATAACCATGAGACATCATCTAGTCAATATCAAGCTCAATATCATTTGAGGCGCCTTCATTTTCTTCATCTTTGGAGCTATCATTAGAAGGAAGTGGTGGTGGTTGACCAAAATCATCCTCAATCTCTAAATCATCGGACACAAACACATTGTCTTGATCAATATCTTCCTCCTCTCCCAAACTTTGGTTTTCTTCATCATTAGTAGAGGACCTTGAGGTTGAAGCTATAAAGCGCCAACGTTTATATGTTGCGGTGGGTCTTGGCAAATGACGTCCTTCAAGTGAACGCAATGCACCAATGGCTTCATCAACATGAGACCATAGAAGATCTTTCCCGGCATGAACTTCGTCATTATTCATTTGAACCCATTCATTATCCCATTGGAAATCCTCTAAGATCAAAGGGTTGTAATCTTTCCCTTCCTTACGCCTCTTCCTAAATCTATCCATGATTTTCATGGTGTATTGGATGCACACCGAATCACTCAATCTTTGATGCTCCGGGCGGCGGCCGAGGGGACAGCTCTGCGGGTCGGGGACCTCGGTGTCTCTGGGCGGCGGTCAGGGGGTGCGGCGGCAGGGGCCGGCAGCGTCCTGGGCCGGGGGTCGGGGCGGCGGTCGGGGGGCGGCGGCCGGGTCGGGTTTCTAGGGAGCGGCGGCTGGAATGGAGGAGTGGGGGAAGAAAAGAAAGGAAAAGTGGGCCGGACCTTACAAAATAGGGTTTGCCAAGTCCAGGCGCCCTAGGCGTCCGCCTGGAACGACGCCTAGGCGCCAGGCGTCGGCCAGGCGTCCTGGGCGGGCGCCATGCCAGCTCCAGGCGAGGCGAGCAGGCCAGGCGTCCACCCCAGACCGACTGGACGCCTAGGCTAGGCGCCGTCTCAAAAAGACTGCAGAAGTATATGCATATTTCTGCTATCATGGGCTGATTTTGCCCGGCCCACTTCCGCTCTCCTCCGTCTCCCACATACAGCCAGCCCAGGTGTCCCCATGGCTCCTCTTTACCCTGCCCTATCGTTGTCATGCATGGTCCTGCACCAGTCACAACCAATCCGACAATTTAATAGGCTCGATAATTTCAAGCATGCATAGATCTTTTAAACCTTTATCCTTATGCCCTCCATGTTTGGAGGGAGGATGTGTATGTTTGGGCCCTTGCCTAACATTTTTTTGGGCAAGGATCTCCTTGCCTTGCTATCGAGGAAAATAAGTAGTGCTACAAGAGTTAGCATCATGATAGAAGCTGAAAGAGGGCTAATGATAGCTGTATTGAGATAATAGAAAAGTTGGGGTACAGGTGTGATTATATAGAGGGATTAAGAGGGGAGAAAAGACTAAACTACCCCTAACCCTAATCCCTCTCTAATGACTAATATACCCCTGTGACACCCCTAATTACAGTGTGTAACACCCCCCCACAGTCACAACATCTAGCCGCTGTAGATGTTGAGACTGGACCGAAACTCGGAGAACAGCGACGACGGGAAGCCCTTCGTGAAGATGTCGGCGAACTGCGTCATCGTCGGGACATGGTGTACCTGAACCTCGCCCCGTGCAACCCGCTCACGAACAAAATGAAGATCGATCTCCACATGCTTTGTGCGCTGATGCTGGACCGGGTTGGTGGAGAGGTACATGGCGCTGACGTTGTCGCAGTAGATGAGGGTGCTCTTGATGACGGAAGTGTGGAGCTCCTGAAGTAGCTGCTGAAGCCAGGAGGCCTCAGCCACGCCGTTAACCACGGCGCGATACTCCGCCTCAGCACTCGAGCGCGACACTACGAGCTGTCGCTTCGAGGACCAGGAGACGAGGTTGCTGCCCAGCAAGACGGCGTACCCAGAAGTAGAGCGTCGTGTGTCCGAGCAGCCTGCCCAGTCAGCGTCTGTGTACACGACCAGCTCAGAGGCTGTGTCACGCCGAAGGAGGCCGTAGTCGAGGGTGCCTCGTAGGTACCAAAGAATCCGCTTGACATCGGTGAGATGCGGTTCCCTCGGGTCATGCATGTTGAGGCACACCTGCTGAACCGCATGAGATATCCGGCCTGGTGAAGATGAGGTACTGGAGAGCACCTGCAAGGCTCCTGTAAGAAGTGGGGTCAGAGACGGGTGTCCCGTCGGTAGCGGAGAGCTTCGCCTGAGTATCCACTGGAGTGGAGCACGACTTGCAATCAGCCATGCTCGCTCGTTGGAGGATATCAAGACAGTATTGTCGCTGGTGAAGGAATAGGCCGCCTGGTCGGTCCTCGACCGTAATACCCAGGAAGTGGTGGAGACGGCCCAGGTCCTTCATAGCGAACTCCTGCTGCAAGGCAGAAATGGTTCGCTGAAGCAGAGTCGGACTAGATATTGTTAGTACAATGTCATCGACGTACAGTAGGAGGTAAGCTGTGTCACTGCCCCGTCGATAGCCAAACAGCGAAGTGTCCGACTTAACTTCAACAAACCCCTGTGAAACTAAGAAAGAGGCGAACCGGCTCTACCAGGCTCGCGGTGCCTGCTTCAGTCCGTACAGGGATTTGTTCAGCTTACAGACCATGTCTGGGTGAGCTGAATCTACAAATCCTGCCGGCTGACTGCAGTACACCGTCTCGGTCAGTGTACCGTGGAGGAAGGCGTTCTTGACGTCCAGCTGGTGGACAGGCCAAGAACGTGAGAGAGCTAGCGACAGTACGGTACGAACTGTCGCTGGCTTCACCACCGGGCTGATAGTCTCGTCGTAGTCAACTCCAGGGCGCTGAGTGAAACCCCGGAGTACCCAACGAGCCTTGTATCTCTCCAAGGTGCCATCCGCCTTCTTCTTATGTGTGAATACCCACTTGCCCGTGTCAACATTGCCACGACCAGGACGGGGAACCAGGTCCCAGGTCCGGTTGGCAAGCAGGGCCTCATACTCTTCCTCCATAGTGTGGCGCCAGTTAGGGTCGGCAAGGGCGCTACGCACGGAAGTAGGTATGGGCGAGATCGAAGAAGGCTCGGTCGGTGAAGATGTCGTCGACGAGAAAGCGGCACTATCGAACCGCTCCACTGGCCGAAGACTCCCGGACGCACGTCGAGTCACCATCGGGTGGACGTGACCAGGATCCCTGTGAAGTAGAGGGGGGTTGTACACCGGCCGCTCGGGTACGACCATCTTCTCTCGTCATGGGTAGACGAGAGTGGGTCTCGAGGCCGCGCGTGGCGTCGCTGGAGCAGGAGCCTCTCCCCGCGCTCGTCGCTGGTAGACAAGAGCGGGGTCAGCAAAATGAGAAGTCGTCGTCGGTGCCGCGCGTGGCGCGGCTGGTGGCGTCGTGCTCGCTGCAGGTGACGTCGGGGAGGCAGCTGGTGATGCCGCTGGTGTCGTACGTGGTACAGCTGGTGACGCCGGGGGCACCTGAGGTACAGTAGGTGGCGTCGGGGAAGCCGAGGCCGCGCGTGGCGCAGCAGGTGACGTCGGAGGCGTCGATGCCATACAGGGTGCAGCGGGTGACGCCTGAGACGTCGATGCCACACGAGGTGCAGCAATCGGTGTCGAGGGCATCTGGGACGTAGCTCGTGTCGGTCCTGCAGAAGAAATAGGCCAAGGCAACTGGGAGGCAGTCTCGGGGTCAGTAGGAAAAAGGGAGTCCAGCTCTGTGGTGGAATCAGAAGAGGTGGTGGAAAAAGGAAAAGATGACTCGTCAAAGACGACGTGCCGAGAGATCAAAAGACGGTGGGTAGTGAGATCTAAGCATCGGTAACCCTTATGATCAAGGGAATACCCGAGAAAAACACACTGTGTCGAGCAGGGCGCAAGCTTATGTGGGGCGGTGGCGGAAAGATTAGGGTAGCAAGCGCATCCGAAAACTCAAAGGTGATCATAAAGAGGATCAGTGCCATATAGAGCAAAATAGGGGGTGGAGGCACGAATCGCCTTGGTGGGAAGACGATTGATCAGAAGTGTGGCAGTATGAAGAGCCTCCACCCAGTATCGGGCTGGAATAGATGCCTGGAACATCAGGGAGCGTATGACATCATTGATGGTGTGAATCATGCGCTCTGCCTTGCCGTTTTGTGGAGAGGTATACGGACAAGACATGCGTAGCTGTACCCCATGTGCGGAGAGAAAATTACGAAACGCAGAGTTATCAAACTCGCGTCCGTTATCGCACTGGACAGCTCGAATGGTGTCGTCCAAATTGAGTAGAAATCCAAACGAAGAAGTGAGAAAGAGTGACGAAAGTCTCAGACTTCAATCGTAATGGAAAAGTCCAGGAGAAGTGAGAAAAATCATCAATTATCACCAAATAATAATTAAAGCCCGATATACTGGAAATGGGAGATGTCCACAAATCACAATGTATAAGATCGAATGGGTGCTCAACATGAGTCACAGATGTGAGAAAAGGGAGGCGAACATGGCGACCAAGCTGGCAGGCATGACATAGGGAGTCATGTGTACTCCTAGAACACGAGATAACTGAGCTACTGAACAGCTTCGACATAGCATCTGCACCAGGGTGGCCAAGCCGGCGATGCCAGATGGTGGATGAAGCTGTCGTAGTCAAAGCAACTGGCGGTGATGCAGCGGAAGTAGGAATCCGAAGTGTGTATAGGGGCCCGAGCTATCACATCGGAAAAGAGGTCGTGGGTGGAAAGATCCTTCACAGACAAACCAAAAGGATCAAATTCAATGGAAACATTGTTGTCAGTGGTAAAACGGCGAAATAGAAAAAAAGTTTTGAATGATATCCGGAGCGACAAGAATGTTTTTAAGCTGAAAAGTACCCGGAAGACCGGAATCACCTACTGAGGTGATCGGAAGAACGGACCCATTCCCAACAACGATAGATGAAGGAAAAGAGGGATAGGGAGGATGGGTGGAAGAGAGTATACCGGAATTAGGAGTGGTATGATATGATGCTTCGGAATCAACTACCCAGTCGGCACCTGGTGGAGTAAGGTGCATGGTGCTGAAGGAGAAAGCAAGCGACTGTCGATCCCACGTCGACAGTGGCTCCTGGAGAGGTGCCGATGGAGAAAGCAAGCGACTGTCGATCCCACGTCGACAGTGGCTCCTGGAGAGGTGCCGATGGCTCCGAGTTCCCAACAGGGTAGTCAGTGCCTCCGTAGGTCGGGGATGACTGTCCGCCAGAGGAGTATCCAGGCCCACTATAGGCCTGAGCTGTCGGCCCACCAGCACTGTGGGCTGGTCCACTATAGCGGGGGGTAGCCATGAACGCCGGCTGAGGACGTGGTGATCGTGGAGGCTGAGAACCCGGGGACGGCCCAGGCCACATGTAGATCTGGCCAGTCTACGGGTTGTAGGGTGTGGGCCAGGGTGCACCTCCCTGGCCGGTACCACCACTACCACCAGTAGTCGAAGTCGTGGGGGTGGTGCCTACACTGTTGCCACCACGGCCGCCGTTCTTTCCTCGGCGACGACGGTTTCCACCTCCTGTACTGGTAGGAGTAGAAGGTGGATGTGACGGTGGTCCACCAGCAGCTGGTAAGGGTGGACGAGGGGACTGCCCAGAGCCATAGAAGGCTGTGGTAGATCCAGAGCCAGTAGAGCCTCCTACAGTGATCTCTTCAAGTTCAAGATCAGACCATACCTTCTCGAAGGTAGGTAGTGGCTCCAGTCGAAGTAGCCACGTCCGTAGGTGACAATAGCGCTCGTTCAGCCCCTGAAGGACCCGAAGAACAAGAACGTTGTCGGTGACCGGCTCACCAAGGTCACGTAGGGCATCCGCCATGCCCTTCATCTCCCGACAGTAGGTGGAGACAGAACGATCACCCTGGACGGTGTTCTGGAACCGAGTGTTGATGTGGAGGGCTCGAGTCGCGCGGTTCCCTAGAAACCGTTGTTCGAGGACTAGCCAGGTCTGTCGAGCAGTACCGCCACCGCGCTGCCTGACGATGTCCTGTAGCTCCTCTGTCAGGGAGCCAAGGATCCAGGATAGTATCAGGCTGTCCATGCTGATCCAGGACACTAGTACTGAAGATTCGTCCTGGAGGACGTGGTCATCGAGGCAGTAGCGCCTCAGTGTGAGGAGCACCATATCACGTCACCGGGTATATGAGGTGGACTCGGAGCTGAGAACAACCGGCACGAGCGTCCGGATGTTCTGAATCCCTACGGCCTGTGCATGAAGAGCGGCCACAAGTGAAGTCGAGTACGTACCAGCGTCCGAGGGAGGCTCGTGGACAGCACTCGTCGATCGGCGAGCACTCTCCTCGAGTTGGTGGGATAGTGACGCCACGGAGGCACGCTCCTGCTCTAGGGCAAGGGCGAGTGCCCGCTCGCGTTCGTGAGAGGCGGCCAGTGCTGCGGCGATGTCAGAGGTCTCCGCAGTGTCGGTGCCGTAGGAAGAAGTTGTATTCTCAGCAGTAGCACCGGCGGCTGGGAACGGAATCGGCGGGATCGCCGTGGTGCTCCCGTCGATGTCGAGGCCGGTCGAGTCCGTAGCAAGGAAGTACCTGCCATGAAGGTGACAGCAGTGGCGGAGTTGCTGGTGGTACCGACGAGGGGTCCACCGGTGGCTGGACCGGTTCTTGAGAAGGAGGGGGCGGCGGCACCTCCAACAGCGAGGGGCCTGGGGGCTGCGGCACCTCCTAAGGAGGTGGCGCCCCCTCCAGAGGCTGTTGTGCCTCCAGATTCGGCAGACCAGAGGGCGGCAGCCCCTCCAGGGGGGCTGGCGAACCCCCCAGGGGCGGCGGCGGCCCTTCCAGGGGAGGTGGTGGCCCCCCCCTCGTGCGCGCGCGGCCCCCATCCGAGTGGGGGCGGCCCGAATCCGGGCGGAGCCGCCCCGATCCAGGGCGCGGCGGCCCCGGATTCGAATGTGGCGGCGGCCCAAGGTGGGGTGGCGGCGGCCCCTCCCCGCGCCCATGGTGGGGTGGCGGCGGCCCCTTCCTGCGCGCGCTGTCCTCCAGAGGAGGCGGCGCCCCCCCCCCTACGTGTGCGGCCCCGATCCAGCGGCTGGCGGCGCGCTGGCGGCGGCGGGCGGCGCACCAGGGGCGGCGGCGGGCGGCGGCTCAAGGGCGGCGGTGGCTCTGGCGGCGGCGGCCCAGGGTGGGGTGGCGGCGGCGGCATGCGCCCAGGGCTGCTGCAGCGGCGGTTGGGCCATTAGGATTAGGTTTAGCCCTAATCCTAATTATTCCTAGCTAATGATACCATGAAAGAGGGCTAATGATAGCTATATTGAGATAATAGAAAAGCTAGGGTACAGGTGTGATTATATAGAGGGATTAGGAGGGGAGAAAAGACTAAACTACCCCTAACCCTAATCCCTCTCTAATTACTAATATACCCCTGTGACACACCCCTAGTTACAGTGTCTAACAGAAGCACAAGCAACATGATAAAGTACAATGAGGCGAAGAAAAATGCAAGGCGAGTTGTGAGTGAAGCAAGTAGGCGGGCCTATGATGAGCTATATGAGAGACTAGGGACAAAGCAAGGCGAAAACGACATACAAGATGGCAAAAATTCACGAGAGGAAAATAAGAGATCTCAACCAAGTTAAATGCATTAAGGACGAGGCAAATTGGATTCTAGTGAAGGATGAAGAGATTAAGAATAGATGGAGTGATTACTTTGATAGGTTATTCAGTGATGAGAATGAAGCATATGGCCGAGTTGGATGACTTTTTTTATGAAATCAACGGGTGGTTTGTGCGGAGAATACAAGAGTTTGGGATTAAAGAGGCCTTAAAAAGATGAAAGGAAGAAAGGTCTTAGCCCCGATGATGTCCCTATTGAGGTGTGAAGATGTCTAGAGACGCGACAACAGTATGGCTAATTAAGCTATCCAACCACGTTTTTCTATCAAATAAGATGTCCGAAGAGTGAAGACAATCTCACCTAGTGACCCTTAGTAGTGCCCAACACTTCAGTCAGATTGACTTTGTCCTCAATAGGAGAAGGGATAGACGGACGTGTCTAGATTGTAAGGCGATCTCGGGGAGTGTGTTGTGACATAAAATAAACTTGTGGTAGTTGACTGTTGCTTCCACGCACGTGTTTTGCGGGACAAAGGTGTCAAAATCATTGCGGGACAAAGGTGTCAAAATCACAAGAACAAAGTGGTGAAAGTTGAAAGGACAATCACAAGAATCCTTTAAAAACAGGATAATCACAGAAGGACCCTGGGGGGAAGATGGAGATGCAGATAGTATGTGGGTGAAGATGGCAACTTGCATTAGGAAGGTAGCTAGTGAGGTGTTTGGTGTGACAAAATGAAAGAAACTTGTAGAACGACACTTGGTGGTGGAATGAGGATGTACAAAAGGCCATTAAGGAGGAGTGTTACAAGAGTTGGCATCATGATAGAGCAAGCAACATGCTGAAGTACAAAGAAGCCAAGAAAAATGCAAGGCGGGCTGTGAGTAAAGCAAGAGGACATGCCTATGATGAGTTATATGAGAGACTAGAGACAAAAGAAGGTGAAAATGACATATACAAGATGATGAAAATTCGCGAGAGAAAGATGAGGGATTTCAATCAAGTTAAATGCATCAAAGATGAGACAGATCATATGCTAGTGAAGGATGAAGAGATTAAGAAGAGATGGCGAGATTACTTTAATAGGTTATTCAATGATGGGAATGGGAGCATTAGGCTCGAGCTAGATGACTCCTTTGATGACTCCAACAGGTAGATGGTTTGTGTGGAGGATACAAGAGTTTGAGGTTAAGGAGGCCTTAAAATGGATGAAAGGAGGAAAGGCACTCGGTCCTGATGATGTCCCTATTGAGGTGTGGAGATGCCTTAGGGACGTTGCAATAGTATGGCTCACAAAGCTATTCAATCATATTTTTCAATCAAACAAGATGTCTGAAGAGTGGAGGAAAAGTATATTAGTACCTATCTTCAATAATAAAGGAGATATTTAAAGTTGTACTAATTACCGAGGGATTAAGCTTATGTCATACTATGAAGCTTTGGGAGAGAGTGACTGAACACCGTTTGAGAAGAGTGACGAGTGTCACTGAAAACCAGTTTGATTTTATGCATAAGAGGTATACTACGAAGACGATTTTCCTTCTTGCTTCGTTAGCTTATGGAGATATAGAGGATAGAAGGACCTAAATATGATTTTCGTTGATTTGGAGGAGAAAGCAAATGACAAGATACCAAGGACAGTTATGTGATAATGTAAAGTCCCAACAAAGTACATTGCTCTTATCAAAGATATGTACGATAATGTTGTGGTGCTATATAGGACGGAATGTTGGCCAACTAAAAGACAACATGTCAAACAAATGGGTGTCGTAGAGATACGCATGCTATGATGGATGTGCGGGCACAAAAGAAAACGAGGTAATATATGATAGGGTAGGGGCGACATCAATTGAGGAGAAGCTAATCTAACATGGACTAAGTTGGTTTGCGCATATCCAGTGGAGACCTCCTGAAGCATCGGCTAACAATGGAATCTTAAAGAGTAAGAAAAATATTAGGAGGGACAGACCAAAGTTGACATGGGAGGAGACGGTAAAACGAGACTTGAGAGATTACATTGTAACTAGAGATTTGTATCTTGATAGGACTGCATAGAAATCAGCAATTCATGTGTCAGAATATTAGTTTAATCGTACTTTGTTTACTCTTTTCTCTCTTTTAATTCCATATGTTTCCGTTGGGTTCCATATCTAGCCTACGGCCTACCAAACGTGCTTGGGTCAAAGTCTTTTGTTGTGATGGTGGTTCTTGTTGATCTCCTTGCCTTGGCCCTCCTTCGATAACAATGTTTTCTTGTCCAGCCTCACCCGCTAGCAAAGATAAGGCGAGGTCAGGAATTTTTGATGAAAAGCAAATCAACCAATATCTCAATCTCCGAAAGTGTTTTCCTTACTCTGCTAATATCCCCCCTTCAAATTAAATTTAATTTTTTTATTTTGGCAAGTAGTTTTCATTGGATCTTGTGGTTATTGTTAGTAGTTGAATTCTTACTCTCATTGGAAGAGAGGATGACACTAGGAGTTGGGGCAATTTTCTTGTCTATTTCTCACACAATGCCATGCCAACCCAAGAGGTTGAGGCTACATATTTATAGCTGTCATGGCAGCCAAGCATATGCCACAAAGATGCTAGTCTAAGATGCTTAGATGTTGTTCTAATATGCTGTCCTTGGCAGACACTAAGATGTTGTCCTAGTGTCCTTAATATGTTGTCCTAGTGTCCTTAGATGCTGTCCTAATTGGGGCCACAAAGACCAAAGGACTAGGGTACAACAAGGACCAAGGACTAAAGTGCAACAAACTAAAGGACTAGGGTACAAGGGACTAGGGGACCAAAGACCAAAGGACTACAAGACTTATTCCAGCATTCTCCCCCTAAGTCTTGTACGTCGTCTTCTGAAAGGGTTGGACCATCCCGATCTTGGTGCGAAGTTCAATGAACTTGAGCCTCCCAAGGGGCTTCGTGAGCAGGTCCGCAAATTGGTCATTGGTGTTGATGTAGTTCGCCTTGATGCTCCCTTCCTCCAAGCATTTTCGGATGAAGTGGTACCTCACCCGGATGTGCTTGCTCCGTTCATGGAAAACGGGATTCTTTGCCAGGGCCAGAGCGGACACGTTGTCCACCCTGAGTTCGACCGCTCCAGTGTCTCTGCTGAGGAGATCACCAAGCAGTCGACTAAGCCAGAGCGTCTGAGTCGAAGCGGTGGAGGCCGCTATGTACTCGGCCTCGCAGCTGGACAGGACAACCACCTGCTGCTTGACCGACTGCCAGCTAACGAGGCAATTGCCGAAGAAGAAGAGGATCCCGCTCGTGCTCTTGCTGGTGTCGATGTCGCCGGCGTGGTCGCTATCGCTGTACCCGACAAGGTGTGCCTCCCCAGGACACCTCGGGTAGTGGAGGCCGTGATCGAGAGTCCCCGCAACATAGCGGATGATCCTCTTCACAGCCTGCTGATGATCCGTCGTCGGTCATTGCAGGAACCGATTAACGTAGCCGACAGAGAATGCCAAGTCCGGCCGTGTGTGGGTGAGGTAGCGAAGGCTCCCCACAAGACGCAGGTACTGCGTAGCGTCCAACTCCTCCGCCGTGCTGTCGCGGCTCAGCTTCAGCCTCTCCTCCATCGGAGTGAGAGCTGGGTTGCAGTTTGTGAGCCCAGCTAGCTCAACAATGCGCTTGGCGTAGGCGGTCTGTCGAAGTGTGATCCCGGAGTCGGCCTGGTGCACCTCAATCCCAAGGTAGAAGGAGAGAGATCCCAGGTCACTCATCTGGAAGGTGGCTTTTATCTCTTCCTTGAACGCTGCCACCTCCGCATCCTTGGTGTCGATGATCACCAAGTCGTCGACGTAGACACCCACCAGTAGGGTGTTTCCTCCATTGCCCCGCCGGTAGATAGCCGCCGCGTGCGGGCATTGCCCGAAGTCCATCCTCTTGAGCGTGGAATCCAACTTGGCATTCCACGCCCTTGGTGCTTGACGCAAGCCATAGAGGGCCTTGCGCAGGCGCAACACCTTGCCCTCCGTGCCAGGGACCACAAACCCCGGCGGCTGGTGTACGTAGACCTCCTCCTTCAAGTCGCCGTTGAGGAACGCCGACTTGACGTCCATGTGCTGGACACGCCAGCCTTCTTGGGCAGCGAGTGCAAGAAGGAGTCACACGGATTCCATCCGTGCCACGAGGGCAAAAGCAACGTCGAAGTCGATCCCCTCCTGCTGCACGAAGCCGCGTGCCACCAAGCGAGCCTTGTGCTTGACGATGGCGCCGGCTTCATCCCTCTTCAACTTGAACACCCACTTAAGGGTGATCGCACGGTGACTGCGAGGGAGATCAGCAAGCTCCCAAGTGCGGTTCGTCTCAACCGCGTCCATCTCTGACTGCATCGCGGCACGCCATGCCGCGTGTCTCTCAGCCTCCGCGGAAGACCGAGGCTCGCCGTCGTCGCACGCAAGATGCAATTGCGCCTCCAGATCGCGAGGGACCAGTCCCGGCACTGACTGGTCACCGAGAAGATCCTCCATCGTACGATACCGCAACGGCTCGCCGTCGTGGCATGCGTCGATGCGCTCCTCATCGTGGGAGGGCGGAGTAACGAACTGCACCGGTTTGTGCTCGACATGTGTTGGTGTCGGAGTGGACGTACCCGGAGGGATGGCAGTCGGTGCTGGAGTGTGTGGGGTCACCGGCTGTGGTGGTGGAGAGGTCGTCGCAGCTGAGGTCATGACTGGGGAGCGTGGCGCTGAAGTTGGTGGAGAAGAGCTGCCCACTCCCCCAGTTCCCTTGAAGTGGACCGTACTCGACGATGAAGTTGTCGTATGTCGGAGTCGAGCCGTCGTCCACCGCCTTGTCCCATGCCCATCCTCGCCCTTCGTTGAACACAACGTCGCACGTCGTGCGCACACGCTGTGTCTCTGGGTCGAGAATGCGGTAGGCCTTCGAGCCCTCCGCGTAGCCGATGAACACCCCCGGAGTGCTCCTGTCGTCGAGCTTGCTGATGTGGCCAAGCTCCTTGGCGAACGCGAGGCAGCCGAAGACCCGTAGATGAGAGACCGCCGGCTTGTGCCCATACCAAGCCTCGTACGGCTTCCTGCCGTTGAGAGCCTTGGTGGACGAGCGGTTGAGGATGTAGACAGCCATCACCACCGCCTCTCTCCAGAAGATAGCCGGCATTCCCCTCTGCTTGAGGAGGGCCCGAGCCATCCCCACAACCGTCTGGTTGCGCTGCTCGACGACGCCGTTCTGCTGCGAGCTGTAGCGCGCGGAGTAGTGGCGCTGAACACCCTCATCCGCGCAATACGACGCGAATTCAGCCGTCGTGAATTCGCCGCCGTTGTCGGTGCGCAGCACACGCAGCTTGCGGCCGCACTCCGCCTCCACAATGGTCTGCGCGCGTCTGATGGCGTTCGCAGCCTCTCCCTTGCTGCCAAGGACATCGACCCACATGTAGCGGGAGAGGTCGTCGACGAGCAGCAGGAAGTAGCATCGTCCTCCTGGTGTAGCTGGTGTCACCGGGCCACACAAGTACCCGTGAACGAGCTCGAGCCGTTCCTTAGCTCGAAAGCTCGACTGCCGGGGAAAAGGAAGCCGCCTCTAGTTACCTTGGCAAGAAGGCGACGATGGCGATCCCAAATCCTCATGACTCCGTCCTTAATCTCCACGCGCGAACCGTTCTCATCCAGCTGTCCCAGTCTGATGATGGAGTTTTTCAACACGGGGATGTAGTAGACTCCGACGAGCAGCCTATGCTCACCAGACTCGACGGTGAGGATGACGGAGCCGACACCCTTGATCTCCACGCCGGAGGCGTCACCAAACTTGACAAAGCCTCGGACATTGGAGTCAAGCTCAACGAAGAACTCCCGTCGACCGGTCATGTGATGGGTGGCGCCGGTGTCGAGGCACCACCCGTCAGTCTTGTCGTTGCTGGAGCCGTCGCCGAGGAAAGCGTGTGCTCTTGGCTCATCAAGATGAAGGAGAGCCGCTGCGGTCGATGCCACTAGAGGTGGCTTGATGCTTCCGTGTGCCAGAAGCAAAGCTGGCTCCTCCTCAACCTGTGCCACGTGGGCCTCCTCCTCCACTTGTGCCACGTGGGCCTGGCCACGTCGTGGCTGTCGACACTCCCTAGCCCAATGACCAAGCTTGCCACAGTTGTGGCAGGTGTCGTCTCGTGCCGGCTTGTGGTTGCCGACGGTGCCGCCCTGGGCGCCTCCGCGGGCGCCACCCTCGATACGTCCGCGTGCCCCGGCCTGGGTACCTCCGCGCCCCTTGCGCGACTTGCCGCGCTTACGGCCGCCTGTCGAGGAAGAGGACTCCCCCTTCTTCCGGTCACCCTAGCCAGCCTCCCACTGCTTGCGAGTGAGATGAAGCTTCCCGCCAATGGTGATAGGCCCCGAGAGAGGTTGTGGTTCATCGCTGTCGACGACCTTGAGGCGACCTATCGCCTCTTCGATCGACATCGTGGAGAGGTCCAGCAGAGACTCGATCGAGCGAGCGATCTGCTTGTACTTCTCGGGGATGCACCGAAGGAGCTTCTCGACAGCTCTCTCTTTGTCGTAGGTGTCATCGCCGAACTGCACCAACTTCTGCAACAAAGTGTTGAGACGGAGAGCAAAGTCATCAACGTTCTCACCTGGCTTAAAGGTCAGGTTTTCCCACTCCTTGCGAAGCGCCTGCAGTGTGGACTTGCGGGCGCGGTCGCTGCCGATGCGTGCCACAGCGATGGCATCCCATGCCTCCTTAGCAGTCCGCTTCTTGGAAAGCGAGAACTGCATCTCGGGCGGGACTGCAGCAATGAGGGCATCCAACGCCCGTCGATCCTCGTAGTAGTCGACGTCGCCGTACTGAACTGCTTCCCACATGTGTCGCACCTGGAGCCGTACCCTCATCACCGCGGCCCACTCGACATAGTTGGTCTTGGTGAGAGTAGGCCACCCACCGTCGGGACCGACGTCCCTGACAATGGTCTGGACCCCGTGGTGTCCATGGTACCTGTCCGGGGAGGGAGAACCGCGCCGCCTGTAATGGCCGCGTTCTCCGTCGACCCAGCCGCCGCCGCCGGGAGCGCCACCAGCGCGTCCGCGCCCGTCTGGGCTGCGGCTGTCGCGCCCATGGGGGCGTGCGGCTGCTCGCTGCACCTCTCGTGCTCGTGCCGCCTCCCTCACCGGCCTGAGCTCATCGTCGACGCCGCCGTCGACAGAACTGCTGGAGCTACTGCCGCGCAGAGCCTCCAGCTCCGCTGCCGCCGCACGCGCTACAGCCGCCGCCGCCGCTGCTTCCACTTCCGCCCTCGCTGCTGCCAGTTCCGCCGCGGCCAACCTTGCCGCCATTGCCGCCGTCGCCGCAGTCTCTGCCACCGCTCGCTCGCGCTCCTCTGCCGCGGCGACCTCCGTCTGCCGCGCGCTCGAGGCGACCGAGCGTTGAGACTGTCCGTCGGACATGGCGCACTAGTGGGGGAGGGCTGTTGTGTGTGTAAGACAAGTTGCTGCTCGTCTGTGCAGGAGAGGAATGAGCTGGAGCAGTCGGTGTTCCTGCCACCGGTTGCGGACAGAGAGAGGTGCGGGAAGGGGATGAGCAGGAGATGTTTAAGCTGCAGGATAGAACGGCTCTGATACCAAATGTTAGTAGTTGAATTCTTACTCTCATTGGAAGAGAGGATGACACTAGGAGTTGGGGCAATTTTCTTGTCTATTTCTCACACAATGCCATGCCAACCCAAGGGGTTGAGGCTACATATTTATAACTGCCATGGCAGCCAAGCATATGCCACAAAGATGCTAGTCTAAGATGTTTAGATGCTATCCTAATATGCTGTCCATGGCTGACACTAAGATGCTGTCCTAATGTCCTTAATATGCTGTCCTAGTGTCCTTAGATGCTGTCCTAATTGGGGCCACAAAGACCAAAGGACTAGAGTACAACAAAGACCAAGGACTATAGTGCAACAAACTAAAGGACTAGGGTACAAGGGACTAGGGGACCAAAGACCAAAGGACTACAAGACTTATTCCAGCAAGCAGAGCCGGACCTCTCCCCTCCGTGGGAAGAGCTCCGAAGGCTCCACGTATCCAGCGGGGTCGGACCTCCCTCTCCTCAGAGGAGAGCTCCGGGCCCGCCATGTGGCCAGCAGAACAGCACTACCTGCCCCCGCGCGGTAGGCAGCAAGAGTAAAGACGCGTCATACCTTGTCCGTACAAGGTATTCAAGACCAGCGCCTTCCCAAGACGCGGAGACGCGGAGCAGCCGCTGTCAGGTGCCGATGTGCCCAGTCACGTCGCAGTGAAGACTGGCACGCCGCGTCAGAGGTTGTACACTAATAAACACAGCGACAAGACATCCCCTGTCGCCCCTGCCATCATCAACCACTACGCCTAGCTTGCGGCATGGGTAGGGCGGCAAGACGAAGACTTAGAAGCCCTCGCCAGAGACAACTACCGGCGTAACTGCAGGATACGGTAGATGGCAGGCAATCTCCCCGGGACCACCTGTCGGGTCCCGGGCCCACCTTGTAAGCCGCCCGAGCCTTGAACTATAAAAGGCTCGGGTAGGCAACGTTACAAGGGGTTCGCGCTCACGCGAGTTAGCACCCTGATTCAGCATTCTAGCACTCAGCTCATCCTCAAGCTGAGAACTCCGCTTCTGAGCACCAAGCAATACAACGAGCACCTTTGCTCATCGTGGACGTAGGGTTTTACGCTCCGGGGGCCTGAACCACGTAAAAAACCCCTGTGTTCATCTGTTTCCTTCGTCCAACTACGCTTAAGCTCTCCGCGGGAGACTAGCCCCTCCGAAAAAGAACCTCCGCGGGCTGCCCAGTGCAGGCCCGGGGGAAGTGTCGACAGCTACACTTCGACATTTGGCGCGCCAGGTAGGGGGCTTTTCCCTTGCGCGACGAGCTTACGCCGACGAAGATGACGAAGCTTCCTTCAGCGGCAAGCTCTCCTCGCCCACGTTCCCGACGAACGGTGACCAGCGGGGACTACGTCTCGACACACTCGGGACGGAGTGTGTCGGGGCAAGCTGGAAGCCAGCAGCCGACTCCGGCAACACGGACTCCAGCAAGCCCAAGATCTGCTGCAGCGCCAAGTGTCTCCCATGGGAGCGCACTAGCTGCAGCACGAGCGCTTCTGCGCAATCCACCCGCTGGGGACGCGCCTCAGGAAGCGACCCAGCAGTGGATTCGCGACGTAGACCGTCTCGTCGTCGCCGCCGCTAACCCTCAGCTTCGGCGGGGACGACGCCCCGTTCAACCGGATGTGTCGCGCACGCCAGCGGTTGACGGGCAGACGGCAGACTCCCGCTCCACCAGGCTCCTATCTGCGGACCTGAGGTGGGAGCTGGAACGACGTCACCTAGGCGAAGATGCCCGCGTGGCCATTGAGCAACGACAAGAAAGGCATCGCAACCAAGAGGCCAGCGACAGCATGTCGACCGCCTCGACCCAGCCAGGGCCGCAGACGTTCGCTACGCGATCTCTGCCCCAGGCCTACGCCACGCAGCATATGCCTCAGCCATATGCCCTGCAAATGGCACCCCGGGTTTATGGCGCACCTTTGCCCATGCTGGGGTACACGGTGCCAACAGCGGACCAAGCGCTCGCGGCACCGACACCTGCAGTAACAGGAGCAGGGTGTGCAGCCCTGGTGCCACATCTTCGCTTCGCGAAGTGGCCGCGCAAGTTCCGGCCACACCTGCCAGAGAAGTACGACGGCAGCGTCAACCCGGCGGAGTTCCTCCAGATCTACTCCACCGCCATCCTTGCTGCAGGAGGGGATGAGGCCGTCATGGCCAACTACTTCCCCGTCGCCTTGACCGGCCCAGCACGGTCTTGGCTTATGACTCTCCCCCAGGGTTCCATAACCTCCTGGGGAGAGCTCTGCCGGCAGTTTACTGCGAACTTCGGCAGCTTCTACACCCGGCCTGGCACGGAGCTCGACCTCCACGCCATCCAACAACAACCTGGAGAGTCGATGCGCTCCTTCATCCAGCGGTTCTCCCAGGTACGGAACACCATCCCCCATATCCAAAATGCTTCTGTGGTGGTGTTCCGGCAGGGTGTAAGAGACAAGAAGATGCTCGAGAAGCTCGTGACCAGAGAAGTGTGCAACGTCTCAGAGCTCTTCAGCCTGGCGGACAAGTGCGCCAGGGCAGCAGAAGGGCGCAACTGGCACTCACAGCCAGCCTCTGAAGCCGGAGGACAGCCCAGACCAAGCGTTGCTCCCCATGGGAGCGGCAAGAAGGTCAAGAAGGCCGGCGGCAAGATCATGTTGCCGACCGAAGCTCCCGTTACTGCAGCTGCAGCACCCACCGGAGCTCGGGGGCCACGCCCCGACAAGAGGCCGCGACAGTCACCAACCCCAGACGGTGACCACGGCGAGCCGTGCCCCGTGCACAACACCAGCAGCCACACTGTTGTTGAGTGCCGGGAAATCCAGAAGCTCGCGGAGCGCTTCCGCAAGGGGAAGCAACCGCGTGCGGACGCCCTTCCCTTCCGTCAGGGGGAGGGCAAGCAGAAGGTCGACGCCCGCGACAACGTCGACCACCAGATGGAGTTCCAGGAGCCCCAGCGCGCCGTAAAGGCGGTGCACGACCACGAGGGCTCTAGCTCCAGCGACGACGAGCGGCGGAAGGCGCTCGACGTCATCTACGGCGGGTCCTCTGACCCCTCGTCTCAGAGTGCAATCAAGACTCTGCGCCGAGCAGTGGCGTCGGTGGCTCCTGTCCCAAGCGCGGCGCCGCACCTCAAGTGGAGGGGGACCCCCATCAGCTTCGACGCCACCGACTGCCCCAAGAACATGGTTGGAGCCGGGCAGCTACCGCTCTTGGTAGCTCCCACCATCGCCAACGTGAAAATGTACCACGTTCTGGTAGATGGCGGGGCCGTCCTGAACCTCATCAGCCGCGCAGCTTTCCAGAATCTGCAAATCCCGATGGCCAAGCTCACCCCCTCGAGCCCGTTCTCAGGGGTAGGGCCGGGACAAGTTGTCCCCTACGGCAACATCAGCCTTCCGGTCACCTTCAGGGCACCGGACAGCTACCGGACAGAATACATTCTGTTTGATGTGGCGGAGATCGATCTCCCCTTCAACGTCATCATCGGCAGGCCAGCCCTGTACCGGTTCATGGCGGTAGCCCACTACGGCTACCTTGTATTGAAGATGCCTACACCAACAGGCGTCCTCAAGATTCGTGGAGACTGCACTGCTGCAGTATCGGCCTTGGAGAAGCTCCAAGCACTTGCGGCAGCCCGAGCACCAGCCCCTGGCGGTGCTGAACCGGGCCAGCTCCACCCGAGTGCGCGCCACCGTGCCTCGGCCTTACCTCCCGAGGGCTTCCCTGGCTCTGTCAACTTCTTGTCGGCATGAGCCAATGGAGGAAGTCACCCCGGGTCCCCCAGGGAGAAGCCGCGTAGGACCAGCTCCGACGTGAAGACATCGACCTCGTCGACGAGGCACGATTACAAGCAACGCTCCGCAACGCACGGTACCGGCAGGTGCTCCGGCGCTACCGCCAACGGACCGTGCGTGTCCGGGAGCTCCAAGAAGGCGACCTGGTGCCGCGGCGCATACTTTCTCGCGAAGGGACCGACAAACTCTCCCCCAGCTGGGAAGGTCCCTTCCGAGTCATAAAAGTTTGCCGCCCCGGGTGCGTACGCCTCTCCACCAAGGATGGGGATCCGCTCCCGAACCCTTGGAACATGGAACACCTCCGTAAGTTCTATTCCTAGAGCATTGGTAGCACAGGTCTTTTCTTTTCTGTAATAGATCCCATAGAGTCTAGAAACAGCGCTCGGAGCAACTAAGCCCCAGGGGACGGTCCAGGACTACGACCAGCTTGGCCTGGTTACGACCCTAAGCGCGTAGGATCTTGCTTCCCCTCATAATGGGGTGGTCGTTGCCTCCATGCTTAGTCTGCCTTCCTCCTATGGGCATTTATATAGAAAGAATCATGTTCTACCACGCTCTTACTTATGTGTTCATTTAAATTACGCATTAATTTTTATGATCGCACTTTCGGTGTATGCTCACCGTACACTTAGCTCTCCTTTCCCACTCTCATCCCTAGCCGACATTTGCTATCCTACCGAAGACGGTCACGCTTGAGGTACATGCCGATGGCCAGGGGGCCTCTCGGGCCTCCCCCAGTCAGGTGTTGCGATGCCAGTTGGTCACCTCCAGGAAAAGCCTGCGCTGTGCATGGGGGGTCCGAGGTGCGTAGCCTGCTTTGCCTGGTTCCGACCCAAAGCGTGCGCGCCCTGCCCTTCGGAGGTCCAAGGGAGTACAGCCTGCTTTGCCTGGTTCCGTACCGAAAGCCTGTGCACTCTGCCTCCCCAGCATTACGGCTCAGTACTAGGGGTCGGACGGTCGTACCCTGACCTCGGAGGGAGCCGGACCCCCGGCGCCGGGCGCACTGAATTGCCCAAGCCCCGTATACCGGACCAGGACCGTAAGCCAAATAAGACTATGAGGTAGGGAGGGGAGAGCCCCCAAGGAGAATTATGGTTCCCTTGTGTGCAGGACCTCCTGGCCTTAGCTCCCCCGCACGAGTATGGTAGGTGTGCCCAAACCATTGGCCACACCTACCAGGGGGCCACTACGGGGACCGCGCGAAGAGAAGACCGGAGCTCCTGACTACTCCAACGCAAGACCGGAGGATCTGGACCTCGCCCCCTTTGCAGGGGCAGGTTCCGAAGGCCCCACGTGTCCAGCGGGGCCGGGGCCCCCTCTCCTCAGAGGATAGCTCCGGGCCCGCCACGTGGCCGGCTGAGTCGGGCCTCGTCCCCTCCGCAGGGGCAAGCTCCGAAGGCTCCATGTGTCCCGCGGGGCCGGACCACCCTCTCCTCAGAGAAGTTCCGGGCCCGCCACGTGGCCAGCAGATCCGGATCCCCCGTCCTCACAGTGCGAGCTCCGAAGACCCCTCGGGCCCTTATCACAACAGGGACCCAAGGAAGGTGTCTGTACAAGACTTCAAGATTGGTGAAGACCTCCCAAAGTCCTTGCGGAGCTAAGGACTCGAGCGGGCCAAGCTATGAAGAAGATAAAAGAACATAGGCACAAAAAACAACAAAAGTCTATTCATTCAAAAGCTCCATGAGCTGGACTACAGACTCAACAAAAACAAAAAAGAAAAGATACACGGCCTTCCGGTCGCGGGGGCAACTGCGAGTCCCTGGACTCCCGCTGGAACCTGGAGGCTACAAGGGCGGCCACGTCCCCGACTTCGACCCTGGCAGCTTCCTCCCGCTCGACGACGGGGCCCAGTCTTACTGGCTCCAGAGAGAAGGACGGATTTCGGCTCCGGAAGCACGCCAGCATGTGCGTGGCGACCTCCTTCGCCAAGCCCCGTCCCTCTGACTCAAGCTCGTCGGCGACCACGGCTTCGAGTCTGTCCAGGTTAGCGCCGATGGACTCGAGCGCCGGAATCGCCTCGGTCACCTCCTGCGTCGGAGCCCCCTTTCTCACGAGGCTGAAGCCAAGGGATACCAAGGAGGACCCCGCCTCGCCGACGAAGTTCCAGACTGCGCGGGCCAAGACGGACCACGAAGCCTGGAGCTTCTCCACCTCTTGGCGGGCTGCCAGTAGGGCGTCGGGCCCCTCCTCGGAGAACTTCTTCTCCTTGGCCGAGAGGGAATTCTCCCGGAGCTCGAGGTCCCTAGCAAGCCGCTCCAGCTCTGACGCCCGGAAGTCAGCCGCCAGCTCCTGCTCCAGAGCCGCCTGGCGCTCCCGGGAGGCCTGCTCCTCCCTCACGGCCATAGCCGCCTCCCGAAGCTCCAGCCCCTCAGCCCGGGCCTTCAGGTCGCCCTCGCTAGCCTCCAGCCGTGCGGCGACCTTCTTCTCCTCGGCCGCCACAGCGCGCTCCCGGTCCGCGACGGCGCACTCGCGGCGCGCCAGCCGCAGCTCCTCCATGGCAGTGGAGTGCGCCTCGGCCCTGGCATGAGCCTCACGAGTCTCCTGGTGGAGTCGCAAGGTCTCGGAGTCCAAGCGGTCGACGGCCTTCTTCTGAAGGTCAAGGAGCGCCTCCATGACATCGAGCCTCGACCGCCTCAAGTCGAGCTCCGCCCAAACCTACTGAGTCCGCTGCTTCAGAAGGTGCCCCCAGCTGAGGAGGCGGTTCCTCTCCCCTGACAGCACCTCCCGCTCTCGCTCCAGGGCAGCCCGGACCTGCCGGACGCTTGCCTGGGCAAGCTCCAAGGCGTCCGCCATAGGCAGCGGGGCGGTAGAGGCCGAAGCCGCGCCCCCGACCTCCTCCATCACGTCGTCGTCCGGTGGAGGAGATGCCGGCGACCGGGATGAGGCGCCGATCTGGGAAGCCGGAGGGCCTGCAGCTGCTCCTCCCGCCTCAGCACCGGAGGGTCGGACGCCACCAGCCGGCTCCGCCGAGCCCTCGACAACCGCCGGCTTCCGAGCTGGCGAAGGAGGACAAACGGGTGCTGCCGCCGCCGCAGGGGTCGATCCCACCGGCGTAGAAGAAGCCTGCACCGACTTGGGGGCCGGCGAAGCCGCCGCAGCTTCCAGACGTTGCGGCGCAGATCCTCCGCTAGCCGGAGATGGCCGGGGAACAGACTCGCCCCCGGCAGCCAATGAGTCCCTGCAAGCATGGGAAGCTCTCGAGTTAAGGAAAGAAGAAAAGAACGCAATTCTGGAACCCGGTAAGAGCAACATTTACCGAGGGACGCGAACGCTCCAACGGGCATGGAACCCCGGCTTCCGAGCCGGGGCAGATCCACCGGAGCCTGCTGTCGCCGCCGGGGCCTGTGTCGCAGGCACCCGGACCGGCGGAACAGGGGGTGCTCCCGGAACCCCCCTAGGAGGCGGAGCAGTACGGCCCCCGCCGGTGGCGCCTCTAGCGCTGCTCGCCGATCCAGCTCTCGAGGCCCGGGGCACCTGCGCCCCCGGATGAGTCCCAGCGCTGCTCCTTCCGGCGCCACCACCTGCCGAGCCTGCAGCCGGAACGCTCGCTGGCCAGGGCACCTGAGCCCTCGGCTCGCCCCCGGGTATCGCAGCACCGACGTCCCCCCTCGGAGCTCCTCCGCCTGAGGAAGGAGGGCGGGACGCCCGGGGCCCCTTGAACCGCCGCTATTCGAGAGGAGTCCCGTCGGAATGGAAGGCCCGAGGCCTCTTGGGGTCGCCGCCCGACGAACTGACACCTCCAGGAGGAGGACGCGAAGGTACCCCGGTCTCCTGGCTTGGCGCGAACGACGCCGTCGGAGGAGACTGGGCACGTTTCTTCTCTGGCAAACCGGAGGCCGGCTCCCTGCCCCTCCCCCTGTAGACGGTCCGGGCTCTGTCGGCCTTCGGAGTCAGATTGGAAGCCATGGGCGACGGAGGTGCAAGAACTTGGGGGCTGAGAAGGCTTGAGCACTCAGAGGACTCTGGAGGGCTCAGGCGTGGGGAAGTGCAAAGGGAAGCCTGCGATGCAGATGAGATCCCCTTTTAAACTTCTCATACGTGATTCAAAGCGATTCGAAACTCTTCGAATACGCTGCTTGGGACAACCGCTTCAGCTCCAAGCCCTGGAGTCGATGACAAGTAGGCCCAGGCTGTCCTACAGAAGCGGTGGACCGGGTTGTCAGCCCCTAGGCGAAGAACCCAGCGGTTCCTAACAAGGCGCTGCGACGTGCGCTGCGATGTGCATGAGTGGCAGCCTTGGGAACCGCCGCAGTAAAAGCAACCATCAAGCAGGGCTCACGCCCCCACGATCCCGCGACTGTTCGTGCGCCAACAACGGTCAAAGCGGGTCTTCAAGAAGGTGCGCGAAGTAGAAGAGACGAGGGCCCCACCTCGGGCTCGCTATCTCCCCCGAGATGGGCCCGGGGGCCACTGTCGGTACCCTCACTATGGGGTACCCCCGCGCACAGGGGAAATCGCCTAAGGACTTTGCCCCCTCCGCAGGGGCAAGCTCCGAAAGCCCTACGTGTCCTGCAGGGCCGGACCTCCCTCTCCTCAGAGAGGGCTCCGGGCCCGCCACGTGGCCGGCAGAGCCGGACCTCCCTTCTCCGCAGGGAGAGCTCCGAAGGCTCCACGTGTCCAGCGGGGCCGGACCTCCCTCTCCTCAGAGGAAAGCTCCAGGCCCGCCACGTGGCCAGCAGAGTCGAACCTCCCCCCTCCACGGGGAGAGCTCCGAAGGCTCCACGTGTCCAGCGGGGCCGGACCTCCCTCTCCTCAGAGGAGAGCTCCGGACCCGCCACGTGGCCAGCAGAGTCGGACCTCCCCCCTCCGCGGGGAGAGCTCCGAAGGCTCCACGTGTCCAGCAGGGCCGGACCTCCCTCTCCTCAGAGGAGAGCTCCGGGCCCGCCACGTGGCCAGCAGAACAGCACTACCTGCCCCCGCGCGGTAGGCAGCAAGAGTAAAGACGCGCCATACCTTGTCCGTACAAGGTATTCAAGACCCGTGTCTTCCCAAGACGCGAAGCACGCCGCTGTCAGGTGCCGATGTGCCCAGTCACGTCGCAGTGAAGACTAGCACGCCGCGTCAGAGGCTGTACACCAATAAACACAGCGACAAGACATCCCCTGTCGCCCCTGCCGTTATCAACCACTACGCCTAGCTTGCGGCATGGGCAGGGCGGCAATACGAAGACTCAGAAGCCCTCGCAAGAGACAGCTACCGGCGTAACTGCAGGATACGGTAGATGACAGGCAATCTCCCCGGGACCACCTGTCGGGTCCCGGGACCACCTTGTAAGCCACCCGAGCCTTAGACTATAAAAGGCTCGGGTAGGCAACGTTACAAGGGATTCGCGCTCACGCGAGTTAGCACCCTGATTCAGCATAATAGCACTCAGCTCATCCTCAAGCTGAGAACTCCGGTTCTGAGCACCAAGCAATACAACGAGCACCTCTGCTCACCGTGGACGTAGGGTTTTACGCTCCGACGGCCTGAACCACGTAAAAAACCCCTGTGTTCATCTGTTTCCTTCGTCCAACTACGCTTAAGCTCTCCGCGGCAGACTAGCCCCTCCGAAAAAGAACCTCCGCGGGCTGCCCAGTGCAGGCCCGGGGGAAGTGTCGACAGCTACACTTCGACATTCATATTAATCAATAGTCAATTACCCAAGGCTTTGTGCGCTCTCAAACACTTGGGCTCTCCCTCCTTCCTGCCCTTGCCATGCCGCAACACCTGACCACTCGTGCATCTAGCAACGATCTCCCAGCCCCCAACTACACCCATAAATTTTGGACTGTACTACATACTGTCATCCACTAATACAAAAAGAGAAATCAGCAAAGTACATAGTCCTATTCCAACACAGAACTGTAACCACCTCAGAGGTTCTTTAACTACAATCTACCTGATCAAAGAATGATTTCCTACGGGCATGGATCATATCATATAACAACAACAAAGCCTTTGTCCCAAGCATGGATCATATCATCATACAGAAAATCTATAATTGATTAATTGCAGTTATTTTAAGTATTTGAATCCATTAAGTATGGGAAAACTCGGTACGGATTTTGACAGAAAAACAGTGCCTTTCCACTAGATTAGCTATGTCAACCACCCAAAAAGAAAAACATTCTGCACACTAAAAAGTAATAGATCACCTACCTGTAGTCTTCCAAAGGAGCCTGTGGTTCGGGCCTTACAGACTCCAATTCCAACCTGAATGCACAGGAGCAAGATTCTCTTGGATAATCCTTTGAGTTGTAACATCCCAGAACCTTTTTGAATGATAAAAATGATTAAAAAGCATTAGCCGTTGAACTAAAGCAAGTGCTATCATAATTTGATAAAGCAAGTTTTTAACACAGTTGGCAATTAGTAGACATACCATTTTCCATGGAGCATGCATACTTTGATCATAAAGATTTAAGTCCTGAGCAGATATGTATAACTTAGAAACAGAAATATCCCCATCTGGATACAGATCAAGCTGGATACCCAGCCCTGTCATGATAAATTCTAGAAAATAACTCTTATCTCGTCCTTTTGTGCCTGGACAACAACTCGCTTCTTTCTGTGGTGTTGGCCAGTCATCGCCAGCATGCATCTGCCACTTGACATCTATATCATGAATAAGAACTTTCCCTTTCAGATTACAAGATTCATTAGGATTCAAGCTGGAAACAGTAGGATTCGCTCGTGGAAGATCTTTCTCTCCTTGTTTATTGTTCTCTTTCAAAACATGATTCTCAACTATTGTCAAGGAACTGTTATTATACCATCCTCCATCATCACAAGCAGCACCACCAGAAATACATTGATACTCTTCACTACATGGCATCGATGATAATGATGGATGTTGAAGTTCCGGCATATAATAAGAATCAATGATTTGATCAGGACAGAAGTACTGTTGCAGTGGTACTTGAGTGGTATGTGCTTCTGGGGTATTGAGCTCGGACCCATTGTCCGTTTCACTGCTACTAAACGAGTGATGACAATTGATCTCCCAAAATCCATTACTTGTGTAGTCCTCGGTGTGAAAAGCATTATCGATTATATCATCAAGCAGGCCATCTGACTGGCACTCTCTAGAATCCACCAAATTCTCCAAACCGCTGTCTGACTTGTCTGATGCATCAGCAGCAATATTTTGTTTGTTGTCTAGTTGGACACTGTTCCACCTTGATTGTAGATGAACTAAAGCATCCCGTATATCCGGACCATATAGTTGGTGGAGTTGAGATCCCAAACGAATAAGACCATGTGTTGTATCGTGGCACGTAACAATATCAAATTGGGAATCTGAAATTTCAAGCTTCCAAAAGGACAAAGCAATCCTTAGATTAGCTTTGATGAATGTGTTCTGGGCAACCTTAGCATAACCTGCTTGACTAAGGTAATCTACCCCATAACCACAAGTGACGTTTTTTGAGCTAGATGATCCACAAATGAGAAGCCCCAGATCACGCAGCTGGATATCAAAATCAGTAGCTGAAGAGTCAGATACGGACTTATTATGAAGTTTAAATGACGATGCAGCTAAAAGGCATGAGAAGAACTTGCAGTCCATTGTTTCAGAACTGAGAGCAGATTTTTTCAAGTGAGGTTCATAGCTCACAGCAACATCAACCAACTCAAGAAAGAAAGAAGATGAAGTTTCACCGTTCTGGGAATTATTTGCTGTCTTGCTATCATCTGACTGTTGAGTTTCATCTGAACCTGAACTGAATAGCAGGCATATAGCAGTGATCCAATCCATACGGCCACCAGGTGCCACAATAGTCCCAGAATGAACATCAATAGAAGTGTAATTTTCTTGTAGCTTTGGGTTCTTGATGTGGGTCACAGAACAACCAGCAATCCCATTAGACAATATGTTGGTGCCCTCACCATCACCCCGCCTGCAGGCAGAGTCCTTGCAAGCAACTAAAAGAAATTCTTTGCTTCCATCACAGATTTTATCGTCCTTACTATAAATAGAGCCCCAAAGCTCACCTTCACCATGATTCACCCAAAGAAAACTGGCACTATTGACTCCACCAACGTTTGAAAAGGAGAAAAGAGAAAGTTTCGAAATTGACAACTTAAGAGCATTCCAGGAGCCTTCTAGCTCTGTCTGTAACAAAGGACCAACTTCAACAGTTTCATCCAATTCAGTGCAAATTTCCAACTTGCTGCACTCAAAAATAGTAGAAGTTTGAATGGAAGTATCATTGACTGGGATAGATTTTCCCTTGACATTTTCAGAAGTGCCCGTTTCTCCATCTGATATCCCATCAAGGACATGATCGAGCAGCTTTTTCAGTAGATTGCAATCATTTTTACTGAGTTGTACCAAAACAAAAGGAAGTTGAACATGCAATAAGAGATTGGTCGTCTTAAGGAGTTCCTGGCGTAAACTAGATCCTAACTCTTCAAGATCTTGTGAAGTTGTGGACGAAGAAACACCAGCCCATTTGCTATTCTGTATCTTAGTATTCTTTTGATTATGTAGCTTCGGTAAACTCCATGCTTTGTCCACCATCTCAGTACTAGTTACAGGATACTTTCTCTGGACCAATATGATGCCATGGTCATCGTATTTAGCTCCCATAACAGAAAAAATCTTGACAGTAGTGAAAGTTTGCCTACTCGAAGAACATATTCTGTCATCCAGTACATTATTGGCAGGTTTAACAAAATAGATGTCAAAGTTTCCTGTAGCCAAATGGATTGAGGTATGTTGTGTGCCAAGATGAAACTCATTAAGTGTTTCATTCTGTGGTTGAGCTGAATTTTCTCCCATATTCATAAATGATGTGTGGTCTAGGACTAGAAACTTATCTGGGATGGACGGGTAGCTTAAATCGCATGAAAACTCAGATGGAAAGCAAAGGATGATTCTTGTACGTGACAGGGCTATCTGAATCTTTAGGCTTCCACTTGAAAACACATTTGCGCTGGAAGTCGACCTGCTTCCTTTTTCATTAGCATGTGTATGAATTTTATGCTCTCCTCGTGACAAATCAGAATCTATTTTACTGATAAAATTCCATAGCTTGTATATTGTATGGAAATGCACCCAAAAAATCAAAGGAGCCAAACAGATAGATAGAGATGTTGAGCTTACTAAGTTGCCATCTTGCTCTGTGGTACTGGCATCATAACACAAGGTGCACTCACCAAAAGTTTGTAGCAATTCAACTTTAGCAAGTTCACTTGAATTGTTGCCACGGAGTTCAGAATTTTCCACCCAGTGACCTCCAGCTGCAAACAAGCATTGAGGGAGAGCATCTTGAACATCTTGGCGCAAGTTATTATTCAAGAAAAGGCTACCAATGCTGACATTGTTTCCAGTGTGGTAGTATTCATCAAGCTTCATATGGGCAACCGATGCCTTGAACCTTAAATTTTTTGGATGCATCTGCAGAAACCAGCACAAAACATAGTCAGCATTTGAGCTTGATGACACTGCTAACCTGCATGAACTAAGAAGTGCTACTTTGCCAGTAAACAAAACAAGAAAGTACCTGAAGATCAAGAGAAATGTTTTGAAACTTGGCTTCAAGATGGTGCATATTTAAACTGGGCACAGAAGAAGGATATACAATTGATTTCCCAAAATGTGCAGAGGACAGGCAGCTTGAAAACATTTCAGAGTTTCTCATATCATCAAGTGTACAGACAGGAACACTGGAATTATTGACATCCATGCTTTCGCTGAACAAAAGAAGAACAGATACCTCAGCAACGGATGCCCGTAATGTTTTCTGAGTTGGTTGTTCTGTCAGGAAATGAGAAGTAAAAAAATTAGAAGACACGTATTTAGAGAAATCTAACAATATAAGTGGGAAAAAGGTATACATTAAAGCCAGTTGGTTTGATAACATATATATACATGTGACAGCTTTGTTAATGCTTGTGTGTGTGTGTCTATATTATATGGACTCACACACACACACATGATATATATGCTGTTTTTGGAGGCAGTGTTCCTTTTCAAATAATTTGAGAATGAGGTACAGGAACAGGTTTGGTGGGCTTTCAGTCTATTTAGATAATTTGGTTCGTATAACACAAGTTTTAAGTGAAAAATTCTTTTCTTCAATACCTCAAACTTAACTAGTGGTACACAAAATGTTCCCTAATGGTGTAGTTTTGTGGTATACGGTATACCGTATACGGAAGTAATAATTTGAAGTATGATCATTATCATAATACATGTTTGGGTTATAGCATGTACAAATTCATCTTGACAAAACTTTCATAATATCAATAGGTTACTGTTCATGGTCAGTGTTTGTCCTTATAATTTTATTTGTTTATAGCATATATGTCACCTATTTAATAACAATAGGTCAAGAGTAAAATAAAATGGTAGACAAAGAGAAACACATTATCCACTTATAACAAATCAACACATAAGATAGGGACCAATGTTCCTTATAGCATACCATGCTTCTGGCAAGAAGAGTAGATAATATGGCATGACCAATAGAAAACTGAATTGTAAATAAAAAGTTTGACTACCTTTAGGAACTTGATCGGATCCAGATGCTAATGTGGTTGCACAACTAATGGCGTTGAATACTGAACAAGTCCAGTCCCATATACCACTGTTTCCTAAACTAGACTGGGAGTTCCTTAATTCTTCAAAGCATTCAAAGAATTGATCAATGCTGTAAAAATAACAAGAGATTAGTACTGTATCGAGAGCTGTACAAATGGTATTCAAAATATTCTGCTCCCCCCAGTAATGGAAAAATAAAAAAACTTGGCAAGTAAAACTCTTAAGAAATAATAACTTGAAGTGACAAAGTGAAGAAAAAATTATTATAAGGCCAAAAACGAGTACTAGTACATTCAGCCTTCAAAGGTCAAAGCTCTGGGGCATGTACACTAAGTGCAAAGAACTGTTCTAGAACTTGTAAAAGATTAAATAAAAACAAAAGATAGAAAGATAGCAGTAAGTTTCTGGAGTGCTGTGTTAGCCACTAAATGAAAAGGAATGAAAGCAAAAGCTGGTTATAGCTGAAGAATGAGCAATAATTCTTAGAAAACCCTCCATAGCTGATCATCACGAAATGATGGACAAGAATTTCTTGACAATATGGCAACAACACTACCACAGTTGCCATTAGCAGGGCTGGACAAAAAAAACTCATAGCTCGCAAATTGGCTCAACTCATTTCTCGCTCGACACGGATCAACTTTCAAACTTTAACAAGCCAAGCAAATATTTGGCTCATTTTGTTAACGAGCTTGCTCGAGCCAGCGCATAAGCTGCTCGCGAGCCTAATGAGCCAATAAAGAATTATTAAATAAGCTTCTGTTTCTTGAATGATCTTAGCTTTAAAGGCTATGTTGTCAGGGTTTCAAGTCCATAAGGTTAAGTCCCATTCATCTCTATTTGAAGCACGACTAAGATAATTCATGTCATAACTTATATGGATTTAGACATAACATCACTATTTTCAAGTTGCTCATTTTTACGTCCAGATCATGAGCCGACCCCAACATGCTTGGGATAAAGGCTTGGTTGCTGTTGTTGTATCATGAGCCATAATGAGCTAGCTTGCAATTTTATTGATCCAAGCTGAGCTAGAGTTTTAGCTCATTTTGCTAACGAGCTGAGCTAACAAGCTACACTGAACCAAGCTGGCTCGAGCTCGACATCCACCCCTAATCATTAGTATTTTCAATGGGTGAAATGGAATAACAATAACAAACCTTTCGTCACAATCTGAATCAGGGTATCCTAGATCCTCATGGGCAACAGGCAACATCCAGTCTGTTATCACATGTGCTCTTGTAAGGAAAGAATCCTGAATTTTATCCTCCTTGCTTTGAGAAAATGTGTTATGTGCTAAGTGTTCCTTCGTAGCTATGACACAATCTGAATCCAGTTTCAAAGAGCTTGGTGCAGATGAACAGAACATGGATCTGAAGGAGTTTGTGGACATATTAGTAGCACTGCAAGCACAATTCTGCTCATCTACTGGCTTGCTTTGGAGAGAGTCCCACACATTCATGATCCACCGGATACTGCTGATCTGTAACCGTAATTCTAATGAATCAACAGATAAATCTGCGTCAATTTTCTCAAGGTTCAAGCATCCATTACTCCATGGGATGCTCAAGTTCAGCTTACCCGAGAATCCGCCAATGGGACCTGTCAAAACTGCAGTAGTACTATGGCCTGCTAAAATTTCAGCTGCGCCTCTATCTGGATCATTCTGAAGGAGAGCATCAACATCATCCAACTTCAGAAACTCAATGACCGTCTCGTCGAAAGTGACAAAATTATTCAGTTTAACCAGACCATATGTTGAAAGAAGGGTTCCGAATTCTGCCTCTTTGATTCTGAAAACCAGAGACCGGTTTGATTCCAAGACGGCATTATCCAAAGTGGTCTGAGGATCAAATACAACATAAACATTCTTCAACTTGATATTGAAGCTCGTCAGGAACCATTTTACAGCATTGGCTATTCTCTTTACACCTTCATCCACATCTCGAGACGTAGAAGTGGAACACTGATTACTATCAGATTCATTTCTTTGGGTCCTGACCAATGTCTGTATGTCACTGGTACTACCAGAGACAGAGCATTCAGTATCTACAGGAACAACTTCACCAACAACAGATGGAGCCAACACAAGCTCCAATTCTTCCACAACGATCTCGCAGCTCTTCACTGGTAGAGGGAATCTAACTAGCAGGGATTTTATTGATCCTTCTTTCAGCAGAACAGCTGACCCTGACAGCTGAAATAGAAAAGAAAACTAATGAAAATTGTTTACAATAGGGACAGAACAATTATCCTACAGGTTTCAATTTTTCAAAACATTGGTCTTGTTGCATCCACAGGACTTACAATATGCTAAATACCACAATCAATCAGATTAGAAGAAAAGAAGTGGTCGAGGCACCGAAAATAGAAGAGCAGCAGTTGTATCCATACTACCCAAATTCCCTAACTAATGCTTACAAAGATTGATACTTCATTCTAACTTGATTCTAACACTAGCCACACTTAGAATTTGGAATGCGGTATATTTTCTGTTCTAGTAATATACTCCCTTAGTTCTCAAATTGTTATCGTTAGGACAGCAACTATAGTTAACTTTTGAACTAGTATTCTTGTCCTAACGACCACAATTAAAACGGAGGGAGTATTTCAAGTTAGCCTACCTCAGTCAAACAAATGAAATGCAAATAAGCAGTAAGATGCATAACCTAATCCAACCGTTAAGTACAATGTTAGATAAACTGAGCCTACAATTATTATTGTACATACTATAGACATCAGGCCAATAATAGAAACTCAAATTCAACACTGGCTACACCAGCCTTCGTTCTACCACAAAAACTGGCAGAACCTAGCCAGAATACTAACCATAATTCAAGCCTACCCGTCACGCATGTGGCCAATTGCGAAAAAAACCAAATAAAACTAGATTCACCCTACTTCCTAAAGCAATTCGCCACCTCACCACCAAGCTCTCGGCTTGTACACAAGAATCCGATCATCCCCACAGCAGAACGAATCTCAACAACAATCACCATAAAACATCAAAACCTCATACACCGCGGCCGATCAAAAAAAACGAAACACAGCGCCGCCCTACAAACAAGCGGCGGGGAAAAGGAGGCCGCGTGGATCGCGAGAAGACGGGGAGAGATAGAGAGAGAGCAGGCGTGGGCGCACCTTTCGATTGATGAACTCGACGTTGAGAGCAAGGTCATTGAGCTGCAGCGTGCCGCGGGTGAGCTGCAAGTCGAACTGGTCGAGGTCGAGGTCCCCGAGGATCAGATCCCCCAGCCGCTTCTTCAGCAGCGACTTGCAGAGCCGCTTCAGGAGCGTGTCCAGCCGCAGCCCCGAGAGAAGCCCCATCATCTCCTCCCTCGGCTGTCGGCGGCGGCGGCGGGGGGAGGGGTCGCCGCGGACGAAGCGGGCGAGGCGGCGACGAAAGTTGGGGTTGCTTGGTTGGTTACCTCGAGGAAGTCTTTTCCCAGTTCGCATCCAGGAAAGTTGCCTAATTGCATATTTTTATGAATATTTTCTTTATTTGTAAACTATTGCCATATGGTTCGGTTTCTCTCTCTCTGCTAGGTGGGACCTGTTCAGTCCGGCTACAAGTAGAATTGGAGTTGGACTCCTTCGTGTTTTCCCAAGTAACAACTACTGTACTAAGATACTACCCGTGGGTGCGGGTACCCGACGGGTACGGGTGAGATTTTTCACCCGCGGGTCTAACCCGCACCCGATCCGACTTGTCGCGGGTACCCGACGGGTGCGGGTACGGGTGAGATTTTCCACCCGCGTGTCTAACCCGCACCCGACCCGACTTGTCGCGGGTACGGGTTTTATTTTATATCCGCGGGTACCCGACGGGCACCCAAAATAATTTATATTCATAATTTTAAAGTCAAATTTGATTGTGTTGTTTTATATTATTTATCATGACCTATATTTATAATATTTATAAGCAACTTAATATTTTTATCATATTGTCATTTAAAATATATAATTTGTTACACTTATTTTATTAAACATTATAGTATCTTTATAAAAAAGTCAAGCACGACGGGCACCAGAAACCCGACGAGCGTGGGTGCGGGTGCGAAATCTCACCCGCGGGCGCGGGTGCGGGTCTCAAATTTCACATGCAGCCCTTTTTTATTTCGGACGGGTTTTTGTGGCGGACCGAGGTCCGCTCATCTAGGATCGCAGAGGGTGGTGCCGCGCGATGCGACACCCGACAGCACACGTCATAAGGACACAATATATTACATGGGAAAACGAACTGAACTGTACAAACAGTTACAAACTTCAGTTACAAACTATAGTTTATGTTACACAGCGGAAGTCTACTCTATACAACTCACGCCCGCCTATCTAGCAAAAGTCGGTTGCCCAGCCCTAGGGCAACACACACTAGCTGCACGTCTCAGCTCATCGCGGCGTGTACGGCTCCCACTCAGCCGTGGTCTCCGACGGAGGGTAACCCTCGCCGGTGGACTCATACTTCGAGTCCGTGGGTGGCTTCTCACCTGAAAAACACTTAAGCAGCAACTGTGAGCACGTGGGCTCAACAAGACTTAACCAACTCACCTAGGCATGGAACTCTACATGAGGGGTACAACAAACATAGGATAGTAAGATTGCAGCAATTGGACACACCTACAAGTTTGTCCTTAATTTATCTTTTAGCAACAAGTTAATGGTTCAGGAATCTGAAATTTAATAAGCCATATTTGGTGGCACACAAGTAGCAATACAATTATATCAATCGGTAATATTGAATCATCATATTTCATACATTAGCCTACGTCACGACTCAGTGACCAAGTGGTACTCTTCACCGCGAGGGACGGCGAATCGACTCGATATACACCTGCAGGGAAACCCAAAGAGCACGTCGCGTACGCCCACCCGTGGAGCTGCACAGCACGCTCACTCGATGTCGTACGGGACAACCTTTCACCCAACAGCCCAAACGTCGAACCGTTCGCACCGAATCGAGCAGGAGGTTCCCCACACGGAGCATCTCTCTATGCCCGTTGGCAGATTTCCACCTTGCTGCCCTCAGCCTACACCTATAAATTGGTGCGTTATGGCTCGACGCCCAGAGGTTTAGGCTACATCAGTTTATCGGGGTCCATATATCCGATATGCCTTCGGTACGTTCAAACTTGATCAGCGTGGGCCGCACACGGATCGGTCCTCAATCGACACGGACAGGGCTACGCACACAAGACTTCCTCTTGTTGCGCCCTAGCCCCTGCCTAGTCTCATTTTCATTACTAAAGTGATCTCACATCACTCAACCGAACCCGTGTGTCCCCAAGCCTATCTCGCGAGTAGATTCCAACTACTCGACTTGTACCGAAGTCCTATGACTCATTAAGCATAGACTGTCTATTCGAGGTCTTAGACACTACCCTCACTCTTATAGAAAACTTTTGGTTTATGCAAGTGGTGTTCCATCCATCTTATACCTAATGCACCTTCATACTTCATATGGCACATGTAAACAAAGTAAAATTATAAAAAGGTTAATGCAAACCGGGGCTTGCCTTGTTGCTGCTGGTCAGGGGTTAGTTCTTCTTCCGGAAGGAGGAAGTCGAGTACCTCCGGAGCTTCCTCGCTTTCAGCGACTACACGTTAATGAAATACTACATGTTAATGAATATGCACATGAGTTTATTGTAATGTTTCTGCTACTTGTTCTAATACAAGTCTTTAACAACTAGAACTCTGTTCAAGAATTTAAAATGGAACGGTTTGGATCTAAGCACATGATTAAGTGCTAAGTAGTTATCCCCCTCTTCCACATTGATCACCTCAAGTGGTTAAACAGAGCAGGGTGATCTAGAGCTCCAATGGAGCTGAGAATTTTTGTGTGGGTTCTTTGTCACAAGAAAACCCTCTGGACCAAAAATTAGCACTTTTCATTGAATGGTTTGCTCAAAATAATTCTCTCAGCAAAGAAGAATTAATTCTGAGGTAACACCCCTGTTCATGCCCAACTTAATGAACTACAATTTTAATTATAGCTCCTAGAGTTTGCATGAATTTTCCTAGCATTTTTGGATCTAAGATCTGCCCAAAACTGAATTTCCAAGTTTTGGAAATTCACTAAAAAAGTTTCTGTATTCAAATGAACACAGCACTTTTAAATCTGAATTGCCCTGGTCAAATCAACTCCAAATGGTCTGAAAATTTTACAGAGGTTCACTAATATCATAAAGGATATTCAGGCAAAATTTGAGGATTTTTGGATGAACCAAACTCCCTCTAAAATTCTTTTGCTTAAAAGCTTTAAAGAATTTTCCAGAATTCAATAATGGGTTTCATACAGATTGGGTTGCATATTTGGATAGAGCTATGCAAGATGAATCCAACCCGATTTGAATCACTAAATTTAGAGATTCCTAGCAAAAGTTATGAGGTTCTAAAGTTTGGGGAAATTCTGGAATTTGAATTAACCGGGGAAAAGTTCAAATTCCTAACAGCAGGCCCGGCCCCCACGTGTCACCACCTCGGCTGCGCCACACGGGGCCACAGGACTATTCTCCGCGTTGTCACTGATGATCCGGTGCAACAGAGAATCCCCCCACCGTGTATTGAGCGTCTGACGAGCGGGCTCGACCGACTCGTCTTCTTCCTCGCGCCAGCCCCTTTTCCCTCGCTGCCCCCTCGCCGGCACCCCTCTGAAGCTCGCCAGACCTGGCTTCCCGGGCCGCCTCTCGGCCGGAAACTCGCCGCCTGGGCATAATTTCGTGCGCTGAACACGATGGCACCAACTTCTCCGGCCGGCGGTGGCCCTAACCTAGCTGGCGACGGTGCAGCGGCTCGGGGTCACTTCGGCTATGTCACCCGGCCAACTTAGCCCGCCAAAACCTCGGTGGAAGGGTTCTACAGCACCGGGTATCTCAGGGAAGGTCGACAGGGCCATGCAACGGCTCGGGGAGAGCTCTAACCTAGCCGTCACCATGAGCTCGATCTTTCCCGCCATACCCGCGGTTGGAAAACCGGGAAATATGCCGGCTACAGCCAAAATTAAGCTAGGGCTGCGAAGTGAACTTGGGAGCCGTCACGTCTAGCTCCTGTGAGTGTGGTTTGATAAGCTCTAAGCAAGTATACCTCGGGAATTTGTGGGTTTCTTACCAGAAGGTGGCTCTGCACCGTTCAGAGGGAAATCTCAAATTTCTCTGTCGATGATCCACGGTTGATCCTGAGCTTCGGAGGTGAGTTGCCTGGACGTCGTGCGCTTCCATAAATGGCCTAGCTTGGCCGTGACACGCCGCGGTTGGAGCTGTCCACGAGAGCACTTGCTCTCGGTCCTATGGCGGTCGCCATGGAAATTGGTTTGCCTTGGTTTGTGGAGGCGGAACTCACGTAGAAATGGTGTGGGAATGTTGGAGGAGAGCCCGTGGTGTTGTTCGGTTGCTCAACCGAAGCTTTGCACGCGAGCTAGGGTGGCGATCGATCGAGCGGACGGCATCGGCAGCTTGGGCTGTTTCTCGCGCCAAGGGAAAGGAACAACGACGTTCTTCGGTACCGTGGGATAACAGAGGCACGGCAGTGGGGGCAAGGACGTCAGGCAGCTCTCCAGCTCGGGCAGAAGACCAGGAGGTGGCAGCGCGAGGGGGTCCGGCGCCGATGCTCCCGTGCGCTGGCGCGCTATCTCGGCCGAGAGAGGTAAAGATCAGTGGAAGACTTGTCTGCTAAGACTACTGACAGGTGGGACCTCCCCTCCAATTCTTTTTCCAATTTTTTTCAATTCTGTTGTGCCAAAATATCCTCAGCTACTCACCATTTAATGTGGGACTTAGTCATCAAGTCTTAGTCTGAATTTGAATCCTCAAATTTGAACTGTGTTTGGGTAAATTTGCTGCATGTTTAAACTGAAATTCAAATTCAGTTTTGAATTCTTTCAAATTTAGCTCTTGACAAGATGAACTCCAATGGGGATGAAAATTGGTGGGCTAACTCAAAAAATGTGCTGAGTTTGAATATGAAGCTAACTTTTGAATTTGAGTGATGAAAGTTGCTGCAATTTGAATTTACATTCAAATTGGCCTCTTTTTCAAATACCTTCAAAAGTGCCTCACAAAGTGTTGGATTTACATGAAACTTGGCCTGAACCTTCCCAAGACTTTTCAAGTCCTAGGGGTGAGCTCAACCTCTCATGTTCATGTGTAGAAATCCTACTTGGTGGAAGTGAAGGCTTTCCCCTCTAATCACTCTTTTGATGGAGGTTACTTGCTCTTCACAATTTTTCCTAAGATATCCACAATAAAAACTGTGGTGTTGTGAGGTGATGAAAAGTTTTTGCAAGTCCCTTTTCTTGGGCTATTACATCCCTCCCCCCTTAAAAGAATCTCGTCCGAGATTATAAAAGAAGAGACAGCGATGTAATAGGGACTTTACCCGTGTTGAGATGCCATGAACTCCGGGTAATTTGAGCGAAGGAATTCCTCGCTCTCCCACGTCGCTTCTTCGGCGGTGTGGTTGCTCCAGAGTATCTTGTAGAACCACACGTTCTGCTACGCGTGGTCCGGGCTTTCTCATCAAGAATTGCCACCGGATATTCATCATAAGTTAAATCCGGTTTCAGCTCGCCGATGTCTTCGGTAGGAACAGTAGTTGTATGCTTTAAACATTTTCGCAGTTGCAAAACATGGAAAATGTCATGGACACCAGCAAGAGATGCCAGTAGCTCCAATCTATACGTTGTTGGTCTACACTTCTCGGTGATCGCATAGGGCCCAATGAAACGGGGAGCGAGCTTCCCCTTCACACCGAACCGGTGCACGCCTTTCATCGGAGACACGCGGAGGTACACGTGTTCACCGACGTCACAGTGCAACGGTCTATGCCTCTTATCAGCGTAGCTCTTCTACCGGGATTGAGCGGCCTTCAAATTAGCTTGAATCGTCCGAATGCGCTCTTCGGCATCGTTCACCACATCAACCCCGAATGTGACCCTTTCACCGGACTCGCACCAGTTTAATGGGGTGCGGCATTTGCTACCATAGAGAGCTTCGTAGGGCGCCATCTTGATACTCGTCTGATAGCCGTTGTTGTACGATAATTCCGCTAACAGTAGGTGATCATCCTAGTTCCTACCGTGGTGGATGGCACATGCTCTCAACATGTCTTCCAGAACCTGATTCACCCTCTCTGTTTGGCCATCTGTCTGAGGGTGGTAGGCGGAGCTTCTAATCAGTTTAGTACCCAAAGCATCATGCAACTGCTCCCAAAAGCGAGATACAAACAATGCACCTCGGTCCGAGACTATGATCTTGGGTACGCCATGTAAGCATAGGATCCTGGCGATATATAACTCCGCATATCTGTTGGCATGGAAATGTGTATGCACGGGGATGAAGTGAGCTGACTTGGTTAGTCGGTCAACGATCACCCAAATGGAATCATGTTTGTTGGATGTTAAGGGTAATCCCACAATGAAATCCATGCTCACATCTTCCCATTTCCATGCTGGAATTTTCAGGGGTTGCAACAGTCCTGATTTCCTCATATGATCAACCTTCACTCGTCTACACGTATCGCACTCGAATACGTACTTCACTACCTCCCGCTTCATCCGTGTCCACCAAAATTTCTTTTTCAAATCTTGGTACATTTTGTTGCTGCCCGGATGAATGGAGTATTTGGACAAGTGAGCTTCATCGAGGATCTTCCTCCTCAGTTCCATATCTCGGGGTACGACTATTCGATCATTGAACCACAACGTCCCCTCATCATCTTTCCGGAAACACTTGATCTCTCCATTGTCTATCCGTCTCCGGAGATGTGCAATGCCTTTATCAGTCTTCTGAGCTGCAATGATGTCCTCCCTAATAGTAGGGATGAGGGCAAGGTTATACAGCGATCCATAAGGAACCAAGTATAAACTCGGCTCTTCCTCCACCGGTGTAATGGTGAGGTTATGGACATGTGATTTCTGACTCAGCGCGTCAGCAACCACATTCACCTTGCCGGGGTGATAATGGATCTCAATCTCAGAGTCCTTGATTAGTTCTAACCACCTCCGTTGCCTCATGTTCAGCTCCTTCTGGGTGAAAATGTATTTCAAGCTCTTGTGGTCAGTGTAGAGATGCACCAGATTCCCCAAGAGATAGTACCTCCACATTTTTAGCGCCAACACCACGGCAGCAAGCTCAAGATCATGAGTGGGATAATGCTGCTCATGGTTCCGAAGTTGGCGTGAGCCATATGCGACCACACGTCCTTCCTGCATCAACACGCAGCTGAGCCCAATACCGTACGCGTCGCAATACACGTCGAAGGGCTTTGTTGTATCCGGCTGAGTTAAGACCGGGGCTGTGGTGAGATGCTTCACCAATGCTTGGAACACTCCTTCACACGCCGTGTTCCAAACATATTTTGTCCCTTTCTTCAGCAATTCTGTCATCGGCTTAGCGAGCTTGGAGAAGCTTGGAATGAATCTCCGATAGTATCCCGCTAACCCGAGGAAGCTTCTGACTTCATGGACTGAAGTGGGAGCTTTCCATTTCAGTACTTACTCTATCTTGCTCGGGTCAACCGCAATGCCTTCAGCTGAGATGATATGTCCCAAGAATGGCACTTGGCTGATCCAAAACTCGCATTTACTGAACTTGGCGTAGAGCTTGTGGTCTCGCAATCGTTGAAGAACGATCCGCAAGTGTTCGACATGTTCGGCTTCTGTCTTGGAGTAAACCAAGATATCGTCGATGAACACTACCACGAACTTGTCCAGCTCCGGCATGAATACCGAATTCATGAGATACATGAAATGGGCTGGAGTGTTTGTGAGACCAAAGGACATGACAAGATATTCATATAATCCATATCTCGTCGAGGAGGTCGTCTTCGGGATATCCTCCGCCCGGATCTTGATTTGATGATATCCAGAGCGAAGGTCCATCTTGGAGAACACACTTGCACCCACAAGTTGATCAAATAATATGTCGATGCGGGGCAGTGGGTACTTATTCTTGATGGTGACGGTGTTGAGCGGCCAGTAGTCCACACACAGCCTCAAGGTTTCATCCTTTTTCTTTACGAACAGCGCCGAGCATCCCCAAGGCGATGAACTCGGACTAATGAAACCCTTGCTCAACAGATCATTGAGCTGTTCTTTCAGTTCAGCCAGCTCATTCGGAGCCATTTTATATGGTCTTCGTGATATGGGCGTAGTCCCGGGTGCCAGTTCAATCTTGAACTCGACATCCCGCTCAGGTGGCATACCCGGAAGATCATCCGGGAACACGTCGGGGTACTCCCGGACTACGGAGATGTCTTCTAACTTGAGAGCTTTAGTATTATTGATCGCTGAAACCTCTCGGACTGGATTATCTAATAGGAGGGACTGTGGACGGTGTAATGGGGAGTTGAGGTGAAACTGTCCGTGTTAAAGTTTCCAGGACAGCGCCATGGTAGCTTAGCCATGACATTCCCAAGATTGCATCAATCTTCTGCCCCTCAAGAATAATCATAGTGGTGGGATATATCTTCCCACCTAAGCACAGTGGTGCTTTCGGAACCATCATCGTTGCTGAAATCTTTCCTCCCGGTGAGCAGATCATATAATAACACTCGGTTGGAAAGGCTTCCAGCTGATGCTTAACCACATATGATGCACTTATGAAGTTACGGGTTGCACCAGAATCAAACAATATGATGATGGCTTGGTCGTTGAGAGTAAACGTACCCGCCAGCACGTTGTCTCCCTCTGGGGCGTCCTCATTGTCGAGGTGGCGAACGCCCCCAGTCCGCTGACCAACCTTCTTGATTGGAGGTCGGCCTCGAGCACCGCCCTGGAACTGGGCTTGCCCGCTGCTTTGCTGCCCCTGGGGACAGTCCTTCGCGAAGTGGCCCGCCTGGCCACACGTGAAGCAAGTGAAACGGGGCGGTCCCCCGCTGATCGGTGGACGGAAACTCGGGGCGCGTTGTGGTGGTGGAAACGCCCGGGGTACCGTCTGCTGCTGCTGTCTCGGTGGTGGCATCGGCGGACGGAACGGAGGTGACTGAAACGAATGTCCCCCGAACCTCTGAGGTCACGCCGGTGGATGCCACTGCTGCCCGGATGGCGTCCGATACACCATCCCGTACTTCTGGGGAGCGCCACTCCCACCGCTGGGTGGAGCGCTGCGCTTCCGCTGCTCAGCTGCCAACTCCCGCTGAGCATCCTCTTGCATGATCACGGCATTGACTAGGTCATTGAAGGTGCCACGATTCCACTGAACGAGATGTGTCTTCATTTCGTGGTGTAACCCCCGATAGAAATGTTCCCGCTTCTTCCCTTCAGTGGAGATGTAGTCTGACGCATATTGCGCCAGATGGTTGAAGGCACGGGAGTAGTCATGGGCACTCCTCCCGCCCTGCTTTAGCTCCAAGAATTCTTGGAACTTCCTCTTCATTATCCCGGGAGGGATATGATAGGCGCGGAACGCCTCCCGGAACTCTTCCCACTCCACGGCATGGCCAGCCGGACGTGAGGCGACATAATTCGCCCACCACGCACCAGCGGCACCGTGAAGCTGTTGTGCTGCGAACAGAGTCTTATGCCGCTCCGTACATTGGAGCATCCCGAACTTAGACTCGATGGTCCGCAACCAGTTGTCAGCCTCCAGTGGTTCTTTAGCTTCGGTGAACACTGGAGGGTGCGTACTCATGAAATCCGAGTACGACACCTCACGGGGCTCACGAGGCCCTCTGTCTTGACGCCCCCCCCCCCCCCCCCGCCTGGGACGTATTATGCATGATCGTGCGGATCAGGTCGATCTGCTCCTCACGACCTCCCACCAGTGCCGCTATCACATCCGCTAGAGTAAGCAGAGGCGGCGGTGGTGGCAGCTGCTGCGGGATGCTGTCGTAGGCCGGTGGCTGGGAGTCATCGCCTCCCTGTTGGCTAGAGCCACCAACCTCGTGTGTGGTCCTAGTGCGAACCATCTGCAACCATACGACAATAAACATCAGTCCCGCAACATACTTCAATGGAGTCAAATGAAATGGGCGTAAAAACATAATGACAATAAAACATGCGATACATCTCATATGTAGATAATGTAATAACTTTGCACAAGCTACACCATTACCAGACCAAATACAAGCTAGTTACATCCAACTTGATGAACCTCCTCTTTGGAAGCTCACCATAACTAGGTTTGGTCACTACGAGACATTACTATCGTGTTGTCATCACGTATACTACCCTTTTATCTTCAATACGACACAAACATGGTCTCTAGTAAAAGAAACTTGAGTGAGACCTATACTCTAAGTTTTCACTAGTTGAAGATAACCTCTCATGAGTATGTTCTACCCCATTGGAAGTATTCAAACCCCCTCTAGGGTACCACAATCTCTCACATGAGTTCAACTGTCATTCCTCTGTCAGAATGACCAGTTTCTACATATTCCAGGTTCTGATCTGGTTCTGGGCAGTTTCATAACTCAAGTTGAATACCAAAGTTAAAGTTAACTTCAGTATCTTTCCAACGAGTACTTATTTGCCCTCAGATCAGCTGTGTTTTAAAAGTTATGGTAATTCAAAGTCAGCAGAATTTCTGGAAGAATTTTAACAGCACCTGCTTTGGGAAGTTGCTGTTTTCAACTCTGATTTCCACTGAATTCTGTGCTGAAATTTCAGAAACTTTGAATTGCAAAGATGTAACACATCTTCTACCCTTTCTAAGGATGTATCATATGAAAATTTTAGATTTTTCTACTGGAAGTTATGTGTGAAAAACAGAACAGTCCAGAGAGTGTTTAACTCTGTCCTGATTCTGGACAGTTTACATTCCTCTGGGATTTAAGCCATCTTAAGGTGAGTTTCAGCTCTGGAAGTCTGCAACAAAATTGTAGAATACTAAAATACCTTTCCAGAACTATATACCACACCTCCCTGGGCTAAAATACCTGTGAGTTATTCCCTGTTGAAGATTAGCAAACTTGCTGTCCAAAACAGAGCACTCTGTTTTTCAGTCTTTTGGAACTACACACATCACCCTCCAATTTTTTTCTACCAAACAGGGTCCTAAATGTTGAACCTAGTGATTTTAATTCCTTGTTATCGTTATTTTTCATGCATATGCCTATGATATCTCGGTACTACGTTCCTCACAAAAGAAAATCCTAACCGGATTATACCGGCATATACGTTTCAAGTGTGGCACTAAACGGTCTCTCGCACACGTTTGCTACACGGATACATACGTGGTTAGTACCTGCAGAAGACCATACAATAATGATGCACGCAATGGTTGTTCATTTCAGGCAGGACCATATTTGAAATTAAATACAAACGCCCGTATCATTGCCATACGACCGTCCTTGAGTTAAGTCACGTCTCAAGGTACGTGATCGTGTTTCAACACCACATGACGGGGAACCCGAGTATGTCATGGCCGGGTCGTCACGGTTGGGAATGTTATCAACCCAACAGATACCACCTACTGCCCTGCAGGGCATGCCGATGGCAAGCGCTGCGCATGTCCTCCTAGAATACTTCCAGATGAACACACTCTCGCGTTACTGACCACGCGATGGGGTCTCCACTTACTTGCCTAATGCACGCTAGGGATCAACGTTTCATATGAACTCAGGAACATGAAGAGTCCAAGAGTTTCATATTGACGTCTCACACCAAGCTGTGAGACCAATCACTGAACCACGTTCCTCGTCAGGGGAGCTAACCGAAATTGAACCGCTTTCGGTGGCGTTCCTTACCATCCTTACCAAAGCGTAGGTGCGTCGTTAATAATTAAAATTCAGAATATAACACATAGGTTAGTCTTTGCCACTTTAAGTAACTATGCTAGATAGTCCTTACTTGGGCAACTACCGAATCCTCACCGTAAACCTAAGTTCTTCCCGTAATACCGTCCTTAAGTACTGTGATATCCCCCAATGCAGCTCTGATACCAGGCTGTGGCGGACCGGGGTCCGCTCATCCAGGATCGCAGAGGGTGGTGCCGCGCGATGCGACACCCGACAGCACACGTCAAAAGGACACAATATATTACATGGAAAAACAAACTGAACTGTACAAACAGGTACAAACTTCAGTTACAAACTATTGTTTATGTTACACAGTAGAAGTCTACTCTATACAACTCACGCCCTCCTATCTAGCAAAAGTCGGTTGCCCAGCCCTAGGGCAACCCACACTAGTTGCACGTCTCAGCTCAGCGCGGCGTGTACGGCTCCTACTCAGCCGTGGTCCCCGACGGAGGGTAACCCTCGCCGGTGGACTCGTACTCCGAGTCCGTGGGTGGCTCCTCACCTGAAAAACACTTAAGCAGCAACCGCGAGCAGTGGGCTCAACAAGACTTAACCGACTCACCTAGGCATGGAACTCTGCATGAGGGGTACAACGAACATAGGATAGTAAGATTGCATCAATTGGACACGCCTACAAGTTCGTCCTTAATTCATCTTTTAGCAACAAGTTAATGGTCCAGGAATCTGAAATTTGATAAGCCATATTTGGTGGCACACAAGTAGCAATACAATTATATCAATCGACAATATTGAATCATCATATTTCATACATTAGCCTACGTCACGACTCAGTGACCAAGTGGTACTCTTCACCGCAAGGGACGACGAATCGACTCGATATACACATGCAGGTAAACCCAAAGAGCACGTCGCGTACGCCCACCCGTGGAGCTGCACAACACGCTCACTCAATGTCGTACGGGACAACCTTTGACCCAACAGTCCAAACGTCGAACCGGTCACACCGAAATGAGCAGGAGGTTCCCCACACGGAGCATCTCTCTATGCCCGTTGGTAGATTTCCACCTTGCTGCCCTCAGCCTACACCTATAAATCGGTGCGTTATGCCTCGACGCCCGGAGGTTTAGGCTACATCGGTTTATTGGGGCCCATATATCCGATATACCTTCGGTACGTTCAAACTTGGTCAGCGTGGGCCACACACGGATCGGTCCTCAATCGACACGGACAGGGCTGCGCACACAGGACTTCCTCTTGTTGCGCCCTAGCCCCTGCCTAGTCTCATTTTCATTACTAAAGTGATCTCACATCACTCAACCGAACCCGTGTGTCCCCAAGCCTATCTCGCGAGTAGATTCCAACTACTCGACTTGTACCGAAGTCCTATGACTCATTAAGCATAGCCTGTCTATTCAAGGTCTTAGACACTATCCTCACTCTTATAGGAAACTTTTGGTTTATGCAAGTGGTGTTCCATCCATCCTATACCTAATGCACCTTCATACTTCATATGACACATGTAATCAAAGTAAAATTATAAAAAGGTTAATGCAAACTGGGGCTTGCCTTGTTGCTGCTGGTCAGGGGTTAGTTCTTCCTCCGGAAGGAGGAAGTCGAGTACCTCCGGAGCTTCCTCGCCTTCAGCGACTACACGTTAATGAAATACTACATGTTAATGAATATGCACGTGAGTTTATTGTAATGTTTCTGCTACTTGTTCTAATACAAGTTTTTAACAACTGGAACTCTGTTCAAGGATTTAAAATGGAACTGGGGCTAGTGGTTTGGGTTTTGATCTAAGCACATGATTAAGTGCTAAGTGGTTATCCCCCTCTTCCACATTGATCACCTCAAGTGGTTAAACAGACCAGGGGTGATCCAGAGCTCCAATGGAGCTCCAATCCAGAGTTCCTTGTCATAAGAAAACCCTCTGAACAAAAAATTAGCACTTTTCATTGAGTGGTTTGCTCAGAATAATTCTCTCAGCAAATAAGCAAAGAAGAATTAATTCTGAGGTAACATCCCTGTTCATGCCCAACTTAATGAACTACAATTCGAATTATAGCTCCTAGAGTTTGCATGAATTTTCCTAGCATTTTTGGAGCTAAGATCTGCCCAGAACAGAATTTCCAAGTTTTGGAAATTCTCTGAAAATGTTTCTGTATTCAAATGAACACAGCACCTTTAAATCTGAATTGCCCTGGTCAAATCAACTCAAAATGGTCTGAAACATTTACAGCGGTTCACTAACATCCTAAAGGATATTCTGGCAAAATTTGAGGATTTTTGGATGAACCAAACTCCCTCTAAAATTCTTTTGCTGAAAAGATTTAAATAATTTTCCAGAATTAAATAATGGGTTTAATACAGATTGGGTTGCATATTTGTATAGAGCTATGCAAGATGAATCCAACCCAATTTGAATCACTAAATTTGGAGCTTCCTAGCAAAAGTTATGAGGTTCTAAAGTTTGGGGAAATTCTGGAATTTGAATTAACCGGGAAAAGTTCAAATTCCTGACAGCGGGCCCGGCCCCCACGTGTCACCACCTCGGCTGCGCCACACGGGGCCACAGGACTATTCTCCGCGTTGTCACAGATGATCCGGTGCAACAGAGAATCCCCCCACCGTGTATTGAGCGTCTGACGAGCGGGCCCAACCGGCTCGTCTTCTTCCTCGCGCCAACCCCTTTTCCCGCACCGCCCCCTCGCCGACACCCCTCTGAAGATTGCCAGACCTGGCTTCCCGGCCGCCTCTCAGCCGGAAACGCGCCGCCTGGGCCTAATTTCGTGCGCTGAACACGATGGCACCAACTTCTCCGGCCGGCGGTGGCCCTAACCTAGCTCGCGACGGTGCAGCGGCTCGGGGTCACTTCGGCTATGTCACCCGGCCAACTTAGCCCGCCAAAACTTCGGTGGAAGGGTTCTACAGCACCGGGGTATCTCAGGGAAGGTCGACAGGGCCATGCAACGGCTCGGGGAGAGCTCTAACCTAGCCGTCACCGTGAGCCCGATCCTTCCCGCCATACCCGCGGTTGGAAAACCGGGAAATACGCCGGCTACAGCCAAAATTAAGCTAGGGCTGCGAAGTGAACTTGGGCGCCGTCACGTCTAGCTCCTGTGAGTGTGGTTTGATAAGCTCTAAGCAAGTATACCTCGGGAATTTGTGGGTTTCTTACCAGAAGGTGGCTCTGCACCGTTCGGAGGGAAATCTCAAATTTCTCTGTCGATGATCCACGGTTGATCCTGAGCTTCGGAGGTGAGTTGCCGCGGTTGGAGCTGTCCACGAGAGCACTTGCTCTCGGTCCTATGGCGGCCGCTAGGGAAATTGGTTTGCCTCGGTTTGTGGAGGCGGAACTCACGTAGAAATGGTGTGGGAATGTTGGAGGAGAGCCCGTGGTGTTGTTTGGTTGCTCAACCGAAGCTTTGCACGCGAGCTAGGGTGGCGATCGATCGAGCGGACGGCGTCGACAGCTTGGGCTGTTTCTCGCGCGAGGGGAAAGGAACAGCGATGTTCTTCGGTACCGTGGGACAACAGAGGCATGACAGTGGGGGCAAGGACGTCAGGCAGCTCTCCAGCTCGGGCAGAAGACCAGGAGGTGGCAGCGCGAGGGGGTCCGGCGCCGACGCTCCCGTGTGCTGGCGCGCTGTCTCGGCCGAGAGAGGGAAAGATCAGTGGAAGACTTCTCTGCTAAGACTACTGACAGGTGGGACCTCCCCTCCAATTCTTTTTCCAAATTTTCTCAATTCTGTTGTGCTAAAATATCCTCAGCTACTCACCATTTAATGTGGGACTTAGTCACCAAGTCTTAGTTTGAATTTGAATCCTCAAATTTGAACTGTGTTTTGCTAAATTTGCTGCATGTTTAAACTGAAATTCAAATTCAGTTTTGAATTCTTGGAATTTTAGCTCTTGACAAGATGAACTCCAATGGGAATGAAAATTGGTGGGCTAACTCAGAAAAATGTGCTGAGTTTGAATATGAAGCTAACTTTTGAATTTGAGTGATGAAAGTTGCTGCAATTTGAATTTATATTCAAATTGGCCTCTTTTTCAAATACCTCCAAAAGTGTCTCAAAAAGTGTTGGATTTACATGAAACTTGGCCTGAACCTTCCCAAGACTTTTCAAGTCCTAGGGGTGAGCTCAACCTCTCATGTTCATGTGTAGAAATCTTACTTGGTGAAAGTGAAGGCTTTCCCCTCTAATCACTCTTTTGATGGAGGTTACTTGCTCTTCACAAATTTTCCTAAGATATCCACAATAAAAATTGTGGTGTTGTGAGGTGATGAAAAGTTTATGCAAGTCCCTTTTCTTGGGCTTTTACAGTTTTTCTCCACCCGACCCATTGCCATCCTAATGATGCCACAACTACACATGACCAAAACACTGTAGTCTGCACATTATAATTATGATTTTCTATCATGTCTACATTAAACTAAATACAACCACTTGAGCCTATGGGTCATCATGGGAGTTCAACCTCAACACGGTACAAACTAGAAATCGGTCTTTTGCCGTGTCAGTTCCACGAAAATAAGCTGTCAAACTTGTCTAATAGAAGAAGAAAGAAAAGTACTACATCATTTTTCTCAAGAAAACAATGTTCACAGTACAGTAAGCATGCGTGTTTTCGTTGTTACTCTACATACACACAAAAGTAGCGATTAAACTAAAATCATGTACGGAAGCCCGTGCTCATGTGCAGAACGGTAAATGCTTATGAAGAGGCGGCGATTGGGGACACACCCATCCGTAGATACAGCAGCACACGAATCCCAGATTTGGTCATACATACCACACGCAAGCTGTGTTTTATAAGGCTGCTCGCACCGGGGTGCTGCACCCGGTCCGCGACGCTCTGTATAGCGCAGCCGCCTGTAAATCGGGCCGCACCGGCGTGCGGGGAGGTATACCCTATGCTCCCGCACGTTACAGCGATGCGCTCACGCGAGCGCACAGAGAGGGGAGCGGGAAAGCTGTCGTCGGTTGCTTCGCGGGTTTCGACGGAAGTTTCCTCGACGCCGATGAGGAAGGAGAAGGCGAGGTGGGAGAAGATGAAGATGAGCTGCCGTTGCATGCGCGTGACCGACGGGAAGGGAGAGGAGGCGGGAGCGGCGACCGAAGGCATAGGGGACGAGGGGGATGGCGACGTCGGGCTACGCATCGCCGGCGAGCCGCAGTCCGGCGCGCACTTGCCTGCCACTAGCCCAACTGGAAGCCTCGGCATGGCGAAGAGCCATGACCTCCTTGAGTCCGCGCCCGGTCCGGCGTCGTCGTCCGCCGCCGCAACATCCTTCATGACACGAGGTGGCGTGCGAGCAGGGGCGGCGAGGTGGGCAGAGAGGGCGGCGGCCGGGAGTGGCGATCGGGGGCAGGGGCGGCGGAGGGGGCAGCGGCCGGGAGCAGTGATCGGGGGCGTAGGGGACCATGCGGGCCGACAGGCCGATGAGGCGAAGTGGAGCAGGAACAACAAGCTTCGGGAGAAGGTTCAGCAATAAACGGAAGCTGTTGAGAGAAAGAAAAGAAAAAAATAAAGGGAAGAAAAGAAAACCGAAGGGGAAAAGGAAATAAAGAGAGAGGAAAAATGAAAGAAAATATAAAGAAAGGAGAAATGAATGAAAGTAGAAGGAAAAATAGGGAGAGAACAAGAAAAGAAGAGAGGGAGAGGGAAAGAAAATAAAAGGGAAAGAAGAGAGGAAAAAGAAAGAAAATAAAAGAGAAAGAAGAGAGAGAAAAGAAAGTGAATAAAAAGGAAAAATATGGAATGCAATATTAAATAATGGTGGTAGTTGATTTAGAGTATATTTAGTGAGTACGATGAGTGCGGGAACGCATGCTGTAAAGTAAAGAATCTTTTAGAGCACGCTGAAAAGATGTGAGAATATTATTTTGGAGTTGATTTTTAGAGTACATGAGTGCGGTCAGTCTAACATGCTACTAGTATCCAGTTTCAGTAACACTAACGGGACACGATCGCACGAGAGATATCTGATATTTCCCCAAGGGCGCCTGTGTAATACCTGCCCTTGCACGGGAGCTACGCAAACAAAGGTGGGTCACTTTATTTAACAGGGATAGCCATTTGCCATAGGAGAGAGGTGGTGAGGTGATATAATTGTTTTTATTTTTGGCACTATACAACTCTTTTAATATTAATAGCATCCATAAATCTTTTTACCGAAATAGTCACCCTTTCGTCCACGGGGTGGACGATTTGTCCACGTGGACGACAGGGCCACGTGAACGACAGGCCACGTAAGCCAGTCGTCAACCGCGTGGACGATAGGATTCCTCTACAGCAAATGGGCCGAGATTAGCACTTTAGCTCACATTTAAAAATGCCTAGAGACATTTTTACAAAAAAAATACAAAAGTAAATGTAGTATATTGTGTTATGATTTTATGTAATATTAATAATATAACTTTTGTTGATACATGTAGTATGAAAAAATAATAATAACAAAAAAAATGGAAATTACACATAATATAATATAAATTGTGTTAAAAACTGATATTTACTATTATAGAAATATAAGTACAGAACTTAAAAACTGATATTTAATATATGGGATATAAAAAACTTAGCTATAATAGGGTTCTATGTAATAATATTAAAAAATTAACATAAAACTATATTTAAAATAAACTAAACATAAATTCAAACTAACTAAAATTCTTAAATTCAAATTAAACTAAACCTAAAGGTCCGAAACTAAATTTTAACATAAAAGGCCGAAACTAACCTAAAATCCAAAATTATAACTAAACTTAATCTAAATGCCCGAAAATAAGCCTAATCAAAATAAGCTAAAGTTTTCTTAAAAAAAGTTAAAACTAACCTAAACATAATTTCAAACTAACCTAAAATCGTAAATACAAACTAAACTAGACTAAAACTAAAAGTCCAAAACTAAATCTTAAAAACAAATTAAAAATAACATAAACTTATATTTAAACTAATCTAAACTCTAGATTTCAACTAAACTAAATCCTAATACTAAATATAAACTAAATTAAATACTAAAACCTAAAATAAAATCTAAACTACGTTCAAACTAATATTTAAACCTAAATTATCTACAATGCACAATTAATATAAGTAATTTAAAAATCATAATTATATTTAACAGATTATACTTTCTAGTTTTTCTTTTTTGTTTTGTTTTTTTATTTTTGTTTTCTTCTTTTCTTCTCTTACTCTTCTCTTCCTCTTCCTCTCCTTCTCTCTTCTCCTCTCCTCTCTTCTTCTCGTGTGTTTTGCTTTGTTTGGGTGTGGGAAGGCAGCCGTCGGGGTGGCTGTGTTATATAACACACAGCCTGTCGTCTATGCCGTGGACGACAGGACATATCGGTACAACGGTCCCGTGACCGTTGGGTCGACGTGTCTGCCACGTGGGCCGGTGTCATCCACGAGGCGGAAGACACCGAAGGTTGTCCACGTAGACAAATCGTCCACCCCGTGGATGACTGGTTGCTTATTTTTAATTTTTTTCAGATGTTACTAATAAAAAAATGATTTTTGTACAGTGCTAAAAAATAAAAAAAACCGATACCGTGCGGGCGAGGAATTCTGCCGTCCTCCGGAGGCCGGGCCGACTCCCCATCTTTTCGAGTCGGGCCTATTCGTCCGCCATAGCCATGCGGTGTGGGCCCTCGCGTATGTATGGTATTGTTGTGCCCGTCTATGGGCCCCATCAGGATACGTAGCCTTTTTCTGTTTTCCGCGCGTAGACGCAATCGACCGTGACCGCTGGGCAACAGTCTACTACCCTTTTCCCTTGCACAAATGATAAAAAAGTGTTTTTTGTTTTGCGAAAAGACACGAGGAATTTTGAGCTGGTATTGTTAGCAAGATCGTACCCTCACGTTACCTTTTTAGCAATGACTATATAATTGTTCGTGCGTTTCTACGGAGGGACAATATTATTAGTTGAGTAACTGTCAAAGTAGAAGATTTGACTCTAGGAACACCGTCTTCTTCCTCGTCAACATTGCCCGGTAAGCTTCTCATGGCATGCATCATCCGTATCCGTACGGATTCACCGCCCGCGTCGGGTACTGCAGCATCACAGCATCACTGCAGCATCACCCTCCTTTGTGTCGTTCCCTTCCTTGCCCAACTGCCGAGCTCGAGCGACGCCAGCGTCGACAGCCGTCCTCCGGAGCGTTGCGTGATCGTGCGCTGCTGATCAACGTGCAGGCGGATCTGCTGCGGCGGATCCTGAGCACGCGGCAGTCGGCGCATGCGCTGTTGGAAAATTCACATGACATGTAATTAATTTGACAAACCAGAACAGAGAAATACGAAAAACAAATATACTACCAGTCAACATGAATAGTGCTAATATTAGACGAAAATGAATTAAAACATATACGAATAGACCGCTTATCAAAAATATCGAATCAGTCATGGATCGAGTAATTACTTACAAGAATCCCGCTAAAGAAGTAGGGGATTACATGACGAAGATGTTGAGGACGATGGAAGTGCTGCGAGCGGCCGTGCGAGCGCACTTCCCATAAACCTGATCGCCGGCACCCGTGCGGGTCTTCAGATCACCGGTCGTCGGTTCGGAGACACCGCTCTCCCTCAATCCGTTGCACGACGAATAGAGGGACGGGAGGCAAAAAATCGGCGGCGCAGAGCAGTTTCTGAGAGGGTTGAGTTTGTGTGTTTTCTCCAGTACCCAGTACGTCTCTTTTATACTCGAGGCTGACAACTCTCTCAAATTCGATCTGCCATAATTTCAGTAAACCGACCATTGAAATCCTTCAACGTGCAACTAATGGAGCAATTATGGTCATTACACATATTAAACGTGTGTCGGTATTTATGCATCATTACGCACATTAAACGTGTGCCTGCATTTATGCACCATTACGCACATTAAACGTGTGCCTGCATTTATGCATCATTACGCACATTAAACATGTGTCTGCATTTACGCGATATTACACACATTAAATATGTGTTTGCATTTATGCGTCATTATACACATTAAACGTGTGTCTGCAGTTATGTCACAATTACTCCTCAAGTTGATCTGGCAGTCTAGGTGTGATGAGATATTTCAAATTATATAAGTGGCAGAAAATAAAGGCTCAGTTGAACACAACTCGTCACGACGCGAACGCGCAACATCGCAAGTCACAAGTCACAAGTCACGCGATAAACACGCGTAAAATCGAGAAACGCGCGCGCGTGCGTGTGTGTGTCCATAGCAGCAGTCTTATCACCCTCATTATTCTCATGTTAAGAAACACTCCAAAGGCCACTATATATATTGGGAAACACCCATCTAGGTAGGCAAGGTGGGACTAAACATCCCAGCCACCTCTCCACACCACACCTTGGCTTTATACCAATGGATTTGGCCCAAATAATTCAGCCCAGAACTGGGGTGTTGCTCATGTAGGCCAAATTCCAACATTCCCCACCAAAAGCCAAGGTCTACAAGTAACATTTCTACGCTTTTATATATCAGCTTTCCGGTGCAGACCCATAACGGGTTGAGCTACACCTAGCATTCCATGATTCACATACTCACAACTTTGCAATGGACACAACCTTGAATTGCTAGTTTTGTATAAGTAAGTTTTAAATGAAAGCATCGCTGATACTAGGCCGACTAAAGCCATGCCTATGATTGGAGCATTACGGTCTTGCTCCCGTGTCTGTTCATGAGTTTATTTGAGATTACCCATATCTCATAGACTGCGACCTCACAGTCAAACTCATATAGGTGTGTTCTTACAAGTATACCTTGCAGGATTGTATCTGTCCAAAATAGGCCTCAGAACACATTAAGACATTAAAGTCAACCTTCCATGCAGTACTGAGAGTACGCATCTTCTAACGAAAATGAATAACGAATAGTACTCTCTAGTTATCTATACAACTTGTTTTTCCAAAGATCTACTTCACGGGATCTCCGATCAAATAGTTTGGGTTACTATTGTATGATAACATCACGTGGGTTTCAAACCCATTTCCCTTGATGCTTCATCAATTACAGCACGTGCTAATCACTTAGTAAAAGGGTCTGCCAGATTTCTTTTAGTATTAATATACTTAATGGCAATCTCTCCCGTATTTCTCAAATGTCTCACGGATTTGATTCGCCGTTTCACATGTCTTGATGACTTTAAATTTTCTTTTGCATTGCCAACAATTGTGATGACACTTTGATTATCACAATGCAAAAGAATGGCTGGCACAGGTTTATCGACCAAAGGCAAGTCCATCAAGAGTTGTTTCAGCCACTCCGCCTCACTTGTGGCTGTCTCAAGCGCTACAAGTTTCGCCGCCATAGTAGACTTTGTCAATATAGTCTGCTTACGAGACCTCCATGAAACTGCAGCACCACCAATAGTGAATATGTATCCACTAGTGGCCTTAATCTCATCAGCATCTGAGATCCAATTTGAATCACTATACCCTTCAAGTACAGCTGGGTACCCCGTATAGTGAAGCCCATATGTTGAAGTACCTCTCAAGTATCTCATTACACGTTCTAGTGGACACCAGTGATCTCTTCCAGGATTGGAAGTAAATCTGCTCAATTTGCTTACTGCAAATGAAATGTCAGGTCCGATTGCACCAGCAAGATACATGAGAGAACCAATAATCTGGGAATATCTCAACTGATTAATCCCTGGTCCTCTGTTCTTGCGAAGTTTTAGACTAGGATCATATGGCGTTTGAGAAGGTTTAGAATCTGAGTATCCAATCGACTCAGAATATTCTCCATATAATGAGATTGTTTCAAATTAATCTCATTCTCACACTTAATCAGTTTGATGTTTAGAATAACATCAGACTCTCCCAAATCCTTCATATCAAAGTTTTGGGACAAAAATGATTTTACATCATTTATCACATCGATACTAGTTCTAAAAATTAATATGTCATCAACATATAAGCATAGTATTACTCCTTTACCCCCACCAAACTGATAGTACACACACGTGTCAGCGTCATTTACCACAAAACCTGCTGAGATCATAGTTCTATCGAACTTCTCATGCCACTGCTTTGGTGTCTGCTTGAGGCCATACAAGGATTTTCGTAACTTACACACTTTGTTCTCTTGCCCAGGCACCACAAAACCATCAGGCTGCTTCATATATATCTCCTCATCGAGCTCGCCATTTAGGAAAGCCGTCTTCACATCTATTTGATGAATGAGGAGATCATTACACGCAGCAAGTGCAACAAGCACATGAATTGTGGTTAACCTAGCAACAGGTGAATAAGTATCGAAAAAATCCTCGCCTTCCTTTTGGGTAAATCCCTTGGCTACAAGTCTAGCCTTATATTTATCGACTGTACCATCTGGTTTGAGTTTCTTTTTAAATATCCACTTACACCCAACAGGTTTACACCCAACTGGACAGTCACATATTTCCCAAGTTCCATTTGTTAAAATGGACTCCATTTCAATATGTACTGCCTCCTTCCAGCTCTCTGCATCTGGCGACGCATACGCTTCTGAAAGTGTTTTGGGTGTATCATCAATAAGGTAGACAGTAAAATCATCACCAAAGGATTTTTCAATCCTTTGTCTCTTGCTCCTTCGAGGAGCAATATTTGTACTGTCATCCTCAATGGGTTTTTTAGTGTAAGAACAAGGTACGAATAATGGAGAAGGATCAGGAGTAAAACTAGTAGATGTCTCGCTACGACCTGCAACTCTATCCTTCATTGGGAAAATATTCTCGAAAAATGTGGCATCACGAGATTCAGTCACGGTGTTAACGTGCATATCAGGAATCTCGGATTTAACCACTAAAAATCTATAAGCTGCACTGTGTTGTGCGTATCCTAGAAAGACACAGTCCACAGTTTTTGGTCCCAATTTTCGTTTCTTAAACGCAGGCACATTAACTTTGGCCAAACAGCCCCATGCACGTAAGAAACCGAGAGCAGGCTTTCTTCCTTTCCATCCTTCATATGGGGTTATTTCACCCTTAGATGATGGAACTCGATTCAGCACAAAACATGCGGTCAAAATGGCTTCCCCCCACCATGAGTTGGATAAACCCGAACTGTCCAGCATGGCATTAACCAAGTCCGTAAGTGTTCGGTTTTCCCGCTCAGCCACCCCATTAGATTGGGGTGAGTAGGGAGCCGTTGTCTCATGGATAATTCCATGTTCCACACAATATTCGCTGAAATCATTAGAAAGATACTCCCCTCCTCTATCGGACCTAACTCGTTTGATTTTCCTTTCTAGTTGATTTTCTACCTCAGCCTTATAGATTTTAAAACAATCTAGTGCCTCATCTTTCGTTTTAATAAGATAGAGTTGACAATATCTTGTAGCATCATCAATAAAAGATATAAAATATTTCTTCCCTGCTCTAGTCAAAATTCCATTTATTTCACACAAATCTGAGTGAATAAGATCTAGTGGTGATAAGCTCTTCTCTTTCACGCTTTTAAAAGGTTTACGTGGCTGCTTAGCTTGCACACACGCATGACACTTAGATCTTCTTTCAACAGGATTTTTTGGAATCAAATTAAGTTTGGACAGTTTAATGATACGATCGTAATTAATGTGACAAAGCCGAGAGTGCCAAACAGTAGCCTCTCTTCCATTGCATTCAGACTTAGAACAAGCAACTGCGTTCACAAGATTATTACAATCTTCAACAACTGAAAGGCGGAACAGACCTCCGCTATCATAGCCTTTTCCCATAAATAAACCAAACTTCGAAACAATAAATTTGTTCGACTCAAACACTAACTTATAGCCATCACGACATAAAAGAGAACCACTAATCAGGTTCCTATTTATTCCAGGGACGTGCTGCACATTCTTCAAAGAAAGAGTCTTTCCGGAGGTCAACTTCAGATCGACTCTTCCAATTCCATGTACAGCAGTCCTAGACCCATTGCCCATCAACACGGAGCAATTGTCGGTAGCCTGATAAGAAGAAAACAAATTATAGTCAGAACACACATGCACATTAGCTCCTGTGTCTAACCACCAATCGGTAGAAAGACATGCTAGAAAAACTTCTGGAACATACCCTGATCCAGACGTTTCTCCAACCTCGCTAATAGTGACATTCACAGATTTCTGACCACCACCTTTCTTGCCTTTTCTATTGCGGCATTTCCTGGCTATGTGGCCAAGTTCGCCGCATACAAAACAAGTGAGGTCTTCTTTCTTCTTCTTCTTAAAGCTAGTGTTTTGTTTGGCCTTTCCTTTCCAGTTCTTGTTGTTCTTATTGCCACTACCCGATTTACCTTCAACCACATTGGCATTAGAAGGAGTTCCTTCTCGCGGAACAGAACGAGGCACATCCTTGGATCTTGCCTTTTCCTCAACATCAAGAGTTGAGATCAGACTTTCAACAGTCATAACCTCTTTCTTGTGTTTAAGACTCGTGGAAAAACTTCTCCAAGATGGAGGCAGTTTGGAAATAATTCCACCAACCACGAATTTGTCAGGCAAGACAGTATCAAAATGTGCAAGTTCCCCCACGAGAAGCTGGATCTCATGAGCCTGTTCCACGATAGATCGATCATCGACCATCTTGTATTCGTGGTACTGGTCATTAACATATAATTCACGTCCAGCATCTGATTCCGCATATTTGCGGTCTAGGGCCTCCCATAATTCTTTAGCCGATGTATGGTTCATGTAAATATCACAGAGTTGATCAGACACAAGTGACAACAAGCAACCAAGACAAGTTGAATTGTCTAGTTCATAGTCACGGTTCTGCTCCTCAGTGAGAGGAAGAACTGGGGAAATCACCCACCAGATCTTCATCGACATGAGCCAGAACTTGACCCGTGTCTGCCATCTCTTAAAATTGTCACCCCCGGCAAATCGTTCAGGTTTTAGCGCATCAGTAAGTCCAGCCATGTTAATTCTATCAGGTTTCTGGATTGTTGGAAAATTCACATGGCATGCAATTAATTTGACAAACCAGAACAGAGAAATACGAAAAACAAATATACTAGCAGTCAACATGAATAGTGCTAGTATTAGACGAAAATGAATTAAGACATATACGAATAGACCGCTTATCAAAAATATCGAATCAGTCATGGATCGAGTAATTACTTACAAAGAATCCCGCTATGGAAGTAGAGGATTAGATGACGAAGATGTTGAGGACGATGGAAGTGCTGCGAGCGGCCGTGCGAGCGCACTTCCCAGAAACCTGATCGCCGGCACCCGTCCAGGTCTTCAGATCACCGGTCGTCGGTTCGGAGACACCGCTCTCCCTCAATCCGTTGCACGACGAATGGAGGGACGGGAGGCAAAAAATCGGCGGCGCAGAGCAGTTTCTGAGAGGGTTGAGTTTGTGTATTTTCTCCAGTACCCAGGACGTCTCTTTTATACTCGAGGCTGACAACCCTCTCAAATTCGATCTGCCATAATTTCAGTAAACCGCCCACTGAAATCCTTCAACGTGCAACTAATGGAGCAATTATGGTCATTACAAATATTAAACGTGTGTCGGTATTTATGCATCATTACGCACATTAAATGTGTGCCTGCATTTATGCATCATTACGCACATTAAACGTGTGCCTGCATTTATGCGATATTACACACATTAAATGTGTGTCTGCATATATGCGTCATTATACACATTAAACGTGTGTCTGCAGTTATGCCACAATTACTCCTCAAGTTGACATGGCAGTCTAGGTGTGATGAGATATTTCAAATTATATAAGTGGCAGAAAATAAAGGCTCAGTTGAACACAACTCGTCACGACGCGAACGCGCAACGTCACAAGTCACAAGTCACAAGTCACGCGATAAACAAGCGTAAAATCGCAAAACGCGCGCGCGTGCGTGTGTGTCCATAGCAGCAGACTTATCTCCCTCATTATTCTCATGTTAAGAAAACACTCTAAAGGCCACTATATATATTGGGAAACACCCATCTAGGTAGGCAAGGTGGGACTAAACATCCCAGCCAACTCTCCACACCACACCTTAGCTTTATACCAATGGATTTGGCCCAAATAATTCAGCCCAGGACTGAGATGTTGCTCATGTAGGCCAAATTCCAACACGCGCTGGTCATCAGCGACTACTCGCGGCTCCGGGCGCTCAGCTCGCTGTGGCTGGCGCGGCCGAGGGATTGAGGACCATTGTACACAACCTGCGGCATCGCGAACATGATTCGATTGTCCTGGGATTCTTTCTAATCGCAAGGGGCGGCTTGCGGCGAGAAACCTTGCCTTGCATTGTTGCATTGCATGTGACGGGACTTAGATGATAGATCATCGCCGGTACTGTTGCCGCTAGCAGCTTTGAGTAGTGTCTAGTGTAGCTGTAACCGCAGGGAATTCCGAGCTTCTGATTCATGCTAATCCGTTCCCAGCCTCGAGGAAGCTTCAGTGCACCTCGGTCATTATTTCCGATCCAACGACAGAATTCCCGTTGATGAGTCAGCACTCAGCAAGATGGAGAGTCCCGTTGAAGTGATAGATTTAGTTGATTGAAAAGGCTTAAGGTATTACTCCTACTACTCAAGAACAATGCATTGAATGCGTCAGAAATTGCTGCACATAACCCAGAAACAGAAGTTTCCCGATTCTTCTGTTTGTGTAGTTAAGGCAAATTTGCTGCTGAGGTTGGCACATGGAGCAGAATCAGGTATGGGTCAACTGCGTCAAATATGACGACTGCAGCGAAGCCTTCAACTGTTCTCAGCAAGCCCGTATCGAAGCTGCAATGCCCATGTGACACATTGACCGGAAACAGAGTCCCAGGTGGGCCTCTCCCGTTCTCATTCCGTAATTACCAGCCAAATTAATGCCGGGAACCAGAGGCCATCCACGGATTTTGAGGATAGGGAGACAGCCAATCACAGCCAAGCATGCCGCCACGTGTCTAGTCGCCACTCAGGGCGAGAGGCCAGCAGGGCACGAGTGAGATCTACGTGCACAATAACCGTTCCGGCGTTGGGCAATGAGCACAAGCCCAGGGGAAGGAAGAGCCGAAGGAGAGGCCACGAGCGAAGCGTCACCTCTAGCAATAAGGGTGGGCAAGGCGGCGGCGACATGGCGGCCACGGCGTACTCCGCGGCGCTCCTCGGCGGCGCGCGCCTCCCCGCCGTCCCACGCTCCGCCGTCCTCCCGCGGCGCAGCAGCGTCTGCCCGCTTCGCGTCCAAGGTAACCGATCCAGTTCCTGCAGCTATGGGCGGGGAATTTTCCATAAGCGCCGGCGCCGTTACCTCACGTGTGGTTGTGGCTTGTCAATTAACATCCGCAGATGCGCCGAGGCTCCCGCTGCTCCGCGTGAGAGCCGCCTCCGAGGACACCTCGGCCTCCGGCGACGAGCTCGTCGAGGAACTCAAAGCCAAGGTATGCCGGATGCCGCTACCATACCCCCACATCGATTAATCCGTATACCTTGGCCTAGCTCGGTCGGCCATGAGGCAATGTGCATAGATTCACGTCATGGCCGCGCCTCTGACAGTGGGACGCAATCGAGGACAAGCCCACCGTGCTCCTGTACGGCGGCGGCGCCATCGTCGCCCTCTGGCTGACGTCCGTGGTCGTCGGCGCCATCAACTCCGTGCCGCTGGTATGAACGTGCCCACTCATGGTTGCTAGGCGTTCTAGTTCAACTTTGATCTCAACTGTGATGCATCTTCCGTGTGCATGATGGAGTAGCTCCCCAAACTCCTGGAGCTCGTTGGGCTCGGCTACACCGGCTGGTTCGTGTACCGATACCTCCTCTTCAAGGTAGTCATTAAGCAATTAGCGTCCGCAGTTATTTCTACAGTTCTGCTACACTCAATGTATTGAAATAATTGATTTTTTGCTGCATTTGTTAGAGACATCGCGCAAATAGCATCCTCGTGCATTTGTTTCATGTCAAATCAGCTGAAGCTTCTTAGCAGTTTTGCTTGATTTGGTTGAGTACATTTGTTCACAATGAACATAAACATGTTTGTTTACAGGAAAGCAGGAAAGAGTTAGCTACAGACATCGAGAGCTTGAAGAAAAAGATCGCCGGGACAGAATAAACTCATTAGATGTTTGGATGGTTGCATCCCTCTTGGGACAAAAAAAATCTAATTGGAGAGCCAACTACTTGAGTACTGCTGCCCGTGTGCGCTGTCATATGTGTATACAAAGGAAGCTTTGTTATGTGTAGTAACATTGTAGTTTTAATGCATGGTATCACTGGTTTGTTATATCGTTTCTTTTGTTTTATGAATTTTTTAGTATATAGTACCTGAAATAACATTAAAATACAATATAATAGGGTCTGTATCCCGCTTGATAATCTTAGGTAGAGAGCAGTACATTAGTCACAATAAGATATATTAAAAGCTTGGCGATTCTTTTCATCATGGCGCAAACAGTTAAAGAGTTGATGATATTATATTTATGAAAAGGTTGGACATGGATACATGCATGTTTTGAAACTCAGTTGCATCGCTAAGATAAGATGGTTCGATGGTAAGGAAATAACATTGTAAAATGACATGCCATTATGACCATACGTCCATACGCTTAAAGTTAGATTCAAAGAAATTAGTAGCAGATCGAGGTACATATATATAAAATAACTGATTCACAATTACTTAGCACCTAATATTGAGATTAATGATTGTATCTCAACAATATATATTACATGATTGTTCTTTTAGTACCAATCTCCAAATAGGAACTAATTAAGAAGACGCCGTCACAACCCGTCGTCTTTACTACGGTGAAAGTGAAACATCTGAATATAAAATAATAATAATAATAAGAGATATTGGATGACAACTAGAACACGGCTTGGATTAGCTTTACTATTTTGTTGATATTGGAAATAAACTTAAAATATATGAAAGAAGTACAGATTCCTTAAAAAACAAAGAGAAGCAAGTGTTGGATGGAGGAATCAAACTCACCATTTCATATACTTAGCATCTCCAGTAATGATCACAGCTATTTTACACGACCTTATTACATGCTCGTGCTTATTACAATATTTCCCCCTCGTGACTCCCTAAACCATACTATAAATTATCCAAATACCATCATCGAAGAACTAACTAAGAAGACGACACCCTAGGAAATCAGCGACTAGATCTTGGCGACATCATCCATCCTCTTGCTACTAGGGTCATAAATCTGAGAAAAAAACAAAAGATTTTTAGATGGCATAGAAAAAATTGCAATAGTTCAAATAAGGTGTCCCAAAGGAATTACAAGAAGATCATGGCGAAGCTGTCGGTGGAACCGGAGCGACAGAGAGCATTATTGGCGGAACCATTAGTGCTGTCAGAAACACAAACTCCAGGTCAATCTCTATGCATACATAATCTACGTAAGTAATATTAATCAGTTCTGTATACATTGAAAATCAGTAACTTACTGTTGCACGAGAAGATGGTTTGCAGAGGAAGCATGATGCCGCAAAGGAGCGGAAGGATCATCATGCGGAACTGATCAATGGGGTTGGGCATGAAGCCGTTCATGTCGGCGTTCCATGTAGTGGCAGAGGCAGACGGGAGCGTTCCTGATGACCGATTTCAAGCCGTCGCAGCATGTGCTGGCAGGCGTCAGCACGGTGAGGTAATCCATGCACGGCATCATGCCCAACAATGGCATTAGGCAATCCGTCGGCTGTGCCGGCGGTGGCGGCGAGGGTGTGCTCCCCCGCAACACTGGCGCGGGGCGCGGTGTTTGTCCAGCTTGGTCCGCGCAATCAGGCTTGAGCAGTTGGGGCCTCGCCTCGGACGGATGCAGGATGGCCGCCGCCACGGCGAAGGCGAAGAAGGACATGGCGACGAGCTTGGAGGGCGCCATCTGTCATGACGGAACGGCGGGAGGTCTAGGATGCTACTGCCATATGGCTCTTTGGTTGATTTCCGTGGAGGACGACGAGCGGCCGGCCCTGAGTATATAGTGGTCTTGCCGTCGAGGTAAGGACTTGAGTACCTTGTCCGAAACCACTGTTTCTGAATTCTGATTTATTTTCAGACAGGTAACAGTCCAAAGTGTATGGGGTGCTGTCTCTAGTTTTAGAGGTAAAGTCCAATTATTTTGTTTGTAAATATAACTGGAATAATTCTGATGCTTTGAGACTCTGTAGTCCCGAACTGCGGACATTGCTGTCCAAATATTTGCATTGTTGTGAGTCAAGAGTCTAGGGTCCGACACCTCTCAAACTTCGAGTAGAGATTGAGAGCATCTTATGGTATGAGTCTGAACTTCTGGGGATTACTATGTTTTCAGTAGGTATTGTGCAATTGTTTGTTATTGTTACAGTCCGGCATCTCTTGAACCAAATGTAACTAAAAGAAAAACGCCCGCCCTTACAGTGGCGCCGCTGCCCGTTGCAAGTGTCTATAGTTACCTTTGGTTGACGGCAGGGCTATAAATAAGTTCCATGGCTTCACTGATCGATAGTTGTACTCATTGGACAGCGTCATAGTTGACATACTAAAATAGTTACTGCCTTATGGAACCTCTACGATGGTAAGATTGCGGTTAAGCAGTGTAGTAAAAATTCTACACCAATGCATGTCTAGATCACGAATAAGATATTCTGAATTGTACTACACCAATTAGACCGTCCGCATCCATCTACCAGAAACCAAGAACATATGAAGTAGGCATTATTTTTTTTCTCCCGCAATGGTAATACCGGGTGAGCTACGCCACTCGGGCGTTTGCTACACCGCTACGCCCGGTCGGGCGTAAGCTCGCCTGCATGTGGCCGAGGGGAAGGGGAGAGGAAGCCCAAGGGCGGAGGGGATGATGGGGTGGCGCGAGAATGACACACGAAGGGGCAGGCGAGGCCGGCTCGCGGACGAGCACTACAGCAAACTGTCATATTTACGACGGTCAAGTTAAATTACGACAACATTAGGGTTGGCCATCGTAATTTAAATTATTTACGATGGCTAGTTCTAGCCGTCGTAAATAAGAGTTTACTTACGACGGCCAGGGCCTAGCCGTCATAAATAAAAGGCTATTTACGACGGCCAGAACTAGCCGTCGTAAATAAGTCTTACTTATGAAGGCCATGATTTGGTTGTAGTAAATAAGGACTATATACCCACGGGCCCGGGGTCGGCGCGGGCATTCACGCCCGTGCCGACCCTGAGCCCAAGCCGCCCGAGCCGCAGACCGCCCCCGTCGCCGCCCCAGGTCCCCCATCGCCGCCGCACCTGAGCCGCGCCGCCCCCAAGGCTGTGGTGCCTCCGCCGCCCGCCCGCGGCACCATCGCCGCTGCATGCCCCGGAGCCTGCCGCCCCCGCCGCTGCCGACCACCGCGCACCGCCGGCCGCCGCCCCCGCCGCTGCCGGCCACCGTGCACCGTCGGCCGCCGCCAAGTAATTTATTTATTAATTAGTGCTGGTCTTAGATTAATTTTTTATAGTTTATTAAGTAGTTATGTTTAAGGGATTAAATGCTTAGTTTAGCTAGTTTACTTACTAATTTAGAATTTAAGTTTCTTATTTTCTTTAATTTTGATGATAATTAGAGTTACTTTAGTTATTATTTAGTGCTATTGTTAATTTCTTGTTTAGTTGTTTGTTTAGCTGTTCTTTTAGTTAGTATTGTTGTCACCCGCGTCGACCCCGAGCCTGCGCGCCACCTCCTGCTGCCGCTCGCGCCCGCCATCGCCGGCCCCTGCCGCCCCTTGCGCCACCGCCCCCGGCCCCCACCATCGCCGGCCCCCGCCACCCCGGGCGCCACCGCCGCCTTCCCTAGCCGGCCGCCCTCGGCTGCCGCCGCGCCCCCGCCCGTGCCCGACCCCGAGTCGCCGTTCCGTCCCCTGTCGCCCCGGCCCCTAGCCCGCGCCGCCCCCGGCCCTCGGCACCTTCGCGGCCCCCAGGCCCCCCCGGCCCATGCGCGCCACCCCTAGCACCGGTGCCCCGGTGCGCCCCCGACCCTGGCAACCCACCCCGCCCGCAGCCGCCGTACTTCGCGTCCTCGTCGAGTAATTTTTTTAATAATTATATTTTGTTTATTAATTACTTGATTGAAAATTGTTTGAAATTTGAGTGTTAATTATTCGCTTCATAAGGTTAGCTATATACACCGTTGTGAGAGCATGTAGTATGATAATTATTAGTAGGACATCTGTTGAGCCGAGCTTGGAGGCGAACGGTGCCGATGGGGACGCAAAGCGCTCATTGAAAGACGACGGTGTACACGAGATATACACTGGTCATCTCCTAACCTTTCCCTTCTTTCTCTATTTCTTTCCTCTGTCTCTCATAGGAACACATAAAAACCATCGTAAATATGTTTTTTACGACAATATTGAATGAATCAAAACTGAGTAACGTAACCTATGCGTCACCAGTTTTGAACCGGCACGTGTTACTTGCGCTACGCACGTGACACGTGTAGGTTTGGAATTATCCCTTTTTTTGGACAGTCTCGGAGTCACTGAGAGAGCTTCCTTATGGCGAGACGCGAGAGGTCTGGATCCTGCTGAAGTTTCGGTTGTATAACTCTGATGTTCTCTGCTGCACCATTTTTGGCGTGCAGTTGGAGAATTGCGGGGTTATGCAAGCTCTCTCACTCACTCTTGGGTGGGTTTAGGACACATCCTTCCTAATATAGATGTAGACGCGTGATATCTGCCGTTGCTGAATTTGGTTTGTAGGATCAAATATGGGTAAAGACCGTAGTTGGATGTATACTGGTTGGAAAAGGAATGGAAGTCACTCAGATGAGTGGGTGACCAAGACTACGGTTTTTGTGGACCACACTTTATTGTTAGCTAAGATAAATAAGGTGCGGTGTTCATGTAGTAGATGTCAGAATATGAGGTGTTTGGACAAGAGAACACTTTCACTATACTTGTGTCGATACGGTTTTGTGCCACATTATGACATGTGAGTCTTTCACGGTGAATCAGCACCTAAACCCATAGAAGAAGAGGAAGAGGATGCTTATAGCATGAGGGTTGATAGGATGGACGAGATGGTTGAATCTGTACAACCAGACTTTAACGAAGACTCTCCTACACTGGAGGTTGAAGCGTTCTTCAATCTTCTCATAGCCTCAGAAGAACCACTACATGAGCACACAAAAGTGACACTCCTTCTTTCATGACACGTCTTATGACAATTAAGTCTAAGTATTTTTCTCAAATAACTGCTGCAATGATCTTGTCAAATTGATCAGCGATATTCTTACAAAGCCTAATAAAGTGCCTAAAGACATGTATTAGTCAAAGAAAATGCTTTCTGGTCTAGGTACGAAATATGAGAAGATTGATGTGTGCCCAGACAACTGCTTGCTTTTCTGGAAAGAGCATGGCAAAGAGAACAAGTGCTTAAGTGTGGTAAATCGAGGTTTGTCGAAGTTGTTAACGACAACGGTGACAAGGTGATGACAGAAGTGGCACATAAGCAACTTCGTTACTTCCCCGTCACGCCTTGGTTGAAACGATTGTTCCTCTCCAAAAGAACTGCCAGACACATGAGATGACACAAATAAGGTTTGCGTGACAATGATAGAGTAATAGTGCACCCGTCCGATGGTGATGCATGGAAGGCGCTGGACAGTTTCGATGCAGACTTCTCTAGTGATGCGAAAAATGTTCGCCTCGGGTTAGCGATAGATGTCTTCTCACCTTTTAGTACAAATGCCACACCTTAATCATGTTGGCCCATTTTTGCTATTATGTACAACCTACCACCTGCTCTTTGTATGAAATATGAGTTCATGTTACTTTGTCTCATTCTATCTGTACGGGATCATTCTGGTCGACGACTGAACTGATGTTGCAACCCCTAATCGAAGAGTTGAAACGATTGTAGACAGGAGTTGAAGCGCATGACTATTATAAAAATCAAGAATTCAACCTTAGAGTTGCGTACTTGTGCTCCGTCTATGATTTTTCGACATACGACATGTTTGCTGGCTGGAGCGTCCACGAACGTTTGACATGTCCGATATGTACTTCTGACACGGATTGTTTTCGTCTTACTCATGGTGGCAATATCTGCTACTTTGATTGTCATAGTCATTGGTTGCCCCAGAATCACATGTTTAGGTAACATAAGAATGCTTTCAAAAAGAACACTATTATGACGAAGAGACCACCGAAGCGTTTAAGTGGGTCAGAAATTGCTAATATGTTGGAGAAACTTGTGGTAGATAAAGATCGTTCGGGATTTCTTATAGGTTATGTAGAAGTACATAATTGGATGCAAAGATGTGGACTATGGGACCTACCGCACGTCAAGTCGTTGATTTTAATGCACAATATTATTTTCATGCACCAAGAGCATAACATGGGCGAATGCATCATAAACATGTGCATGGATATGCCTGGCAAAACAAAAGACTATATAAAGGCTCGAAAGGATTTGACAGAGCTTTGTATCCAATGCTTGAGCTCTCTAAAAGTGGTGGTATGTCACGTGCTTCTTTCTGTCTTAAACCTAACTAGAAGAAAGAAGTTCTGAATTGGTTGAAAGGGTTAAAATTCCCTGATGGCTACGCTGCTAGCTTAAGACAAGCTGTTAATGCCAGGACGGGAAAACTATCTGGGTTAAAGAGTCATGATTATCACATAATCATGAAAAGACTTCTGCCCGTTATGTTTCAGTGCTACCTTAATGATACAGTTTGGAAATTGTTAGCCGATCTTAGCTATTTTTTAGCCACCTATGTGTTAAATAAATCATGATAGAGATGATGGAGAAGTTGGAGAAGGAGATACCTGTTATTTTATGTAAATTGAAAAAATGTTTCCTCCAGTGTTTTTCAATCCAATGCAGCATCTCCTTATCCATCTGTCGTATGAAGCTAAAGTGAGCGGCCCTATGCAATATAGGTAGATGTATCACATTGAAAGAGCTCTAAGATATCTTAAACTAATGGTTGACAATAGGCTAGAGTTGAAGGGTGCATCGATGAAGCATTTACTCTTAAGGAGGTAATATACTTTTCAAGTGTTTACTTTGTAGAGAAAAACAATGTCAATGCTTATACGATGCGGTACAATATGGATGAAGATCCTCCTTGTAGTGACCTATCTATTTTTGCGACGAAGGGCACCCCTGTTGATAGTAGCACGAGCTACAATTGTACCGTGGAAGAAAGGAAGGTTTCTTTGCTGTACATGTATGCTAATATAGATGAGATGGACAAATATTCGAGTAAGTATTTATTCTACATCTTTGCTATGTAGCATTCTTTACTATACCTTAATGCTAATATTCATGTTTTTCGGACAATGCGATTCATAAGAAAATTGGACACTTAGACATTAACCGACAAGCAAACATGTAGAAATGATGCGACGAGATGGAATTAATGGAGGTCCTAATTTTCTATCTTGGTTTCGAGATCAACTAACATTTTCTTGTCACTTCTCTATCCTGAATTATATAGTAGAATGTGAAAAAATATTCTTATGAGTTCATATTATGGACAGTGTGTAGAATTTGCTGACGTCCAACAAGACTTGCGACAACTATCTTACAGAATATTCAAAGTTAGAATCTACGGTCGGTACGACGTCAACGGGTTCCGATTCCGTCCGACTCAATTTGAATCTCTTCGTCCTCTTGTGGCAATGACTAATACCGGAGTTGTGAGAGCAATCGATGTTGAAGGACGGAAAACAAATTACTATGGGATCATTAACAAAATACTTGAATTCAACTTTGTCGGTAATAAGGAACTTAAAGTAGTTTTTTTATTATGACTGATTTTATAACCATAATGGAACCCATGAAAACCAATTTGGCATGGTTGAAGTGAAACACAACGAAAGGCTGCGAGGGTACGACTCTTTTGTACTTGCAGACCAAGTTGAGCAAGTGTATTATCTACGTTATCCTTGCCAAAAGATGAGTGCTTGGTGGGTCATACACAAGATCAATCCTCGTGAACTGTTATATACGCCAAGCGATGTTGGGTACCATGATACTCCCACGTCAGATGATGATTTCAATAATGTTTACCAAGAAGAAGATCTCTCAACCTCATTTATCGTTGAGCCTGGTCAAGAGCTCGATGACTTAGTTGGAGATGTCGATGATGTACAAACTCGCGAGAAGCGCAAAGGGAAACTAGTCACTAAACCAGTTCAATGATTTAGTTTAAGTAGTATAGTAAATGAGCAAGATTATGATGACTTTTAGAAATGAATACGAGTAATGTTTTCTTCATTTATTGTTTCATTTGTATCTTTTATAATAATTATACTTATCAAAGCATTGCTGAAATGGGATGTCATCAGACAAGGGTAAGGGGATGAAGAAGACCGTGAAGAGGTTTCTCAGCAGTGCGAGCATGATGGCTCGCACATGGGATGTGGTGTACACCTTTTTTCAGGGTAGTAGCTCTGGAGAGAGCAGATGGTCTCAGTTGTGACACGTGCTCAGAGAGCTGTCAAACAAGCATTTTTCTTGTCAGCGGACCGAGGTAATTTGACTTAACAATCATATTCCACTACATTATTAATTCATTTATTTATATTTCTTAAAACTATTATAATATTGCTGGATGACTCAGAGTTAGAGTCAGAGCCTAAGGCCGAGGCGCCTCCTGAGCCACAGTCTGCTGACAGGCCGTCCGAGTTAGCTGACCACCCTTCTGGGTCGGTGGACCACCCTTCCGGGTCATCCTAGGACACGGAGGCGCAGAGAAGGCGACAGACCTGGAGGAGCCATTATGTGGCTTCTCCTCTAGTTTCTAGAGAAGAAGCAACATTGCTGGCTGTTGGAGTGTATGAGCTGCGACACTCCCCCTGGCCTGCAATGGATGCAGCCCGCGAGATTCTTTGATTGGAGGGGGCTTGGCGCCCTATGCGATTAGGCTCGAGAGAGCGGATGAACATCGAGATTTACGTGGTTCGGGTCGCCGAAGCGTAATACCCTACGTCCACGGGAGTGTCTGTTCTATTGCTTGCACGTGTGTGCATGAGAGGTTGCTGGGTTGCAAACCCTTTGTCGGGTGGTCAGCCCGGTCCTTTTATAGTCCAAGGTCGGGGCGGTTACAATGTGTCTTGGGGCCGACAGGTGGCATCGAAGCTATGCGAACCCTATACATGATCTAGGGTTTTGTACTCTAAGTAGAGTAGTCGGTGGGGGAGTTATGTCCCGCCGCCTGGCACGCTGAGCGCCCCTGTCCATGTCGTCTTGTCACCGCGTCTTGTCATTCCGCTTGGGCAGCGCAGTGCAGTTGGGCGGCACTGTACCGCTGCCACATCTTGTCGTCCTGTCTTGTCACCGTAATGGCGGTCAGGCGGAGGACGGAGGCGTGCACCGTGCGCCATGCTTCTAGGGAAGGCGCGAGCCTTGAATGCGTGACCTAACGCACACTTCCTTCTTGACTTCGTCGACCCTCGGCCCGCGAGGATCGTGGGGCACGTGGTGGCTTTGGAGCTCTTGCCGACGGGTTCAGAGCTGGGAGACACGTGGCAGCCCCTACCTAACCTCAGCGGGGAGGCTCGGACCGGAGCCCAGGGCACGTGTCAACTCCGAAGCTCTTCTCAGCAGGGAGGAGGTTCTGAGCCTAGAGACACGTGGCAGCTCCGGACCTCACCTTAGCGGGGAGGCTCGGACTGGAGCCCAGGTCACGTGTCAGCTCTGGAGCTCTCCTCAGCAGGAAGGAGGTTCTGAGCCTAGAGACACGTGTCAGCTCCGAACCTCACCTCAGCGGAGAGGCTCGGACCCCGAGTCCAGGGCACGTGTCAGCTCGAGAGCTCTCTTCAGTAGGGAGCAGTGTTGGAGCTCGGATACACGTGGCAGCTCCAGACCTCACCTCAGCGGGGAGGCTCAGACCGGAGCTTAGGGCACGTGTTAGCTCGAGAGAACCTCCTCAGCAGGGAGGGGGTTCTGAGCTTACTGACACGTGGCAGATCCGGACCTCACGTCGGCGGGGAGGCTCGGCCCAGAGCCCAAGGCACATGTTAGCTCTGGAACTCAAGCGCACGTTGCAGCCCCAGAGCTGACCTCGGGGCCAAGGGCACGTGGCTACGCCGGGTCCTGCCTCAGCAGGGAGGCGGGGCCCAGGCTGTCTTTTACCCTCTACGCGGGGGTACTCGGTCTGCAGGGTACCGACAGTGGCCTCCGGGCTCATCTCGGGGGAGGCAACGAGCCCACAGGTGGGGCCTCCATCTTTCCCACGTGGTGGTTTTGATCCCGCACTTTGGAAACCGAAGTGGTGGCGAGGTTTTTGCGTAGTGGATGAGTGGTTGTACCTGGGAGACAAGGAGGCTGCATATCCTTAGCATAGTGGGCGTATCCTCCAGTTGAAGCGGCAACACATCATCAACGTAGTGGACACGTGTTTTCTCCTGACTGGTGGGTCGTGGTGACATGCTCAAAGGGTTGCCCCGGGGTATTTACTGCGGCAACCAAAGGGTTGGTCGCTACAGCTCCACCACACCGCTTTTCTCAGGGACCGCTCGTCGTTCCCGAAAGGTTACCCGCCTGGCCCCCATCGTCTGACGGGTGGACCTGGGTCCTACCCATCATTGGGGGAGGCGAATAGCCCTTGGCGTGCAGCGGTGGAAACCCAATCGCTGCACCTGTTGCCCTGCCTGAGGTTGCGGATGTGTATAAAAGGAGGCCTTCCGGTGTAGGGTGGTACCTCCCTTCATCATGCAGCCTTTGTCTTCCTTTTGCACACTAGAAGCCTCCGCTTCCCAGCGCTCTCATCCACCTTATGCCCTTACACCGGTGGCCATCTTCGTCCACTTTGGGGAGATGTTCGTGTGTGTGCGGCCTTCGGTGCGGCTCTCCGAGGCGTCCTTCTCCTTGACGGTCACGGATAGAAGCACAAGCCATCCGAATGGCATGCCGATGGTAAGGGAAGCCGTTGGAGAAAAGATCCTTGATTCGTAGGGTGTCTCCATGCCCGTGTTGGGTGGTATCAGGTGCCTGACGGAGGAAGGCTTGACCTTTCGGTGCCGCCAGATCGCCCTTGTCCGGCAAGGCGTCTAGGAGACATGGCCCACACGACACTGGACGTCGTTGTGGACAACTAAGTCTACCATCGATGGTGTCTGGCCCACACAACACTGGATGTCACCGCAGTCGCTGTGCGGTAGATCGGTGATGCTTGACGATAATTGAGTTGTCAGACTGATCAGTTTGCTGGCTGTCCTTGGGCTTATAGCAGGTGAGCGTCTCTCTGTGCAAAGGTTAGCTTGGGAGACAACCAAGTATGCCATCGAGAAGAAGATTGCTCGACTTGTAGCTGCTAGGTTCATCTGTTGCCTTGTATTCCTTTTTTTATGCTAGAACTCTGCCATTAATGAAGACTCTCTGTTTCAAGTCTTGTGTGTTGAGTTATTGATGTAGACTTTGGATCCTTGGCAGCGCAAAGGTCCGAAGTGACTTAGCTGACGTGGATAGCTCTTTGCCAATGTCCCGAGCCTGTTCCTCTGGGTTCTTAGCAGCGTAAGGACCCAGGGGGCCCCGGTAGTGTGGCTACCACCCCTTCCGGGTCCTTGGTAGCGCAAGGACCCGAGTGAAGTTCGGCCCATGTCTTCAACTTGTTGTAGCTGGTGCACTGAGTTTTCTGCCTGTTGCTGCAGTGGTCCGATATCTTGCCAATGTGATTCACCGTGATGCCCCCTGGTAGATGTGTCCCTTATGTTGGGGCGTACCAACCACTGGATGAGGCAGGACGTCAGCATCGGGCCCCCTGGGAGGTTTGGGACGCCAAGGACCTGTTTGGACCTATAGACATGGGAGAAAGAAGGAGTAATCGTGCTCTCTGGTCACCCTTCCCTATTTTGGTAGCTTTACTGTGGCTTATGGTCCTCAGCTGAGCTACGGGGCTTGGGTATTTCGATGTGGGTCGTCCGGGCTATGGTTAAAGCCTTGCCGAGGGGTATGAGCCATCCGGTTCCCCGGTACTGAGCTGTAGCGCTGGAGAGGCAGAGTGTGCACGCTAAGGGTATCGTCCACGCATAGCAGGCTAAACACCCCGGACCTCCCGCTGGCGTAAGCCTTTCAGGGGAGAGGCCATTCGGCACCATAGGGCCCCCAGGAAATGAGACAACCAAAGGTCCCCAAATTACGATTAAAACTTTGCTCGGGGGTATGAGCCGTCCGGCTCCCCGGTGTAAAAGTCCAAAAAATATGAATGCAAAGAAATGATGTTTGAACGTCATCGTGTTTTCTAATTCATGAAAAATGGAACTTACCAAAAATTTTCTTGCACGGGATGGGGTACATGGGGTGCAACCACATGGGTTCAAGCATTCCTTTGAAGGTGTTGGACCAAGGTGGAGTTAAACCCATGTGTAAATCATGTGCATAAGAAAGAACTAAAAGAAGATCTTTAGATTCAAATGCTCAGCTCAAATTGCAGCCAAACTTTTGAATACACATGGAACCTCATACATTTGAAATTAAGGAGATTTATGTTGGCAACTTTCTTCTTTTTAGGGTGAGTAAAAAAGGAGTGAATTATGCTCATGTTTGAATTTGTGCTGAATTCAAATTCGAGGGACAAATTCAAACTGGACTTGTGAGGTTCAGATTAGGACCAAGAGGGAATCAAGCATGGGCTATGAGCAAACCAAATGTTGCACTCAAATTCAAATGGGTCATCACAAAAGAGGCTTTCAAATGTTGGTGCAAAGTTTATATTTGCAGCAACCAAATTTAAAAGTTGAGTCCATATTTGAAATCCTCAGCTCCAAATTTGTGGGAATACAAATTTTGACCACATTTGGAAGTGTTTTGGCTAAGTTTTTGCAATTGGACATAAAAGGGTATTTGAATTCAAATTCAAATTTGAACTTGGATGAAACTTTGCCATATGTCCAAATGAATTCCCAAATTTGAGCTCCACATATCGGAAGTTATTACCTGCCAAATTTGGGAGATATTTGTGGGGATTTTGGGGGGGGGATAAGAAGAGGGAAAAGAGGGGTGGACCCACTGGTCAGTGACCTACTTAAACTTGCACCCGAAGTCATCCTTCTCTGTTCAGACTCGAACACACCCGGGACTGCTCCGAGTGCCACCGAGGGCTGGGAACCGCAACCTCCTTGCTGATTTTGTTACGGTGGCGACCAGCTCGTGCGTGTGTTGAGGGTCCAGAGTGATCTTTTGGCTTACTAGACGAAGCACGGGTTTGCTTCCTCGCGCCGAAAGAACAGAGACTCCCGGCCGCCCTGTTGATCGATCGGGAGCCTCCCCAAACTCGTGCCACCGAGCTCCCTGAGCAACTAAAACCGCACCACAGCTGCGTCCTACATCTCCTCGAAGCAAAAGCTAGTCGAGCTTGGCTTCCATCCCCCAAAAGCGGTTCTGTTTCACGGCGGCCGAATATCACATCCAATCGAGCTCACGTGGACAGCCCCACTGTAACACCCCAAAATTTTTAGTCAAAACCCAAATTTTGATTTAAAACCCTAAACCTTGTTCAGAGGGGAATTTAGAAATTTTTGGACGTGTTGCATGTTTTGCAAAAATTCAAATTCAAACTGGAATTCAAATTATACCCAAAACAGAAAAGAAATGGAAAAAGAAAAAGGAATTCGAGAAAAAAACTGGCCAGTGGGCCGAAACCCCAGCCGGCCCAGCAAACCCCCGCGCCAGCCCGCCCCCGCGCGCGCCGCGCTGCCCCTCGCTGACGGGTGGGACCCGCATGTCATCCCTAACCCCGCGACCCCGGACTTCTCCCCCGCGCGCGCGATCGCAACCGATCGGGAAACCGCGTCCCGTCGCCGAATTCTGGACCCTGAGGACTCCAACTCGATCACAACAGACCCACCGCCCTCCCCCGGCTATAAAAACCACCGATCCGATCAGTTTTTCTCACGCGATCGCCGATTTTCACTCCGGTGAGCACCGAGACTTCGCCGGTGAATTCTGGCCGATCTAAGCTCGGAAACTCTGATCTAACTCGCTGGTCTTGATCCACCGCCTCCGGGGAACTTTGCAGGTGCAGAAAACCCGAAGACTTACGGTGTAAATCCAGCGCCGACGAGCTTCGCCGTGGTTTTGCCTCGGACCTCGCCGCCGATCACTTTCCAGGACCCCCGAGCTCGAGAAAACCCCCGAGGTGAGATCCCTGACCTCCCCTCTACCGATCTATGCCATAAGATCACAGTTTTAGGCAGAATTCTCGAGGATCCAAAACTTTTCGGCGAGATCGCCGCTTCCCGCCGCCGTGCGCCGCCGGCAGCGCCGCCCGCGCTCGATCAGAGCGACGTGGCCGCTTGTGCGCCGTTTATTTTAAATCGCACGGTAGACTTTAAAACCCCGCGTACCGGTTCGATGTTATAATCTCAGCCGTCGGTTTAAAATCGGACGGTCCACGTCAGCCCCGCGTTATAAAGACTGGAATTCTTACGTGCTACCCCCTGGGGTTCTCTGGAATTGAGAGCTAGGCCCAGAAACTTCAGATCTAGCCCCTGGAACTCCAGAAAATCATGTAAATTCATTTAAAAATCAGTTTTAGCCCCTGGACTTAATAGAAATTAGGAAAAACACCTGTGATAAGTGTAGCTAGACCCCTGGAAATTATGAAAAATAATATTATAGACCTTGTAATGAGGTGAGTTCATTATTTTAGCTCTGTTTAGTATTTAATTTAGAAAATAGAATATGTAACTAGTGTTTAAAAAAATAAAAAGAGGGACAAACATAATTGTCAAAATTTATTAAAAACTTTCTCAGTACTTAGAAAATTTTGGAGTGAGATAAAAATATATTTTTGGGCTGAAATAAATCTGTTTCATCTATTATTCACATTTATTAGTATAGGGACACATTTTTAAGTAAAGAATAGTTGTAGAAAAATAGGGAAAATAATTATGAAATAGTTTACATCAGAGGCCAAGGTCAAAATATGTTATTAAATTATTTAGGACCAGAACCTATATTGTTTAGATGATGTGTATTACTAATTTCATAATAAAATACACAATTATGCACAGGAATATAAATCTGAAATTATAGCAACTAGTAAATGATAAATGAAGTTTTTAAAAAAAATCCAAAGAGTCCAGTTAGGGTTGATAGAAATTATGAAGGCACATATGGAGAAGAAAAATACTTTTCATACATACTTGGTAGTTTAATATAAGGAATTTATTTAAAACTGAAACACACATATATACATATATATATATATATATAGTATGTGAGTATAAATATGAACACCAAAGTAGGAATCATACACATATAAATAAAAGTGTATGCAAGCCACAAATCAACACACATAGAGTATCCACAACACATATAATGGTAAAGAACTTTCATAAATGTGAATGTGTGGTTTGTATGAAGTAGAAGTGTGAACTATGTCTTATGATTGTTGTTTTTCTTTTGCTATGTGTGATGGTATGAAGTAGAACCTGTTCAAGAGCAAGCTATCACTTTCCAAGATCAGGACTACCCATTTCAAGAGCAGCAAGAAGGAGGCAAGTGTCCTTGACCACTTTGATCCTATGCTAGGATGTGTAGATAGAATTATTTGCATTGTCAAATGAAATATGAAACCCATGCTAGGAAAGTTTCCCTAGAATTGCATTACCTTGTTTCCTTGTAGCTTGGGTTGGGATTTATTTTGTCATGTCATTTATTTACATGCATATGCTTAGCCATGCTTAGACTGGGATATTTGGGATATGAGATCATCAGTTTATTATACCATACTCTTGAATGAACTATTGAGAGCTATGTAGAGGTAGGGATCAAGGCAAGTTGGATGTTTTGGTTGTGTGCTGGGTGCACGAGACTTGGGTTTGTGTTTAGTACTTGCCTGGATCCTAAGGACCGGTTCATGGAGCATGTAACCCGGCTTTACAGTGCCAACCACATGCTGAGATGGGGCAGCTTGGCCAATTAATTAGGTGTATCCCCGGCGTAGTATGGGTGTGTTGGATGGTGCGGGGAATAGGTGTCAGCTGGACTACCGTATGAACCGCAAGGCTCAAGAGGGGGCCACTGCAGCGGGGTTGGAGCCTCTTGTATGCTGTTAGGGGTGAAACCTCAGTGGGCCCACGCTCGTCGGGAATCCCTTTGTAAAGGCTTCGTAGTGATCTCCTGGCTACACACCTGGGAAGTGTGAATGTGGATCGTAGCCACTGGCATAATGGAGGTTCTTTTAGTCCACCCGGCAACGGGGGATGAAATCACTACATGTGGGTACAGTGGTACAAACTCTGCAGAGTCAAAACTGTCTTGACAGCCGTGCTCACGGTTAAGAGCGGCCTGGACTTATTCATGATTAGAGGATTGATGGTTTTGGAAGTTAAGCGGGGAGCTTAACATTGGAAATAATGTTATGGTTATTGGATTATGATGATGGGATGGGAGATTGGGACCATTTCACCTGTGTAGTGATATAGGTGCTTAATAAGCTAAGGTGATAGGTATTAATTGCGTAGTGCTTTAACCATGAGTTCAACCTCTCCTTGTTCTAGCCATGCATGATATAATTTCCCCACACTTGCTGAGTACCATTGGTACTCAACCTTGCATATTTGTTGGTTTATATTGCTGCTCAGGTCAAGATAATGAGGTGGCGTATAATGACCAAGATTTTGGACCCGAGGAAAGCTTTTAGGTTCATGAAGACCCCCGGGCAACGCCTGTGATGGAGCCCTAAAGAATAATATTCCGCTGCTAGTTTATTTTGTGATGAACTTATTATTGTCCATCGAGACATTTACTATGTAAGACTTACTTATATTCGACACCTGGCTTGTAATAAATGATGCTTCACTATTTGTCATCGCATGTATGAGAAAATGATCCTGGCATACATGTGATATTCACTTGGTTGTTCTTCGGAAAAACCGGGTGTGACAGAGGTGGTATCAGAGCCATGGTTGCCCGTAGGAACGTGGACCTAGGTAGAAATGGACGTATTTAAGGGCCCTATTTTCTTAAAAACTATTTTCCAAGGTGTGGGTTGAAGAGTGTTATTTAATGAGTTATTTTCTTCATCTTACCCCAACTTTCATTCAAAATAGGATTTTTGTTTGAGATTTTATCTAACCTAATTTTAAATTCTTTTGTTTTAGATGGTTCGCATGATTCGCACCGCTCGTAAGTCCACGGGAGGGAGAGTTCCCGTAGTTGCCCTTGCTGAAAGAGAGGAGAGTCGTCCAGTGACGTACCTTTCCTACGGATTGGCAGTAGGAGATTTGTTGCGCCGTCTTCGACGTATGCTCGAAGCCGCCGGCAATACGGGCAAGCTCATCATCCACTATAACTCCACCAGGACCATCCGTGAGAAGAGGGAAGAATGGAGTTCGGAGATGAGGATTATACACGAGAATCAGCTGCTTAAGATTCACCACTCTCCAGCTTGTCGAGCAACACAAGTTGACGCGGAGAGAGATGTCACCTGGGAGGCCATCACCTGCCAGAGTCACATCTATCGTCGCCACTTGGACAAAACTGAGTACATGTATGTCCTCCAACGTGAGAGTGGTACCACGGAGTACAAGTACCCACCGGTGCAGCAAGGGACTTCCCATGAGCACATGGACTTGTGCTTGGAGGATGCTGCTATGCTCAGCACTCGACTGCAGGAGTGTCAACAAGAGCTTCAGGATGTCCGAGATACCCTGAAGGAAACGGAGGCATTGCTGCGAGCTTGCTTAAAGGCGAGAGAAAGAGGAGATGGGAATGAACTGTGTGTCACCGTGAGTGATCCATGGACCCCTGACTCCCCGGATCGCCGAGCAATCAGGCGTCGTCGCACTTCTCCACCAGCAGCCTCCCCACCCAAAGCAGAGTCAGAAGGTAGCCGAAATGAGGAGGAAGATCCCGAGGAGCCAGCTCAAGAGGACGAGTAGTGTAGAGTCTTTCCCCTAGCTAGCAAGAGGTCGAGTAGTCGAGTCGTTACGTAGTTAATGGTGTGATAATGCTTGGTGTGTGACGTGAGTTGTGGAAGCCATGAGCATTTGTCCACAGCCTCGTCTTCAGATTGTTTTGCTTTGGTGTGTAAACCCACAGGAAATAATAGTGCAATTGTTTGGTGTGAGATACAAACCCTCGTAAAATTTTAACAAAACTTCAACACTTCAAAGTACAAACAAGTGAAAGTAGTAAGATGATACTAAATGCTTTCAAATTAACATTGGTTGATTCTGCCAGATGGCCGGAAGAGGAAAAGGACGTGCTGCCAACCCCGCCAACAACAATGATGAGGCATGCAACCCTCATCTTTCTGGAGGCCAGGACCGGGGTGGTCGCCGTGAAGAAGTTGATCCTCTCCACCAAATGCTGGAGAATCAAAATCAGCTCATCCAGAACTTGACTCAAGTGGTGGCCAACTTGCATCAAGTTCCACCTCCACAAGCTGCACCACGCCAACCAAGGTTGAGTGAGTTTCTAGGAACTCAACCTCCAAAGTTTGCAAGTGCTGCTGAACCTCTGGAGGCAGATGATTGGCTCAAGAGAGTTCCCTTTTTAGGACATATAATCTCGGAGGGAGGAATCTCCGTAGATCCCGCCAAAATCAAAGATATCCAGAAGTGGAAAACCCCTGAAAATGTCGGGGAAGTTCGAAGCTTTTTGGGATTGGCTGGATACTATCGACGGTTTATTGAGGGATTCTCCAAGATCTCGAGACCTCTCACCAAACTGTTGGAGAAGGGGATCACATTCACCTGGACGCCCCAGTGCGATACGAGCTTTCAGGAGTTAAAGAAGAGATTGACAACAGCCCCAGTGTTGGTTATGCCAGATATGCAGAAGAATTTCACAGTGTACTGCGATGCCTCTGGAAATGGGTTGGGATGTGTTCTCATGCAAGAAGGACATGTCGTGGCATATGCATCCCGACAGCTTCGGAAGCACGAGAAGAACTATCCTACACATGACCTAGAACTAGCTGCAGTGGTACACGCGTTGAAAATTTGGCGGCACTATTTGATGGGGAAGAGGACAGAGATATATACGGATCATAAGAGTTTGAAGTACATATTCACACAGCCAGATCTCAATCTCAGACAAAGGAGATGGTTAGAGCTAATCAATGACTTTGATGTGGGCATCAACTATCATCCCGGGAAAGCAAACGTCGTGGCCGATGCTTTGAGTCAGAAAGTGCAGGTCAATAAGTTGAGCTTGAAGGACATGCCTGCAGAATTGAAGGACGAGGTTATAAGGCTCAATCTATGTCTAGTAAATAGTGGTGAAGCCATCGCCATGGAAGTGGACTCCACACTCGAGCAAGACATACGCGAGGGTCAAAAGAATGATGAGAGGATACAAGAGATCAGACAGCTCATCAAGGAAAATAAAGCTCCTGGTTTTAGAGAGGATGAACAAGGAACGGTGTGGCACGAGAAAAGGATATGCGTGCCAGAAGTAAAGGAGATCCGAGAATTAATTTTGAAGGAGGCTCACGATTCCGACTATTCCATTCATCCTGGGAGTACGAAGATGTACCAGGACCTCAAGAGCAGGTATTGGTGGTATGGCATGAAGCGAGATGTCGCGGAACATGTTGCCCTATGTGACACATGTCAGTTGGTGAAAGCAGAACATCAACGACCCGCGGGATTGCTGCAACCACTCAAAGTGCCTGAATGGAAGTGGGAGGAAATCAGCATGGATTTTATCGTGGGATTGCCTAGGACCCAATCCAGGTATGATTCAATATGGGTCATTATTGATAGGCTAACCAAGGTAGCTCATTTCATCCCTGTGAAAGAAAGCTACAGCGGATCCAAATTGGCAGAATTGTACATGTCAAGGATTGTGTGTTACCATGGAGTGCCAAAGAAGATAGTGTCGGACCGAGGGACACAGTTCACCTCGAGGTTTTGGCAGAAGTTGCATGAAACCATGGGAACCCATCTGAACTTCAGCTCTACCTATCATCCCCAAACTGACGGGCAGACGGAGAGAACCAATCAGATCCTTGAAGATATGTTAAGGGCATGTGCACTCAAAAACAATAGAAGTTGGGATAAGAACTTACCGTATGCGGAGTTTTCCTATAACAACAGCTATCAAGCTAGTATGAAGATGTCACCGTTTGAAGCTTTGTATGGAAGGAAGTGCAGAACTCCCCTATTTTGGAACCAAACAGGAGAAAGTAAAGTGTTTGGTCCAGAAGTGCTACAAGAAGCCGAAGCGAAGGTGAGGGAGATTCGCAACAACTTGAGGATAGCACAAACACGCCAGAAGAGTTATGCTGATGTACGAAGAAGAGAACTCGTTTTCAACGTGGGAGACTATGTTTATCTCAAGGTGTCCCCTATCAGAGGACTTCGTCGGTTCAAGGTGAAAGGGAAGTTGTCACCTCGATATATCGGACCCTTTCAAGTTTTGGAAAGAAAAGGCGAAGTGGCGTACCAACTAGAGTTACCGGTTCATCTATCGGACGTGCACGATGTATTCCATGTGTCACAACTCAAGAAATGCCTGAGGACGCCTGAAGAGGTGTTACCCATGAATGAAGTGGATGTAGCTGAAGATTTGTCTTATGCCGAGCAACCATACAAGATTTTGGAGACGATGGAATGCCTCACCAGAAACAAAAGAATCCGGATGTGCAAGGTGCAGTGGAAGCATCACTCCGAAGAAGAAGCCACCTGGGAACGGGAAGATGAGCTTAAGGCACAGTTTCCGGAATTGTTTTCTTAGAAACACCAATCTCGAGGACGAGATTTCTTTTAAGGGGGGTAGAGCTGTAACACCCCAAAATTTTTAGTCAAAACCCAAATTTTGATTTAAAACCCTAAACCTTGTTCAGAGGGGAATTTAGAAATTTTTGGACGTGTTGCATGTTTTGCAAAAATTCAAATTCAAACTGGAATTCAAATTATACCCAAAACAGAAAAGAAATGGAAAAAGAAAAAGGAATTCGAGAAAAAAACTGGCCAGTGGGCCGAAACCCCAGCCGGCCCAGCAAACCCCCGCGCCAGCCCGCCCCCGCGCGCGCCGCGCTGCCCCTCGCTGACGGGTGGGACCCGCATGTCATCCCTAACCCCGCGACCCTGGACTTCTCCCCCGCGCGCGCGATCGCAACCGATCGGGAAACCGCGTCCCGTCGCCGAATTCTGGACCCTGAGGACTCCAACTCGATTACAACAGACCCACCGCCCTCCCCCGGCTATAAAAACCACCGATCCGATCAGTTTTTCTCACGCGATCGCCGATTTTCACTCCGGTGAGCACTGAGACTTCGCCGGTGAATTCTGGCCGATCTAAGCTCGGAAACTCTGATCTAACTCGCTGGTCTTGATCCACCGCCTCCGGGGAACTTTGCAGGTGCAGAAAACCCGAAGACTTACGGTGTAAATCCAGCGCCGACGAGCTTCGCCGTGGTTTTGCCTCGGACCTCGCCGCCGATCACTTTCCAGGACCCCCGAGCTCGAGAAAACCCCCGAGGTGAGATCCCTGACCTCCCCTCTACCGATCTATGCCATAAGATCACAGTTTTAGGCAGAATTCTCGAGGATCCGAAACTTCTCGGCGAGATCGCCGCTTCCCGCCGCCGTGCGCCGCCGGCAGCGCCGCCCGCGCTCGATCAGAGCGACGTGGCCGCTTGTGCGCCGTTTATTTTAAATCGCACGGTAGACTTTAAAACCCCGCGTACCGGTTCGATGTTATAATCTCAGCCGTCGGTTTAAAATCGGACGGTCCACGTCAGCCCCGCGTTATAAAGACTGGAATTCTTACGTGCTACCCCCTGGGGTTCTCTGGAATTGAGAGCTAGCCCCAGAAACTTCAGATCTAGCCCCTGGAACTCCAGAAAATCATGTAAATTCATTTAAAAATCAGTTTTAGCCCCTGGACTTAATAGAAATTAGGAAAAACACCTCTGATAAGTGTAGCTAGACCCCTGGAAATTATGAAAAATAATATTATAGACCCTGTAATGAGGTGAGTTTATTATTTTAGCTCTGTTTAGTATTTAATTTAGAAAATAGAATATGTAACTAGTGTTTAAAAAAATTAAAAAGGGGGACAAAAATAATTGTCAAAATTTATTAAAAACTTTCTCAGTACTTAGAAAATTTTGGAGTGAGATAAAAATATATTTTTGGGCTGAAATAAATCTGTTTCATCTATTATTCACATTTATTAGTATAGGGACACATTTTTAAGTAAAGAATAGTTGTAGAAAAATAGGGAAAATAATTATGAAATAGTTTACATCAGAGGCCAAGGTCAAAATATGTTATTAAATTATTTAGGACCAGAACCTATATTGTTTAGATGATGTGTATTACTAATTTCATAATAAAATACACAATTATGCACAGGAATATAAATCTGAAATTATAGCAACTAGTAAATGATAAATGAAGTTTTTAAAAAAAATCCAAAGAGTCCAGTTAGGGTTGATAGAAATTATGAAGGCACATATGGAGAAGAAAAATACTTTTCATACATACTTGGTAGTTTAATATAAGGAATTTATTTAAAACTGAAACACACATATATACATATATATATATATATATATAGTATGTGAGTATAAATATGAACACCAAAGTAGGAATCATACACATATAAATAAAAGTGTATGCAAGCCACAAATCAACACACATAGAGTATCCACAACACATATAATGGTAAAGAACTTTCATAAATGTGAATGTGTGGTTTGTATGAAGTAGAAGTGTGAACTATGTCTTATGATTGTTGTTTTTCTTTTGCTATGTGTGATGGTATGAAGTAGAACCTGTTCAAGAGCAAGCTATCACTTTCCAAGATCAGGACTACCCATTTCAAGAGCAGCAAGAAGGAGGCAAGTGTCCTTGACCACTTTGATCCTATGCTAGGATGTGTAGATAGAATTATTTGCATTGTCAAATGAAATATGAAACCCATGCTAGGAAAGTTTCCCTAGAATTGCATTACCTTGTTTCCTTGTAGCTTGGGTTGGGATTTATTTTGTCATGTCATTTATTTACATGCATATGCTTAGCCATGCTTAGACTGGGATATTTGGGATATGAGATCATCAGTTTATTATACCATACTCTTGAATGAACTATTGAGAGCTATGTAGAGGTAGGGATCAAGGCAAGTTGGATGTTTTGGTTGTGTGCTGGGTGCACGAGACTTGGGTTTGTGTTTAGTACTTGCCTGGATCCTAAGGACCGGTTCATGGAGCATGTAACCCGGCTTTACAGTGTCAACCACATGCTGAGATGGGGCAGCTTGGCCAATTAATTAGGTGTATCCCCGGCGTAGTATGGGTGTGTTGGATGGTGCGGGGAATAGGTGTCAGCTGGACTACCGTATGAACCGCAAGGCTCAAGAGGGGGCCACTGCAGCGGGGTTGGAGCCTCTTGTATGCTGTTAGGGGTGAAACCTCAGTGGGCCCACGCTCGTCGGGAATCCCTTTGTAAAGGCTTCGTAGTGATCTCCTGGCTACACACCTGGGAAGTGTGAATGTGGATCGTAGCCACTGGCATAATGGAGGTTCTTTTAGTCCACCCGGCAACGGGGGATGAAATCACTACATGTGGGTACAGTGGTACAAACTCTGCAGAGTCAAAACTGTCTTGACAGCCGTGCTCACGGTTAAGAGCGGCCTGGACTTATTCATGATTAGAGGATTGATGGTTTTGGAAGTTAAGCGGGGAGCTTAACATTGGAAATAATGTTATGGTTATTGGATTATGATGATGGGATGGGAGATTGGGACCATTTCACCTGTGTAGTGATATAGGTGCTTAATAAGCTAAGGTGATAGGTATTAATTGCGTAGTGCTTTAACCATGAGTTCAACCTCTCCTTGTTCTAGCCATGCATGATATAATTTTCCCACACTTGCTGAGTACCATTGGTACTCAACCTTGCATATTTGTTGGTTTATATTGCTGCTCAGGTCAAGATAATGAGGTGGCGTATAATGACCAAGATTTTGGACCCGAGGAAAGCTTTTAGGTTCATGAAGACCCCCGGGCAACGCCTGTGATGGAGCCCTAAAGAATAATATTCCGCTGCTAGTTTATTTTGTGATGAACTTATTATTGTCCATCGAGACATTTACTATGTAAGACTTACTTATATTCGACACCTGGCTTGTAATAAATGATGCTTCACTATTTGTCATCGCATGTATGAGAAAATGATCCTGGCATACATGTGATATTCACTTGGTTGTTCTTCGGAAAAACCGGGTGTGACAACACGAGGGGATTCATGCTCGACTGAAGGCACCCAAGGACGCACCAACTAACCGCGCTGCTCCTCACTGATTTTCAGCTCAAGCCGAGGATCATCGAACTCCAATTCGGAGGTTTTCTTCCGGCGCGTGCTAACCCAACTTCCGATACGGAATCGTCGAATTCAACCTCCATTCTCGTTCTTAGGTCCCTAAAGCTTGCACATGAGATCTAGACAAGCTAGCATCGTTTCCCCTACGCAACCCTAGCTTGAAAACACATGAAGACGACGAATTTCAAGGTTTCCCGAGAGCCAACGTCGCCGCACCTCTATGGCGCACGGTGACAACCTATGTAGAGGCTTTTCCGAGCTTTGTGGCATTCATGCCAATCTTCTCTAGGATCCATGAATGCTCTAGGGCCAAGTACCACCAAGTTTGGAAGGGTAGAGAGGTCGGACAGCGGCGCCAAAGCTTTACCGAAGCCTTCGCACGCCGCCGACCTAGTTCCTGCAAGATAGCTTGTGCCGACCCCACCAATGGCTTTCCCGACCCCGAAAACCCCCGGATGGCGAATAACTGGCCGAGAGGCGGCCAGAAAACCAAGTACGGCGAGGTGCCGCCCCTGTCCGGCATGGGGGGAGCGAAGCGCGCGTGAAAGGAGTCGGGAGGAAGAAGAAGGAAGCCGGTCCCACATGCCAGCGGCTGGAAATTAAAAACCAGGATTCTCTGTTGCACCGGATCAGTCTGTTGCTGCACGGGAATAGTTATGTGGCCCCGTGTGTCTTGTTCCAGCGAGCGACACGTGGCCCCCTGGACCCACACACAGGCTTTAAATATTTCCCGGTTTATTTGAACTCCCAAATTCAATTCAAACTTTAGAACCTCATAACGTTTGCTAGGGAACTCAAAATTTAGTGATTCAAATTGGGTTGGATTCAGATTGAAAAACTCTATCCAAATATGCAAGCCAATTTGTATGAAAGTCATTATTTAATTCTGCGAAATTCTTTAAAACTTTTCAGCAAAATAATTTTTGAGGGAGTTTGGTTCATCCAAAAATCATCAAATGTTGCCAGAACAATCTTTAGGACATTAGTGAACTCCTGTAAAAGTTTCAACTCATTTGGAGTTGATTTGGTTAGGAGAATTCTGATTTCAAGTTGCTGTGTTCAAATTAATACAGAAACATTTTCAGAAAATTTCCAAAACTTGGAAATTCAGTTCTGGGCAATTCCTAGTTCCAAAATTCCTAGAAAATTTTATGCATGCTCCCTGAGCTATTTTTGAAATTGTGGTTCACTTGAATTTGCATGAAAGTGCAAATTTATTTAGAATTAGTTCCTTCTTGCTTAAATGCTTAGAGAATTGTTCTGAATAAACCACTCAGTGAAAAGTGCCAATTTTTGGTCCAGATGACTTTCTTGTGACAAGGAACTCACATGAAAATTTCAGCTCCATTGGAGCTCTGGATCACCACTGTTCTGTTCAACCTCTTTGGGTGATCAAAATACAAGTGGAGAAAGCACTTAGCCCTTGATCATGGTGATTAACCCAAGACCAAACCTTAGCATCAGTGTCATTTTAAATTCTTAAACAGAGTTCTGGTTTTAAACTTGTCATTTGACTTGATAGCAAAAGCTTTACAATTAAACACATGCATATTCATAACATGTAGCCTCTACGTGAAGATTGTGAAGCAATTGAAGTGGAGATCAAAGAGGAAGGAAAGCGAGTGATCAAGCCACAAGTGGTCTTCACCAACTGAATAGATACTTAGTCACCTGCAAAATCAAGGCAAACTTCGGTTTGCATTTAAGTTGTTTATAAAGTTTTTACTTTGTTCACTACTATGGTTAGAGTTTGTATGTGCATTAGGTCAAGTATGCTTTATACTCCAAATGCATGACCAAATGAACCCTGGAGTCAAGGGTAGAAGAATTTCTCCGCTGCAGAAGGTTGCCATGCTAAATAGGTTATGACATCCATTAGAAGTCGAGTAGTTGTAATCTACTCGCGAGCTATAGTTCAGGATCACACATGTATGGTTGAAAGAGACAAACTAAAGTTTACATTTCCAAAGATGAGACCGGGCAGGAGGGTTAAGCAGCGACAAGTCGAGGTCTTGGTCGAATAGCTCTGCCTGTGTCGGTTAAGGACCGAGCCGTGTGTGGCCCTGGGAGCAAGTATTGAGTTGTGTACTGGATGCTTACTGATATATGGGACCTGGGAAACCAATGTACCAGGTTAACTGGATTGTAGAGGCATACCATATCGTCTTGTTAGACCTATGAGCCCAAGACGGCACGACTGGTTCTACAGTCGGGTGTCCTGCGAAAGGTTGCCACATATGACATTATGATGGACGCCAGATTTGGGTCTTCAGAGGCGGGCGTATGTGTCGAGTTATTCGGGCAGTGTTTGATTCGAATCACCATCCCTCATGGTTATGAGTACCGCTTGCTCACTGCACTGTGACGTAATGATCAAGTTGTGTGAGAACAGTTTGCAAGTTTCAAGTGCTGCTATGATTAATGGGAATTGCATGAAAACCATGTATTTAGTAGTGATAGAGCAAATTAAAGTTAATTTCCACCTTGGGAGAAGTAACATTGAAATGAAGCGTTTCTTGTTTGATTGTGGAGTTCCAATGTTGCTCGGCGCAAGGTCCGACTATGATGGCTAAAATCTGAAAGTTAAGGATGAACGTGTAGGCAAGTCTTTATGCAACTTAATTGTTTACGTTCTTAAGTTACGTTCATGTAGAGTTGCATGCTTTAGGAGAGACGGTTAAGTCTTGCTGAGCCTTTGTGCTCACTCTTGCTATATGAGTGGTTTTGCAGGTTTACATAGACGCTTATGAAGAAGGTTGTCCGGTGAGACTCGGAGACTTCCGAGCAATGTAACACATGGAAAACCCAGCCGCTGCAATGTCTTCGTGTTGCTAGCGTGAGGAGTCCACGGGCTGGACCTCTTCTCGAGTGCTCATTAGTTATTCGATGTGAGCTGTTTATAGACTTCCGCTGTAGCTATTTTATGTAAATTATTTACAAAGAACATTTGTAAGCTTCCGCTTTTGAGTTATGTAATACAATTTTCCTTATATGTGTGCTGTTGGGTGCCGCATAACACGACAACACCCAATGCGATTCCCGGGCGAGAGGCATGACCCCATGACACGGGTGCCGAGGTCCCCCTCAGTGTGGTATTAGAGCCGCATTGGTAATAGCGCATGGAATAAGGATCGTATTACAACAAAAACTTAGGATTACGGTGAGGAATCGCTAGTATGCCCAAATAAGGACTCTAGTAGTATAGTTACTTAAAGTGGCATGACTAACATACTTGTTATAATTCTGAATTTTGATTATGTAATGACGCACCTACGCTCAGGTAAGCATGGTAAGGAACGCCACCGAAAGAGGTTCAATTTCAGTTAGCTCCCCTGACGAGGAAAGTGGTTCAGGGATAGGTCTCACAACTTGGTGTGGGACGTTAATATGAAACCCTTGGACTCTTCATGTTCCTGAGTTCATATGAAACGCTGGTCCCTGGTGTGCATTAGGTAAGAAAGTGGAAACCCCATCGTGTGGTCGGTAACACGATAGTGCATTCTTCTAGAAATAGCCTAGGAGAATATACGCAACGCTTGCCATCGGCGTGCCCTGCAGGGCTGTAGGTGGTATCTGTTGGGGTGATAAATTTTCCATCCGTGACGACCCGTTCATGCTCTACTCAGGTTCCCCGTCGTGTGGTGTAAAAACACGATCACATACCTTGAGACGTGGCTTAACTCAAGGACGTCCGTATGGTAATGATACGAGCGTATGTATTTACTTTCAAATATGGACCTACCTGAAATGACAACAACCTTTGAGTGCATCACTATTGAGTGTTCTTCTGCAGGTACTAACCACATATGTATCCCGTGTAGTACACGTGTGCGAAAGACCATTTAGTGCCACAATTGAGACGTATATGCCGGTATAATCCGGTTAGAATTTTCCTTTTTGAGAGGAATGTAGTACCGACATGATTCTTACGGTGCATCGACACCGTACTACACTTAATAATCTCTTCCCTATGAAGAAACGATCAATGAACTAACTTTCAACTAAAAATGGAAGTTTGAAACAAATATTAGTTACTGAACTCTTATTTTGAGCTAAGATTCAAATGAGAGAATGACTAGGCTTCAAAGATTTCCAAAACAGAGTGCTCTGTTTCTGACAGGAATTCTTGCTGGACTTTAACAGAGCATAAATCTGAGTAGATTTAACCAATTAAGGTGTATGATACAGTTCTGGAAATATTTTCATATGCTCTACAACTTCTTTGTAGACGTACAGAGCAAAATTACACGTTAAGTTGGTGAAAAGTCCAGTTGAAGGCAAACTGTTCAGAACCAGGACAGCAGCAAAACCTCTTTGGACCCTTCTGTTTTTAAGCCATAACTTCCTGTAGAAAAATTCCTAAGGAGTTCATGATACACCGTTGGAAAGGTTATGAAATGTGCAATATTGTTGTAGTTCAAAGCTTGATCAGATTGTTATTGTATTTGCATATACAACTGTGATAAAGTTAGCCACATACAAAGGAGTTGCTGGCAAATTTTATCCAGGAAATCTGTCAACTTTGGAAAATCATAACTTTTGATCCAGAGATAATTTATAGGCATATAAGTACTCATTGGAAGATACTGAAGTTTTTCTTTAGTATAAACTTGAGTTATGAAAATGCTATTAAACGGATCAAAATCTGGGTTAGGACAGACAGGTCTGTTCTGTACAGCAAAGAAGGCTAGTTAGGCCTACCACACGGAAGTGACTAAAACCGAGGATGTTCCGGTGGTATGTGAATACCGATGTGTTTCCGAGGAGTTATCGGGCGGACCGCTAGAACGAGAAGTCAAGTTCAAGATTGAACTAGCGCCAGAAACAACACCGATTTCATGGAGGCCGTACAAGATGGCACCCAATGAACTAGCGAAGTTGAAGGAGCAACTAAGTGAACTCATGAGCGAAGGTTTTATACAACCAAGCTCATTACCTTGGGGTTGCTCTGCGCTGTTCGTTAAGAAGAACGACGAGACACTAAGATTAAGTGTTGATTATCATTCGCTCAATGCCGTCCATATAAAGAATGAGTACCCTGCCCCGTATCGATAGTTCACTCGATCAACTGGTTGGTGCAAGGGTATGCTCGAAGATGGTTGGAGTTCATTAAAGATCATAACTTAGAGATCTACTACCATCCGGTAAAAGTGAACGCGGTTGCTGACATATTTAGTCGGAAAGCCCACATTCACAACTTGGAAATTGCTGAGCTGGAAGAAGAGGAACCAAGTCTCCGTGTCATTCCGTATGGAGCACTCTGTAACATCGCTCTCATTCCAACAATCTGAGGAAAGATGGCTGAGGTTCAAAGGAGAGACAAGGGTATGTCTCACATACGAAAAAGAATAGACAACGGAGAGATGAGGTGGTTCGGGAAGGACAATGAGGGTACTCTATGGTTTAAACATCGTATAGTTATACCTCGTAAGATCAAGCTCTACGGCCGGAAATATCGCACACCGCTAAAGTGGTGCGAGTACGGTGAAAGAGTACTGTTCGGGGTTGATTAGTCAACAAAACCGATGACAGAGTTCGGACAATAGAAGCGAACTTGAAGGCTGTACAATCTCGACAGAAAAGCTACGATGATCAAAGGCGTAGACCATTGCATTTCAACAGCGGGGAACAAGTTTATATTTGCGTGTCTCTGATGAAAGGAATTCACCAGTCCGATGTAAAGGGGAGATTTTGCTCCCTGAGCTTTAGATCCATTTGCTATCACGGAGAAGTGCAGAACCGTAGCCTACCGGCTGGAACTACCGGCAAACCTTGCTGGTGTTCATGACATATTTCATGTGTCACAGCGACGGATTTGCCTCAAAGTTACCATTGCTGTCCGTACCAAAGAAATTGACGAGTGAAGCCGGATCGTGCCTACACTGAGCAACCAGTTCAGACTATCGATGAAAAGATCCGGAACACCTGGAACCGGACATTAGGATTTTACAAGGTGCTGTGGAGTAATCATACCACGGAAGAAACAACGTGGAAAGCAAAGATTACCTCCACATGAATGATCCGGAGCTTTTAGCGTCGAACAGCTTGGAATTACCTCTCCCATCTTGTTTTTCTTTTGGAATCTCGTGACGAGATCCTTTTTAAGGGGGGAGGAATGTAAAAGTCCCAAAAACTTGAATGCAAAGAAACGGATGTTTGAACGTCATTGCGTTTTCTAATTCATGAAAAATGGGACTTACAAAAAACTTTCTTGCACGGGATGGGGTAAATGGGGTGCAACCACATGGGTTCAAGCATTCCTTTGAAGGTGTTGGACCAGGGTGGAGTTAAACCCATGTGTAAATCATGGGCATAAGAAAGAATTAAAAGAAGATCTTTAGACTCAAAGGCTCAGCTCAAATTGCCGCTAAACTTTTGAATACACATGGAACCTCATACATTTGAAATTGAGGAGATTTATGGTGGAAACTTTCTGCTTTTTAGGGTGAGCCAAAAAGGAGTGAATTATGCTCATGTTTGAATTTGTGCTGAATTCAAATTCGAGGGGCAAATTCAAACTGGACTTGTGAGGTTCAGATTAGGACCAAGAGGGAATCAAGCATGGGCTATGAGCAAACCAAATGTTGCACTCAAATTCAAATGGGTCATCACAAAAGAGGCTTTCAAACTGATGGTGCAAAGTTTATATTTGCAGCAACCAGATTTAAAAGTTGAGTCCATATTTGAAATCCTCAGCTCCAAATTTGTGGGAATACAAATTTTGAACACATTTGGAAGTGTTTTGGCTAAGTTTTTGCAATTGGACATAAAAGTGTATTTGAATTCAAATTCAAATTTGAACTTGGATGAAATTTTGCCATATGTCCAAATGAATTCCCAAATTTGAGCTCCACATATTGAAAGTTTATACCTGCCAAATTTGGGAGATATTTGTGAGGATTTTGGGGGGGGGGGATAAGAAGAGGGAAAAGAGGGGTGGACCCACTGGTCAGTGAGCTACTTAAACTTGCACTCGAAGTCATCCTTCTCTGTTCAGACTCGAACACACCCGGGACTGCTCCGAGTGCCACCGAGGGCTGGGAACCGCCACCTCCTCACCGATTTTGTTACGGTGGCGACCAGCTTGTGCGTGCGTTGAGGGTCCAGCGTGATCTTTTGGCTCACTAGACGAAGCACGGGTTTGCTTCCTCGCGCCGAAAGAACAGAGACTCCCGGCCGCCCTGTTGATCGATCAGGAGCTGCCCCAAACTCGTGCCACCGAGCTCCCCGAGCAACTAAAACCGCACCACAGCTGCGTCCTACATCTCCTCGAAGCAAAAGCTGGTCGAGCTCGGATTCCATCTCCCCAAAAGCGGTTCTGTTTCACAGCGGCCGAATATCACATCCACTCGAGCTCGCATGGACAGCTCCACATGAGGGGATTCATGCTCGACAGAACGCACCCAAGGACGCGCCAACTAACTGTGCTGCTCCTCACTGAGTTTCATCTCTAGCCGAGGATCATCGAGCTCCAATTCGGAGGTTTTCTTCCGGCGCGTGCTAACCCGACTTCTGGTACAAAATTGTCGAATTCAACCTCCATTCTCGTTCTTAGGTCCCTAAAGCTTGCACACGAGATCTAGACTAGCTCGGAATCGTTTCCCCTACGCAACCCTAGCTTGAAAACACATGAAGACGACAAATTTCAAGGTTTCCCGAGAGCAAACGTCGCCGCACCTCTATGGCACACAGTGACAACCTATGTAGAGGCTTTCACGAGATTTGTGGCATTCATGCCACTCTTCTCTAGGATCCATGGATGCTCTAGGGCCAAGTACCACCGAGTTTGGAAGGGTAGAGAGGTCGGACCACGGCGCCGAAGCTTCACCAAAGCCTTCGCACGTAGCCGAACTAGTTCCGGCCATAGATAGCTTGTGACGACCCCACCAATGGCTTCCCCGAGCCCAAAAACCCCTGGGCGGCGAATATTGGGCCGAGAGGCGGCCGGAAAGCTAAGTCCGGCGAGGTGCCGCCGCTGTCCGGCGAGGGGGGAGCGAAGCGCGCGCGAAAGGAGTCGAGAGGAAGAAGAAGGAAGTCGGTCCCACGTGTCAGCGACTGGAAATTTAAAACCGGGATTCTCTGTTGCACCGGATCAGTCTGTGGCTGCGCGGAATAGTTCTGTGGCCACGTGTGGCTTGTTCCAGCGAGAGACACGTGGCCCCCTGGACCCACACACAGGCTTTAAACATTTCCCGGTTTATTTGAACTCCCAAATTCAATTCAAACTTTAGAACCTCATAACTTTTGCTAGGGAACTCCAAATTTAGTGATTCAAATTGGTTGGAATCAGATTGAAAAACTCTATCCAAATATGCAACCCAATTTGTATTAAAGTCATTATTTAATTCTGGAAAATTCTTTAAATCTTTTCAGCAAAAGAATTTTTGAGGGAGTTTGGTTCATCCGAAAATCCTCAAATGTTGCCAGAACAATCTTTAGGACATTAGTGAACTGTAAAAATTCAGCTCATTTGGAGTTGATTTGGTTAGGAGAATTCTGATTTCAAGTTGCTGTGTTCAAATGAATACAGAAACATTTTCAGAAAATTTCCAAAACTTGGAAATCCAGTTCTGGGCAATTCCTAGTTCAAAAATTCATAGAAAAATTCATGCATGCTCCCTGAGCTATGTTTGAATTGCGGTTCACTTGAATTTGCATGAAAGTGCAAATTTATTCAGAATTAATCCCTTCTTTATTAAATGCTCAGTGAATTGTTCTGAATAAACCACTCAGTGAAAAGTGTCAATTTTTGGTCCAGATGACTTTCTTGTGACAAGGAACTCACATGAAAATTTTCAGCTCCATTCGAGGTCTGGATCACCACTGTTCTGTTCAACCTCTTTGGGTGATCAAAATACAAGTGGAGAAAGCACTTAGCACTTGATCATGGTGATTAACCCAAGACCAAACCTTAGCACCAGTGTCATTTTAAATTCTTAAATAGAGTTCTGGTTTTAAATTTGTCATTTGACTTGATACCAAAAGCTTTACAATTAAACACATGCATATTCATAACGTGTAGCCTCTACGTGAAGATTGTGAAGCAATTGAAGTGGAGATCAAAGAGGAAGGAAAGCGAGTGATCAAGCCACAAGTGGTCTTCACCAACTGAATAGATACTTAGTCACCTGCAAAACCAAGGCAAGCTCCGGTTTGCATTTAAGTTGTTTATAAAGTTTTTACTTTGTTCACTACTATGGTTAGAGTTTGTATGTGCATTAGGTAAATTCTGCTTTATACTCCAAATGCATGACCAAATGAACCCTGGAGTCAAGGGTAGAAGAATTTCTCCGCTGTAGAAGGTTGCCGTGCTAAATAGGTTATGAAATCTGGTAGAAGTCGAGTAGTTGGAATCTACTCGCGAGCTATAGTTCAGGATCACACGGGTATGGTTGAAAGAGGCAAACTAAAGTTTACATTTCCAAAGATGAGACCGGGCATGAGGGTTAGGCAGCGACAAGATGAGGTCTTGGTCGAGTAGCTTTGCCTGTGTCGGTTAAGGACCGAGCCGTGTGCAGCCCCAGGAGCAAGTATTGAGTTGTGTACCGGATGCTTACTGCTATATGGGACCCAGGAAACCGATGTACCATGTTAACCGAATTGTAGAGGCATACCACATCGTCTCGTTAGACCTATGAGCCCAAGACGGCGCGACCGGTTCTACAGTCGGGTGTCCTGCGAAAGGTTGCCACATACGACATAGTGAAGGACGCCAGATTTGGGTCTTCAGAGGCGGGCGTATGTGTCGAGTTATCCAGATAGTGTTTGATTCGAATCACCGTCCCTCGCGGTTATGAGTACCACTTGCTCACTGCGCTGTGACGTAATAATCAAGTTGTGTGAGAACAGTTTGCAAGTTTAAAGCGCTGCTATGATTAATGGGAATTGTATGAAAACCATGTATGAAGTAGTGATAGAGCAAATTAAAGTTAATTTCCACCTTGAGAGAAGTAACATTGGAATGAAGCGTTTCTTGTTTGATTGTGGAGTTCCAATGTTGCTCGGCGCAAGGCCCGACTATGATGGCTAAAATCTGAAAGTTAAGGATGAACATGTAGGCGAGTCTTTATGCAACTTAATTGTTTACGTTCTTAAGTTACCTTCATGTAGAGTTGCATACTTTAGGAGAGACGGTTAAGTCTTGCTGAGCCTTTGTGCTCACTCTTGCTATATGAGTGGTTTTGCAGGTTAACATAGACGGTTATGAAGAAGGTTTTCCGGTGAGACTCCGAGACTTCCGAGTCATGTAACACATGTAGAACCCAGCCGCTGCAATGTCTTCGTGTTGCTAGCGAGAGGAGTCCGCAGACTGGACCTCTTCTCGAGTGCTCATTGGTTATTTGATGTGAGCTGTTTATAGACTTCCGCTGTAGCTATTTTATGTAAATTATTTACAAATAACATTTGTAAGCTTTTGCTTTTGAGTTATGTAATACAGTTTTCCTTATATGTGTGCTGTTGGGTGCCAGATAACACGGCACCACCCAATGCGATTCCCGGGCGAGAGGCACGGCCCCATGACATGGGTGCCGGGGTCCCCTCAGCAGTATTGAGCTGTAGCGCTGGAGAGGCAGGGTGTGCACGCTACGGGTGCGAAACCAGGCATAGAAGGCTACACACCCTGGACCTCCCACTAGCGTAAGCCTTTTAGGGGAGGGACCATTTGGCGCTATCGGGCCCTCGAGCAATGAGAAAACCACAGGACCTCTGGTACGCCACAGGTACCTCAAGTAGACCCGCCTGCAGAAGGATAGCACAACTCTTGCTATGGTTGAACACAGGAAAAAGTGACTGGCCACACAGTCGGAGTAGTATGTAAAGAAAGCACGAAAATAAAGGAGGCAATGTCCGGGGTACGGTTACTTTTCTGTCCATAGGTGTGTACTTTTCGGCCCCCCAAGTACTCAGTTCTAGCGCAGGGGAGGCTGTGCGCAGGCTTAGGATACAGGACCAGGCTATGCAGGCTGCACGCCCTGGACCTCCTGCGGACGTTAACCTTTCAGCAAGTTGACCTTCCTGTGTCATGGGACTTAGGACAACTACGTAGGACAGGCTCCGGACATGCCATTTACAGTTGATATGCATGAGTGAGCACAAACTGTAAAGAAAGAATGCGTAGAGTAAGATAAAATTTTCTCCTTTTAGGCTTCCTTTATAGGAGGAAACAGGCCATACAAGAAGGCAGCGACCCGCTCCGGATGAGAAGAGTAGCAGGTATCCTCCGGAGCTTAGCTGTTCTAATTGCTGTTCCTAGACACTATGACACCCTTACAGAGAAAATAGAACCCTACCGTTGCACTAAGGATAGAACTTACGGAGGTGTTCTATGTTCCATGGATTGGGTAGAGGTACCCCATCCTCCGTGGCTAGGTGGGCGCACCTGGGGTGGCATACTTGTGCTGCTCAGAAGGGACCCTCCTAGCTGGGGGAGTGTTTGTCACTCCTTCTCAAGAAAGTATTAGCCGAGTCACCAGGTGGCCCCACCTTGGGCTGTCTACTCTGCGCGTACCATTGCTGCTATCGCCGGGGCACTTAATTAGCGGTGTAGCGTATTTCGAGCAGCCTCTAGCCATGTTGCCTTGTCGACGAGGTTGATATCTTCACGTGGAAGCTGGTCCTGCGTGGCTTCGTCGTATGTCTGGACGCGGGGCGAGCCCTTGGTGTGTTCCGGGGGGAGGGCGGCCTCGACCCCCTTCACCAGTGTAAGTGGGCGTTTCCCGTGTCATACGACGGGGGGAACGCCTAGCTACATGTGGAGTGTCGTGCAACACTCACTGTCCATGCTGGAGTCGGAGTCAGAGTGGCCGTAGACGGCTTTCAACGCCCGCTCGGCATCTTGATACTCCATCTCCTGCCCAGCGCTGACCTCAAGTTTGGCCTTTTATTTTCCCTCCCGCTGGCTGGAGGGTGCCGTCTTGACGCGGCTGCTGTTGTTGCAGCTCATGGAAGTGCACCGCAAGCTTCTTGATATCACGGCAGTCGCTACCGCCGTTGCAGCTGTAGTTGTGCACCGGGCACCACTGGCTGTCGTTGTTGGCAGACGATGGTCGTGAGTGCTTGTTAGTGCGTGGGGCTCGGCCCCCACTGTCCGCTGCTAGGGTGGCAGTGGGTGCCCCAGCCAGTGGCTTGTTACTGCCCCCGGTCTTGTCCTTCTTGCTGCTGCACGGAGCAGCAGCCTCTCCGGCACTCCCTACCGCAGAGGCAGCGCGTAAGTGCCAATCTCGGCCTTCCGCCACCCTGGCACACTAATCGGCCAGGCTGAAGAGCTCGGAGGCGTCCTGCACGTCGTGCGTGGCCAGCTTCTCGAGCATCTTCTAGTCGTGGACGCCTTGCCGGAAGGAGATGATGGCGGAGGTGTTGGAGATGTAGGGGATGGTGTTCCTAACCTGGGAGAACCACTGGATGAAGGATCATGGCGACTCCCCATCAAGCTGACGTACGGCGTGGAGGTCGAGCTCGGTGCTGGAGCGCATGTAGGAACTCCCGATGTTCGCTGTGAATCTCCAGCACAACTCTTCCCAAGACGTGATGGAGCCTGGGGGAAGGTTTATGAGCTGTGACCGGGCTGTGCCGGTCAGAGCCACGGGGAAGTAGTTGGCCATGATGGTTTCATCCCCTCCTGCAACTAGGATGGAGATGGAGTAGGTCAGCAGGAACTCGGCGGGGTTGACTGTCCCATCGTATTTTTCCGGCAAGTGGGGTCGGAACTTAGGCGGCCAGACCGCCATACGAAGGTGCAGGGCAAGCGCCATGCAGCCCCCTACTGCCCCTAGAGAGGCAGGCATAGGTGGGGCGTGTCCCGCTGGTACAACACTCGGAGAGCCGTACTCTCCTTCGAGGTTGCGACGCCTCTCACGACATCGTTCAATGGTGAAGCGACCATCCTGCTTGCAAGGTGACGGTCTACCTCGACCCTGAGGTCAACTGTAGCTGTCACACGTGTGGCTGCCGTCCCACGGGCAACCGTCGGCATACGCGACTGGGCCAGCTAGGGTTCAGCCCGCTGTCTCCTGTAGACAGGAGAGTTCATGACAGCAGCGACGAGGTGGTCAACGTCATGTCGCCACTGCTTTGCCGCCTCGGGGGTGCCGTCCTCGCCCGGAGTGTTGTGGAGTAGAGCACGTGCTGCAGCCAGCACGCTCTCCGGACTCGGTTGTGGTGGTGTTGTTGCCACCATTGGAGTAGAGGGCCGCCGAGAGGAAGCAGCCACTGGCGGTGTGAGCGCCGACGGCACACCGACCGTACTGTCGCCTGCCCGTACTGACCTGGGCGCCGTGAGCGCTGCAGGCATTCCAACCGTCGGCTCTGCGTGACCTGAGCGCCGTGGGCGCCTTAGGCATGCCGACCGTCTGGCCGTCGGCTTGGCCAGTCCTGCCTGCTCTGGAGCGGGAGGTAGCCTCGTCGTCTCCCGCCTGAAGACGACGATGAGTTGGGCGACAAGGCTCGCCATGAGAGGTGATGTTCACCATGGTCGTGTGGAGAGCGCGGAAAGCCCACCTACCTGGAACTTAAAGTAGTTTTTTTATTATGACTGATTTTATAACCATAATGGAACCCGTGAAAACCAGTTTAGCATGGTTGAAGTGAAACACAACGAAAGTCTGCGAGGGTACGACTTTTTTGTCCTTGCAGACCAAGTTGAACAAGTGTATTATCTATGTTATCCTTGCCAAAAGATGAGTGCTTGGTGGGTCATACACAAGATCAATCCTCGTGAACAGTTATATACCCCAAGCGATGTTGGGTACCTGATACTCTGACGTTCGATGGTGATTTCAATAATGTCTACCAAGAAGAATATCTGTCAGCCTCATTTATCGTTGAGCCTGGTCAAGAGATCGATGACTTAGTTGGAGACGAGGATGATGTACACACTCGCGAGAAGCACAAATGGAAACTAGTCACGAAAATAGTTCGATGGTCTGGTTTAAGTAGTATAGTAAATGGCCGAGATTATGATGACTTTTAGAAATGAATACAAGTAATGTTTTCTTCATTTATTGTTTCATTTATGTCTTGTATAATAATTATACTTATCAAAGCATCGCTGAAATGGGATGTCGTCAGACAAGGGTAAGGGGATGAAGAGGACTGTGAAGAGGTTTCTCAGTAGTGCGAGCATGATGGCTCGCAAACGAGACGTGGTGTACACCCTTTTTCAGGGTAGTAGCTCTGGAGAGAGCATATGGTCTCAGTTGTGACACGTGCTCACAGAGCTGTCAGGCAGACCATTTGCCTATTAGCGGACCGAGGTAAATTGACTTAACAATCGTATTCCATTACATTATTAATTTATTTATTTATATTTCTTAAAACTATTATAATATTGTAGGATGACCCAGAGTTAGAGTCAGAGCCCGAGGTCGAGGCGCCTTTTGAGACACAGTTCGCTGACCACCCGTCTGGGTCAGCTGACCACCCTTATCGGTCGGTGGACCACCCTTCCGGGTCGTCCGAGGACACGGAGGTGCAGAGAAGTTCACGGACCAAGAGGAGCCATTATGTAGCTTCTCCTCTAGTTTCTAGAGAAGAAGCAACATTGTCGGCTGTTGGAGTGTGTGAGCTGCGACACTCCTCCCGGCCTGCTACGGAAGCAGCCCGCGAGGTTCTTTGATTGGAGGGGGCTTGGCGCCCTACGCAACCGGGCTCGAGAGAGCGGATGAACACCGAGATTTACATGGTTTGGGCTGCCGGAGCGAATACCCTACGTCCATGGGAGTGTCTGTTCTATTGCTTGCGCGTGTGTGCGTGAGAGGGTGCTGGATTGTGAACCCTTTGTCGGCTGGTCACCCCGGTCCTTTTATAGTCCAAGGCCGGGGTGGTTACAATGTGGCTTGGGCCCGACAAGTGGCCCCGAAGCTATGTGAACCCTATACATGATCTAGGTTTTTTTACTCTGAGTAGAGCAGTAGGTTGGGGAGTTAAGTCCCGCCGCTTGGCGCGCTGAGCGCCCTGTCCGTGTGTCTGGTGATGATGAAGACACTGTCTTGTCGCCTCGTCTTGTTGTTCTGCTTGGGCGGCCCAGTGCCGTCGGCGCGTCACTGTACCGCTGCCACGCCTTGTCGTCCTGTCTTGTCACCGTAATGGTGGTCAGGCGGAGGACGGATGCGTGCACCGTGTGCCATGCTTCTAGGGAAGGCGCGAGCCTTGAATGCGCGGCCTGACAGCACACTTCCTACTTGACTTCGTCGACCCTCGGCCCACAACGGATCTCACCTCAGCAGGGAGGTTTGGACCTCACCTCAGCGGGGAGGCTCGGACCGGAGCCCAGGACACGTGTCAGCTCCAAAGCTCTGCTCAGCAGGGAGGAGGTTCTTAGCATAGAGACATGTGGGAGCTCCGGACCTCTCCTCAGCGGGGAGGCTCAGACCGGAGCCCAGGGCACGTGTCGGCTCTGGAGCTCTCCTCAGTAGGGAGGAGGTTCTGAGCCTAGAAACACATGGCAGCTTTGGACCTCATCTCAGCGGGGAGGCTCGGACCGGTGCCTAGGGCACGTATCGGCTCCGGAGCTCTCCTCAGCAATGAGGAGTGTCGGAGCCCAAATACACGTGGCAGATTTAGACCTCACCTCAGTGGGGAGGCTCAGACCGGAGCCCAGGGCACGTGTTAGCTCCGGAGAACCTCCTGAGCAGGGAGGGGGTTCTGAGCCAACTGACACGTGGCAGCTCTGAACCTCACCTCAGCGGGAAGGGTCGGACCGGAGCCCAGGGCACGTGTCATCTCCAATGCTCTCCTCAGCAGGGAGGAGGTTCTTAGCATAGAGACATGTGGCAGCTCCAGACCTCACCTAAGCGGGGAGGCTCGGACCGGAGCCCAGGGCACGTGTCGGCTCCGGATCTCTCCACAGCTGGGAGGAGGTTCTGAGCCTAGAGACACGTGGCAGCTCCGGACCACACCTCAGCGGGGAGGCTCACACCGAATCTCAGGGCACGTATCGGCTCCAGAGCTCACGTTAGCAATGAGGAATGTCGGAGCTTGGATAAACGTGGCAGCTCCAGACCTCACCTCAGTGGGGAGGCTCAGACCGGAGCCCAGGGCACCTGTTAGTTCCGGAGAACCTCCTCAGTAGGGAGGGGGTTCTGAGCCAACTGGCACATGGCAGCTCCGGACCTCACCTCGGCAAGGAGGCTCCGCCTAGAGCCCATGGCACGTGTCGGCTCTAGAACTCAAGCGCACGTGGCAGCCCCAGGGCTGACCTCGGAGCCAATGGCACGTGGCTATGCCAGGGCCCGCCTCAGTAGGGAGGCGGGGCCCAGACTGTCTTTTACCCTCTATGCGGGGGTACCTCGTCTGCAGGGTACCGACACCGGCTATTCGCCCTATTAGCGATAGGTAAGAAGACGTTACGTTGTAGCTTTAGAATATTATGTAGTGATAAAACTCTTTGATGCACAATTCTTCTTGCAGCGGATGTGAGGACACTACCTTTGAAGGTAGAAGACGCCAGAGACAGGTCAACGCTGTCTTAGGGAACCTCGTGCGTTTGCACTACCCTGCTGAGGTCCCTGGCAGCGGTGATGAGCATATCCCTGCCAAGTCATGTCAGATGATTACGCTTGTGCTTCTGACCCGACGTACGGGACTACTCAGGATGCAGTGTGGGCCAACTTTCTAGGTAAGTATTTTTAATACATGTTTTAAATTTAGTTCTTCAATAGCTAGAATGGTTAATAACACTTATATTTCTGTCTTATTGTAGAGACGGTACCGTTTGGCGGATCCAGCGGATGCTGACCATGCGAGAGCCGTCTTCAACAAAAATGTCAGAAAGCTTGTTACGCAGGCAATCTCCTATGGCCGTATTCACGCAACAAACGATTACTTGAAGAGGCATCAGGGGCAGGAGCTTGCAGCGTTCAGAGACGGCTTCGACACGTACTTGACGGAGGAGGAGTACGCCAAGGTAAACTAATAGTGTTTTAATTATGATTCTCATTTTGTAATGTCAACATTATTTCAATAAATTACTAAATGCATGCAGATGGGGATTTCTTGGTTGGGGGACCGTCTGGAGGCTTACCGGGTCCTCTGTCGGCTATGGTACAGCGAGGACTTCATCACCAAGTCCAAGAGGACCCGACTATGTAGAGGGTCTACCGGAGGCCATACGTGTGGTCCGGATGGACATACGTTTGGCTAAACGAGTGGTAATGAAAATACCTATAAAATTATATTTATAGTAAACAAGCTCGATGAACGACTGAGCGACGCTCATGTGTGGAAAAGAGGTCACAGGGCAAGGGACCCTTCACAGGCCGACAAGTTGTGCACTCCGGTGGTGATATCTCGACTGGTGAGTTCTCGAGTTGCTTTACGTTATTTCTAACTAACATTGCTATTGACACGTTTTATGTATTGCTTGTATTTGTAGGAGAAGTATGGGGAGGAGGCGGTGAAGATTCACAGCGAAGACTAAGATTGGAAGAATGCACCAATCAACGTCAACGCCGTGTATGCGAGCGGTGGTGGTAAAGCGCATGGACGGTGAGATGCTAGCTGTTTTCTTTCTGTCAATTCGAACTGCATTATTTTACTGTTATTCCTTTTTTATAGTTTTGCCATTTTCAATGGAGTGGTTGACTCAAGGGAGGCAAGGCCTTCGAGGGGCTTCTCCTCGCTGTTTTCGTCCGCTGGACCCAGCCGACGGATGTCGCAGAGGGACCTGGAGCTCCGAGAGTGTCCAGGAGGAGCTACGCCTTACACAGGAGAAGCTTCAGAAGCAAGAAGCGCTTGCCAAGGCCAGAGAGGAGTATCAAGCTTGCTACTCGGCAAAAATGCAAGCTGCAATAAAGGTAAAAACTTAAAATATTAAACATCTATATCATTTACTTATTATTAATGTGCTAATGCTTTGCTTTCATAGGCCTTAGCCCAGCAGCATGGGCAGCATGTTGTCTGTAATAATCCAATTCCAAAAGAATGCACAAAAGCTATTTTTTGAAATCTGGGTTCATCTAAATTTATAGTATATTAGGTAGGACACCCCTGCAAATTTTTACCATTTTAGGAGGCCCTAAGCAATTGTTGTTGAATTTATAAGAGGGCTGCAGATTTGAAATTCACAAAAAAAATAAAATAAAAAGGGGAGTGGAGCCCGCATCTCAGCGTCTTCATCCTCTCTGCCTTCCTCCTCGAAGCCCCGCAAGCTGTGCATGGCTGCCACGGTGAGCATGCCCCCTGACCGCGTCAGTCGGCGTTAAGGCCATCCACCGCGCAGCTTTTCTCCTCTTCCTCCACACTCGCGTGTTTCCTCACCTGCTTCCGAGTTCTCCCGAGTTGTCGCTCCCAAAAATGCCGCGGAGCTCGATCTACCGTCACGCCGCACCACCGCAAGCTTCCGGCCAATACCAAGCGTGCTGCCATGTGCGCCCGCCTGCCCTCAACGATGCTAGCCGCCTCACTCATCCCCTTTTGCACCCATACGAGCCGGAGTTGTCGTTCTTCTACGGAGCCGGCCGCCGAACCTTCACAGTTTCCCCGGCGAAATGTGTTGTCCGCCGTAAGGGAAAACTCAATTCCTTCCACATCAGTCATCCTCACACTTGGGCATGCCATGCTAAGCTCTTCTTTTGACAGGTGGATTATCGATCGAGCCGGACTTTGCTGTTTCTGACACCTTCGACCGCCACCGAACTACACCTCCATGTCGAGCCCCTATCTCCAGCCACCCCCGCCTCTATCAGAAATCTTGCCGGCATTCTTAGCGACTCCGAGAAGCTCACTGACCAAGCCGGAGGCTTCCTCGTGCCTTCCTTTGGCCTCACGCCGCTGCCGGAGTAGTGTCGCCGCCATCGCTCGCCGCCAGCCCCATCTGGTAAGCTTCTCCCGTATAGACCCCCTCAAATGGAACCACATCGGCGCACAGATTATTTTCCCCTCGAAGACGGGCGGAGAAATGGCGCCACTAACCGTTCCCGGTGAGCAGCCGCCGAGCGCCGCCGCCGCCACTGGCCGAGGTGCCTGGCGCGCGCTGGAGTCAGGTGCGGGGATTTCCTGTGCCACGGGATCCCGTGCAGCCATCCGCGTGGGACTCCGTGTGGCTCCAACTCTATTGGCCCGGGAATACCCCATGCTTTCCTTTTTCAGAATACTTCCGGAAAGTGCTGAGAACTTCTAAAAATCGTAGAAAATTCAAGAAAAATCAGGAAAATGTGAAACAAGTTTTGTTGGATTCCTTAGGACCAGATCTACACTCTGACATATTTTATTTCACATGAAAGGGCTTTGTGTTTTATTTACAAATGATCTTAGTAAGAGCTTGGTAAATTATTTTTTGGGAGATCCAACCATTGGAAAAATTTGAGAAACTTCGGATCACACACTTGCATGTCTTACAACTCACATTAAAAGTTTCAGTTCTGTTTGACCCACGGATCCTGGTAAATTGATTAGTTATTAATATCAGTCAATTAAATTGTAGGTCAATTAAATTGTAGAGAATCAAATATGTGTTAATAAATTTTTAAAATTTGTGATAACTGCCTTCATCCTGTTTATGGCCTCCAGTAATTCAATCATGATAAAATAATGACTATAAGTTCATGAAATTGGTGGACCCCTTTCAGCTAGTTAATGAAAATGGTGTGATTTAATAACAGAAAATCCAAGTAACGGTAACTTCTGATAAAAAATATTACCCCTATTTCAAATACTTATTTAACTCAAATATTCTCTAGGATACAAAGTATATTACAGTTTTTGATAATTGTATTACATTTTTGTTTGCCATATCGGTAGAAACCGAGACGAACCCGTAGCGGAATCTGGAAGAAGTTTTTGATTTATCTGCTGCAGTTGACATAAACCCTGAATTAAGCCAAGGCAAGCCCCGGTTTACATTAGCCCATTTTATAAATATTTCATTTTTACATCAATATGTGCTTAGTGTTATGTGTTTGTGCATTAAGTTCTAGGATTTGGGTGATACTCCACTTGCATGGCTTATAAATCCCTGGTTAGCTCAGTGGGTAGATTGACTATATTATTAATTCTTGCTATGCTAATTAGACATATCGAACGGTAGAAGTCGGGTAGTCGGAAACTACTCGCGAGTTATAGGATTATCTAGGAAATATGGGTATTACTGTAAAATCTCCAAAAAGTGGTAGCAAGAATCTTCAGCTCATGTACACTTAGGAAAAATGAGGGGAATTTAAAAACTTTAAATTATAATGGTGTAAGTTCAAAGTGAGGGTTTAGACTTCCCAAAACTTCCAAACATGGAGATCTAAATACACAGCTTGGATCTTCATACACCAAATATTCAACCTTCCAAATTTCAGCTCATTTGGAGGAGTTTAAATATTTGTTTGGGATTAAAAGGAGAAACCCTCTAATCTAAATTTCAAATTCAGCTTCAAATTCTAATTCCCTCAATTTGCAATTTTGGTTCAACAAATGTGTCCTCCACATTTGAATGAGCAGCCATGCCAAAAATTGGAAACTTTGGAGCTGGTTTGCTATGTTTTTGGGATAATACAAAATGGAGAATTCAAACTCCATTTCAAATTCAAATGATCAAACACAATTCAAATTCTACACCAGAATTGAAACCATTTGAATTCAGAAAATTTAAACCTTAACTTTGGGGTGAAGTAAGACTTTTAATTCTGAGTTGCTGGATGAAAAATATCAGAGAAAAGTTGACTAAGAGAGGGGAAGGTGGGACCCTTTTGTCAGCCACCCACATGTGCTACCGCCTCAGCCGACTGCGGTCGAACAGCGGGAGCGCGCCAGCTCCCGGTTGAACCCGCGCCCGAGGAAGGGCACCGCGCCACCTCCTGCTGCCTGGGTTGCTCGGCTGGATCACGACAAGGGGTGCGCCGGAGCTGTTTCGCTTCCCCTCAGCTATAACTCGCGCCTCAGCCGCTCTCTTTCGCCCCGAACGCTGCCGCCGTTTCCTCCCGATCGCGCCACAGCCACTGAGCTCGGTTGCTCGAGCTGCCAACAGCGAAGAGCTGCGTCCCCTAGTGCTCTAGCCATCCAGCCCCTCTCCCTTACCGTCCCGAGCTTGATTGCTCCGGGAATTGACAAAGTAGCCACGGTTCTCGGGTGAACGTAGGAGAACCGAGAGAGGTCGTCGTGGACAGCGCGCTACGGCCGGTGTCGCCGCCCCTTCCCTACACAAGAAAGGTGCGTTTGCGTGTCCTGATCGTGTAGCCGGAAGCCGTTTAGCGATTGCTAGAACCAGTGGCGAGAATTTCACCGTTTCCCCAAACTGCACACCGACGGGTAGTGCTCGGTCTAACCAGAAATTCATGGCGCACGATCCATTAGAGTTTGAGCAAGCTTGCACACAGCTTCCCTACTTCCTAGCGCCTCTCCTCGACGAAGAACCGAGCAAAAACATCAAGAAATGAGGGATCCCTAGCTGTTTTATTGGTCGCCGGTGCAAAAAGCACCTCGGGTCGCCGTGGAGCCCTCGGTTGCCAGCTGTTTCACCGGCGGCCGGGACCCTTACGGGATCCTACATCGTTCACTGATGCTCTAGAGCCCAAAAACTGACCGTGTGATGGAGGAATGAGGGTTCCCGACCTCGCCGGAGTTCAAAACCTTGCTGTCACCGGTGCGCGGTGGTTTCCGGTGAGCTACGGCCGCCGGCAACCCTCCCAGCGTGTTCAGCACGGTCAAATATGGAGCAGCGGCGAGATTCAGCCCGGGAGATGGCCGGGAAAGCCCTTCCCGCCACCCTCTCCGGAGTAAACGTCGCGGGCTCCTCTGTTTAGCACGAGGAAGAAGAGAGAGCTGATAGGTGGGACCCACAGCTGAGATTTAAACATTTCCAGAATTTCCTAATACAGTTCAAACTTTGGAGACTCATAACTTTGTGTAGGGAACTCCAAAAAGGGTGAGACCAATTTTGTTGGAATCCTAATGAGGAGTACTTACATAGAAACCAATTTTAGGCTATGAAAATGCCCAGGAATTTCTGTAGAATTGTTTTAATAAATCCTTTAAAGATTTATTACAGAAGCAATTCTTTATGAAATATTCCCAAATTTGGGCAGATAATCCTTTTCATAGTTACTGATCTCCAGTAAAAATTTGGGCTTCATTGGAGTTCATTTGCTAGGCTAAATTGCCTTCCAAAGTTCAGCCTTTATTTGGAAATTTAAATTTAAACAGAAACTTTTCAGAACTCCTGCCCAACTTCAAAAATTCATATCTCTCTGTTGGTAGCTCCAAAAATGGTGAAACAAATTTTGTTAGAATCATGGAGACTTACCCTAATCAGATCTTCCACTGTTATCTATGTCAAAGCTCCTGAATTGGGCTCAAAATTCAGAGAAGCATTGTACTTGTAGGAATTTTAAAGACTACATTGTGCAATGACATGTCTCCAAATTTTGCTCAGATCACCATTAGAGAGTCTAGTATCCACTGTCAAAATCCCAAAGCCAATTAAGGATTCTAAATAGCAATAGCTATGAATAGAAGTCCAATTCTCATAAATCCTTAATACTTACACATGTATTTTATTACATTTCATAATAGTGACCGAAGTTGAAGACGCGCCGGAGCCCTTGGACGTCCTTCCACATGAAGCTAACTTCCGGTTTGACTCGCAACCAGGCAAGCCCCGGTTTGCACTTAAGTACCTTTTATAAAGCTTTTTATTTGTATCACTTACGTCTAGGGTGAATGTTTGCATTAGAGTTAGGGTGATTGAAACCCCACTTGCATAACCTTTTAAATCCTATGGAGGATTGGGTAGCTTACAGACTCGACGAGTAGATAATGCCATGCTAATATGCTTAGGATCTCGGTAGAAGTCGAGTAGTTGGAATCTACTTGCGAGGTAAGGTTTTATCACACGGTTTGGTCAGAATAGAAAATGGCGTAAAAGTGGAGAAAATGAGACCCAGCAGGGGGGATAGGAAGCAGTGAGCGGAGGTCTCACGTGCGTAGCCCTGTTGGTATCGATTGAGGACCGAGTCGTGTGCGGGCCTGCTGGACAAGTATCGAACAATACCGGATGCATACTGGCATATGGGAACCAGGAAACCGATGTAATTGGTTAACCTGGGTGCCGAGACTTACCCAACCGTAAATAGGAGTGGGTTGAGGGTAGCAAGGTGTAAATCTGCCGGTGGGCACAGTCACGCTCCACGCGGGGACCTCCTGCCCGTTACGGATGGACCGGTTCGGCATTTGGGTTTCCTTTGAAAGATTGTTGCATACAACAGAGTAGGAAGGGGTGTGGAATCACACTTCTGAAAGTGGGTGTATGCAACATGTTATCCGGGTGTGTCTTGATTGCAATCACCGTCCCTCGCGGTTATTTGAGTACCCGCTTGTTCACTGCGCTGTGACACGTAGTAAGAAGTAAAATAAGCCAACTGAACATGCTGTATTGAACTATAATGTCTTGAAACCTTGTATGATGTAGTTATAGAGCTAATTAAGTTTATATTCCACTTTGGGCATCACCACATCGGAGGAAAGCGTTTCTTGTTTGATTGTGGACTTCCGATGTGAGGGCTGCCTAAGGCTCATTAAACTGTTGCTATAAAACTGAAAGTAAGGATCAACATGTAGGCGTGTCTTTATTATAAAGTCCTTTATCTATCTTACACATCCTTGCATGTAGAGTTCCATGTCTAGGGTTGACGGTTAAGACTTGCTGAGCCTTCGTGCTCACGGTTGCAATATTTGAGCTGTGTGCAGGTGAGAGTTATGAGGAAGGTTCCGAGGACGAGGCGATGCCCCCGTCGGGGTACACGGCCGAGCTGGAGCCCTGCACACCGTCGTGATCTCCGGTTACTTGCTGCTAGTGTGTAGCGTCCCCAGGCTGGACGGCTGCACTTTTGCATAGTTAGGATGAGAGGCCATCTATGTATAATACTTCCGCTGCTAATTAGGTTTTGTAAAAGACTTCCGCTGTTTTATATCAAATAAAAGTTTGTATGTTGTTCTTTAATCTTTTCGTGTGTGCTGTTGGGTGCCGCATCGCACGGCACCACCCTATGCGATTTTAGAGTGGGTGAACCACGGGGTGGTCCCCACAATGACAAAGAGTTCTTGGATCACAATGAATAAATGGAGACCGAGCAGGTAATAGGAAGCAACCGGACATGATCCTGTGTGCGTAGTTCTGCTTGTGTCGCTTAAGGATCGTCCCGTAGTCGGCCCTGTTGAACAAGTATTGAATGTACCGTAGCATGCTAGTGATATAGGAACTAGTAAACCAATGTAACTTGATCACCCTGGATGCCGACGATCATTCCGCTGACCTTGGTCAGGCGTTGAGAGGGCAGTAGGTTTTCCGCTCACGGAGATCGTCCCGATCGGACATCTTGTGTAGAAAACCCCCTGTCCGGGCCGGCAGACTTTTAGGAATTTAGGGTGTCTTGAGAAAGGTTGCCACGTACGATAGTTGCAAAGTGCGTCGTATACGACTTCAGAAAGTGTGTACGTGTCGTGCTTTCTGGTTTCTCCTGCAGGAATGAAAATTGGTTCGAATCACCGTCACTCAAGGATAATGAGTCCCGCTTGTTCACTGCGTCGTCGCATAGTAACAAGTGGAATTTCTACTAACATGGTCAGATCTGAAATTAGATCAATTGTTGGTGTGGAAACTTGAGTGCTTAGGTTAGCTTCCAACTAAAAGTTATCCTTTTGTGCCACTAAAAATGCTGCTATAATTTGCTAATTAAGGACACAAGATTAGGCTTCTTTTATGGAAACATAGCCTTACTACCAATATTTTCACTGCATATTAGTGCAGGTGTTAGAGAGTCTTTTAACGGGTAAATCTTGCTGAGTATTAGTTGCTCAGGGTTTTGTTAAACTATGTTTTCAAGTGATCATGATTTCATTGCTGATGTTAATGTTGAATGGCTCCCGAATGAAGCGTCACCCGTCGAGGGTTGGACGGTTCAATGGGAACCTAGCTCACCGCAAGAGTGAACGATGTGATGCTAGAGTGACATATCATTGGGCTCGATACGTCGCTACCGCCTGAGCTTATGTATCCGTCGAGTTATAATATTTAACTACACTTCGGTTATTTCCGAACTCTGTTTCAAAACTCGCACTCTGATGTAGTATAACTAAGTAAACACCATGTTGTAATATTTTCGTATTTTCGTATGTGAACTATCTGGTGTTGCAGCGTGTGACACTACCCAACGTGATCCGGGTTGTCGGGACTCCGGTCCTCACATTGTCATTCCATCAGAGCAGCCACCGATGGATCCACAGGTGTCGGGGAGCCACAGATGCCTTCTTCAGCGGCATGGGTAAGCAACACTTCTTGAAAATCAACATAAATTAGATTACTATAGCAAACTGAGCAAAAATTAGTCAAACATAGCCAAACATCGACAAACTTATATATCTCTAGGATATTTTAGCAAAATATAGACAAACATAGCCAAACTTGCTTAATTCTACCTCGTCATAAGCAAAGTTAGTGAAACATACACTTTTGAAGCTAAGACTGCTCAAACAACACTTGTACATCACAGGGATCGACGATGGAGGCTCACACTCCATTGCCGTAGCTACCGGCACCTGGAGCACGATGCGAGGATGACCTTTCAGGCTTCGGAGGTAGCAGATGTGGGAGTGTGTAGCGTCTTGACTGTTATATTTGAAACTATTGTAATGTGAACTATCTGTCAAGTATATATGTGTGTTTTTGTATCTGCATGTGAGCTGACCATCGTGCCAGATTAGCATTTTTCTATTTAAAAAAAATTACATTGCTTATTTATGACAGCCTGGAGGTGACCGCCGTATATAAGCCTGTGTTATTTATGACGGCTTGTTCCTAGCCTTTGTAAATAACCTACCAGAGGGTGCCAGCACCCTCTTAGTAAGTTACGACAGCCTGTTTAGTCCATCGTAAATAACTTATTTATGACGATGGCCGTCGTAAATAAGCTTAATTACGACCAATCACTTGTGACAACTAGATGCCGTCGTAAATAAGGAATAACCGTCATAAATAAGTTAATTATGACAGTTAGTTGCTTAATTACGACGATTTAGGTCATCATAATCGATCGTGTTTCTTTCACGGAGGGGTTGGCGACATCGACAGATGAGGGAGGTTGTGTGGGACGAGGCTGGAGGCGGGTTGTCACACCCGGTTTTTCCAAAGACAAACTGAATGAATAAAAACTTGTATGTAAGGATCTGCTCGTACATGTGATAACATTAGTGAAAGATCATTTAATACAAGCTTGGTGTTTGAATACATAAAAGTCTTACATATATTGTCTCAAAAGACTATTAAAATGTCTAATACATAATGAACAGCGCAGCAGAAATGAAGTCTTGTGGGCTCCATCAAATGCGTTGCCCGGGGGACTCCATAAACCTAGAATGCACCATCAGGGTCAAATGCATCATTGTCGTACTCCACGTCTTTGCTAGGGCCTGAGCAGCAAATAAATCCAACAACGAGCAAGCTTGAGTACCAAAGGTACTCAACAAGTGTGGAAAAGTAATGTTATGCATGCTAGAACAAGGAAAGGCTTAACTCATGGTTATTATACTATGCATTAATTCCTATCACCTTAGCTTATTAAGCACCTATATTACTACATGAGTGAAGTAGTCCCAATCCCATAACCTCATTGCCAATGGTATGCTCCTCGCTCAACATCCTCAACTTCTCAATTCATCATCCTCTAATCATGAAGAAGTCCAAGCCGCTCTTGATCGTGAGCACAGATGTCATGATAGTTTCCAAACTCTGTAGTGTGTGTACCTCCTTACCCCCAAGTAGTGATTTCATACCCCGTTGCCGGGTGGACTAAGAACCTCCATTTTGCCTGTGGCCGCGAACCACGTTCACACTTCCCAGGTGTGTAGCCAGGAGATCACTACAAGGCCTTTACAAAGGGATTCCCAACTGAGTATGAGCCCACTGAGGTTTCACCCTCTAACATCATCCAGGAGGCTCCAACCTCCGCTGCAGTAGCCCCCCTCTTGAGCCTTGCGGTTTCTATGGTAGTCCAGCTGCCCCGCACCTTCCAAACACCCACGCTATGTCGGAAATACACATAATTAATTGGCAAAGCTGACCCTTCTCAGCATGTGGTGGCACGGAGAAGCCAGGTTAAATGCTCCATGAACTAGTCCTTAGAACCCAGGCAAGCACTAAACACGAACCCGAGTCTCGTGCATGCAGCACCAATAAAAACATCCAGCTTGCCTAGATTCCTATCTCTACCATGATTCATCATATATCATCAATAGTAAATAATCAATGTTTGCAGTTCATATCTGTAAGGGCCCAAGTTTTTTACTTTCTAAAAGTGTTCATCACACCCACACCTCACCTCATTTGTGGTAATCACATGAACACATTTGAAGAGCAAGTAACCACCATCAATAGATTTATTAGGAGATAAACTCACAAAGTGCAAAAGTGGTATTTCCCACATGCTTCATATAGGGGCTGAGCATATGATTAACTCCTAAACTTTGTTAGGAATGCGCATGCCAAATTTCACCCAAATACAAAACCTTTTGAGGTATTTTTGGGTACAATTATTAAAAGGCTAGTTTGAACTTAAATTCAAATTCAAACTCCTTTTATCCCATGAATTCAAAAGTGGGATTCATATTCACACTCAGCATATTTTTATGAGCTCACACCCCAATTTTCAATTCATTTGAAGTTGATATTGACATGAGCCATTTTGAGAAAAATTCAAACTGAATTTAAATTTCAGTTTGCCATTTGAATCAGAATGCAGCCAAACCAGTTCACGATTTGAATCATTCCAATTTCAAATGGGCATTTGGTGAATTGATAAAATTTCCAAGGGTATTAGGATCCTCAAAATTAAGAGCAGTAAGAATTCAAGTTTTTGGGACAAATTTGGAGAGGTGGATCCCTCCTGTCAGTCACACAAGTGTTCCAAACCGACTGAACTCGGGTGCCCGGTTTTCTGCACGCGACCGCCATGGCACATACGCGATGCCACCTCCTGTTCTCGGGTCCTGTCCGCTGAGCACACATCCCAGCCACCCTATCCTTGCTCCCGGACGGTCCAAGACCCATTTCGCCACTGTCCCGATGCTTCCTCACTCAGAAACCCCCGGAGAACCTTGCCGCAACCCCGACCTCACACCCTCGCTGTCGACCGGCCAAACACGACGATTTCACACTGAGCTGAGGCCGCAAACAGGATTGCCCACTAACCCTCGATGTTCTCGACGCAGCCCCGGGCCGGTTCAGGGTCTCCTTCGAGCTGTAACCGGTGATCTTCTTCCTCGGGACAGAGATAAATCACCGGCAGAAATCTTCACCACCCGGTCGAACCACAACCGTTCGAGCTCGAACAACCGATCACAGAGGTTAGCCACCAACCCTAGTTTTTTATCCTAGACCCAGTCGAGCTAGTTTAACGCCGGTGGGCCAGAATTTTATTTATACTCTCGGTCGCCGTGTAGAACACCGAGAACCAAAACCGGAAATTCGTCTCAATCACTTGACCACCGAAGTTTCTGGTTTAGATGAAGATATAGTAGCACCTCACGATTACCTAGGCCAAATATTAGCAAGAATGATCAATCCGGTGAGCTCAGTGCCGTGTTTTTGCCGCTGCCGGTGAAAACGGCTCGGGTCGCCGGTGTAGTCCACTTTCCCGACGATCTCCGGACAAGAGGAGGGCAGGGTTAGCTTCCTCGTGCCCCAGTGGTGCTTTGCGACTCTTTGGTTGATCGTGTTCGCTGCCGAGCCGAGCAAGCACCATCGGACCCGAGCTCAACTCCGCCGCCACCGTCGCCGATCACTTTCCCGGCAATGTCGAGGCGCGAGGGATTGTCCGGCGGGTGCGCCGTGCTTCAAGGACCATGTAGGAAGAAACCGCGTCAAGAATTAGGCGGGATCGGCCAAGAACGGGCTGCGCCACCACCGCTGTGCATCGCGCGGTCAGGCGCCGGCGGGAGGTTGAAGAAGACACTGTGCATGGGACCCACGTGCAGTGTCTTAAACATTTCCCGATTTTCAGATTTAGTTCAAACTTCAAACACACACAACTTTTGCTAGGAAGATCCAAATCGAGTGAACCAAATTTTGTTAAATTCAACTCTCTGAATGCTGTCCAGAAAACCAAGTTTCACCCCATGAAAGCCTTTATTTCTCCAGAATTAATTCTCCAAAATATAAAATGTTTAGAATTTTAACTAGAGAACCCTTTAGTGAAAAAATCTCATATTTGGCTAGGATGTTCGTTGTAATATCCCTAAGCAATCAGAAAATTTCAGATCTATCCGAGCTCATTTGATTCACCTAATGGTGTGATTAATTAAACAGGTCCAGAGAAAAAGAAAAATGTCCAGAAACATTTTTCAGATTTTCTCTGAACTTGTTTAGCTCATATCTTTTGCTAGAATTCTTAAAATTAAATGAAACCAATTCTATTAGAACCCTCTTAAAATCTAGTTTCCAAAAAGTCATGGCTTGCTCCATGGAAATCCTTAGAAAACCATAAAAGCTCTAATTAGGGCCAAATACACATTTATTTGTGCAGGGCTCAAATGAGCTTCGCTTTAAATGAAATTTGTCCAAGTTACTGTTTAGGTTATATTCAAACCATAGTAAAAATTTCAGAGTCAATAGAACTGTGTAGCTATATTTATAGTCTTCGAGTAGCCAATGCAATGCGAAATTGGTGTAGGATTCGGTACAAGTCGAGTAGTTGGAACTACTCGCGAGAATAGGCTAGAGGCATACAACTTGGTTAGAGATAGACAATAATTCACTTGGCAAGAAAATGAGACCGAGCGGAGAGTAAGGGCAGCAGGACGTTGGGGCTTGGGTGCCATAGCCCTGCTTGTGTCGATTGAGGACCGAGCCGTGTGCCGGCCTGTTGAACAAGCTAGAACAGTACCGAAGACCTACTGGATATATGGGAACCAGGAAACTGATGTAATTCGGGTAGCGATATGTTGAGGCATTGCTTGTTGTCTAGAGGGTAGGTTGAGAGCAGAGAGGTGTAAATCGACTAGCGGGCACTGCGGATGCTCCGCGCAGAGACCTCCTGCTCGGGACGATAGGACTGGTTCAACACTTGACTAACGGATGAAAGGTGGTTGCGTACGACATCCATGGTGGTTGCTGTAGTCAACATCGAGTACGGGCATACGTGACAGGTTATTCGGGTAACCCTACAGGTGTAAATCGATTATAATCGCTGTTCCTCGCGGTCAGTGAGTACCACTTGTTCACTATACCGTGACGTAGAAAGAACAGGCTAGTGTCATGTTAAAAGATTGCTAGTTGAAAGCTTTACATTGTTTGTTAATGAATTGCTTTAGTTTAGAGCCAATTAAAGTTCTTTTCAACCTTAGGCAAAACACATAAGAGAAATGCATTCCTTGTTTGATTGCGGCTTTCTTATGTGTCTTAGCACGAGGTTTTCCAACAATTTGAGGCTAAAACTTGAAAGTAAGAGTCAACTAAATAGGCTTGTCTTTTGCAACATACTTTCCTACTATACACTGCAAACCCAGCATGTAGAGTTTCATGTGTAGGTAAGACGGGTCAGTCTTGCTGATCCATCGTGCTCGCTGCTTGTGTTTGAAGCGTTTGCAGGGTGCTATGAGGAGGAGGCTCCCGAGGAGGAGACGGACCCCTAAGAGGGAACCCCCGTCGAGTGGGAGCCGTGTACGCCGCCGTGTTAGTGTGCGTGTGTGCTAGTGAGGACACATTCATAGGCTGAACGTGAACTTCTTTTGCTTAGTCTATGCCCGCGAGTGTAGACTTAACGTTATTTTGATGTAACTATGTTTATAAACACGTTTATGTAATAAAATTTTCACTTCCGCTTTGTGCCTTTTATGTGTGTTATCCGGTGTTGTGCAACGTAGCACCCCTCAGCGAGATCCTGGCTTGTCGGGACCGTCGGGTCCTCGCAGCATGGTATCAGAGCTCCGTTGAGGTTTAACGCACTTAAAATATTAAATTTTCAAAAACTCGGTGAGGAACGAGTTAGTAGCCCATATAAGGATGTTATTAGTGTATAGAAAGTGGCAACACTAACCAATTTGTTTATGTCAGAAAATCATGCATCTCGTGACTTTACATGTCTTGGGGGTGCATGTAAGCGCTGTCCACCAGTGCGCACAAGCTTAAGGGTGGAGCCTCACGGGTGGCAGGTAACCTGGTCAGTTTTAGTATCCTCTACGACTCTTCATGTCGTTTGGGATATTCGAGCAACGCCCTTCCCTGGCATGCTACAGGAGAGTATGGGAGACCCCGTCATGTGGTTAGTAACATGAACACGTAGCTCAAGGCGTGTTTGGCTTGAGAACAACCATGCGAGTGATGACAGACGGTTGTATGGAATTGTATTGGGATCGGTTTCAGTGTGCAGCCGAACCTGAAGATTGTGTGGTCAAATTGCAGGTAGTCTAACCATGGATTGGTAGACGAGTAGTATACGTTTGTGAGAGACATTTAGTGCTACTGAATTAACGAAGCCAGCTAAGTCGGGTATAGGTTTTCTTTGTGAGGAACGTAGTACCGGCATGAATTGGGTGACGCTTCGACGTCACACTCCACTAAATAATCAACATCATTGTAAAACTTGAAAGTTTTGATCCAGAGCACTAAAATTGTGATTTAACTCCTTCCCTTAATCAGGATGTTCAAAGTAAGTAAGTTTTCAACTTTTATTATATTAGGAACAGAGTCCTCTGTTTTCAGCTGAAGTTATACAGAGGTTAGAGGTCGAGTTCTTTCGACATTGGGTTCATATGATACATTTCTGGAAAGAGCTGGAAGAGCTTTACAACTTTTCTATTGATGTACATAGGTGTTTCACCCCTTAACTAGTCGAAAAATGCAGTAGAGTTGAAACTGTCAAGAAAATAGGGCAGAGCAAATATTCTCTGTAACTCTCTGTAAAATGATCATAACATCCTGCATAAAAATCTAAAAATAGAAAATGAAGTGGTTCTTAAAAGTTCATGAGATAGGTTACAACTTTGTAACAAAAAGTTTTGTCAAATTCGATGTAGAATTAACTGGAATTCTTGGATCAAATCAGTACCTCAGGCAGGGAGGTGTTGTCCCATTTTCTCCAGAAATTATGTCAACTTTGACATCTCATAACTTTTAAATCAGGACAGATCTGAGGGCAAACAAATACATTCTGTAAATCTATTGAAGTTAAATGTAACTTTGATGTTAAGCTCTAGAACTGGTTTCGCTTTTAGCATGGTCTAAATCAGGTTAAAAGGGAAACTGGTCAGGGCTGTCAGTTTGGGCAGCAGACCAGCAATCAAATTCGTTCTAAGTTTGATTTGTGTTTCCAGGTTTTATGAGTTTAATGACATGTTTTATGTTATAACTCAATGATTTACTGTTGAAATGAATATTTGACCTTTTTCAAATATGTTTCTACAGATGGCAGAGGATAAACAACTGGAGAATGGATGGGTGGTATTCCACTGTTCTCAATGCAGCGAGGATCCGGAATTGTTGAAGCTGATGCTTCAATATTTCGGGTATGTGGAGACACCGCAGTACCTCGCCAAGGAAGAAGACAAGGTTGGGAACAAGATATGGACTGTCCATGTCGATATTTCAACAGGACCTACATCACCGGGTTGGGCACTGTTCACCGTCACGGTGAAAGGGAGACAACTGAAAGAGATGTGGCAAGTGGCAGCCCGCGACACCATGTCGCGTTTCTGCCAGCTACACGTGAGAGCTATGGAGGGCACTCCATACGTGCTTGTCCTGGTGGAGGGGCGAGCTAATCACGTGTGGATGGAGAGGTACTTTGCGGTGACTGATCCGAGTTGCCCAAGGTACAATCCAGCGGAGGCGAACCTCAGCTTCCATTTGATGGCAGGGAAGAACGTGATGGAGAGCCAAGCTGTCCATACGGCTCGACTTGCCTTGGAGCTCAAGGAGAGCACCAGCCGCCGAGACCATTTCGAGAGTGCTCAAGCACACTCTGTAGTGTACTCCTTTTGACGATCAAGCGACTGAATGAGCAGCACAATCAGTTGCGTCGTCTAAAGAAGGAGAAGAAGAAAAGCTGTGTCGACATCACACGGCTTTGCAGCAGCAGATCCAGGCCCTGAACCAGAAGAACGAGGTCCTTACTCAAGAGCGTGATGACACTATTAAGGAGGGGCAGAACTGGGAAGAAGATTATAACCAGGCCATGGACGAGGTACGTGCTTTGCAAGACCTCGTACCTCCGGTAGTGGGCCTACCAATGGTAGGTGCAGTAACCGTGGTTTTAGGTATCCCTGCGATGCCAGAACCTGAACCCGAAGAGGAGGTCATGGATCCTGAGCCACCAGCAGAGATAGCGGAGGAGGAAGACCACAGGAGGTCGAATTCTACTCCGAGTAGTGAGTTTACCATTGCCAAGTAGGGCAATGCGGGTGGTGTTTAATATCTTTTGTAACAGTGACATGCATGTCGTGTAGACAGTAGCGTGTGTATATGTTGCGACGACATGACCATGACTTCTCGGAGGTCCGAGAATAATGTATCTTGTATAAATTTTATGCTTTATCAATATATGTGAATATTGTGCAATTTTCTCCAAGTGGCACTACAATACCTACTGTCTTCTCATGGATATTTAAGTATGACATGTGCTGATCGTTGCTGTTTTGAATTTCAGAATGACTCGCACTCGTGCCAACCCTGAGGTTGGGGGTTCCAGTCATGGGGGAGAGGCCTCCCAACACAGCCTCCTGAGACTTCCTCGGGACAGCAACATCAGCAATAGCAACCTCAACCACCGCCAACGGTCACGTTGGCAGATATTGTTGCGGCCATGGCGGGCTTGTATCAGCAGCACACGAAGTTGCTGCAGACTTTAATTGCCGATACGTCTTGTCCGAAGAGGCATCAAGACCGAGAGGAATGCCAACAAAGTTCCTACTTGTATTTTCTTGATACCCATCCCCTGGTATTCTCAAGGGCGGATGAACCCCTCGATGTGGACAATTGGCTCTGCACGATGGAGATGAAATTCGGGCTGCTCCAAGTTAGTGAGCAGCGGAAGACTCAGTTCACGGCCCAGCAACTTCAGGGGTCCGCGAGCGCTTGGTGGGCAAATTTTTGCGCCTCACAACCCACCGAGCGAGTGCTGACCTGGGCGAAGTTTCGGACGGCCTTCAGGGCCTATCACATACCGCCAGGTCTCATGAAGAGGAAGACGCAGGAATTCCTCCACCTGCAGCAAGGCAACCGAAACGCGCTAGACTATGCCAGGGCATTCAATGATCCCATGCTCTATGCTTCCTATCACGCCGATATGGATGAGAAGCGGTGAGACCACTTTTACCAGGAGCTAAATCTGCTACTGAAGGACAAGCTTGCGATGTTCAATCACGGCAGCCTCGAAGACATAATTGATGCTGCGATTGTACAAGAGGACTCCGGCAAGGAGTTAGCGGCAGCGGAGAAAAAGCGAAGCGCGCTGCAAAGCAGCGGAGAGGGAGGTGGTCGTCCCCAGAAATATCGGATGGTGTATCTCTCACCATCGGGTCAACGCAGGCAGCCACCACAGTGACCGATGCAGTATCGCAATCGGCCGTATTCACCACCGGCGTTCCGATCAGCCTTACCAGCACCTCCGCAGCAACAACAGCAGCAGCGGGCGATGCCTCGTGTGTTTGCACCTCAGCAGCGCATGCCGGGCTTTCGTCCCCCAAGCACCGGCCAGCCATCGACCACATGTTTCAAGTGCGGACGCCGAGGGCACTTCGCCAACAACTGCCCCGAGAGGCAAGGCGGCGGAGTGACACCACAGTTTCCGGAGAGGAATCAGCCCCGGAATCCCATTAATGCACGGCAGGCCAACCCTAAGCCCGGCACCATCCACCAACTCGCCATAGAGGACGTGCTGGAGGGAGAACCCATCCTTGCGGGTATGTTCCAACTCCACAAGCATCCTGCCATAGTTTTATTTGATTCAGGCGCCACACATAATTTTATTATCCAATCTTATATTGCTGAGCACAGATTGCAAATACTACCCACCAAAAGTCCTTACTTGATTTGTTCACTGGGTGGGAAATTTCAGCAAGTATGATGGTTCCAAAAGCGCCATTATGCTTAGGGGGTAGAGTATACCCTACGTCTCTAATAGCTTTAGAGGGACAAAAGGTCGATGTCATCTTAGGGATGTCGTGGTTAACCCGCCACAGCGCTGTTTTAGACACCGTCCTACGAGTCGTGCATTTGCACCCAGAAATGCACGAGTCTCATTCATTATTTCTGGACAGTCTAGAAATAAAACTTCCAACTGTATAGCAATCCACCACCATCAGATTGGAAGATATTCCAGTAGTCCGCGAGTTCTTTGACGTGTTCCCAGACGATTTACCAGGGATGCCACCCAACCGAGAGGTGAAGTTCAAGATTGAGCTTGCACCGGGAACTATGCCAATATCCAAAAGGCCATACAATATGGCACCAAAGGAATTGGCAAAATTGAAAACGCAGTTGATGGACCTGCTGGAAAAGGGGTTTATTAAGCCGAGCTCCTCGCCATGGGGCTGTTCGGCATTATTTGTGAAGAAGGATGAAATGTTGTGGCTTTGCATGGACTATCATCTACTAAACACCGTGACTATCAAGAACAAGTACCCGTTGCCACGGATCGACACGTTATTTGATCAGTTGGTCGAAGCAAAGATCTTCTCCAAAATTGACTTAAGATCAGGGTACCACCAGACTAAAATACGAGCCGAGGACATTCTGAACACGGCTTTCTCTACGAGGTACGTGCTTTATGAGTACCTGGTTATGTCCTTTGGCCTCACCAACGCTCCAGCTAATTTCATGTACTTGATGAACTCGATATTCATGCCGGAGCTGGAGAAGTTTGTCGTGGTCTTTATCGACGACATATTGGTATATTCCAAGTCAGAGGAAGAACAAGCGAAGCACCTGCGTATAGTCTTGCAACGGCTGCGGGATCACAAGCTATACGCAAAATTCAGCAAGTGTGAATTCTGAATATCGCAAGTACCTTTCCTCGGTCAAGTTATCTCAGAGGAGGGCATCGTTGTAGACCCGAGCAAGATTACACAAGTTCTTAATTGGAAGTCCCCGAGGTCTGTTCATGAGGTACGAAGTTTCCTCGGACTCGCGGGATATTATCGGAGGTTCATTCCGAACTTCTCAAAGATTGCCAAGCCTATGACTGAACTGCTGAAGAAGGCTACCAAATATGTTTGGAGTCCAGCATGTGAAGCAACGTTCAAGGCATTAGTAAAGCACCTAACATCAGCACCAGTTTTGGCGCAGCCATACACAACAAAACCGTTCGATGTGTACTGCGATGCATCCGACATTGGGTTCGGATGTGTGCTGATGCAAGACCGAAGGGTGGTCATGTATGGATCACGGCAGCTCCGGAATCATGAACAAAACTATCAAACTCATGACTTAGAACTCGCTGCCGTGGTACTCACACTCAAAATATGGAGGCACTACCTACTCTGTAACCTCGTACATTTGTATACCGACCACAAGAGACTCAAGTACATATTCACTCAGAAGGAGTTGAACATGAGGTAGAGGAGATGGTTAGAACTGATAAAAGATTATGAAATAGAGATCCATTATCACCCCGGTAAAGCAAACATGGTGGCGGATGCGCTGAGTCGCAAGTCACACGTACATAATCTGACCATCACACCGTTAGAAGAGAGCGAGCCACCATTGCATGTGGTTCCTCATGGAGCTCTCTACAACTTAGCTCTTATCCCCACCATCCGTGAAGAGATAGCGGCAGCCTAGAAACATGACAAGGGTATGTTGCATTTACGGAGACGTGTTGATAGTGGGGAATTGAAATGTTTCCAGAAAGACGGAGACGACATGCTGTGGTTCAAGGACAGGATCTTCGTACCCCATAACCCGGAATTGAGGAAGAAAATTTTTGACGAGGCTCACTTGTGAAAGTTTTCTATTGACCCCGACAGCAATAAGATGTATCAAGAACTCAGAAACAAGTTTTGCTAGACACGGATGAAGCGGGAGATTGTGAAATACGTGTCCGAGTGTGACACATGCCGAAGGGTGAAGGCTGACCATATGAAGAAACCGAGACTATTGCAACCGATTGGCATTTCTGCCTGGAAGTGGGAGGATGTGAGCATGCACTTCATCGTCGGTTTACCCACTACATTTCAGAAATATGATTCAGTGTGGGTGCTCACCGACCGGCTCATGAAGGTTGCCCACTTTATCCCGGTTAATACAAACTACAATGCCAAGAAGGATGCTGACTATACATCTCACGGATTCTTTGCTTATACGGCATACCCCGCACTATCATCTCGGATCGGGGCACTTTATTTGTGTCTCGTTTTTGGGAGCAGTTACATGCTGCCTTGGGTACGAAGCTGATCCGTAGTTCAGCGTACCACCCGTAGACGGATGGATAAACCGAGCGGGTAAATCAAATATTAGAAGACATGTTACGAGCTTGTGCTATCAACCACGGTAAGAATTGGGATGATCACTTACCGTTAGCCGAGTTCTCGTACAATAATGGGTACCAAGCCTGCATCAAAATGGCGCCCTATGAGGCACTATATTAGAGAAAATGCCGCACACCGCTGAATTGGTGTGAATCCGGTGAAAGGATCACCTTCGGGATTGATCTTGTCAACAATGCGGAAGAAAAAGTTCGGCTGATTCAAGCAAACTTAAAAGCCGCCCGATCCTGATAAAAGCAATATGCGGACCGCAGAAGACGTCCTTTACAATTTGAAATCGGGGATCATGTGTATCTACGTGTGTCTCCAATGAAGGGCGTGAACAGATTCGGGGTCAGAGGAAAGTTGGCACCCCGATTCATCGGTCCATTCCAGATTCTGGAAAGATGTGGATCAGTTTCATACCGGCTGGAATTACCAGCGACACTCTCCGGTGTGCACGGCATCTTCACATTTCTCAGCTGAGGAAGTGTCTCAAGTTTTCAACCACCGTTCAGCTGTGAGATATTGAGGAACTGAAACTGGATCTCACCTATCGCGAGGAACCGGTTCAGATTATTGATGAGAAGGTCCGAACCACACGCAACCGTACATTGTGGTTCTATAAAGTTCTATGGAGTAATCACTCCGAGGATGAGGCGACATGGGAGAGTGAAGGCTTTCTTCGTGCCAACTACCTGGACTTTTTAACGCCGCACATCCGGTAATTTTTCCACCATCCTCTCTCTCATTTTTACCTTATAATCTCGGGACGAGATTCTTTTAAGGGGGAGGAATATAAGGGCCCAAGTTTTTCACTTGCTAAAAGTGTTCATCACACCCACACCTCACCTCATTTATGGTAATCACATGAACATATTTGAAGACCAAGTAACTACCATCAATAGATTTATTAGGAGATAAACTCACAAAGTGCAAAAGTGGTATTTCCCACATGCATCAAATAGGGGCTGAGCATATGATTAACTCCTAAACTTTGTTAGGAATGCTCATGCCAAATTTCACCCAAATCCAAAATCTTTTGAGGTATTTTTGGGTACAATTATTAAAATTCTAGTTTGAACTTAAATTCAAATTCAAACTCCTTTCATCCCATGAATTCAAAAGTTGGATTCATATTCACACTCAGCACATTTTTATGAGCTCACACTTTAGTGGAAAATTATGAAATTTGGCTAGGATGTTCCTTGTAATATCCCTGAGCCACCATAAAAATTTCAGATCCATCCGAGCTCATTTGATCCACCTAATGGTGTGATTAAATAAACTGGTCCAGAGAAAAAGAAAAATGTCCAGAAACATTTTTCAGATTTTCTCTGAACTTGTTTAGCTCATATCTTTTGCTAGAATTCTTCAAATTAGATGAAACCAATTCTATTAGAACCCTCTGAAAATCTAGTTTCCAGAAAGTCATGGATTGCTCCATGAAAATCCTTAGAAAACCATAAGAGCTCTAATTAGGGCCAAATACACATTTATTTGTGAAGGGCTCAAATGAGCTTTGATTCAAATGAAATTTGACCAAGTCCCTGTTTAGGTTATATCCAAACCCCAGTAAAAAATCAGAGTCAATAGGACTGTATAGCTATATTTATAGTCTTCACATTATCACAATCAATCAAATGCATTTAAATTGACACGCATTATATGTTTATTTCGTGTAGTCGCTAAAGTCGAAGAGGATCCGGAGTTTTTAGACTTCATTACTCCGGAGGAACAGTTAGCTCATGACCAGCAGCAAGGCAAGCTCTGGTTTGCATTATTCATTTCATAAAGACTTATGTTTTGATCACTTACTTTATGTATTTCCCATAATTGTGCATTAGAGTCTTGTTTGAAAACCCAAATGTATAGACAAGAGAACCAGAGGTTTTGGGCTTAGGATGTAAACCTCGAATAGCCACTACAATGCTAAATTGGTGTAGGATTCGGTACAAGTTTAGTAGTTGGAACTACTCGCGAGAATAGGCCAGAGGCACACAACTCGGTTAGAGATAGACAATGATTCACATGGCAAGAAAATGAGACCGAGCAGAGAGTAAGGGCAGCAGGACGTTGGGGCTTGGGTGCCATAGCTCTGCTTGTGTCAATTGAGGACCGAGCCGTATGTGGGCCTATTGAACAAGCTAGCACAGTACCGAAGACCTATCGGATATATGGGAACCGATAAACCGATGTAATTTGAATAGTGATATGTTGAGGCATTGCTTGTCGTCCAGAGGATAGGTTGGGAGCAGCGAGGTGTAAATAGGCTGGCGGGCGCTGCGGATGCTCCACGCAGAGACCTCCTGCTCGGGACGATAGGACCGGTTCAACACTTGGCTAACGGATGAAAGGTGGTTGCGTACAATGTCCGTGGTGGTTGCTGTAGGCAACATCGAGTACGGGCATACGTGACAGGTTATTCGGGTAACCCTGCAGGTGTAAATTGATTATAATTGCCGTTCCTCGCAGTCAGTGAGTACCACTTGTTCACTGTACCATAACATAGAAAGAACATGCTAGTGTCATGTTAAAAGATTGCTGGTTGAAAGCTTTACATTGTTTGCTAATGAAATGCTTTAGTTTAGAGCCAATTAAAGTTCTTTTCAACCTTAGGCAAATAACATAAGAGAAATATGTTTCTTGTTTGATTGCGGCTTTCTTATGTGTCTTAGCACGAGGTTTTCCAACAATTTGAGGCTAAAACTTGAAAATAAGAGTCAACTAAATAGGCGTGTCTTTTGCAACATACTTTCCTACTATACACTGCAAACCCGACATGCAGAGTTTCATGTGTAGGTAAGACGGGTCAGTGTTGCTGAGCCATCGTGCTCACTACTTGTGTTTGAAGCGTTGGCAAGGTGCTATGAGGAGGAGGCTCCCGAGGAGGAGACGAACCCCCAAGAGGGAATCCCCGTCGAGTGGGAGCCATGCATGCCCCCGTGTTGGTGTGCGTGTGTGCTAGTGAGGACACGTTCATAGGCTGAACGTGAACTTCTTTTGCTTAGTCTACGCCCGTGAGTGTAGACTTAATATTATTTTGATGTAACTATGTTCATAAACACATTTATGTAATAAATTTTTTGCTTCCGCTTTGTGCCTTTTATGTGTGTTATTGGGTGTTGTGCAACACAGCACTCCTCAGTGAGATCCTGGCTTGTCGAGACCGTCGGGTCCTCGCAATATCCCAAGTATCCCAATCTAAGCATGGCTAAGTATAAATGAATATCTTCGTTAACCGAAAAGACATAACGGTATATCTATACGAACCATACCGTGTTCGAAATGCAGTCTTGGGTACGTCGGAGGGCTTAATCTTCAGCTGGAAATATCCCGACCGAAGATCAATCTTGGAGAAAATTCGGGCATCTTTCATTTGGTCGAACAGGTCCTCTATGCAGGGCAGCGGGTATTTATTCTTGATCGTCACTTCATTGAGAGACCTATAATCCACACACATCCTTTGGGTCCAATCCTTCTTGTCTACGAAGAGCACGGGGGCTCCCCATGGTGACGAGCTTGGGCTTATAAAACCCTTTTCTAGCTGCTCCTGAATTTGCTTCTTGAGCTCCACTAGTTCATTAGCGGGCATCCTATACGGCCCGTTCGCTATAGGTGCAGTTCCGGGTACTAAATCAATAGCAAATTCAATGTCCCGGTAGGGTGGCATACCTGGAAGTTATTCCGGGAGCACATCTGAATATTCTTGAACCACCGGAATGCTTTCCAATGTCGCTTCTTTGACGTGGTTCAGCGCTGCCTTCTTGGTTGCCGGTTGGGCTGCCTCGAACTCAATGCGAGTACCGTGCTCACTTGTCAACTGCACGATCCTCTCAGCACATTAAATCACTCCGTTGTGCTTGCTTAGCCAATCAATTCCAAGTATTATATCAATCCCTTGGGAATCCAAGACAATAAGGTTGGCAAGAAAGTCTACCCCCTTTATTTTAATGCTTACTCTCGGAATAGAATTCAGAATTGAAAGAAGAGATTTCCCAACTATATGCATCAAAGAATATGAGACTAAGCATCTTCTATTATTAATTTCATCCTATGTGAGTATGTGAACACCTGCCGAAGCGTCTCACATCTCTCCACTATATATGGATGTGGACATTCGCCGAAGCGTCCCACAACTCACATCAGCACATAAACACAAGAAATCATCACAAAAATTCAGCACACCATTCTTATTCAAGCTACAACGATCTTAACATTCCTATTACAGCTTTATTCAATGGGAACCTAAACTTAATCGTGAGAACCGGTGCTGTTCTCGCCTTGTGACGGGGGTGGTCCATACATGGGCGCACACCATGGTGAGTCGGCAGACCATGTAGGGTTAGATGACGCTGGTGCTCCATTTGCTCCCGCATTGGCACAAGTCTCCTCTTGTTCCTCCAGCAATTACAGCTTCTTGCGGAGGTAACGGATCTCTTCTTGTGCGCTTGCGTAGCGGTTTCCTAACTCCACGAGCAACCTCTGAGACTTGTTAGCAGCTTGTGGGTTGGAAAGAGCTCCTACATGGGGTCAAATGATCTCCCTTGTACCACTCTTCCGATACGGGTGCAGCTCAAAAGTGGTGTCCTCAAGCTGCCCACGGAAGGCGTAGCACAGTTCGGTGAGTGCATCCCATGCAGCATCATCGATAGCTTCTGCCCTTGTAGCTCTCCATGTGGGTGTGAAGTGCCGGGTGACAACCCTACCATTAGATAGGATGGTTACTTTAACCTTCCACTCTTCATGTCCGAGACGAGGCACTTTCCTGAGAAGATACTCCGGGTATAAGCTGCAGCAATCCATAAATTCTTTGAGCTCCCTGGATATGTGTCCTCCTTCCATTCCGTTGGACCAAAATTCTTGAACTGAATGGTTGTCCCATTCATCACCTTCATTATTGGTCTCAGCAAGGGGTGGCTCCTCCTCGGGTTCATCTTCTCCCGTCATAGCTTCATGAGGCTCCACGGAGTGTAAGCCCGCGTGAAACTCCTCCTGAGGTGCGTACTTGCCGTTCTTGTTGACCATCCTCCATATCGTCTTCGAATGGTTCCACCTCTTCCGGGTCCTCTTCCTCATGCATAGAGCTATTGACTTCCTATTCATCATGAGGTTCCGTCTTCACTTCCTCCCAATATGGTCCATCGGACACCTCAATGGGGTTAAGAGCACTCCCACGTGGTGATGGACGAGTTCTTATGCATGCTGTGCTCCTGGTCACCGGCATCTATAAATAAGACATGAGAAACTTTAGAGAAGGAAGAAATAACTCCAAAACTTCAGAAGTTATGGAGCAAGAAAGCAAAAGTGTTACTGTCCAAAAGAAGAGAAAAGAAGGGCTGAAAATAGCACTTTGCGGTGGCTGAATTGACAAGTAAAGTGCAGCAGCAAGCAATTTTTGAAAATAGCAGTTTAGACGGGTGTTCCTATGTATTTTAGAGTGTCCATTCTACCTAGGCTTGCGTCCTATGGTCAACGTGACTCTGATACCAATCTGTGACACCCGGTTCCGAAAATAGAACCAAGTGAATGCATATGTATGCCCAGGATGTTCATCACACATACACATGTAATCCATAAACTGAATTCAAAATATAACCACGAAAAAATAGGGTTTAAGTACTTTATTACAATGACTCAATGTCTCACTCATGAATGTCTATCATATTCTTGCAGCGGAAGACTCTAAACGACAGCGGAAAGTGACTAAAGACAGCAGACTCCATCTTCGACTCCACATGCATGTTGACGGTAGTTCGCACACCTAGCTCCACATGGTCCTTGAAGTACTCATCTCATGTAGCTGATGTTTATGTGGTAATGCAAGGGTGAGTACATGTCGTACTCAGCAAGTGCGGAAAAAGTATGACATATAACTTTCGACAAGGTATAGAATAAAAAGGCTCCTTGCAGCAAGCAAATTTTATTTGTCAAATATGATAAAAACAGCAACTAAGTCTAGATGAATTTAATCCCAATATAACCAAGTAAAAAGCAACATTCTTTCATCATAATTCACCATTTATCAAGTCTCATCCAGCCAATAATCTTTCTCAAGTTCATCTCATACTCATAAATATTTATAACCATCTCATATTCATATAACCGAAGCCAAACTCATTTCATGACTGAAAACATTTCTAAAACCAATCCCAATGACCATACCTAATAACCATCCCAAGTTTTCCCTCTAATCATGGAAGTTGGCCAGGTGCTTGTGACCGGAAGCACGGCTATCATGATAGTTTTACACTCTGCAGAGGTGGCACCACTTTACCCACAAGTTCGTGATTTCGTCACCCGTCGACAACTGCAGAACCTCTATTATACCAGCACACAACCGTCGGTGTATGGCCAAGAGATCACAAAATAGCCTTTACAAAGGGGCTACTAGATGTATGGACTCACCGAGGTTTTACCGGTAGGCTTGAATCACCATTCTCCTACCCACGACCCCCCTCTTGTGCCATGCAGTTCCCAGGGCAGTCCTCCTCGACTCCCATTCCCCGTGCCATCCACGGTCCATAACAAGCTAGCAACACACCTAATTAATCAGCTAAGCCGCACCCATACTTGGCCTTGTGGTGGCACTGTTTTCCTGGCATATTCTTGCATGAACCGGTCCTTAGATCTATGGCAAGTTCCACCATCTCATCCAGCAACATTCACGAACCAAGCTTGCCTAGATCTCCCCGATTCCATGCCCATTAACATCATTAAGATCTCATCATCATTATTCATATGAGTGCAGTAGCTAGACATGTTTTATTTCAGCTTCCCGTATCCTGTAAATTAAGCGAAGCAAAAAGGAAAATGACCATACCTGACTCATCAACTTTCCCAGCGACAAGGATGGTTAACAAAACTAGTAAACTCCTATAAAAGGGCGTCCCATCAAGTTGACTCAAGCATACGAGTTTTCGCAAAGAAAACAGTTTCAAAACATGGGATCAATATGGTCAAGGGGCACTTGCCTTGCTCCCGTGGTTCTTGCTGTTCGAGCGTATCGAAGTCTTGGTGCTGTAGATCCTCGTAGATGGCCTCTTAAGCTTGTACTTCTACTCACGACCACGCACATACAAAATTTACAACAATCAATCATCATGCACAAACTTTACTCAAGATGCAATGGGGTGGATGAATGCAAATCCTATGGTGTTGTTTTATTAAACCAGTTTGTACATGTTCTTGCATGTTTTAATGGGCTTTCATGGGGTTTTATGATGAACAAGAGTGTAGAGATCAAGTGTGGACGTGGTGATGATCTTGACTCAAGATCTAGATCAATTCCACTGTCAAAAATCGATCAAAACGCGATCTGTCCACACGTAAAAGTTTCTACTCAAAGGGGGCGAAGAAAACGGATGTGTAGGAACAGCGGCGACGTCGTAAGATGGGTAATGGAGACCTACCTAACTTCCTTTTGGTGGCAGGGCCTTCCTCCTAGCAATGGCAGCAGTGGAGAATTTTTCTATGGAAGATTAGGGCAGGACAGATCGTTGGGCTTCTTCTCCGGCAACGGCGAGGCGTGACGGGGCTCGACGGCGGCCAAATTCCTGCAAGGAGGGGAAAATTTGGTGACTTGGCAGTATGGAAGGGGACTTGGCAGCAGGGGGGACGTCCAAAATAGAGAAGATTTCGGCCAGGGGGTGGGGGTTATATTTATAAGGAGGAAAAAGGGAGAGTCCTACTCCAATTGGAGCTCAAATAAGAGTCCTATTCAATTTTTTTTTGGATCTTAACAAACTTATCTCTTGTGGTGCGGCATCCTTGGGGATTTTATCCCCAAAATGTGGGGAAAATTCCCCTTTTTAGGAATTGAGGAATTTAGAAATTTTGGGGGAAATTTGGGAATGGCTCATTTCAACTATCTTTTTCCCATTCCTCACCATTTCTAGGTGACTTGTTCCATTTCTCCATTCCCCTCTCCATTTCTATGTCCTATTCTCCATTTCTACATTTCCCTCTCCATTTCTATGTCCCATTTTCCATTTCTACATTCTCCTCTCCATTTTTATGCCCCATTCTCCATTTCTATACTTCACTTCTCCATTTCTATGCCCTATTCTCCATTTCTATATTCCCTTCTCCATTTCTGTGGTTTTTCCTCCATTTCTATGGTTCTTTCTCCAGTTCTATGGTTCTTTCTCTATTTCTATGGTTCCTTCCTCCATTTCTATGGTTCTATCTCCATTTCTATGGTTCTTTCTCTTTTTCTAGTTCTTTTACAATGCTTTTCTACATGAAAAATGTATGCAATGCATGGTAATGAATTTGAGGGTGTTACACAGAGTCACCTCCCTGCTGAGGACAACTCCGGTGCTGATATGTGTCCTGGGCTCCGACCTGAAGCCTCCCCGCTGAGGTAAGGTCCAGGGCTGCCACGTGTCCTCTCTGGCTCCAAATCCGTCGATAAGGGCTCCAGAGCCGCCATGTGCCCCACGATCCGTCGTGGGCCGTTGGTCGACGAAGTCAAGAAGGAAGTGCGCTGTCAGCCTTCGCATTCAAGGTTCACGCCTTCCCCATAAGCATGGCGCACTACACACGCCTTCGTCCTCTGTCTGTTCGCCGTTACGGTGACAAGACAGGAAGGCAAGGCATGACAACAGTACAGTGCCGCCCAATGGAACGAAGCCGCCCAAGCAGGGCGAGGAGATGTGGTGACAAGATGACGTCTTCATCATCACCTGACACAAGGTCAGGGGCGCTCAACGTCCGGGCGGTGGGACTTAACTCCCCCGTCGGTCACTCTACTCAGAGGACGAAACTCTAGATCATGTATAGGGTTCACATAGCTTTGCGGCCACCTGTCGGGCCTCAAGCTCATTGTAACCATCTCGGCCTTGAACTATAAAAGGACTTGGGTCACCACCCAGCAAAGGGTCCGCATTCCAGATCCCGAAACGCATAAGCACACACGCTCAAGCAATAGAACAAGCACTCCCGTGGACGTAAAGTATTACGCTCCGGCGGCCTGAACCACGTAAATCTCGGTGTTCATCCACTCCCTCGAGCCTAGGTCGTGTTGGGCACCAAGCCCCCTCCGATGAAAGAACCTCGCGGGCTGCTTCCGAGCAAGCCGGGAGGAGTGTCGCAGCTCGCACACTCTAACAGATTGTGTTTATGATTTTTTTGCTATATCTCAGCTGTTTGTTTGAGTGTTGAGTGTGCTCGCTATGTGGATGACAGAGTTTACCACATACGAAAACTTTCTAATAATATTGGTTACATTCACCTCATGATGAAGAGCCTACTTCCAAATGACGCTCCTGTCTCAGCACGTCGATCACAGCTCGAGCCGGCAGAACCAATTCGAGGTTTCAAACCGCAGGCGAGGCGCCCGTGATGCTCGGCGGGATGCCAGAACGGTGCGGCGCACGAGTTGAGTCGTTCTTGTCTTTTCAGCGTGCGCCTGTCACGGCACGGGTTGGGGAAGGGAACGCGCGCGCCTGGCGTGGCAAGAGGGTCAACCGCGTCGGCCCGTGACCCTGCCGCGACGCGACGCTGCCAATGGCGTACGTGCATGGTGATCGGGCGCCGGACAAGCGGACGATGGATCGACCCGCTGCCGCCGTGTCGCGTTCTCGGCATGCACGTACGTACGCGACGCAGTCGCGCGGTCATCTGTGTTGGCTTGGAACACTAAGATTACTGGCCTGGAGCACCAAAGTTTCTCTCGTGCTTCTCAGGATTAGGTGGACGCGACGCCGGGAGGTTTTGGTTTTCGCTGCTCGCTCTTACAGCCGGCAGTTCTGTTGATTGTATTATATCAAAAGCTAAGTCACAAGCACTCCGGCCACGTTCATTTCGTGCACCGAGTGATGGAACGTAGAAAGCGCATCACACAACTAATTCTAACGGCGTCGCCCGACGTGCATGCACCCGCATGCAAGCGTGACCTCATCGCCTCCTAACCGAACTCACACCGAGTCGCAGCTCGGCCACTTATTCAGGGAAGAAAACAGAAAACGTAACGTGCAGACCAGTGGCTAATTAGCTAACAGTTCTCCCCCCTAATTAGCTACTGAGATCAACGACCCCCATTCTTCGGCGTAGTTCTCTAAACTTCACCTTCGGCAACGCCTTCGTCATGACATCAGCGATTTGATCTCCAGTTTGAACATAATCCACGATGATCTTCTTCTCTTGCACGCATTCTCGAATGAAATGAAATCTCGTTTCAATGTGCTTTGACCTGTCGTGGAACACTGGATTCTTGCACAGCTGGATCGCTGACTTGTTGTCAACGAAAAGTGTCGCACCATTCTCAGTTCTTCCGAGTAGATCACCGATCAACCGCTGGAGCCAAATGCCGGTACACGCTGCAGTAGTAGCTGCTATATACTCAGCTTCACAGGATGAGAGAGCTATTACCTTCTGCTTCTGTGACTGCCAGCTGATCACGCTCCCCCCGAAGAGAAATACCATGCCGGAGGTACTCTTCCGGTCATCTATGTCACCGGCAAAATCGGCATCAGCATACCCAACCAGCCGTGCCTCAGGCAGCCCCTTTGTGTACCTGCAACCAAAATTCAGAGTCCCAGCGATGTACCTTAGTAAGTGTTTCACCGCTGCCCAGTGTTCCGTCGTGGGTGAGTCCATGAACCGACTCACAAAACCAACAGCAAATGTGATGTCCGGCCTTGTATGAACCAGGTACCGCAGACTCCCAACAATGCTTCGGTAGAATTTTTCATCCACTGCTGAGTTCGGACTCTCCTTGCTCATCTTGAGGCGTGGCTCCATGGGGACGTGTACTGGGTTGCACCCCATCAAGCCGGCTTTGTCGAGCAGTTTGGCTGCATAACTTGTTTGCTTGAGAGTGATCGCATCACGTGTTTGCTGAACTTCTATTCCAAGATAGTAACTCAGCAACCCAAGATCGCTCATAGCAAACTCAGTTTTCATTTGCTCTTTGAGGCATGAAATGGCTGCCGTGCTTGACCCTGTGACGATGAGATCATCCACATACACACCCAACAGCAACCGATCTTCACCTTCACATCGCATGTACACAGCATGTTCTGATGGACTTCGGTGAAAACCGAGCGACATCAACGTGTCGTCTAGTTTTGCATTCCAAGCACGTGGTGCTTGACGCAGTCCATACAGTGCTTTGGTGAGTCGGAACACCTTCTCTTCTTCTCCATCACGCTCAAAGCCCGGAGGCTGCACAACATACACCTCCTCCTGCAAATCACCGTTGAGAAAAGCTGACTTAACGTCAAGATGATGTACCTCCCAGTTGGCTTGAGCTGCAATGGCAAGAAGTAGCCGGACTGAATCAAGACGAGCAACCGGTGCATAGACCTCGTCGAAGTCTATCCCGGGTTTTTGCACGTAACCCTTCGCCACGAGTCTCGCCTTGTGCTTCACCACATCTCCAGTCGTGTTCTTTTTGAGCTTGTAGACCCACTTGAGACCTATGGGTCGTTTCCCAGCAGGAAGCGTGGTTAGAGTCCATGTTCCATTCTTTTCAATGGACTGAAGTTCTTCCACCATCGCTGCACGCCATGCGGCATGCACTTTGGCTTCTTCAAGCGTGTTCGGCTCCTCTCCAGTTGCAAGTAGGAGAGAACCCTCTTGCACCGGCCCATCTTCATTGAAAATGCTTTCAAGTGTTCGGTAGCGTCGTGGAGCCTCCTCCCCAACCAGTTCCACGTCTGGTTTAGCGTTCGGAGGTGGAGAGACAAAGCCCTCCGTGACACCACGCTCTCCGGACGTAACTGGTGCAGGCGTGTCAGCTTGTGCGGGTGTATGCAGCGACACCGAGCCCGACGGCGAGCTTTCCTCCGGTTTTCCATCCCGCTCCTGCACCGAGGTGAAGTCCGGCACAATGTAATCAACAGAAAATGTACCTTGTTCTTGCACCGGTACTTCCCAGTTCCAGCTCGCCGATTCATCAAAGACCGCATCCCGCGTGACAAGGACACGTCGAGTCACCGGGTTGTAGACACGCCACCCCTTCGTGCGCCCGTGCTCATAGCCGATGAACACCGTGCGGATGCTCCTATCATCAAGCTTCTTGAGCCCTGGTCGAGTCACCTTGGCATGTGCTATGCACCCGAACGTGCGGAAATAGCTCACTACCGGCTTCTTCCCGTACCAGGCTTCGTACGGCGTTTTATCATGCACCGACTTCGTGGGCGCACAATTGAGAAGATGAACAGCAGTGGTCACCGCCTCCCCCCAAAACTCGTTCGGCATGCCTTTTGTCTTCAGAAGGCACCTGGCCATGCCAACAACGGTTTGGTTACGGCGTTCCACTACGCCGTTCTGTTGTGGCGAGTAGGGTGCGGTGAGTTCCCTCCGAACACCGATGTCAGCGCAATATGCACCAAACTCCGTCGACGTGAACTCACCGCCCCTATCAGTTCGCAGCACCCGGAGCTTCAGTGTTGTCTCAACCTCGACACCAGCTTGCCATCTTTTGATTTCTGTTGGTGCTTCATCCTTGCTGCCTAGCAAAATGATCCACATGTATCGTGATTTGTCATCAACTAGGAGCAAGAAGTATCTCTTTCCACCGTGTGTTGGAGGAGAAATCGGCCCACACAAGTCGCCGTGAACCAACTGGAGACACTCGGCGGCCCGATGATTTGCAACAGCCGGAAACGGTTGTCGTCGCTGCTTGCCAATGAGACACCCGTCACATACCCGATCGACATGATCGATCACCGGCATGCCACGTACCAGGTCACCCTTTGTGAGTTTCCGGAGGGAGTCGAAGTTAAGGTGGCCGTAACGGGCATGCCATCTCCATGCACTTTCTCCACTCGACGCCGTGAGGCACACAGGGCGCGTGATCTCCAGCTCGATGGTGTACAGACGGTTTCCAGAGCGGTGTACCTCAGCGATGATGCCCCCCTGCCGATCACGCACCACCAAAACACCACTCTTCACCAGGGTAGAACAGCCCGCTTCATCAAGTTGTCCGACCGAAATGATCGAGGTACGCAGTCGGGGAATGTAGTATACTCCCGACAGAACACGATGGTGTCCACTCCGAGCAACAAAAACAACCGTGCCTCGTCCTCTGATGTCAACAACTGAACCATCGCCGAAACGTACTGATCCGGTGACATGACGGTCGAGCTCGGTGAAGACAGTGACTACTCCGGTCATATGGTTGGACGCTCCCGTGTCCAGGTGCCACTTCGGCGCTTCATCCTCCTGCGTTGCACCGAGGCACGCCTTAGTGCGTTCCTCGTGAAGATGAACAATCTCTTCTTTGTTCACTGGTGGATCGTGCTGCACCGACAGAGAGGTGACCTGCGCCATGAGGAGTGCCGGCTCTTCATCATCGACTTCAGCCACGTTTGCCACAGCGGCTGCTTCATCCCTCTCCTTCTTCCGGCATTCACGAGCCCAATGCCCGCTGATGCCGCAGTAACGGCAGTTCCCGTTACGTTTGGGGCCATTCTTGCCGCTGTTTCCACCTCCCATCCCAGATCGGGCAGCTTCTTTTCCACGATCAAAATTACCCTTCGCACGGTTTTTCTTGCCGCTGCTTGACCCGCCTCTGGATGTGCCATGGTGTGCACGTTGGTTGAAGCGCGCTCTCCACTCCTCCTCGGTGAGGAGCAGCTTAGATCCCGACTCCTCTTCTCCATCCATGTCCAGTCGCTCTTCAGCAGCCTTGAACCGTCCCATGAGCTCCTCGATCGTGGTGGTGTTCAAGTCGATGACGTTCTCAATAGACATGGCTAGCTGCGCGTATCGCTTGGGGATGACCCGGAGCCACTTTTGCATGATTCTTTTGTCACTGACTGGATCCCCAAATTCGGCTAGCCTGGTCGCCAAGCCTGTCAGTCTCATCGCGAGTTCGTCGATCGACTCACCCGGCTTGTGTCGGAGTTGATCGTACTCAGCCCGAAGGTTTTGCGCCTTGACGTCGCGGACACGCTCCGAGCCGGCGCGCAGCGCCCGGATAGCCTCCCAAGTCTCCCTTGCCGTCTTGTGTCTCCTCAGCGTGGAGAGCATCTCCGATGGCACCGATCGGTAGATCATCTCCAGCGCACCACGGTCGTTGCGGTAGCCGACCTCGTCGTCAAGGTCTTCAGCTCCGATGACCGCGCGCCACAGGCCTCTCGCCTGCAGCCCGACCTCCATGAGAAGACTCCACTCGGCGTAGTTCGTCTGCGTCAATGTCGGCACGCCGGACGGCCCGGACATCACCGGCGCGAACTGCCGCAACGACACCAGCTCGTGCGATCCACTCCCAGCCATCGTCGAGCCGAACGTAGGCCCTGGGCTCTGATGCCACTTGTTGGATTGGAACACTAAGATTACTGGCCTGGAGCACCAAAGTTTCTCTCGTGCTTCTCAGGATTAGGTGGACGCGACGCCGGGAGGTTTTGGTTTTCGCTGCTCGCTCTTACAGCCGGCAGTTCTGTTGATTGTATTATATCAAAAGCTAAGTCACAAGCACTCCGGCCACGTTCATTTCGTGCACCGAGTGATGGAACGTAGAAAGCGCATCACACAACTAATTCTAACGGCGTCGCCCGACGTGCATGCACCCGCATGCAAGCGTGACCTCATCGCCTCCTAACCGAACTCACACCGAGTCGCAGCTCGGCCACTTATTCAGGGAAGAAAACAGAAAACGTAACGTGCAGACCAGTGGCTAATTAGCTAACAATCTGTGAGCTCGCCCGCCCGCGCGCCGTGCCGTGGCGCTCCTCGCCACGGCAGTCGTGGCCAGGCTCGCCTGCACAGCCACCGTAGGGGCCATGTACGTCTGAGCTCCCCCATGCGTCAGGCATGGTGGCTAGGGCGGATCTCGCCCACATGCACACCGCACCACCTGACTCCCTCGCGCGCCCGCGCCACTGTGGCCGGGGTCAAGCTCACCAACGCGGCCATCATGGCAGCGGGTCCCGCGCGGTCAAGGTTGAAAAGGATAGCATTTTGGTCATTACAATAAAATATTGATTTTAACGGTTGCACACAACAGAAAAATTGTTTCTCATGTTGAAATAGTTTCAACTGATTCAACTTATAATCTGAATTTTTCTTATTGCCAAATATAGCATAATTATCCTCATGACCCACACCGGGTGGGCACCAGGTGACTTTTATTAGAACGTGCGTGTACGTAGACTTGGCATGTCGGATATTCGGTGGCATGCAGGATATTCGCTGCAACGGCATGCAAGATACTCGCACCCATAACGCTCGTCCTCCCTGTAAAACATCTGCCTTTATAAGGCTCCAATGATAAATGGACTTATGTGGTGATTTTAGCACTCTTTTATGGAAATGAGGGCCTGGTGCAAATCTGCGTTCTTCACCCACCGCTTCCCTCCCTATGTCGTCTACTACTTCCTCCTCGGCCAGTGCCACTGCCGCAGCTATGCCCGGCAATCCTTCCAACAACACCCCATCGTCAACCTAGTTCATGAGTGCTACCCAATTTGTAAACATCACCAACTTGGTCACAGTCCACCTTGATATGTTCTCAACTGCATATCGGTGCTGGAAAATGCTTTTTCTTGTCGTTCTTGGCCAGTTCCATCTTCGTCATCATATTGATGATTCTGATCCTCGTCATGATGACCCAATTTGGATTCAGGAAGATCTCACAGTGCTCATGTGGATTCATGCTGTAGGATCGAAGAGCACGTGAAAAGCTGCCAGAGGGGGGTGAATGGCAGATTAAAACTTTTCGCAGCGGAAACAACAAAAACTCCTCAGCAAAAAATCAATCGGTTAAAGAAACCGTGTGTGCAAGTGTTTTCAAACGTGTTCAACCGTGACAATTCAAGTAGAGAGGTAGAGAATCAAGTCACGGATCTAATGCAACAAGAATCACTTGAAAACACGAAGTAAAACTTGAGATACGATCAAAACATTAAACGAAGATCAATCTGTTCTACCCGATATAAAACAGATCTGCAACGCTGCAAAGAAACTCGTGTATCTCAAAAACTACAGATCCAAAGCTCGTGAAAATTTCACAGATGATAGATAATTGAGTTGTGAAGACAACCCAAAAAGAATAACGTCAATCGGATCTGTAAAACTCGAGTTATGAACGAAACACCAAAGCAACGTCGGTCTGTCCAGAAACTCGGCGAGAAAGACTTGACGGAAAACAAGTCGGACGAACAAAGTACAAAAGCTCCTCGAAACTATGAACTTTATTCAATAGAAACACAAGAGGAACAGCCCAAAGTTCTCTACCCACGAGAGCTCTGGCCTCCCTTGCTTTTATAGCCAGCCCTCAGGCTAAACAATCCAATCTAGGACTCCTACTCCTAATTGGACTCGTATCCTAACTTACCATAACCGCTCAGGACTCTCCTATTCGCAGATAGAAGCAATCGTGAGACTTCCAAACACCTTAGGAACGTCCTAAACATTCCTAAAACAACTCAACTTCGTGCCTAGCACGAAATCCTATCATAACCAACTCAAATCTTCCATATTTGAGCCATATCCGACTCAGCCTCAGCCTGAGTACGCAATCCAGCCGGTTGGACCTTTCCGACCAATTCTTTACGTCCACTTCTCTTCATCACGTCTTGGAACAATGTTGCCACGTCCATGCACTCCTTGCACACATGCAAACACCTTCCAACGACGTACACGCAACCTTCATATGCACTGCCCTTGATCCAAACATGCTGCGCGACCTCCCGATCAACTCAACCACAGCTCCTCCCGAACTTGGTTGTTGGAACCTCATCTTCTCCCTGAGACTAGTCCAAGGATCCCGTCACCAGCCATGTCTTGAACTCAAGCAACACCTGCACATGAATAAACAACCAATTCTTCCGAGCACAAGTCGAGGACTTGACTCACGTTAGTTCGAAAACCACAACACCTTACATGAGCACGTCACATAAGCATGTTGCAAACCATATCAAATGATAACAGCCATAACCACCAAAACACACCAAAAACTTAGCAAATTAATACTAAGCAAACCTTCCCATAAAGCAAGTTTGAAACATTGCGAGTTAAAAGCAAAAACAAGACGCTGCAGTTCTACGAGTTGAACTTCACGGGAGCTCCCTAAAAACAAGCTCCGGACCTCACAGAAGCTCTCCGGACCTTGCAGGAGCTCTCCGGACCTTGCGTCGGACTTTGCCAACACTTGGCGGACCTAACAAAGAACTTGTCGGACCTTGCCACAGAAGAATGTTTTGGCAATATTCGAAACTTTGAATGTTAATGCTAACTTTTATCCTAATTGCCAATGTATTCAGCACACATAGGTCTCACAATCTCCCCCTTGATGAATGCATTGGCAACACCAATTAAAATCCGAACATTGACTTATGAAAAGTTTTGAAAAGCTTTGAAAACTCATTTCTCCCCGTTTATTAATTTCTCCCCATTGTTTAAAATCAGAGAAGGAAGAAAGTGTATAACATATGCAAAGTGTAAAAAAAATCTCTCCTTATACATATTTCTCCCAATTTGACAATGTATTCAGCAAGGTTCAAAAGACAAATTTTTAAATGTTATGAGCATATTATAACATATACATACAAAACAAAGCTCATCCAAGTCATACTATCAGGTTACTTACACTATCACATCAATGAGATACATAAAGTAGTGTAAGCCATGCTAGAGATCAAATGTATTTTTCAGTTTAAGAAAGTCATGATCTCCCTTACTCAACTATTTCAAAACCTGAAAACATGACACTTGTTGCTGCATTTTTATTATTCATAATCATTTAAGGCACAAAGTTGATCATATGATATTTGCAAGAGATTATATGCCACATCAGCCTTATTCTAACCAACCAAGCCAAGCCTATGTCATTTGACAATCAGAAGCTTAAGGACATGGTTTTAGTCATACACAATTCCTTCCAAGTTCATATCATAGTGCAATGATAAGCAATCTCAAAAGAAGAAGTGCGATGCATGCATATTCTCTTGATCTTTTCTCATTTTTTTATTTGAAAACTCAACATGTGAGCTGATCACTTGATTAATTTTTTATGATTAAAAGCACTTGTGAGCACGCAACAAGTTCAAAACAGCAAGAAAGTTTGATCATGACCAGATTTAGTGTAAGTAATTATTCCAATTACTAGTCATGGCAAAAACTACAAAATGTATAACATGAGTAATGTAGTAAGAACTTTCAGCCTGTAAAAGGAATCACAAAGTCATATATGTATGAAATACTATGCTCATATTATTTTAGTTTCAGTTCACACATAGACTTTCAAAGTTTCAAAAACTCCCCCTCAATTTAAGCCATGAGGATGCATAACCCCTATTTCACTACGAATGAAACAAAAACGAGTGAAATCCAAAGGTTTTGTAAAAATATCAGCCAATTGTTGTTCGGTATCGACATGGTGAAGCACAATGTTTCCTTTTTCAACATTATCACGAAGAAAGTGATACCTAATGTCAATGTGCTTAGTTCTAGAGTGTTTCACGGGGTTTTTAGCAATACAAATTGCACTAGTGTTATCACAAAACAGTGGAACACTATCTAAATCAACCCCATAGTCCTTAAGTGTTTGAACAATCCAAACAATTTGTGAGCAAGCGCTAGCCGCAGCTATATATTCAGATTCGGCCGTGGATTGTGCAACTGAACTTTATTTTCTAGAGGACCAAGCAACAAATGAATTACCAAGAAAATGACAAGCACCCGAAGTACTTTTCCTATCAATCCTACAACCCCCAAAATCAGCATCCGAAAACCAAAGAAACGGTTGAGGAAGAAGGAAGAAAAATGCCAAATTCTTGAGTTCCATGTAGGTACCTGAGAATCCTTTTGATGGCTTGGCGATGTGAAGCACGTGGAGAAGCTTGAAAACGTGCACAAAGACATACGCTGAATTGTATGTCCGGTCTTGACGCCGTGAGATACAAAAGTGATCCAATCATACTTCTGTATTCTTTTTTATCAACCGGGTCACCATCTTCGTCAAGTTCAAGTGTTGTTGCTGTTCCCATTGGTGCCCGAAGAGGCTTGCATTTGTCCATGTTGAAGCGCTTAAGAAGGTCCTTTGTATACTTAGTTTGATGCACAAAAGTTTCTTCTTTTGTTTGCTTGATTTGCAGCCCCAAAAAGTATGTGAGTTCTCCCATCATACTCATCTCAAATTCTGAACTCATCATAGCTGAAAACTTGGACACGAGATCATGAGAAGCACAACCAAAGATAATATCATCCACATACACTTGAACGAATAATGAGTCATTGACATGCTTAAGTACAAAAAGAGTTTTATCAACCTTGCCCATGGTAAACCCCTTTTCAAGTAAGAATATTTTTAACCTATCATACCATGCTCTAGGGGCTTGTTTTAGACCGTACAAGGCTTTGGACAGTTTGTAAACATGATTAGGAAAATTTGGATTTTCAAAACCCGGTGGCTGCTTAACATAAACCTCCTCCTCTATGTAGCCATTAAGAAAAGCACTTTTAACATCCATTTGATATAACTTGAAACCTTTAGATGCAGCAAATGCTAATAAAATTCTTATAGCTTCTAATCTAGCAATAGGAGCAAATGTTTCATCAAAATCTAGACCTTCAATTTGAGTGAAGCCTTGAGCAACCAACCTAGCTTTATTCCTAACCACAACCCCATCCTCACTTTGCTTATATTTAAATACCCATTTAGTTCCAATTAATGTGTGACCTTGAGGTGGAGGTACAAGTTTCCAAACATTATTTTTTTCAAATTTTTCTAACTCTTCTTGCATGGCATTAATCCAAGATTCATTAGTGAGTGCGTGTGATATATCCTTGGGTTCAAAAGAAGCAACAAAAGCAGAATGAGCATGAGAGTTTGGATCGCAAAACCTGGACCGATTGACTCGTTCATGCAAGCTTCCAATGATTTGTTGTGGAGGATGACTTTTGAGTACTCGGAGGGGAGTAGACACTTCACAAGCACCTTCTTCTTCATGTTCGGACCTTTGATTAGGAGAGCTTGTTGATTGAGGAAGGTCCGAACCAGCAGTAGTGACTGTTGGTGCTGGTTGTGGTGCAAAATCAGCAGCTTGATCGTTATTTACTTCCGAGTTTTCGGGTAGCAGCACCACTTCTTCATCTTCTTCAATAAAAATACTCTCCCCCTGCGGATATGGATCCGGACCTGCAATATCGGAGCTAGTACTTGGGCTAGCCTCATCAAAAGAAACCTTGCAAGTCTCCACAATTTTGTTAGTGTCAAGTAAAAGCACACGGTAGCCTCTAGTATGAGATGGATAACCAAGAAACATGCCATCAACAGATCTAGCTTCAAATTTATCAAGATTACCATATTTCTTAACAAAGCATTTGCAACCAAAAACATTAAAGTGTGTAACACTAGGCCTATGTCCAAACCGAAGCTCATATGGGGTTTTTCCAAGCTTAGCACGCAAGAAAACACGATTTGAGACATAACAAGCGGTTGCAATTGCATCAGCCCAAAATTTTCTAGGAGTTTGATATTCATCAAGCATAGTCCTAGCCATCTCAACTAAAGTCCTGTTCTTTCTTTCTACGACACCATTTTGTTGTGGTACATAGGGTGAAGAGTATTGATGATCTATTTCATTTTCAGCACAAAAGTGATCAAAGGATTGGTTTTTAAATTCAGTTCCGTTATCACTTCTAATTGCTTTTAATGATCCTGGGTGATCAATAGATAATCTAAGAAATAAAGTTCTAAAATGACTAAACGCTTCATTCTTAGATGCCATAAAATAAACCCAAGAATATCTGAAATAATCATCAACAATCACAAGCACATACCATTTACCTCCAAAGGATTGAACACGTGCCGGACCTACTGTGTCAAGATGTAAAAGTTGTCCCGGTTCAGCTGTCATGGTCATTATGAGAGGAGCATGTGAACCTGCAACAAACTTAGCATGTCTACAAGAAGAGCACACATCATTGTCCTTTTTAAGCTTCGGCAGCCCACGTATGCGATCGAGAGCACTAACACGAGTGAGATGATCAAAGTCTATGTGACCAAGTCTACGATGCCAAAAATATAGATCCTTTGTATCATTAGCAACTAGACACCGATGCTTAGAATTTGACAAATCAAAATCAGTTTTAAAAACTCTTCCAAACCTAGACATGTTAAACAAAAGCTCACCTTTTGAATCTACAACCTTGCAGCAATTTTTAGCAAAGCTAACCTCTAGATTTTTATCTAGCAATTGTGAAACCGAAAGCAAGTTGTATTTTAAATTTTTAACAAGTGCCACATCTTTCAAAGTGTAGAGATTGTTTACTCTAACCGAACCTTTAGCAATTATGGGAGTAGAAGAGTTATCGGCAAAAGTAACATTTTCTACATGTGACACAAAAGAGAGAGAGGAGAACCATTCTTTGTTACCGGTCATGTGGCGTGAGCAACCTGAATCCACAATCCAAATGTTCTCCTTCCTCAAACGTGAAACCTTCACAGCAGCACAATACGTCGATGACTCAATACTGGGGTTAGTTAAAAGACTTTTAGGAATCCAGTACTGAGTCACACGACGTCCAGCAGGAATAACACGCGAAAGCTGAGAAGATACAACAGATTTATGAGCCAAACATCGAAAATTTTTGTTCCCAACTACTGACTTAGAAGATGTGTTATATGTAGCACAAAAAACAGTAGGTCCGGGAGCAAGTTTTTGACTCATTACAGCAGGTTGCAAGCTCCGAAAATTCGGTCTAGCAGATTTTGCTTGGCTGTTATGTGATCTAGCAAGTATTCTTTGTTTCTTATCGTGTTTAGCTAGTCTATAACAAAAATCCATGACATGACCATCTCTACCACAGTAGGTACAATGAAAAATAACCTTATTATCATGTCTAGATGATCAAGCAACACGTTTATTAGAACCCGAATGGGACAGTACTCCTGCAGATTTGAAAATCACCTCTTTTTGTCTAGAAGCTGTTTGAATCAAACCGCTTCCTAATGACTTTACAACTTTAGGTGGGTGTGCCTTAGCATGAGCATGAGAATTAAAACCTAAACCAGTTTTATCATTATAAGACTTGGAAGAATTCAGCAGCAAGTTTAGGTTCTTATTTGCATTAGAAAACCGATCTAGTGTCCTATGCATGTCATCAAGTTTATTGGACAGATCAAAGCAGTTTTCACATGAAGTTTTTCCTTTTAGTTTGTAATTTGAACAATATTTAACTTCATGCACACGTAAAGCATTGTTCAAAATAGAAATCTCATTCATAGCATCATTTAGTTTCTTATTCAGATCATCACATGAAGAACAATGCAAATCAATTGTAGAACAACAAGCATCTTTCAAATTTTTATCATTAAGTGCAGCAAGCTCTTTGTTCTTTTCAATTTCAAGTTCAAGTTTATCAAGTGTAGATGCGTGTGCACTTCTTAAAGAGGATAATTGTTCATAAATCAAGTCACATGAGGAACAAGAATCATCACTAGGAATCAAAGTTTTTAAACGATTAATTTCATATTCTAGTGATTCAATTTTAACAGCATTGTTCCTAAGTTTTTTATCCTTTTTCTTTAATATAACAGTGGCACGAGAAATAGCATCACACATTTCTTCGCAAGTGGGACATACCTCTTCATCGCCGCTGTTGTGTTCTGCCTCCTCGGAGCTTGAACTTGACTTGCTCGCCATGCAGCACATATTTGCCATAGCTTCTTCATCTTCATCACTACCGGTGTCCACATCACTTGAGCCGAAATCATGAAGTGCAGAGATCATACTATGCACTATGTTGCGCATTGATAAATCTTTCTTCTTATTATTCTTTGCAAACGATTTCTTCGGCCTTGTTTGCTTTTCTTCACGTGAAGTCGGACCTGAAAGGTTAGGGCACTCCGTACGAAAATGTCCTGTCTTACCACATTCAAAACATCGTTGAGGTCCGGAGCTTCCTCTCCTTCTAGTTCTCACATTTTGCAATGCTTTTGAGAACCAAGTAGAGATGAGTGCAAGCTCCTCCTCTGGAAACTCTTCAATCTGTTCAAGGGTTAGAGAGGACAGCAAAGAGAGTGCACCACTAGATGATGATTGACTAGAACTAGACATGTCACGTTGTGAAACAAATGCAATAGACTTGTTGGGATTTTTACGTGAGATGATGTCAATTTCATGAGTTTTCAATTTAGAATAAAACACGTCTAAAGTAAGAATTCTCATGACAGTAGATTCACGAATAGATGTAACTTTCATCTCCCAAATTGACATATCTAATGCTCCTAACAATTGTCTAACATTTTCAGCATCTGAAAAGTTAACATTGACACTACGCAAGTTGCTGAAAATTTTATTAAAGTGAGCAAAAAGGTCGTCAATTGACTCACCGGGTTGCATCTCAAAACGCATGTATTCTTTCTTGAACATATCTTGCCTTACCTCCTTGATCGTATTGGATCCTTTATGGTAGTCACAAAGAGCTTTCCAAACATCATATGCAGATCGGAGGTGTGCAACACGGTCGAAGTCGCTTTGAGTCAATCCTTGGATGATCAAGTTGCGAGCCTTGTTGTTGTTGTCAACATCTCTCATGTTCGCAGCCGTAACTTGATTGTTGGGTGGTACATCGAAGTTCCGGTAGACCTTTTCTCATATGGCGAAGCCTTGCGCCTGTATGTAGGCCTCCATCCGCGCCTTCCAAACCTGAAAATCGATGCCATTGAACACACAAGGTTTTGCGGAGTACTTCTCCATGATGGTTAGTCAAAACACGTGCAAATCACAAAGATTAGAGCACCTTGGCTCTGATACCAATTGTAGGATCGAAGAGCATGTGAGAAGCTACCAGAGGGGGGGTGAATGGTAGATTAAAACTTTTTGCAGTGGAAACAACAAAAACCCCTCAGCAAAAAATCAATCGGTTAAAGAAACCGTGTGTGCAAGTGTTTTCAAACGTGTTCAACCGTGACAAATCAAGTAGAGAGGTAGAGAATCAAGTCACGGATCTAATGCAACAAGAATCACTTGAAAACACGAAGTAAAACTTGAGATACAATCAAAACATTAAACGAAGATCAATCTGTTCTACCCGATATAAAACAGATCTGCAATGCTGCAAAGAAACTCGTGTATCTCAAAAACTACAGATCCGAAGCTCGTGACAATTTCACAGGTGATATATAATTGAGTTGTGAAGACAACCAAAAAGAATCACGTCAATCGGATCTGTAAAACTCGAGTTATGAACGAAACACCGAAGCAACGCCGGTCTGTCCAGAAACTCGGCGAGAAAGACTTGACGAAAAACAAGTCGGACGAACAAAGCACAAAAGCTCCTCAAAACTATGAACTTTATTCAATAGAAACACAAGAGGAACAGCCCAAAGTTCTCTACCCACGAGAGCTCTGGCCTCCCTTGCTTTTATAGCCAGCCCTCAGGCTAAACAATCCAATCTAGGACTCCTACTCCTAATTGGACTCGTATCCTAACTTACCATAACTGCTCAGGACTCTCCTATTCGCAGATAGAAGCAATCGTGAGACTTCCAAACACCTTAGGAACGTCCTAAACATTCCTAAAACAACTCAACTTCGTGCCTAGCACGAAATCCTATCATAACCAACTCAAATCTTCCATATTTGAGCCATATCCGACTCAGCCTCAGCCTGAGTACGCAATCCAGCCGGTTGGACCTTTCCGACCAATTCTTTACGTCCACTTCCCTTCATCACGCCTTGGAACAATGTTGCCACGTCCATGCACTCCTTGCACACGTGCAAACACCTTCCAACGACGTACACGCAACCTTCATATGCACTGCCCTTGATCCAAACATGCTGCGCGACCTCCCGATCAACTCAACCACAGCTCCTCCAGAACTTGGTTGTTGGAACCTCATCTCCTCCCTGAGACTAGTCCAAGGATCCCGTCACCAGCCATGTCTTGAACTCAAGCAACACCTGCACATGAATAAACAACCAATTCTTCCGAGCACAAGTCCTCGACTTGACTCACGTTAGTTCGAAAACCACAACACCTTACATGAGCATGTCACATAAGCATGTTGTAAACCATATCAAATGATAACAGCCATAACCACCAAAACACACCAAAAACTTAGCAAATTAATACTAAGAAAACCTTCCCATAAAGCAAGTTTGAAACATTGGGAGTTAAAAGCAAAAACAAGACGCTGCAGTTCTACGAGTTGAACTTCATGGGAGCTCCCTAAAAACAAGCTCCGGATCTCACAGAAGCTCTCCGGACCTTGCAGAAGCTCTCCGGACCTTGCGTCGTGTAAAGGTCCCAAAAATTATGAATACAAAGAAACACTTGTTTGCAAAGTTTTGTTTCATATGGGAGAAACTTGGGACTTGTTAAAAACTTTTCCACATGTGATAACACACATGAGGATTTTTCTTCACACAAGTCAAATGTTTATTTGAGAACTTGGAACCCTAGAGGGGTCTAAAACAAGGATGGGAAGTTCCCATATGTGTGAGAAAACAAAAATCAGATTTGGAACAATGTGTTCAAAATCAAATTCAAATGAGAGCAACACTAGGAATTTCCAAACTGTTGTGCTACAAATCTCATTTGCAACAGCCAAATTAAAAATCAGGTTTCATATTTGAATTCCTTGGGTCCAAATTAGGGGGTGTGCAAAGTTTCATGATTTATGAAAATAATTTGCAACCCATTTTCCAAAATGGACTTTAAATGACAAAGAATTCAAACACTCATTTGAATTTGGATGAAACTTGCCCAATTATCCAAATGCATACCAGATTTGAATTTCCACAATTGAATTCCATCAATATTCAAATTGGGGAGATATTTTGGAGGGGGGTAAGGAGGGACTGATCAGTGGGACCCACATGTCATTGGGAGCACTGAAATTGCAAAAGATCTTCAGTGTACAGTCTTCATTTGATTTACTCCCATGCGAAGCAACGGCCGAAGCCGCCTTCCCTCCGCTCGACACCGAGCTCGGCCGACGCCTCCACCTCCTGCTGGGTTCTTCGCGCTGGAGAGCTGCTGGACGTCGGTGGCTACCGCCTCACCGCCTCTCCCGCCTCTTAACCGAAGCCACGGCGCTGTTCTTCTCTCTCTCGCACCGGAAGACAGAAAACACAGCCGCCCTGCTTCGATCGAGCGGGAGCTCGGGAAATTCTAGTGAGCAGCGCCTCTGAGCAGCAAAACAACACCACCAACGTCCCCACGACCTCCTCGAGCCATCACCCAGTGTGTTTGTGCCCTCTACGCCAAGAACCTTGAGTTTCCGCAGCGGCCGAACACCCCGGCGGCGACGTGCTCCCGTGTACAGCCTCCTCCAGAAAGTTTCACGACCAAGCGAGGCCACTTTTGGACGCGCAGGAGCTCCGTGCAGCTTCCACCCGACGCACAGAGCCTGCCTCGGCCTCTCGACGGCGAATTTTGAAGATCCTCTCCGGCCGGTGAAAACTGACCCGCGGGTATGAATCCATGAAATTCTCGAGTTATATTCATTAAGAGCTCTGCAAATTTCGCACAGAAAACCTAGACTGGTGTAGCAACCTTTCTTCTTCACAAAGCCTCACATGAAACACACTGTGCACGGTGCAATTTCACTTTTTACGACGGCGGCTATGGCGGGAAGATGCGGGTGCACGGTGAACCCTAAGTTAGAGCCATCTCCGAGCCATTTCCTTCCCACGTCGATGATCCCTAGCGTCCGCTGGTGCTCTAGAGCTTGGAAACCGAAGCCTAGAAGGCTTAGGGCGTCGGGGCGACGTCACCGGACTTAGTCCGAACCGTTGCGCCGTCGCGGGCTAGTTTGGGGGCCCTGCCAGCTCAAGAAAACCACATCAGCGTGTTCCTCGCATTGAATTAGGGGCTGGCGGCGAGTTTCATCGACAGAGGTGGCCGGACGACTGATCCCGGAGCTGCTCCGGCGAGCCCGGCGGCGGGATCGCGCGGGAGCGCGAGGTTGAAGAAGACCTCGCCGGTCCCGCATGTCAGCGGCTCAGGGGAGCGGGCTGGATATTCTGTGGCGCGGGATCGATTGTAACAGCGCGGGAATTAACCCTGTGGCCCCGTGTGGCGCGCTCCCAGCAGCAGACACGTGTAACCGTGGTCCCACAGTCAGTTTAAACATTTCCCGGATTTATTCAAATCCCAGATTTTTCCCCAAACTTTAGAAGAGCATAACTTTTGCTAGGAACCTCCAAAATTAGTAATTCAAATTGGGTTAGATTCAGATTGACAAACTCTATCCAAATATGCAACCCAATTTGTATGAAAGCCTTTATTTAATTCTGGAAAATTCTTTAAAGCTTTTCAGCAAAAGAATTTTAGAGTGAGTTTGGTTTATCCAAAAATCCTCAAATTTTGCCAGAATATTCTTTAGGGTGTTATTAGACTCCTGTAAAAGTTTAAGCTCATTTGGAGTTGAATTAATCAGGGTAATTCAGATTGTAAGTTCCTGTATTCAAATGAATACAGAAAACATTTTCAGAGAATTTCCAAAACTGGTAAATTCAGTTCTGGGAAATTCTTAGCTCCAAAAATCCTAGGAAAATTCATGTAGACTCTATGAACTATAATTGAAATTTTGGTTCACTGAGTTTGACATGAACATGAGTGTTACCTCAGAATTAATTCATCTTTAACTAAACACTTAGGGAATTATTCTGAATAAACCACTCCATGAGGAGTGCTAAATTTTGGTCCAGAGGACTTTCTTGTGACCAGGAACTCACATGAAAATTCCCAGCTCCATTGGAGGTCTGGATCACCACTGTCATAGGTAACCTCTTAAGGTGATCAACACTTAAGTGGGAAAAGCACTTAATAATTGATCTTAGTGTTTAAGCCCAACCCAAACCACTAGCACCAGTGTCATTTTAAATTCTTAAACAGAGTTCCAGTTTTAAAACTGTCATTAGATCTTATGAGAAAAAGCTTTTCAATTAAATACATATGCATGATCATATCGTGTAGCATATACGTGAAGAAGGTGAGAAGGACTTGAAGTGAAGATCAAGGAGGGAGGAAAACAAGTGATCAAGCTTCAAGTGATCGTCACTAACTGATTGTAACCTTAGTCACCTGCAAAACAGGCAAGCTCCGGTTTGCATTTGAACCGTTTTATAAAGCATTTTCATTTGTAGAGATCATAGCTTTGCATCATTGATTGCAGTAAGTCTAGATGATATTGAAAACCCCACTTGCATGACCAGAAACACCTAAGAGAGAAAAGGGTAGAATAGCAACTCCTCGAGAGAATTTGGCTACGCTAATGTTAGTAGGAAAGGTCCGGTAGAAGACGAGTAGTTGGAATCTACTCGCGAGTTTAGGGCCGGTGTACTTGGAACGGGTCCAATTTAGAGAAGATGAGGAAAGTTCACACATAAGAAATGGAGACCGGGCAGGGAGGTTTAGATGCAGCAGGTTGCAGGCCGTGCGTGCATAGCCCTGCCTGTGTCGGTTAAGGCCCGTCCGTGCTTGGCCCTGTTGGACAAGTTTGAGTTGTGTACCGGGCGCATACTGGCTATATGGGACCCAGGAAACCGATGTACCTTGGGAGATCCATAGTGGAACTTTTCCAACTGCCTTAGGCTTTCGGCATCAGGGTAGCAGGAGGTACCTCGCTCAAGAACATACCACAGCGGGTATGTACCTTGAGGGAGCTTGCGTACTCGGGGCAGTTGGACTGCGTCCAATGTGGAAGATCTTGGGAAAGGTGGCCGCGTACAACGTCAGTCGAGGTTGCTGCCGGCAACTCGGAGTACGGGTGTACGTGTCGTGTAGTCCGGGCGTGTACTGATTCGAATCACCGTCGCTCGCGGTCATATGAGCATACTTGCCCACTGCGTCTTGACGTAGTAACAACTGGAATTGTTTATCTTTGAACTTTATAAGGCTGTGCTATAACTTGTATTGCAACCGTGATTGAATTAGAGATAGGCTCATTAAACTTTACTTTCACTTTGTGCAAGGGGTATCACAACAAAGCGTTTCTTGTTTGATTGTGGAGTTGCGATGCTTTTCGGCTCAAGGTTTGCACAATGAGGCTTAAAATCTGAAAGTTAAGGATCGACTTTAGGCGAGTCCTTTATGCAAATCTAGCCAACCTAATTGCAACCGTCGTACATGTAGAGTTTCTTGTTTAGGATAGACGGGTCAGACTTGCTGAGCCTATGTGCTCATGCTTGCTATATGAGTGGTTTTGCAGGTTAACATCGATGCTGAAAAGAAGGTTGTCCGGTGAGACTCGGGGACTCCCGAGTCAGGTAACACATGGAGAACCCAGCCGCTGCTGCTTGTCTTCGTGTTGCTAGCGAGAGGAGTCCGCGGGCTGGACTTCGTCTCGAGTGCTTTTAGTTATTCGACGTGAGTTGATATAGACTTCCGCTGTAGTTACTTGATGTAATGTATTTACAAAGAAAAACTTGTAAGCTTCCGCTATTGTTTATGTAATACATTGTTCCTCATATGTGTGCTGTTGGGTGTCGCACAACACGGCACCACCCAATGCGATTCCCGGGCGAGTGGCCTGTCTCGGTTGACGGGTCCGTCTCAGCTGGTATTAGAGCTGCGTTGGTAATAGCACACGGAATAAGGAAGGTATTACGACAAAAATTTAGGTTACGGTGAGGATACGGTACTAGGCCCATATAAGGATTACTATTAGCTTAATATGAAGGTGGCAACCTAACTTATTTGTTATGTCAGAAAATCGTGCATCTCGGGACGATTTATGTCTTAGGGGTTGCACGTAAGCGCTGTCCACCAGTGCGCACAAGCTGAAGGGTGGAGCCCCACGGGTGGCAGGTAACCCGATCCGCTTTAGTATCCTCTACGACTCCTCATGTCGTTTGGGGTACTTGAGCAACGTCGGTCCCAGGCGTGCGTGGTGCAATTTGGGAAACCCCTTCACATGGTTAGTAATGTGAACACGTAGCTCAAGACGTGTTTGGCTTGAGAACACCTGTGCGAGTGATGACGGACGGGTGTAAGAATTGTATGGATACCGGGTTCGGTGTGCAGCCAGACCTGACGATTGAGTGTGACTTGTGCAGGATTAACCATGAAACCGTAGTACGAATAGTACACGTTTGTGAGTGACCGTTTTAGTGCCACCTAAGATACGTTTATGCCGGTATAATCCAGATAGGATTTTCTTTTGGTGAGGCTACGTAGTACCGACATGCTTCTTACGGTGCATCGACACCGTACTAAACTTAATAACCCCTTTCCCTTGAAGAAATGACTCATGAACTAACTTTCAACTAAAAATGAAAGTTTGAAACAAATATTTGTTACTGAACTCTTATTTTGAGCTAAGATTCAAATGAGAGGAAAATTAGGCTTAAAAGATTTCAAAAACAGAGTGCTTTGTTTTCGGCAAGAATTATTGCTGGACTTTAACAGAGCATAACTCTGAGTAGATTGACCCAATTAAGGTGTATGGTACAGTTATGGAAAGGTCTTCAAGTGATCTACAACTTATTTGTAGAGCTCCAGAGCCAAATCACATGCTAGATGGGTAGAAAGTTCAGAGGAAGGTGAATTGTCCAGAACCAGGACAGCAACAAAACCTCTCTAGACCTTTCTGTTTTAAGCCATAACTTTCTATAGAGAAACCCTTAAGAAGCCTATGATACACCATTGGATAGGTTATGAAATGTGCAACATTGTTGTAGTTCAAAGTTTGTTCAGGTTCTTATTGTATTTACATATACAACTGTGATAAAATCAGCCATGTACAAAGGAGGTGCTGGCAAATTTTATCCAGGAATTCTGTCAACTTTGGAAAATCATAACTTTAAATCCGGAGATGATCTGGGGGCATATGAGTACTCGCTGGAAACATACGGAAGTTAACTTTAACTTTACTATTCAACTCGAGTTATGAAATTGCTCTTAACTAGATCAAAATCTGGAGATAGTGCATAAAGGTCTGTTCTGTACAGATAGGCTGAATAGCTATGCCTACTAAGGAGTTTTGTAAACATGAATTTTGTTACTGCTTTCATAAAGTTTTGACATAATCATGTTTCCATTAGTCTCACATACTGCTGAGTTCTTGTTTAACTCATCTCAACTACATTTTGCAGTATGCTTCGTAATCGCTCTAGGAGTAGGGCCGGAAGTTCTCGTCGAGGCGGTGATGCTTCTCTTCCACCGCTGGAACCACCCTCCACAGGATGGATGGATCTTATGACTCGAGTCGTCGAGTCTAACCAAGAGAACGCTAGGCTACTCCAAGAAGCAACGCAAGAACACACACGCTTACTCCAAGCTTTGGTACAACAAGGCGTACTCCAGAACACACAACAAGTCGTTCCACCTCGGGACGCTTATCTGGACTTCTTGGCGACTCAACCGCCTATCTTTACTGAAGCCACCGAACCTGTGGAAGCAGATCAATGGCTTCGTGTCATGGAGTCAAAATTTGGAGTATTCAAGTGTGATGAATACCAGAAGACAAAGTTTGCCGCTCAACAACTCCATGGAGCAGCCGGAAACTGGTGGGTGGATCATCTTGCCACCATTCCGGAGGACCATCAAATAACGTGGAGTGAGTTTTGTGAAGTCTTTCGTACACGTTACATACCACTGGGTATTGTCAAGGCAAAGCGGGAGGAATTTTTGGGCTTGAAGCAAGGGGACATGAGTGTCCTCAAGTATGTCAGAAGATTTAATCTTTTGGCCCAATATGCTCCCGAATATGTGGCGAAAGAAGAAGCACGGTGTGACCTATTCTTCCATGGCCTGAGTACCATATTACGGGAGAAGCTGGCCGTACATAATAACGGCAGTTACACCGACATGGTCGATGCGGCTTTCATTCAAGAGAAGCCGACACTTGAGTGGCAAGCGGAGAAGAGAAAGATGAGTGAGATCGAGCAGGCTAGCACAAGTTATGTGCCTCAGAAGTACCGTTTGGTGTATCAAACGCCACCCGGTGAAAGATGGAGGCCACCTGTACGATCAACTCCTCAGAGATTGATTGCTGGTCAAGTTTTACAGCTTGCACCACCTCCACTGCCGCAGCATCAGACGGTGGTTTGTGCTCCATCGCTGCAGCCATATGTACCTAGCAGTCCACCGCAAGTCAACGAAGAACCGGAGAGGCATCCGTGTCTTACTTGTGGGCGTAAGGGCCATTATGCTAGGCAATGTCTGGAGGGAACTCGAGGCTACGGGTCGTCATATTTACCACAATATGACCCGTACCTTAATCTGCAGATAGGAGGGCAGATAAGGGGTAATATTCACTATACTGTGATTGATGATGTTCCGGAAGGAGAAGCCGCTTTAGCAGGGATGTTTTCTCCGAATCAGCTACCGATTTTAGTTCTCTTTGATTCCGGTGCCACACATAACTTCATTAGCCAATCTTTTGTGGCTCAACATCAGCTCCAAACCTTTTATACAAAGAGGCAATACCTCATATCTTCGCCCGGGGGCAGCAGTACCGCAAGCGAGGTTGTCTCCCGAGCACCTCTTTGTTTGGGGGGTAAAATATACCCTACGACCCTCATTATTCTTGAAGGTCTGAAGATCGACATCATTTTGGGGATGTCGTGGTTGAATTACCACAGAGCGGTTCTTAACATTAGCTCCAGGACCGTTGAGCTCAACTCCCCATAGCACGGTCTTCACATATTAATTTTGGGTGCCAGACGGCAACAGATTGCAACAGTGAACCACACGGAAGCTGTTAAGATAGAGGACATTCCGGTGGTACGTGAGTATCCGGATGTATTTCCCGAGGATTTACCGGGCATGCCGCCCGAACGAGACGTTGAGTTCAAGATCGAACTTATACCAGGAACCACACCGATATCACGAAGGTCGTACAAGATGGCACCCAATGAACTGGCAGAATTGAAGACACAGCTGAATGACCTAATGAGCAAGGGATTTATACGACCAAGTTCGTCACCTTGGGGTTGTTCAGCGTTGTTTGTCAAGAAGAAGGACGAAACACTACGGCTTTGTGTTGATTATCGTCCTTTGAATGCCGTTACTATCAAGAACAAGTATCCACTGCCTCGCATTGATATGCTCTTCGATCAATTAGTGGGTGCGAAGGTATTTTCGAAGATGGATCTTCGGTCCGGATATCACCAGATTAAAATCCGGGCAGAAGATATTCCGAAGACAGCATTCTCAATGAGATACGGGCTGTATGAGTATCTCGTTATGTCTTTTGGTTTGACCAACGCCCCGGCACACTTTATGTACCTGATGAATTCAGTGTTCATGCCGGAGTTGGATAAATTCGTCGTGGTCTTCATCGACGATATCTTGGTGTACTCCAAGTCAGAGGAAGAACATGCTGAACATCTGCATATTGTGCTACAAAGATTGCGAGATCATCAGCTCTATGCAAAATTCAGCAAGTGTGAATTCTGGATTAATCAAGTACCTTTTCTCGGACACATCATTTCAGCGGAGGGCATCGCTGTAGATCCGAGTAAGATTATCCAAGTGCAGAAATGGGAGTCACCAAAGTCAGTACATGAAATCCGAAGCTTCCTCGGTTTAGTGGGTTACTACCGGAGGTTTATTCCGAGTTTCTCCAAGATTGCTAAACCGATGAAAGAATTATTAAAGAAGAATACCAGATTTATGTGGGGTGCATCGCATGAACAAGCTTTCAAGACTTTAGTGAAGCATCTCACAACAGCCCCAGTTCTTGCTCAGCCGGATACGACAAAGCCATTCGACGTTTATTGCGATGCATCTAGCATCGGTCTTGGCTGCGTGCTGATGCAAGAAAGATGAGTGGTCGCTTATGGATCTCGTCAACTCAGAACTCACGAGCAGCATTATCCAACTCATGATCTTGAGTTAGCTGCCGTGGTCCTTGCTTTGAAGATGTGGAGGCATTACTTGCTCGGAAATCTTGTACACCTCTACACCGACCACAAGAGCTTGAAGTATATCTTCACTCAGAAAGAATTGAACATGAGGCAACAAAGATGGCTAGAGCTCATTAAGGATTATGAACTAGAGATTCATTATCATCCAGGAAAGGCGAATGTGGTCGCCGATGCGCTCAGTCGTAAGGCGCATATCCATCACCTAACTATTGCTGAAATGGATGATGAAGAACCAAGCCTCCGTGTCATACCGTATGGAGCTCTCTATAATCTCGCTCTCATTCCTACTATCCGAGAGGAGATCATGGAAGCTCAACGAAAAGACAAGGGTATGTCTCACATACGGCGGAGGATAGACAACGGAGAAATGAAGTACTTCCGGAAGGACGATGAAGGTACTTTGTGGTTTAACGACCGGATTGTAGTACCCCGGGATATGGGACTACGGAAGAAAATTTTGGATGAATCTCATTTGTCCAAGTTTTCCATTCATCCGGGCAGTAATAAAATGTACCAAGACCTCTGGAAGAAGTTTTGGTGGACACGTATGAAACATGAAGTTGCAAAGTACGTTTCAGAGTGTGATACGTGTCGAAGAGTCAAGGCCGACCATATGAAGAAGTCAGGCCTGTTGCAGCCATTGCAAGTACCGGCATGGAAGTGGGAAGACTTGAGTATGGACTTCATCGTCGGGTTGCCGATGACCTCCCACAACCATGATTCGATTTGGGTAATCGTGGACCGGTTAACCAAATCGACACACTTCATCCCGGTGCATACTAGGTATAACGCAAGGCAGTATGCAGAGCTGTACATAGCACGGATCGTGTGCTTACATGGAGTTCCCCATACCATTGTGTCAGATAGAGGATCGCTGTTCGTAGCCCGTTTCTGGGAACAGCTACACGCCTCCTTGGGTTCAAAGTTGATTAGAAGCTCTGCATATCACCCTCAAACCGATGGGCAAACTGAGAGGGTGATTCAAATATTGGAAGATATGCTAAGGGCATGTGCCATCCACCACGGTAAGAGTTGGGATGATCACTTACCGCTGGTGGAGTTCTCGTACAACAACGGATATCAGACGAGCATTAAGATGGCACCATATGAAGCTCTATACGGCCGGAAGTGCCGTACACCATTGAATTGGTGCGAATCCGGTGAACGAGTAACGTTCGGGGTTGATCTTGTCAATGAGGCCGAAGAGAGAGTTCGGATAATACAAGAGAACCTCAAAGCTGCCCAATCTCGTCAAAAGAGCTACGCGGACCAGAGATGTCGACCGCTGCATTTCGAAGTTGGAGAGCATGTGTATCTTCGTGTGTCTCCGATGAAGGGGATTCATCGGTTCGGTGTCAAGGGGAAACTTGCTCCCCGATTCATCGATCCGTTTACTATCACGGAGAAGTGCGGAACTATAGCCTACCAGCTGGAACTACCGGCAAGCCTTGCCGGTATTCACGACATATTTCACGTGTCCCAGCTGCGGAAATGTCTTAAGTTTACCGCTGCCATCCGCACTGAAGACATTGACGAGTTGAAGCCGGATCTCACCTATGTCGAGCAACCTGTACAGATTATCGACGAAAAGACCCGGACCACCAGGAACCGGACTTTGAAATTTTACAAAGTCCTATGGAGTAATCATACCCCGGAAGAGGCAACGTGGGAAACCGAAAATTACATCCACAAGAACTATCCGGAACTTTTGTCATAAACCTTGTAATTACCTCCCACCTCGTTCTTCTTTTGAATCTCGGGACGAGATTCCTTTTAAGGGGGGGGGGGAATGTAAAGGTCCCAAAAATTATGAATACAAAGAAACACTTGTTTGCAAAGTTTTGTTTCATATGGGAGAAATTTGGGACTTGTTAAAAACTTTTCCACATGTGATAACACACATGAGGATTTTTCTTCACACAAGTCAAATGTTTATTTGAGAACTTGGAACCCTAGAGGGGTCTAAAACAAGGATGGGAAGTTCCCATATGTGTGAGAAAACAAAAATCAGATTTGGAACAATGTGTTCAAAATAAAATTCAAATGAGAGCAACACTAGGAATTTCCAAACTGTTGTGCTACAAATCTCATTTGCAACAGCCAAATTAAAAATCAGGTTTCATATTTGAATTCCTTGGGTCCAAATTAGGGGGTGTGCAAAGTTTCATGATTTATGAAAATAATTTGCAACCCATTTTCCAAAATGGACTTTAAATGACAAAGAATTCAAACACTCATTTGAATTTGGATGAAACTTGCCCAATTATCAAAATGCATACCAGATTTGAATTTCCACAATTGAATTCCATCAATATTCAAATTGGGGAGATATTTTGGAGGGGGATAAGGAGGGACTGATCAGTGGGACCCACATGTCATTGGGAGCACTGAAATTGCAAAAGATCTTCAGTGTACAGTCTTCATTTGATTTACTCCCACGCGAAGCAACGGCCGAAGCCGCCTTCCCTCCACTCGACACCGATCTCGGCCGACGCCTCCACCTCCTGCTGGGTTCTTCGCGCTGGAGAGCTGCTGGACGTCGGTGGCTCCCACCTCTTAACCGAAGCCACGGCGCTGTTCTTCTCTCTCTCGCACCGGAAGACAGAAAACACAGCCGCCCTGCTTCGATCGAGCGGGAGCTCGGGAAATTCTAGTGAGCAGCGCCTCTGAGCAGCAAAACAACACCACCAACGTCCCCACGACCTCCTCGAGCCATCACCCAGTGTGTTCGTGCCCTCTACGCCGAGAACCTTGAGTTTCCGCGGCGGCCGAACACCCCGGCGGCGACGTGCTCCCGTGGACAGCCTCCTCCAGAAAGTTTCATGACCAAGCGAGGCCACTTTTGGACGCGCAGGAGCTCCGTGCAGCTTCCACCCGACGCACAGAGCCTGCCTCGGCCTCTCGACGGCGAATTTTGAAGATCCTCTCCGGCCGGTGAAAACTGACCCGCGGGTATGAATCCATGAAATTCTCGAGTTATATTAATTAAGAGCTCTGCAAATTTCGCACAGAAAACCTAGACTGGTGTAGCAACCTTTCTTCTTCACAAAGCCTCACATGAAACACACTGTGCACGGTGCAATTTCACTTTTTACGACGGCGGCTATGGCGGGAAGATGCGGGTGCACGGTGAACCCTAAGTTAGAGCCATCTCCGAGCCATTTCCTTCCCACGTCGATGATCCCTAGCGTCCGCTGGTGCTCTAGAGCTTGGAAACCAAAGCCTAGAAGGCTTAGGGCGTCGGGGCGACGTCGCCGGACTTAGTCCGAACCGTTGCGCCGTCGCGGGCTAGTTTGAGGGCCCTGCCAGCTCAACAAAACCTCATCAGCGTGTTCCTCACATTGAATTAGGGGCTGGCGGCGAGTTTCATCGACAGAGGTGGCCGGATGACTGATCCCGGAGCTGCTCCGGCGAGCCCGGCAGCGGGATCGCGCAGGAGCGCGAGGTTGAAGAAGACCTCGCCGGTCCCGCATGTCAGCGGCTCAGGGGAGCGGGCTGGATATTCTGTGGCGCGGGATCGATTGTAACAGCGCGGGAATTAACCCTGTGGCCCCGTGTGGCGCGCTCCCAGCAGCAGACACGTGTAACCGTGGTCCCACAGTCAGTTTAAACATTTCCCGGATTTATTCAAATCCCAGATTTTTCCCCAAACTTTAGAAGAGCATAACATTTGATAGGAACCTCCAAAATTAGTAATTCAAATTGGGTTAGATTCAGATTGACAAACTCTATCCAAATATGCAACCCAATTTTTATGAAAGCCTTTATTTAATTCTGGAAAATTCTTTAAAGCTTTTCAGCAAAAGAATTTTAGAGTGAGTTTGGTTTATCCAAAAATCCTCAAATTTTGCCAGAATATTCTTTAGGGTGTTATTAGACTCCTGTAAAAGTTTCAGCTCATTTGGAGTTGAATTAATCAGGGTAATTCAGATTGTAAGTTCCTGTATTCAAATGAATACAGAAAACATTTTCAGAGAATTTCCAAAACTGGTAAATTCAGTTCTGGGAAATTCTTAGCTCCAAAACTCCTAGGAAAATTCATGTAGACTCTATGAACTATAATTGAAATTTTGGTTCACTGAGTTTGACATGAACATGAGTGTTACCTCAGAATTAATTCATCTTTGACTAAACACTTAGGGAATTATTCTGAATAAACCACTACATGAGGAGTGCTAAATTTTGGTCCAGAGGACTTTCTTGTGACCAGGAACTCACATGAAAATTCTCAGCTCCATTGGAGGTCTGGATCACCACTGTCATAGGTAACCTCTTAAGGTGATCAACACTTAAGTGGGAAAAGCACTTAATAATTGATCTTAGTGTTTAAGCCCAACCCAAACCACTAGAACCAGTGTCATTTTAAATTCTTAAACAGAGTTCCAGTTTTAAAACTGTCATTAGATCTTATGAGCAAAAGCTTTTCAATTAAATACATATGCATGATCATATCGTGTAGCATATACGTGAAGAAGGTGAGAAGGACTTGAAGTGAAGATCAAGGAGGGAGGAAAACAAGTGATCAAGCTTCAAGTGATCGTCACTAACTGATTGTAACCTTAGTCACCTGCAAAACAGGCAAGCTCCGGTTTGCATTTGAACCGTTTTATAAAGCATTTTCATTTGTAGAGATCATAGCTTTGCATCATTGATTGCAGTAAGTCTAGATGATATTGAAAACCCCACTTGCATGACCAGAAACACCTAAGAGAGAAAAGGGTAGAATAGCAACTCCTCGAGAGAATTTGGCTACGCTAATGTTAGTAGGAAAGGTCCGGTAGAAGACGAGTAGTTGGAATCTACTCGCGAGTTTAGGGCCGGTGTACTTGGAACGGGTCCAATTTAGAGAAGATGAGGAAAGTTCACACATAAGAAATGGAGACCGGGCAGGGAGGTTTAGATGCAGCAGGTTGCAGGCCGTGCGTGCATAGCCCTGCCTGTGTCGGTTAAGGCCCGTCCGTGCTTGGCCCTGTTGGACAAGTTTGAGTTGTGTACCGGGCGCATACTGGCTATATGGGACCCAGGAAACCGATGTACCTTGGGAGATCCATAGTGGAACTTTTCCAACTGCCTTAGGCTTTCGGCATCAGGGTAGCAGGAGGTACCTCGCTCAAGAACATACCACAGCGGGTATGTACCTTGAGGGAGCTTGCGTACTCGGGGCAGTTGGACTGCGTCCAATGTGGAAGATCTTGGGAAAGGTGGCCGCGTACAACGTCAGTCGAGGTTGCTGCCGGCAACTCGGAGTACGGGTGTACGTGTCGTGTAGTCCGGGCGTGTACTGATTCGAATCACCGTCGCTCGCGGTCATATGAGCATACTTGCCCACTGCGTCTTGACGTAGTAACAACTGGAATTGTTTATCTTTGAACTTTATAAGGCTGTGCTATAACTTGTATTGCAACCGTGATTGAATTAGAGATAGGCTCATTAAACTTTACTTTCACTTTGTGCAAGGGGTATCGCAACAAAGCGTTCCTTGTTTGATTGTGGAGTTGCGATGCTTTTCGGCTCAAGGTTTGCACAATGAGGCTTAAAATCTGAAAGTTAAGGATCGACTTTAGGCGAGTCCTTTATGCAAATCTAGCCAACCTAATTGCAACCGTCGTACATGTAGAGTTTCTTGTTTAGGAGAGACGGGTCAGACTTGCTGAGCCTATGTGCTCACGCTTGCTATATGAGTGGTTTTGCAGGTTAACATCGATGCTGAAAAGAAGGTTGTCCGGTGAGACTCGGGGACTCCCGAGTCAGGTAACACATGGAGAACCCAGCCGCTGCTGCTTGTCTTCGTGTTGCTAGCGAGAGGAGTCCGCGAGCTGGACTTCGTCTTGAGTGCTTTTTAGTTATTTGACATGAGTTGATATAGACTTCCGCTGTAGTTACTTGATGTAATGTATTTACAAAGAAAAACTTGTAAGCTTCCGCTATTGTTTTATGTAATACATTGTTCCTCATATGTGTGCTGTTGGGTGTCGCACAACACGGCACCACCCAATGCGATTCCCGGGCGAGTGGCCTGTCTCGGTTGATGGGTCCGTCTCATGTCGGACCTTGCCAACACTTGGCGGACCTAACAAAGAACTTGTCGGACCTTGCCACAGAAGAATGTTTTGGCAATATTCAAAACTTTGAATGTTAATGCTAACTTTTATCCTAATTGCCAATGTATTCAGCACACATAGGTCTCACACATGCAACTCTCGCCGATGATCTGCTCGATTTTGTCATAGAGGATGACATTACGGCGTACGGTGTTTGGACCAAGATTGCCAATTATTTCCTTGGCAATAAGTCCAGTCACACCGTTCACTTTGAGCAAGAACTTCACATCCTTAGTCAAGGTGATCTCTCCGCCTCTGCTTACTGTCATAAACTAAAGACCCTTGCCGATGCCCTTGCAGACTGTGATCAGCCGGTCACCGATTGAGCCTTGGTTCATCAGTTGATCCGAGGACTCAACCCCAAATATCATGTGTTGCGTCAACAGCTTCCGGCTCTACCCTCCTCTCCAACATTCATGGAGGCCAGAGATCAACCGATTGTCGCTGAGAATTCCCTCGCATCTTCCTCAGCAAACACGCAAGATACGGCCATGCCAACGACGTTCCTGCAGAGAACAATTCTGGTTCATCGCAACAACGCACAGACGGTGACCGTGGAAACTCATCCAATTCGTCAAGCGGCCGTGGCTGTTCCGGTTTCTGTAAAAGTCCCCAAAATGCATATGAATAAACCATGGTTTGAATTCATATGTGTGGCAAAGGCATGGAAAAAATGGGACTTGTTAAAAAAAATTTCCACATGTGATAACTCACATGAGAGCTCTCTTCACACAAGTTCAAATAATTGTTTGAAAACTTGGAACCCAAGAGGGGTCTAAAACCAAGATGGGAAGTTCCCATATGTGTGAGAAAGCTAAAGTCAGATTTGGAACAAATTTGTTGAACTCAAAATTCAAATGAGAGCAACACAATGAATTTCAAAACTGTTGTGCTAAAAATCTCATTTGCAGCAGCGAAAATAAAAATTAGATTACATATTTGAATTCCTTAGGTCCAAATTAGTGGGTAAGCAAAGTTTCATGATTTGTTGAATTGTTTTGCAACTCATTTTCCAAAATGGACTTTAAATTGCAAAGAATTCAAGTAGCCATTTGAATTTGGATGAAACTTGTCCAATTATCCAAATGCACCTCAGATTCAAACTCCCACAATTTGATTTCACCATTTGCAAATTTTGGGAGATATTTTAGAGGATAAGAGGGAGCTGTGGTGGGACCCACATGTCATTGGGTTGAGGATCTAAACTTGCACACAAAGTAACAGAGTGCTCTGCCTCTGTTTCACTCGAAGCAGCCTGAGGGGCTCTCACCGGACACCACCGAGGGCTCAGCGGCGCCACCTCCTGCTTCCCTCTCCCGGTTGCTGGCACCCTGTGAGTGGCTCCTTCGTGCTCAACATGATCCTCCTCTCCAGACAGAGCTGTTTGCTCTTTGCCTTCTCCTCCTTGCGCGAACCACCGAGCAGAGCCTCCTCTCCCCTCCGCTGCCTCAGCTGTGATCGGAAACCGGTGAAACCTCGTGCTCACCTCCACTCCGAGCTGCAGCACAGCAGGGGTGAGCTCATCCTCCACTCCCTTGGCACAAAACAGCCCGAGATATGGGTTCCTTTCCCCGTGAACAACATCAACCGCGGCGACCTAACTCAAAGCGGCGATCGGGTGCTCGTGGGCAGCTCGCCACAGCAGTTTTCACGGCCAAGTGAGGGCGGCAACGGGAGCACACGGCCACCGTGGTGCTCTCACCCGAAGCTCAAGCCAAACCGTGAAGCATCGACGACGAATTTCGGGATTTTGCTCCGGCGGGTGCAAACCAAACGTCCAGTACAAAATCTTCAAATTCCCCCTCTCTAATCCTTATTAGGTTGTCAAACTTTGCAACATTCATGGAGGCCAGAGATCAACCGATTGTCGCTGAGAATTCCCTCGCATCTTCCTCAGCAAACACGCAAGATACGGCCATGCCAACGATGCTCCTGTAGAGAACAATTCTGGTTCGTCGCAACAACGCACAGACGGTGACCGTGGAAACCCATCCAATTCGTCACGCGGCCATGGCTGTTCCGGTTTCTGTAAAAGTCCCCAAAATGCATATGAATAAACCATGGTTTGAATTCATATGTGTGGCAAAGGCATGGAAAAAATGGGACTTGTTAAAAATTTTTTCCACATGTGATAACTCACATGAGAGCTCTCTTCACACAAGTTCAAATAATTGTTTGAAAACTTGGAACCCAAGAGGGGTCTAAAACCAAGATGGGAAGTTCCCATATGTGTGAGAAAGCTAAAGTCAGATTTGGAACAAATTTGTTCAACTCAAAATTCAAATGAGAGCAACACAATGAATTTCAAAACTGTTGTGCTAAAAATCTCATTTGCAGCAGCCAAAATAAAAATCAGATTTCGTATTTGAATTCCTTAGGTCCAAATTAGTGGGTATGCAAAGTTTCATGATTTGTTAAATTGTTTTGCAACTCATTTTCCAAAATGGACTTTAAATTGCAAAGAATTCAAGTAGCCATTTGAATTTGGATGAAACTTGTCCAATTATCCAAATGCACCTCAGATTTGAACTCCCACAATTTGATTTCACCATTTGCAAATTTTGGGAGATATTTTAGAGGATAAGAGGGAGCTGTGGTGGGACCCACATGTCATTGGGTTGAGGATCTAAACCTGCACACAAAGTAACCAAGTGCTCTGCCTCTATTTCACTCGAAGCAGCCGAGGGGCTCTCACCGGACACCACCGAGGGCACAGCGGCGCCACCTCCTGCTCCCCTCTCCTGGTTGCTGGCACCCTGTGAGTGGCTCCTTCGTGCTCAACGTGATCCTCCTCTCCAGACCGAACTGTTTGCTCTTTGCCTTCTCCTCCTCGCGCTAACCACCGACCAGATCCTCCTCTCCCCTCCACTGCCTCAGCTGTGATCGGAAACCGGTGAAACCTCACGCTCACCTCCAATCCGAGCTGCAGCACAGCAGGGTGAGCTCATCCTCCACTCCCTTGGCACGAAACAGCCCAAGATACGGGTTCCTTTCCCTGTGAACAACATCAACCGCGGCGACCTAACTCAAAGCGGCGATCTGGTGCATGTGGGCAGCTCACCAAAGCAGTTGTCACGGCCAAATGAGGGCGGCAACGGGAGCGCACGGCCACCGTGGTGCTCTCACCCGAAGCTCAAGCCAAACCGTGAAGCATCGACGGCGAATTTTGGGATTTTGCTCCGGCGGGTGCAAACCAAACATCCGGTACAAAATCTTCAAATTCCCCCTCTCCAATCCTTCTTAGGTTGTCAAACTTTGCACGTAGCAGCTGGACTAGCCGGCGATCAGATTCCCTTTAGCATCCGTTGCATGAAAACAACTGGGAACGACGGTTTTTGAGCTCTACCAAGGGTGTTCATGGCGGAACCAATCGGTCGCACGGTGAAACCTTATTTGTGGCCATTTCCGAGCTAGTTCGAGGTCATGCCGAGCCTTGCGATCATCCACTGGTGCTGTAGCACGTTTTTGTTGCTTGTTTGGAGGGCTAGAACCCACGGACGATGGTGCTGAACTCTAACCGAGGCCGCCGCACGTCGTCGGGGTGTTCCCGGTCACCGGCAGCTCGAACTGGTACCCCCATCGTGTTCCTCGACGTCTCAAGACCCCTGGCGGCGAGTTTCAGCTCGGGCGGTGGCCGTATACGGCGAGCCGGCGAGCTCCGGCGTCGGGCCGTCAAGCTGGGCGGTGCGCGCACGAGGGAGCGGCGGGAGGAAGAAGAAGCGGGGTGGCCCACGTGTCAGTGGCTTGATTTTAAATCTGGGATCAGCTGTGGCTCGGGGATCTGATGTGGCTGCGCGCCAAAATTCCGTGGCCCAGTGTGGCTGAATTCTGAGTGGCTGGCGTTTAAACAGTGGGACCAACCGATTTTCAGTAGGGAAAATAATTCCAGAGTTTGTCACAACTTTGGAAAATCATATCTCTGTGTAGGAACCTCCAAATTTAGTGAATCAAATTGGGTTGGATTCCTTGTTCAAAGATCTATCCAAATATGAACTCCAATTTGTATGAAGTCAATACTAAATTCTGGAAAATTCTTTGAAGGTTTTTTGAAAAAGAATTATTGAGGGAGTTTGGTTTATCCAAAAATACTCAAATTTTGCTAGAATATTATTTAGCATATTGTTGACCGTCTAGCAAATTTTAAGCTCATTTGAAGATACATTGAGTACATGTATCACCACATCGGAGGAAAGTGTTTCTTTTTTGATTGTGGACTTCCGATGTGAGGGTTGCCTAAGACTCATTAAACTGTTGCTATAAAACTGGAAGTAAGGATCAACCTGTAGGCGTGTCTTTATTGCAAAGTCCTTATCCTATATTATACATCCCTGTATGTAGAGTCCCACGCATAGGGTTGTCGGTTAAGCCTTGCTGAGCGTTATGCTCATGGATGCTATTCGAGTTGTTTTGCAGGATTGACTTCATGCTTATGAAGGGATGCCGATGAGACTCGGGAACCTCCGAGTGGTTACTCAAGGAATCCTCGCCGCTGCGGTTTGTCTTCATGTTGCTAGTAAGAAACTTCGCGGGTTGGATTGTTTCTTTGTTGCTAAGTTAGAAATGTGTCGTGAGAGTTATAGTCATCCGCTGTAGCTTATTCTGATATAAGTATTTATAAAATACTCTTGTACGCTTCCGCAAATGATTTTTGTAATGTGATGTGTTTTCCTCGACCGTGTGCTTTTGGGTGCCGCATATCACGGCACCACCCGACGAGGTCCTGGCGGGGCATCCGTCGTTCGTCAGCGGGTCCCCCACAGCGTGGTATCAGAGCTGCGTTGGGGATAGCGCACGGATTGAGCATCATATTACGTTAAAAACTTAGGATACGGTGGCCCACATAAGGACTACTATTAGCATATTATGAAGGTGGCAACCTAACTTATTTGTTATGTTGTAAAATCATGCATCTCGGGACGTTCTATGTCTTGGGGGGTGCACGTATGCGCTGTCTGCCAGTGCGCACAAGCTGAAGGGTGGAGCCCCACGTGTGGCAAGTAACCCGACACGCTTTAGTATCCTCTACGACTCTTCATGTCGTTTGGGGTATTCGAGCGACGCCCTTCCCTGGTGTGCTTCGGGCAAGTATGGGAGACCCCGTCACGTGGTCAGTAACATGAACACGTAGCTCAAGGCGTGTTTGGCTTGAGAACACCTGTGCGAGTGATGACGGACGGGTGTACAAACTGTATTGGAACCGAGTTCGGTGTGCAGCCAAACCTGATGATTGAGTGTGTTTTATGTAGGTACCAACCACGAAAACCATAGTACGTGTAGAACATGTTTGCGAGTGACCGTTTTAGTGCCACCTAAGGATACGTATATGCCGGTGTCATCCGGTTTGGTTTTTCTTTTGTGAGGCAATGTAGTACCGTCATATGTCTTACGGTGCATCGCCACCGTACTACACTGGATAGTTCTCTTTCCTATGAAGAAATCATTCATGACTAACTTTTAAACTAAAATTGGATGTTGGAAAGCACATATTAGTTACTGAGCTCTCCATTTGAACTAAGCTTCAATGAAGGGACTTGCTAGGCTTCTTTTGATTAAAAAACAGAGTGCTCTGTTCTGGCAGAAATTTTTGCTGGACTTTGACAGAGCATAACTCTGAGTAGATTGACTTAATGGAGGTGTATGATACAGTTATGGAAAGGTTTTTAAGTGCTCTACAACTTTTCTTAGAACTCCAGAGAAAAATAAGACACCAAATTGGTTGAAGACCCAGATGAATGCAAACTGTTTGGAAAACAGAACAGCTGCAACCTTCTCTAGATGTTTCTGTAAATTAGCCATAACATTCTGTAGAAAATGTTCTAAGGGTCATATGATAAACCACTAGAAAGGTTATCAAATTTGCAACAATTTTGTAGTTCATAGTTTGTTCATAATTGTACTCCCTTTTTATGTACAACTATGATGAAAACAGCCACATACAAAGGAGATGATGGCAAATTTTATCCAGAAATTCTGTCAAATTTGAGCAATCATAACTTTTGGTCCAGAAATGATCTAGGAGCATATGCGTACTCTTCGAAAAGATACTGAAGTTAACTTTAACTTTGGTATTCAACTTGAGTTATGAAAATGCTGGTAACTGGATCAAAATCTGGGATAAGTACAGAAAGGTATGTTCTGTACAGAATAGGGGATTAATTGTGGTTGCTTTAGGAAGAGGTGTAAACATGGATTTGTGTTATTCTTTCATAAAGTTTAGCATGTTCATGTTTTACATACTTTCACATACTGCTGAGCTCAAGTACCACAACTTGCACCACCTCCACAACAGCAGCATCAGACGGTGGTTTGTGTTCCATCGCCGCAGCTATATGTACCTAGCTCCCAACCACAGGTCAGCGAGGCACTGAAGAGACATCCGTGCTTCACTTGTGGTTGGACGGGCCATTATACTAGGTATTGTCTAGAGGGAATTAAAGGATGCGGTTCATGATGTTTTCAATATTCAGACCTGTACCTATATCTGCAGAAAAGAGGGCAGACAAGGAGCAACATTCACTACATAATGATTGTGGATGTTCCGGAAGGAGAAGCCGTGTTAGCAGAGATGTTTTCTCAGAATTAGCTACCGGTATTAATTCTCTTCGATGCCAGTGCCACACCTCGCTTTATTAGTCAGTCTTTTGTGGATCAACATCAGCTCCAAACTACTTTTACAAAGAGGCTATACCTCATGTCTTCGCCCGGAGCAGCATTACAGCAAGTGATATTGTCTTCCGAACACCTCTTTGTTTGGGGGTTAGACTATAACCCATGACCCTCATTTATCTCGGGGGTCTGAAGATCGATATTATTTTGGGGATGTCGTGGTTGAATTACCACAATGCGGTTCTCAACATTAGTTCTTGAACCGCTAAACTCAACTCCCCTCAGCACGGTCTTCCTACATTAGTTCTGGGCGCCAGTCGGCAACAGATTACAATATTGACCACTCGAAAAATGTTAAGATTGAGGACATTCCGGTGGTATGTGAATATCGGGATGTGTTTCCCAATTATTTACCGGGCATGCTGCCCGAACGGGACGTAAAGTTCCAGATGGAACTTGCATTGGGAACACCACCGAGTTCACGACGGCAGTACAACATGGCACCCAATGAATTAGCAGATTGGAAGACACCTCTGAATAACCTTAGGAGCAAGGGTTTTATACAATGAAGTTCGTCACCTTGGGGTTGTTCAGCATTGTTTGAAAAGAAGAGGAACGAAACACCACAACTTTGTGTGGTGTTCGTCCGCTCAACACTGTGACAACCAAGAATAAGTACCCGTTGCCACGGATCAACATTTTGTTTGATCAGTTGGTCGAAATGAAGATCTTGTTCCAAGATTGACTTAAGATCTGGGTACCATCAGATTAAGATAGGGGCTGAGGATATTTTAAAGATAGCTTTTCAACGAGGTACGGGCTTTATAAATACCTTGTCATGTTCCTTAGCCTCCCCAAAGCTCCAGCTCAGTTCATGTACTTGATGAACTCGGTATTCATGCTGGAGCTGGACAAGTTTGCCGTGGTATTTATCGATGACCTACTGGTTTATTCCAAGTCGGAGGAAGAACACGAGAAGCATCTGCGTCTTGCAAAGGCTGCGGGATCACAAGCTATACGCGAAATTCAGCAAGTGCGAATTCTAGATATTGCAAGTACCTTGTCTCGGCATATTATCTCAGCGAAGGGAATTGCTGTAGACCCGAGCAAGGTCGCACAAGTGCTGCATTTGAAAGTCCTCGGGGTCTATTCATGAGGTACGAAAATTCCTCGGACTCGCGGGGCAAAGATGGTTGGATTTGATAAAGGATTACGAAATAGAGATCCATTATCACCTCATCAAAGTAAACGTGGGGCGGATGCGCTGAATCGCATGTCGCACATTCATAATCTGACCATCACACCGTTGGAAGAGAGCGAGCCGCCATTACATGTGGTTCCCCATAAAAGCTCTCTACAATTTAACTTTTAGCCCCATCATCCGTGAAGAGAGGGTGGCAGCCCAGAAACATGACAAGGGCATGTCACATTTGCGAAGACGTAGACAGTGGGGAACTGAAATGTTTCCGGATGGACGGAGACGGTGTCCTGTGGTTCAAGAACAGGATAGTCGTACCCCGTAACCCGGAGTTACGGAACAAAGTGTCGCACACCGCTTAATTGGTGTGAGTTCAGGAAAAGAGTTCTGTTTGGGGTTGATCTTGTCAACGAAGCCGAAGACCGAGTTCGGTTAATACAAGAAAATTTGAAGGTTGCACAATCCCGACAGAAGAGCTACGCTGATCAAAGGCGTAGGCCATTGAAGTTTGACGTCGGAGAGCACATTTATTTCCGTGTGTCTCCGATGAAGGGAATTCACCGGTTCGGTGTAAAGGGGAAACTTGCTCCCTGTTTTATAGGTCCTTTTGCTATCACGGAGAAGTGCGGACCCGTAGTCTACCGGCTGAAATTACAGGCAAGTCTTGCGGGTGTCCATGATGTGTTTAATGTATCACAGCTGCGGAAGTGCCTCAAAGTTACCACTGCTGTCTGCACCGAAGAAATCGACGAGTTGAAACCGGACCTTACCTACACTGAGTGACCGGTTCAGATTATAGATGAAAAGACCCGGGTAACCCGGAACCGTACGATCAGATTTTACAAGGTGCTATGGAGTAATCATACCGCGGAAGAGGCGACGTGGGAAAGTGAAGATTACCTCCGCACCAAGTATCCAGAACTTTTAGCTTTGTACTGTTTGCAATTACCTCTCCCGTCTCGTTCTTCTTTTGGAATCTCAGGACGAGATTCTTTTAAGGGGGGAGGAATGTAAAAGTCCCAAAAATGCATTTGAATAAACCATGGTTTGAATTCATATTTGTTGAAAAGGCATGGAAAAAATGGGACTTGTTAATTTTTTTCCACATGTGATAACCCACATGAGAGCTCTCTTCACACAAGTTCAAATAATTGTTTGAAAACTTGGAACCCAAGAGGAGTCTAAAACCAAGATGGGAAGTTCCCATATGTGTGAGAAAGCTAAAGTCAGATTTGGAACAAATTTTTTCAACTCAAAATTCAAATGAGAGCAACACAACGAATTTCAAAACTGTTGTGCTAAAAATCTCATTTGCAGTAGCCAAAATAAAAATCAGATTTCATATTTGAATTCCTTAGGTCCAAATTAGTGGGTATGCAAAGTTTCATGATTTTTTGAATTGTTTGCAACTCATTTTCCAAAATGGACTTTAAATTGCAAAGAATTCAAGTACCCATTTGAATTTGGATGAAACTTATCCAATTATCAAAATGCACCTCAGATTTGAACTCCCACAATTTGATTTCACCATTTGCAAATTTTGGGAGATATTTTAGAGGATAAGAGGGAGCTGTGGTGGGACCCACATGTCATTGGGTTGAGGATCTAAACTTGCACACAAAGTAACTGAGTGCTCTGCCTCTGTTTCACTCGAAGCAGCCGAGGGGCTCTCACTGGACGCCACCGAGGGCTCAGCGGTGCCACCTCCTGCTCCCCTCTCCCGGTTACTGGCACCCTGTGAGTAGCTCCTTCGTGCTCAACGTGATCCTCCTCTCCAGACCGAGCTGTTTGCTCTTTGCCTTCTCCTCCTCGCGCGAACCACTGAGCAGAGCCTCCTCTCCCCTCCGCTGCCTCGGCTGTGATCGGAAACCGGTGAAACCTCGCGCTCACCTCCACTCCGAGCTGCAGCACAGCAGGGCGAGCTCATCCTCCACTCCCTTGGCACAAAACAGCCCGAGATACGGGTTCCTTTCCCTGTGAACAACATCAACCGCGGCGACCTAACTCAAAGCGGCGATCGGGTGCACGTGGGCAGCTCGCCACAGAAGTTATCACGGCCAAGCGAGGGCAGCAATGGGAGCGCACGGCCACCGTGCTGCTCTCACCCGAAGCTCAAGCCAAACTGTGAAGCATCGACAGTGAATTTCGGGATTTTGCTCCGGCGGGTGAAAACCAAACATCCGGTATAAAACATTAAAATTCCCCCTCTCCAATCCTTCTTAGGTTTTCAAACTTTGCACATAGCAGCTGGACTATCTGGCGATCAGATTCCTTTTAGCATCCGTTGCATGAAAACAACTGGGAACGATGGATTTTGAGCTCTACCAAGGGTGTTCATGGCGGAACCAATTGGTCACACGGTGAAACCTTATTGCGGCCATTTCTGAGCTAGTTCGAGGTCATGCCGAGCCTTGCGATCATCCACTGGTGCCGTAGCGTGTTTTTGTTGCTTGTTTGGAGGGCTAGAACCCACGGACGACGGTGCCGAACTCTAACCGAGGCCGCCACACGTCGCCGGGGTGTTCCCGGTCACCGGCAGCTCGAACTAGTACCCCCATCGTGTTCCTCGACGTCTCAAAACCCCTCGTGGCGAGTTTCAGCTCAGGCGGTGGCCGGACACGGCGAGCCGGCGAGCTCCGGCGTCGGGCCGGCGAGCTGGGCGGCGGCGCGCGCGAGGGAGCGGCGGGAGGAAGAAGAAGCCGGGTGGCCCATGTGTTAGCGGCTCGATTTTAAATCTGGGATCAGCTGTGGCTCGGGGATCTGATGTGGCTGCGCGCCAAAATGCCGTGGCTGGTGTGGCTGAATTCTGAGTGGTTGGCGATTAAACAGTGGGACCAACCGATTTTCAGTAGGGAAAATAATTCCATAGTTTGCCACAACTTTGGAAAATCATATCTTTGTGTAGGAACCTCCAAATTTAGTGAATCAAATTGGGTTGGATTCCTTGTTCAAAGATCTATGCAAATATGAACTCCAATTTGTATGAAAGTCAATATTAAATTCTGGAAAATTCTTTGAAGGTTTTATGAAAAAGAATTATTGAGGGAGTTTGGTTTATCCAAAAATCCTCAAATTTTGCCAGAATATTCTTTAGCATATTCTTGACATTATAGCAAATGTTCAGCTTATTTGAAGATCAATTGAGTAGGAATTTTCTAAATACAAACTGTTGTGCTCATAAGAGTCCAGAAACATTTTCAGAAAATGTTGCCCACTTGTAAAATCTATTCTGGGCAATACATAACTCCAAAAATCATAGGAAAATTTAGGCAAGCTCTCTAAGGGATACTTGAAATTTTAGTTCACTAAATTGGGCATGAAAATGCAGAGTACTACAGAATTAATTCCTTTGAGTAGAAATGCTTAAAGAATTGTTCTGGGGGAACTACTCAAGAAAAAGGTCTGAATTTGGGACCAAATGACTTTCATGTTCCCAGGAACTCACACGTAAATTATAAGCTCAAATTGATCTCTTGAACTCCCTGTTCTTGTTCTATTATACTTATGTATGTGGGAAAGTACATAAGACATTGTAGGAATTATGGGGAACACTATTTGACTCCACATTAGCTGCAATTTGGCAATATAAATACCTTGGTAGTATAGAACCTTCTGTAAAAGTTTTGAGGCCATTGGAGTTCTTGTTCTTCAGATGCATTCAATTCTTTTCAGCTCATCTATTATGTTCATTAAGGAAAATAGTTAGTGTATAGTTAAAACATTAAGGCCAAGTTAGTCATTCCTATTCGTTGCACAACAGAGGCAAACCAAGCAATTCTTGGCTTTTCCATACAACCTTTGTTCCTAAGAAATCCATTCTATAATTCTTTCCATTGCATTCTATAAAACTTGTGCATATACATTCCAATAGAAATCACGACGAAGGGGATTCAAAGGAGCGATTCATTGAAGTGGATCAAGCTCCGAAGAATCAAGGGTTGATCAGCAAGGATCACTAACTGCTTATATACTACTACCCTGCAAAACAGGCAAGCCCCGGTTTGCAATTAAGTACTTTTGCAAATTCTTTATTTGTATCACTTATGTCTAGGGTGAATGCTTGCATTAGAGTGAAGGTGATTGAAACCCCACTTGCATAACCTTTTTAAATCTTATGGAGGGTTGGGTAGTTTACAAACTCGACGAGTAGTGAATCCCGTGCTAATGTTCTTAGGATCTCGGTAGAAGTCGAGTGGTTGGAATCTACTCGCGAGATATGTATTTATCACACGGGATGAGAAGAGGTAGATAATGGATTAAGTGTGAAACTGAGACTCAGCAGAGGGGATAGGATGTAGTGAGCAGACTTCTCACGTGCGTACCCTATTGGTGTCGATTGAGGACCGCCGTGTGCGGCCCTGCTGGACAAGTATCGAACAGTATCGGATGCATACTGGCATATGGGAACCAGGAAACCGATGTAATTGGTTAACCTGGGTGCCCAGGCTTACCCAACCGTTTTATAGGAGTGGGTTGAGGGTAGCAAGGTGTAAATCTGCCGGTGGTCACAGACACGCTCCACGCGGGGACCTCCTGCCCATTACGGATGGACCAGTTCGGCATTTGGGTTGCTTTTGAAAGGTTGTTGCATACAACAGAGCAAGAAGGAGTGTGGAATCACGTTTCTGAAAGTGGGTGTATGTGACGTGTTATCCGGGTGTCTTCTGATTGCAATCACCGTCCCTCGCAGTTATTTGAGTACCTGCTTGTTCACTGCGTTGTGACGTAATAAGAAGTGAAATAAGCCAACTGAATATGCTGCATTGAATTATAAATGTCTTGAAACCTTGTATGTTGTAGTTGTATAGCTAATTAAGTTTATTTTCCACTTTGGGCATCACCACATCGGAGGAAAGCGTTTCTTGTTTGATTTTGGACTTCCGATGTGAGGGCTGCCTAAGGCTCATTAAACTGTTGCTATAAAACTAAAAGTAAGGATCAACATGTAGGTGTGTCTTTATTGCAAAGTCCTTATCCTATTTTATACAGCCCTGCATGTAGAGTTCCATGTCTAGGGTTGTCGGTTAAGCCTTGCTTAGCGTTATGCTCACGGATGCTATCCGAGTTGTTTTGCAGGATTGACTTCATGCTTATGAAGGGATGCCGATGAGACTCGGGAACCTCCGAGTGGTTACTCAAGGAGCATCCTCGCCGCTGCAGTTTGTCTTCGTGTTGCTAGTAAGAAACGTCCGCGGGCTGGACTATTTCTTTGTTGCTAAGTTAGAAATGAGTCGTGAGAGTTATAGTCTTCCGCTGTAGCTTATTCTGATACAAGTATTTGTAAAATACTCTTGTATGCTTCCGCAAATGATTTATGTAATGTGATGTGTTTTCCTCGACCGTGTGTTGTTGGGTGCCGCATATCACGGCACCAACCGATGAGGTCCTGGCGGGGTGTCCATCATTCGTCGGTGGGTCCCCCACAGTTTCCGCGAACGTGGACGTGGCCGCGGTGGCCGTAACAATAACAACACTGGACATGGCTCTGGTGGCTTCCAACCGTGGATGCAAACTCTGCCACCCTGGGTCGCTGCATGGTTCAACCCTAGTGCAACATGGTGTGCTCCGCGTGGACCGGCTCAACAGGTCCTGGTGTTCTCGGGACACGTCCACAAGTAGGACACGCTCTGAACACTTATTTGTCCCAGCCTTCAATGCATATGGCTTCCTCTGCAAGCTCTTCATATGACATGTCTGGTCTTCTGCAAGCTCTTCACGCAGTAGCGCAGAACAATGGCTCTTCCCAAGATTGGTTCATGGACACAGGTGCAAGTGGCCATATGGCTTCAAATGCAGGTATTATGACAAATTATTGTTCATCATCAGTGCAAAATTCCTCTAATGTCGTTGTTGGCAATGGTACTCACATCCCTGTTCATGGAACTGGCCTAGTTACACTCCCCACACCCTCTGCAACTTTTCAGCTAAACAGTGTTTTACACACCCCAAACTTAATTCACAATCTCATCTCCATTCGTCGCTTTACAACTGACAATTGTTGTTCTGTGGAATTTGATCTATTTGGCTTCTCCATAAAGGATCTAATCAACAGGAACGTGATCATGAGGTGCAATAGTCATGGTGTGCTTTACCCCTTTCACGCATCTCCAAATCCTTCGACGTCTACAGCTCTCACGACGTCACCAACCACTCTCTGGCATCGGCGATTAGGGCATCCAGGGCAGCATTACTTAGACACTGTTCTTTCACAATTTCCTGTTCCTCCATATAATAATAGTTCTCACATATGTGATGCTTGTCAAAAAGGACGCCATACTCGGTTGCCCTTTTCCAAGTCCAAGTCCATTACATATTTTCCTTTCCAGATTTTGCATTGTGATCTTTGGACATCTCCAGTGGAGAGTGTAACCGGTTTTAAGTATTACATTATTCTTATTGACGATTACACTCATTACTTATGGACGTTCCCTCTTCGTTTTAAGTCTGATGCCACGACTGTCATATGAAATTTTCATGCCTTTGTTCTAAATCAGTTTCATTCCAGCATTCAATCTTTTCAGTGTGACAATGGTAAAGAGTTTGATAATGATGCACTCCGTTCATTCTTTACCAAACATGGCATCACCTTTCGCTTCTCTTGCCCCTACACGTCTTCCCAAAATGGCACAGCCGAGCGTTCCTTGCGTACAATTAACAACATTATTCGCACTCTGCTCTTTCAGACTTCTCTGCCACCAAAGTTTTGGGTTGAGGCCCTGCACACGGCAACTTATCTTCTTAATCGTCGTCCTTGCAAGCCACTACATTTTCACACTCCTTATCATTTGTTATTTGGTGTTGCACCTGATTACTCTCATCTTCGCGTATTTGGTTGTTTGTGTTATCTAAACTTAACTGTATAATCTGCTCACAAACTCCACGCTCCACTGCATGCAAATTTCTTGGATACCCATCCGAACATAGGGGCTACAAGTGGAATTTATCCACGAATAAGATTATCATATCTAGGCATGTTGTTTTCGATGAGTCACAATTTCCTTTTGCTGTCCTCCCTGTACAACACACAATATCACAATTTGCACCTCCTAGCCCTGTCTGGCTCGTTCCTCTACCTGGTCCTCCTATTTCCACTGTCCAGCAAGTATCAGACTATCCTGAACCTCTCGCACCTTCACAACTACAATCACCTTCACATTCAGGTTCCGAGTCTAGCAGCTCCTATTCAGTACCAGTATGTGCGTCCAATAGCTCCTCGACTTTACCTAACCAATCCCCAAACACGCCCAGCAATATCACATGATCACTCGAGCCTAAGCCGGTGTTTTTAAACCTCGTCAGATATTAAATCTTCACTCTTCTGAAACCATTTCTCCCATACCTGCAACCTATCGCTCTGCTCTAAAAGACCCAAATTGGAATCATGCTATGACAGAGGAATATAATGCACTAATGTCAAACAATACTTGGTCTCTTGTGCCTAAACCTGCACGTGCCAAAAATGCATTTCTCAATAGTGAATTATCAGAAACCGTCTATTGTGCTCAACCTGCTGGGTTCATTAACAAGGATTATCCCTCACATGTGTGCAAACTTAATAAGTCAATCTATGGACTGAAACAGGCTCCAAGAACATGGTTTCTCAAGTTTTAGAGGTTTATCAGTTCCATTGGGTCAAAGCATCAAAGTCTGATACATCTCTGTTAATTTTTCATAGAAATGCTCACACAGCTTATCTCTTATTGTATGTTGATGACATCATATTGACTGCCAACTCACAAGCCTTACTGACTGAGATTATCAAGAAGCTCTGTTCGCAATTCGCAATGGTTGATCTTGGAACCCTTCATCATTTTCTTGGTATACATATATGTTTAGTCCACAGCTTCGGGAATGTTTATCGGTTAAGAGCGATACGCTGTGGATATTCTCGCAAGAGCTAATATGACCCACTGCAACCCAGTTAGCACACCGATTGACACAAAGGCAAAACTATCTGCATCCGATGGCCGATTGTTGGACAATGCGACTGAACATCGGAGTATCGCAGGTGCGTTACAATACTTGACTCTAACACGGCCAGATCTCACATACATTGTGCAGCAGGCTTGTTTGTTTATGCATGCTCCAAGGGATACACATATGCAGCTACTCAAAAGAATATTGTGGTATGTTCGTGACACAATAAAACGTGGATTTCATATACTGCATTCTAGTTCATCAACACTGACAGCGTTTTAGGATGCCGATTGGGCCGGCTGCCCAGATACTCGTCGATCAACTTCCGGGTTCTGTGTATTCTATGCTGATAACCTTATGATTTGGTCCTCTAAGCAACAATCAACTGTCTCCCGATCGATTGCGGAAACCGAGTATCGGGGCGTCGCAAATGTTGTCGCCGAAACAACTTGGCTTCGACAACTACTTCATGAGCTGCATCAACCGTTCACTAAGGCCACAATCGTTTCTGTGACAACATTAATGCAATTTATTTATCCAACAATCCCGTACAACATCAGCGGACCAAACACATTGAAATTGATGTATATTTCTAGCGGGACAAAGTGTCGCTCGGGAAGCTCAAAGTTCTACACGTTCCATCTCAGTATCAGTATGCTGATATTTTTACTAAAGGCCTACCTTCTATGTTGTTCAATGATTTCAAGCACAGCCTGAACATTTGGGATTGTTCTGGCGTAGACTTGGCATGCAGGATATTCGCTGCAACGGCATGCAAGATATTCGCATCCGTAACGCTTGTTCTACCTGTAAAACATTTGCCGCTCCAATGACACGCTTATTCTACCTGTAAAACATTTGCCGCTCCAATGACCAATGGAATTGTGCGGTGATTTTAGCACTCTTTTAACTTTCTCCTGGATCATCCCAACTGGCAACTCCATCCATGCTTGCATGACGACGATACATGGCGGAGCAATTAACGAGCACGTGCAAGGCTAGCAACGGTGACGCAGTGGTGACGCCAGCAGCGATCTGGTTGTTGCGGTCGTCGTTGACCTTATCTACGAGAAGACATAAGTCTTCCTTCGTTCTGCCAGGGAATCTGCGACAGTTCACAACTTAGCGCCATCGTCCCCTGGTTTCGCTGTCGTCGGTTGCACTTGCAGAGACGGCTCCCTCCTAGAGCGAGGGCCGTCGATTCGATCGCCGCCGTTGTCCGCTTCCCTTCCTTTCCATTTCCATAAACCGACTCATGAATGATGTTCGCACGTGTACCCCTCTACTTAGATTTATTGTTCTAACGACATTAGTTTAAAAGTAAAGTGAGCGTAGAAATGTGTGCGTGCATGCGGCCGCAGATATGTTTGATGCTAATTGTTGCCGTCCCTGGTCAGGTTCAGGACAGGAGTGCATTCTTCTCCTAGCTACCTTGGAGGGCTACGTGTTGTGTTGCCATGAACGACGACTTCTCGAGCCCGGATCGGGGACGTTCAACACGTCGCGGCGCGCACGAGGCATGACGCGCAGTGGCTGGCCGGTCAGCCGATGTGAACGTCTGCGGCAGCGGCGGCGGAGGCGGCCAGGGCCGTACGACCAGCCACTCGGTGGTAGAACTCACGGTTAGTGGAGCAGCCGGAAGGCCTCGTCAGAGTCGCGCGGCGCGGGCATGACGGAGGTAACGTGTCGAGATAGAGAGATAGAGACAGAGAGGGTATAAACGTCGACGTGCCGGGTGGCGCGTGCCGTCCTGCTGCCACGAGGACGTTTTGTCTCGGCCGGCGAGGTGCCCTTAAATTTACCTCGTGCGTCGCGCGCCGGCGCCGGCGCCGGCCGGCAAAGTTGAAGCAACAGCGGCCGGCGCAACCATAAATTTGGTTGGCTGTAATCACCCGTGGCAGGAGAGGCGTCGACGCTCCGGCGTGAGAGATACAGAATCGTCGGCATAGCTCTGTTCGGCGAGGTTGCGACGCGAGAGGAGGTTAGACTGATTTTTTCCCTTTTCATTCTCTGTCTTTCACAATATTTTTCCCGCTTACATACCCCTGGGCTCCGACAGGTGGGCCCCAACCGACTCACGCCTAACCCTACCTTTATTACTCACGCCCGCCGCCTCTCGCCCAGCTCCCTTCATTCCTCTTCCTTCAGCGCCGCCTCTCTCCACCTGCGATGGAGCTTCCGCCTCCCTCTTCCAACGTCGCTGCTTCATCCCGAGATGAATCCTCCCTCTTCCAGCTCCTCTGCTCCGCCCAGCGATGAGTCTCCTGGTGTTACATCTCCCCCCTCGCCAGAATCGGCTTGTCCCCAAGCCGCATCCTCCGGGAATCGCTTCAGGAGGACATACCAGTCTTCCCACGTGGATGCTTCCGGCGAAGAAGACCATTGCACTCGGATCTGTGGTATGGCTCTATTCCCTTTCTTTACCAGCCTTCTTTCAAGAATCCGAAGAGGCTTAAGCGGTTCTTTACACAGATCTGCAATCCTTGGAAGCTCTGCAAAAACCGGAGAGTAGTTTGCAAGATAGGGCTTCAGCTGAGATACATGGAAAATTGGATGGATCTGAGCGTCCGGCGGCAATTCCAAACAGTATGCCACATTTCCAATCTTTTCCATCACTTTGTAGGGGCCAAAGAATTTGAATGAAAGTTTCAGGTAGGGTCGATTAGCCACTGAAGTCTGAGCATAAGGTTGAAGCTTTAACAACACTAGCTCTCCCACTGTGAAAACCCGATCTTTGCGATTTTTATCTGCCTGTTGTTTCATTCTATTCTGAGCAACCAAGAGATGTTTCTTATGTAACTCGAGATCTGTTGCTCGTTCAGTAAGTAATTCACCTGTCTGTTCATCTATGTCCTGAGGCGGTAACGGTGCTGCAAAGCCAATAGGATCATACCCGTAGAGAGCTTTGAATGGTGTACACCCCAGAGATGAATGAAAAGATGTGTTGTACCAATACTCGGCCATCGCCAACCAACGCTTCCAAAGCTGTGGAGTGGACTGCACAGCGCATCTGAGATAAGTTTTCAAGCACTGATTTACTCTCTCAGTCTGTCCATCTGTTTGGGGGTGGTATGAAGTAGATAACAACAATTTGACATTCATGCTTTGAAATATATTTTTCCATACTGTGCTTGTGAAAATCTTATCTCGGTATGATAACATAGTTCTGGGAATACCATGTAACTTTATGATGTGGTCCAGTAGCAAAGTTGCAACTTGTGTAGCTGAAAAAGGGTGCCTGAGGGGTAAAAAATGAGCATATTTGGACAATCTGTCCACCACTACTAGTATAGTATTGAATCCCTCGGACTTGGGAAGACCTTCTATGAAATCCATTGTAATGTCTTGCCAAAGCCCCTCAGGAATTAGCAACGGTTGTAACAACCCAGCAGGCAGACTTCTTTCCCCCTTAGCCTGCTGGCAAATATTACATTGCTTCACGAAATCCTCCACATCTTGCTTTAGTCCCTTCCAACAGAACATCTTCTTCACTCTCTAATAGGTGGATTGTATCCCAGAATGGCCCCCTACTGCATGTCATGACATGCAGCAATTAGTTTAGTTCTGAGAGCAGAGTTTTCTCCAATCCATATTAAACTTTTCTTCCTTATGATTCCTTGATGCAAGGAGTACCCATTCTCATCCGGGCTAGCTAAAGCTAGCTTAACCAATAACTGCTGAGCATCCTCATCAGTGGCATAAGAGTTCAAAACCTCCTGAACCCACATCGGCTTCACCTCACTTATTGCACTGATACTCATAACTTGACCTACTCTAGATAATGCATCCGCAGCCACATTTTCCTTTCCCTTGCGATAGACTATATTGAAATTAAGACCCATTAACATTGTCATTGCTTTTCGCTGCAAATCAGACTGTAACCGCTGGTCTTCTAGAAAATAGAGACTTATGATCCGTTTTAATGATGAACTCAGATCTCTGTAAATAGGGCCGCCATCTATCCACCGCCAAAATAAGAGCAAGGAATTCCTTCTCATATATGGACCACTGTTTATGTTTTTCAGTTAAGGCTTTGGTCAGAAATGCAATAGGTCTGTTATTCTACATTAATACAGCTCCCACCCCTGTATCACACGCATCTGTTTCCACCACAAAGGGTTCGTTGAAATCCGGTAGGGCTAATACCGGAGTGGAAATCATTGCATTCTTTAGCTGTTGGAAAGATGACGAAGCCTCTTTGGTCCAAACAAAAGTTTTCTTCTTTAACAAGGATGTTAAGGGCCGAGCCATAATACCATAATCCTTCACAAACCTTCTATAGTAGCCAGTAAGTCCCAAGAAAGCCCTGAGACTGGTGAATGTCGAAGGCTGTGGCCAATTGCGCATCACTCCAGTTTTCATTGGGTCTGTTTGAACCTCTTGACCAGAAATAATGTGGCCCAGATACCGTAATTCTTTTTTTTTTTTTGCAAAATGACATTTAGAAGACTTGATAAAAGATTTATGAGTCTTTAAAGTATCTAACACTAACCTCAAATGCTCCATATGCACCGAAAAAGTGGGACTATAGATCAGTATGTCATCAATGAATACGAGCACAAACTTCCTTAAAAATGGAGCTAAAATAGAATTCATAGCACATTGAAAGGATGCAGGAGCATTAGTTAAACCGAAGGGCATCACCTTGAATTGATAATGACCAGAATGGGTTTTGAAAGCCGTTTTATATTCCTCACTCTCCCTCATACGAATCTGACGATATCCTAATCTCATATCAAGGCTGGTAAAATATTAAGCTCCTGCCAATTCATCTAGTATTTCCTCAACCATAGGTATAGGGAATCTATTTTTGATGGTCATGTCATTCAGTTTTCTGTAATCAATGCAAAACCTCCAGGAACCGTCTTTCTTTTGTACCAACAATATAGGAGATGCAAATGGACTCACACTATGCTCAATGAGGTTAGCCTTCAACAATTCCGCAACCTGTCTTTCAATCTCATTTTTGTGAAGAGGAGAATAACGATATGGTCTGGAATTAATTGGTACAGCCCCAGGAATCAAGGGTATCACATGATCAAAGGGTCTGGTAGGTGGTAGAGATTTTGGTTCTTGAAATACCTCATGAAATTCTTCCAGCATTTCCTGGACTTCCAGGGGCAATAAGTCATGACCCTTCTGAATTGTGAAAGTTGGGGACCTCTCCACCATTGCCATAGCCCAAACATCATTCCCTGCAATACACTTTTCCAACTGCAGAGCTGTGAGCTGAGGCAATTCCTTCTGTGTTGGCACTGAATCTCCATGTAGAGTTACCAATTTTCCTTTGTGATAAAACTGAATAGTCTTAGCAGATCAATCACACTGCATAGGACTGTGCTGTGACAACCAGTCATGTCCCAATATGGCATCATAAGCTCCTAAGGGCAGAACTCTCATATCATTTTCAAAAGTTTGTCCACTACACCACCAAGACATCCTGTGAACCATTTGAGCACTTATCATCTCATCCCCATTAGCTATCCTGACTTTTACTGCAGCACATGGATGTGAGACTAGTCCAGCTTTGCAGACAAAAGCACTGTTGATAAACGATTGAGAACTACCAGAATCAATGAGGACCAAGAAAACTTTATTATGGAACAGTGCCCTCAATCTCATACAATTGTTTCCCTGTGTGCCTGATACGGCATGAGTTGACAAATGGAAACAATCTTCTTCTTTGCACTCTTCTTTTTCCAACTGTAGCAAAACATCCTCAGAAAGGCTCATTTCCATATCTTCTGTCGTCAATGCATTCAGTTGCTGCTGCTGACTTCTCTTTGAGCACCTCAGAATATGTCCAGGCTCAAATTTTTCACCGCATGCATAGCATAGCCCATTCAATCTCCTATAATCTCTCAGTTGTCGTTCCTTACCCAAATCAGGGCTCAACGATGAAACCCTATTGTCAAGTTTACTCCACCCACCTGATTTGTAACCTGAATATTGCCTAGTATTTCAGATCTTGTTTTTCTCCTGAATATCTCTCTGAACTTTGGCCAGCATTGCAGCTCTAGTTACTGTCAAGGGGACCTGAGATAGTACAGGACCTTGTAGCTCATTTTTTAGTCCTTTGACAAACTGAGTGACATAAAAGATATCATCCAACTCTGGGTTATGCATGGCTGTGGCATAGACAGAACTGTCAAACTCTGCAATATAATCTTCTAGGCTTCCTGTTTGTCTCAAATGCAATAAGTCATACATAGCTTGAGAATATTCATGCGCTCCAAATTTTTCTTTCACCACCTCCACAAATCTCTCCCAAGTACTCAAACCTTCAGTCAGTTTGAATACTTGCAACCATTTGGCTGCCTTGCCCTCCATGTGCATAGAGGCTTCCCTCACCCAAAAGGACTCAGCCACATGAAAAATAGCAAAATAGTCTTCACATTTGTCAATCCATATAGTAGGATTCTCCCCCACAAATTTCGGAAAAGCAAGCTTCATTAGTGATCTCTCTTCAATACCTCTCCTTGCGGCGTGAACCCCCTTCCTCCAACAAGCTTCTCTGCCGCCCGGATCGCGCTCTCTGCCTCTGCTCCTCCGATGATCTCCTGTGACTACTTCCTAACCTATCGCCTCCTAACTCCTCCCTGTCTTCCTGTCAGCTGTCTCCCTTCTCCCTTTCTACTCTCCAGTGAAGATGTAAGTAGTTCTTCCGAGTCCTCCTCCAATTCTTCCGCCAATTTCTACAATAACAGAGTTGCCACCCTCCTTCCTGTCTCCGTGACTTGACGAAACAACTCATTTCTCTCCTTAGCCGCCTGCTCCGCAACTGAAGCTGCTAGTGCTTGTTGCCCTAACAACTCATTCTGCACCCTATCAACGAGAGGAAATCCCATCCAACCTGAACAGTACTTTCTCCCAACGATCCCCTGCCTCCCTCGATGTCTCTGCCATAGCATCCAACACAAAACGGGTTTGCACCAAGGGTTTGGCTACCGGCGCCATTGTGACTGATTGAAAATTCCTGATCTCCTCTACTTCTCTCGTGACTCTTCGCACCTCCTTCCTCCCGTAAATCGCTACTCGCCACCACTATCAACTCCAATCACCCCAATCGCCTCTCTACACCTCCGAACTCCAAATCGGTCCTGATAATCGCCCCGCCCCACGAAAAATTTAACGCGAAGAGGGAGAGATGGCTCTGATACCAGTTGTAATCACCCGTGGCAGGAGAGGCGGCGACCCTCCAGCGTGAGAGATACAGAATCGCCGGCGGAGCTCTGCTCGGCGAGGTTGCGACGCGAGAGGAGGTCAGACTGATTTTTCCCTTTTTCATTCTCTTCCTTTCACAATATTTTTCCCGCTTACATACCCCTGGGCTCTGACAGGTGGGCCCCAACCGACTCACGCCTAACCCTACCTTTATTACTCACGCCCGCCGTCTCTCGCCCAGCTCCCTTCATTAATCTTCCTTCAGCGCCGCCTCTCTCCACCTGCGATGGAGCTTCCGCCTCCCTCTTCCAACGTCGCTGCTTCATCCTGAGATGAATCCTCCCTCTTCCAGCTCCTCTGCTCCGCCCAGCGATGAGTCTCCCGGCGTTACATTGGTGCGGCGAGGGGGCCGGGGGCCGTTTTCCATGTCAAACCCGCGGCGCGGCCCGACCTCTCCCGTGATGCGCGGAGCGAATGGCTCCACGGATCCAGCCCGGGTTACCAGGAAAACATAATGCAGGTAGCAGTGGACGTCCGGATAATTCGGTTAAGTGGATGTTTATAATCGGTTCGGTTAATTCGGTTATGAAGAATTGATAACCGCATTGGATTTCAAAAAGTCATAACCACACAATTCAGTTGTGGTTAATTCGGTCGGTTATGTGGATAACCACAATTTTAATTTGTAATGTAATTTATTGAAAAAAATGACAATAAAAACATAAAAATAATGACAAAATATACAAAAATGATATGTATGCACCTGTGATGGGTGAAGATCATTAAGATTTGGTTGGGCTACGTGAAATTTTTTAATTAGGATGAATATTAATATTATTAAGCTTTATTTTTATGTTTTATGGGATAATAAGGTTAAATATTCGGTTGAGTCGGTTAATACGATATGAAAACCAAAATAATTCGGTTAACTGATATACTCAAAAATGAAGATTGAATTTAATAGAAAATTTCGGTTAAACCGTACAATTCAATTCAGTTCGGTGCGGTTCGGTTTGATTTTACAGTTTACGGTTAACCGCGCTCACCCCGCGGGTATGGTAAACGGCTGGATCTTGGTAGCATGTGCCCGCAAGGACGCCGAATTCACGCGTGCGCACGCACGCGCGTCGTCGAATCGTCTTTGATTACCACATGATCTTCTTAACTACTCAAGAGAAAAACAGGAAGCTTCCGTGAGACACGACCGTGACATGGAGTGCAGACTCGGCACGCTCCGTGTGCCCCGACGGGGCCGGACATAGCTTCTACCGCACAACTCCGGTTGCATTGCACGAATCCCTCGGTCGCTCTTTCATTCGTTTATTTGAATTGAATTCCGTGTGTACGAATGCATTTCATTTTGCAAAGACCAGTCAGCGAAATAAACGTTTGGTGGAATCGGGATTTGTCGTACTATAGAGTCAGTCCCGACGCTTTTATTGTCTATAGCCGTCGGTTTCAGAAAACCGACACTTTTAAACTTATAGCTGCCGGTCTCTCGGACCGACACATTTAGTATTTATAACGGTCGGCCTGGGCGGAGGCCGATGCATTTAAATCGTATAACCGTCGGCCTGTGTTGCTGAGCCCAATGACTTTAATCACTTATAGCCGTCGGCTAGTGTAAAGGCCTCAGTTTTTGACACATTCCAAAGTGTTCATCATCACACACACACACACTTCATTTGAAGAAAGTTGATGAACACATTTGAAGAGCAAGTAACCATTATCAACATGATCATTAGAGAACAAACTCACACAATGCAAAAGTGATATTTCCCACATGCAACATCTAGGGGCTGGACATATGAAAAACTCCTACACTTTGCTAGTAATGTCCATGCCAAGTTTCACCCAAATTCAAAACCTTTTTGAGGTACTTTTGGGTATAGCTAGAAAGAGGGTAGTTTGAACTCAAATTCAAATTCAAACTATTTTTACACCATGAATTCAAAAATAGGAGGCATATTCTCACTCAGCACATTTTTGTGAGCTCACACACCAATTTTCACTCCATTTGGAGTTGATCTTGACATGAGCTATATATAGCAAATTCAAATTTTATTTGAATTTCAAACTGAACATGTGCTGCAAATTTAGTCAAACCAAACCCAATTTGAATTCTAACCAATTCAGATGGCTCAGGGGTGAATAATTCAAATCACCATGGGCATTGTGGGGATTACTGTTTACAACAGTAATATGGAGTTAAGTTCAGAGGTTAAAAGGGGAGTGGGACCCCCTTGTCAGCCACTGAAGAGAACTCAGCCGACTGAACACTGCACTCGGGTTCTTGCGCTGAACCGAGCTGCCGCCACGGCGAGGAAACGGCGAGACCACCAGCTGCTTGCCACTCCCAGCCACTGAACCGACTCTCGGGGCCTTTATCTACGCGCCCGAGCGGTCGCCGGTGCTCCCCACCATTGCCCAGTTGAGCTCTCGGTCCCTCATCGCCCGGCCGACCCAGTGATCCTCCCGGCGATCTGAGACCAGCACCAGGTGCGCCAAGCTATCCTCGACGCCCTCGCGCCGGTTCCAGGCCCGGAGCAGTTCTCTCCGAGCTCTACTGCAACGATCTTTCCTCTGCCGGTTCAGCTCGAGCCGCCACCGCGGGAACGATCAGTCCGGCCACCACAGCCTACCGTTTGCCGAGCTGTGAACAGCAAAGAGGTTCGCCTTCTGTCCCTCTTCCATTTCCGCAAGATACGGCGGCATGACATAGATTGCTCACGCCGGAATTTCATGTTTTCGCGACGGTGTGCAAAAGTGGAGTCTGAACCGATCCGCGAAATTCGTAAACCACGCTGCACCACTCATCCTCTCGTGGAGGGGATCACTTCCAGGTACCCGTACGAGTCCATAGGAGCAGGAACCACGAAGAACCGTTGAGGGAAACCGCTGTTCTTCGAGTTTTAGGAGAAATCCCGATTTCCGGCCTAGGTCGCACGATGACAGCCCAACACAGCCCTTTCCGAGCTCCGTGGAGCTCATGTCGACCTTTCCTAAGCTCCACTGATGCTTCCGGACCGTTTGCTCGATCGAGTGGGGTGCTAGGGAGGTCGGCCTACACGGCCGAAGTTCTCCCGAAACTGCCGCTCGTCGCCGACCATGTGCCGGCTATTTTCATGACAAACTGAGCCCGGAATCAGGTTCCCCTGTGTGGAAGTAGGCAGGGGCGGCCAGAATCGTGAAGTTTGGAGCACCACAGAGGCTGCCGGCGAGCTCTCCGGCGAGGTGTCGCGGGGAGGGAGAGAGATAGACGAAGGGGTGGGCCCCGGCCATCAGCGGCTCGGATTTTAAATCGGGATTGGTCTGCGGCTCGGATCTGGTGTGCTGGCATGCAAAAACTTCGTGGACCATGGTGTTCCGTCGCTCCAGCGCCCAACACGTGTCCCTGTGGACCCACCGGCAGATTTGAACTTTTCCCGATTTTCAGATTTCATTCAAACTTCAAATCCTCATAACTTTGGCTAGTAAACTCCAAATCAAGTGAATCAAAATTTGTTGGATTCAGCTCTCTGAGTACTTTCCATAAAATCAAGTTTCACTTCATGAAAATCCTTATTTCTCCAGAATTAATTCCTCAAAGTTTAAACTCTTTGGAATTTTAACTGGAGAATCCTTTGGAGGAAAATTATGAGTTTTTTCTGAGATGTTCACCAAAATATACCTGAGCTACCATAAAAATTTCAGATCCATTTGAGCTTCTTTGATCCACCTAATGGTGTGATTAATAAAACTGTTCCAGAGAAAATAGAAAATGTTCAGAAACATTTACAGAATTTTCTCTGAAATTGTTTAGCTCATATCTTTAGCTGGAACCTTCCAATTAAGTGAGACCAACTCCATTAGAACCATATGAAAATCTAGTTTTCAGAAAGTCATGGCTTGCTCCATGAAAATCCCTAGAACACCCTAAAGCTTCCAATTAGGGTCAAGTACATAATTAATTGTGGAGGGCTCAAAAGAGCTTTACTGCAACTAAAACTTGACCAAGTCTCTGTTTAGGTTGTAACCAAGCTACAGTAAAAATTTAAGGGGCAGTGGGTCTGTCTAGTGAGACTTATAAGGTTCACAAGTTTAATTCAAATTAAATGCATCTAAATTAACACGTATACTTGTATCTCATGTAGTCGCTAAGGTCGAGGAGGAACCCGAAGTCCTAGACTTCGTTACTTCGGAAGAGCAGCTAGCCTACGACCAAGAGCAGCAAGGCAAGCTCCGGTGTGCATTAACCTTTTTATAATTTTTTCTTGTTTTGAGCACTTACTTGAGTATCACTATTTCTTGCATTGGAGTCTTGTTTGAAAACCCAATTGCATAGCCAAGAAAACCACTGGTGGGATTAGGATGGAAAACCCCGATTAGCTACTGTAATGCTAGGATAGTGTAGGATTCGGTACAAGTCGAGTAGTTGGAACTACTCGCGAGCATAGGCTAGAGGCACTCGACTCGGGTAGAGATAGCAAATGAAACACATGGAAAGAAAAATGAGACCGAGCAGAGAGTAAGGGCAACATGACTTTGGGGCCTGGATGCTATAGCTCCGCTTGTGTCGATTGAGGACCGAGCCGCGTGCGGGCCTGTTGAACAAGCTAGAACAGTACCGAAGACCTACCGGCTATATGGGAACCGGGAAACTGATATAACTCAGGTAGCTGGGTATTGAGGCATTGCCCGTCGTTCAGAGGGTAGGTTGAGAGCTTGAGGTCTAAATCGGCTGCCGAAACTGAGATGCGCGTGCAGAGACCTCTTGCTCGGGACGATGGGACCGGTTCAATATTTAGCTGACGGGTGAAAGGTGGTTGCATACGGCGTCAGTAATGGTTGCTGTAGGCAACATCCAGTACGCCCTACGTGACGGGTTATTCGGGTAACCCTGCAGGTGTAAATCGATTATAATCGCCGTCCCTCGCGGTCAGTGAGTACCACTTGTTCACTGTACCGTGACGTAGAAAGAACAAGTTAGATGCATGTTAAAATGTTGCTGATTGAAAGATGGACTTTGATTGCTAATGATTTGTTGTAGCCTAGAGCTAACTAAAGTTCTTATCAACTTTGAGCAAAGTACATGAGAGAAATGTGTTTCTTGTTTCATTGCGGCTCTCTCATGTGCCTTAGCGTAAGGTTCTCCACAACCTGTTGCTAAAACTTGAAAGTAAGGTTCCACTAATTAGGCGGGTCCTTGCAACTTATTTTGCCTCATGTAACCCATCACCCTCCATGTAGAAGTTTCATGTTTAGGAGAGACGGGTCAATCTTGCTGAGCCTTCGTGCTCACTGCTTGTGTTTGAAGCTTTTGCAGGGTTCTATGAGGAAGGGACTCCCGAAGAGGAGACGAAACCCTAGGAGAGGAACCCCATCGAATGAGAGTCGTGCACGCCGCCGTGTTAGTGTGTGTGCGTGCTAGCGGGGACACGTTCACGGGCTGAACGTGAACTCGATGCGTAGTCTACGCCCGTGAGTGTAGACTGAACATATTTTGTTGTACAAATGTTCATAAACCTCTTTATGTAATAAACTTTGCTTCCGCTTTGTACCTTTGTTGTGTGTTATCCGGTGCTGTGCAACGCAGCACCCCTCAGCGTGATCCTGGCTCGACAAGACCTTGGGGTCGTGTCAGCGCTGGTATCAGAGCTCGCTTGAGGTTTAACGCACTAAAAAGGTCATGTTTTTCAAAAATCCAGTGAGGAACGAGTTAGTAGCCCATATAAGGATGTTATTAGTGTATAGAAAGTGGCATACTAACCTATTTGATTATGTCAGAAAATCGTGCATCTCGTGACGTTTATGTCTTGGGGGTGCACGTAAGCGCTGTCCACCAGTGCGCACAAGCTGAAGGGTGGAGCCCCACGGGTGGCAGGTAACCCGACCCGCTTTAATATCCTCTATGACTCCTCATGTCGTTTGGGGTATTCGAGCAACATCTGTCCCTGACGTGCGTGGTGCAATTTGGGAGACCCCGTCACGTGGTCGGTAACGTGAACACGTAGCTCAAGGCGTGTTTGGCTTGAGAACATCCGAGCGAGTGATGACGGTCAGGTGTACGAACTGTATGGATACCGGGCTCGGTGTGCAGCCGATTCTGACGATTGTGTGAAGTATCTGCAGGTAGTCTAACCACAAAACAGTAGACGTGTAGTATCCGTGTGCGAGAGACGTTTAGTGCCACTGAACTAACGAAGCCGGCTAAGTCCGGTATAGGTTTTTCTTTGTGAGAACGTAGTACCGACATGATCTGGTGACGCATCGACGTCACACCCCACGAAATGGACAACTTCATGGTAAAACTTGAAAGTTTTAATCCAGAGCACTAAAACTTTGATGTAACTCCTTCCCTTAATCAGGATATTCAAAGTTAACAAGTTTTCAATTTATAGGTTGCTAAGGACAGAGCACCCTGTTTTCAGCTGAATTTTGGCTGAAGTTAATCAGAGGTTAGAGGTTGAGTTCTTTCGAGGTTGGGGTCATATGATACATTTCTGGAAATCTTTGGAAGAGCTTTACAACTTTTCTGTTGAGGTCCAGAGGTGTTTCATCTCTTAACCAATCGAAAAATGCAGTAGAGTGGAGACTGTCCAGAAAAACAGGGCAGAGCAAACACTCTCTGTAAACTCTCTGTAATTTGAGCATAACTTCCTGCATAAAAATCTAAAAATACAAAATGAGGTAGTTCTGGAAAGATTATGAGATGGGTTACAACTTTGTAACAGAAATCTTTGTCAGATTGGGAGCAGAATTAACTGGAATTCTTGGATCAAAGCACTACCTAAAGCAGGGAGGTGCTGTCCAATTTTCTCCAGAAATTTTGTTAACTTTGGCATCTCATAACTTTTGAACCAGGACAGATCTTAGGCCAAGAAAATACTTTCTAGAAATCTATTGAAGTTAGATTTAACTTTTATGTTGAGCTCCATAATTGGTTTTGCTTTAGCATGCCCTAAATCAGGTTGAAATAGAAACTGGTCAGGGCTGTCATGTTGGACAGCAGATCAGCAGTCAAATTTGTTTAAATTTGACCTATATTTCCAAGTTTTATGGGTTCAATGACATATTTTGTGTTATAACTCAATGGTTTACTGTTCAAATAAATATTTGACATTTCTCAAATATATTTTTACAGATGACAGCGGATAAACAGTTCGAGAACGGGTGGGTGGAATCTCACTGTTCTCACCACAGCGGCTATCCGGAAGCATTCAGGCAGATGCTTCGATATTTCGGGTACAACCAGATGCTGCAGTACTTCGCCAAGGAAGAAGGCGAGGAGGGGAACAAGACGTGGATAATCCATGTCGAGGTTCCTGCAGGGCCTACGCCACCCGGTTGGGCGCCATTCACCGTCACGGTGAGAGGTAGACAATCGGAGGGGAAGTGGCAAGTGGCAGCTCGCGACACCATGTCGCGTTTCTGCCAGCTACACGTGAGAGCTATGGAGGGTACTCCATACACGCTCGTTCCGGTGGAGGGACGGGCTCATCATGTGTGGGAAGAGAGGTATCTGGAGGCAACAGACCCGGGTTGCCCAAGGTACAACCCCGCGGAGGCGAACCTCAGCCTCCAATTAAGGACGGGAAAGGCCGTGATGGACAGCCAATCTGTTCATACGGAGCATCTCACCGCAAGTCTCAAAGAGAGCACAAGCCTTGGAGACCATTTCGAGAGTGCCCACAGCGCACTCCCCAATGTGCTCCTTCCGACGATCAAGCGACTGAACGAACAGCATAATCAGTTGCATCGTCTGAAGAAGGCGAAGAAGAAGAGCCGTGTCGACATCGCGGCGTCACAAGAACTGGTGCAGACTCTAACCCAGAAGAACGAGGATCTTACTCAAGAGCAAGACGACGCTATTGAGGAAGGGCAAGGCTGGGAAGAAGACTACAACCAAGCCATGGACGAGGTGCATGCATTGCAGGACCTCGTACCTCCGGTATTGGGCATACCGGTGGTCTTGGGTCTTCCAGCAATGGGAGAACCCGAGATGGGAGAGGAGGTTGTAGATCCGGAGCCACCAGTAGAGGTACCGGAGGAGGACAAGCCACAGGAGGTCGAGTTCTACTCCGAGTAGGGGGTTACCGTTGCCAAGAAGGGCAACCAGGATAGTGTAACCCAAACTTTTGTAACCGGCGACATGTCGTGTAGGCAGTAGCGTATGTATAGGTAGTGACGACATGAGCACGACTTCTCGGAGACCGAGAATAATGTATCTTGTATAAAGTTTATGCTTTATCAATATATATGAATGTGGTGCAAATTATTCATGTGTCGCTTCAATACCTACTGCTTCATATGGAATTGTTAAGTATGACATGTGCTGATCGCTGCTGTTTTGAATTTCAGAATGACTCGTACTCGTGCCAACCCGGACGTTGGGGGTTCTAGTCAAGGGGGAGAAACCTCCCAATAGCCTCCTGAGGACTCCTCTGGACAGCAACAGCAACAGCAAACACCGCCACCGCAACCGCCAACGGTTACATTGGCCGACATCATTGTGGCAATGGTGGGTTCTCATCAGCAGCACACGGAGTTGCTGCAAACTCTTATTGCCAAAACGTCTCGACCAGAGAGGCGTCAAGATCGTGAGGAGCGCCAACAGAGCTCCTACTCCGACTTTCTAGCGACTCATCCCCCGGTATTCTCAAGGGCGGATGAACCCCTCGATGTGGACAACTGGCTCCGCACGATGGAAATGAAGTTCGGGCTGCTCCATGTTAGTGAGCAGCGCAAGACTCAGTTCGCGGTCCAACAGCTCCAGGGATCAGCGAGCGCATGGTGGGCAAACTTTTGTGCTTCACAGCCCACCGACCGAGTTATGACCTGGGCGGAGTTCCGGACGGCCTTCAGGGCCTATCATATACCGCCGGGTCTCATGAAGAGGAAGACGCAGGAGTTCCTACACCTGCAGCAAGGGAGCCGGAACGCACTGGAATACTCCAGGGCGTTCAACGATCTCGCGCTCTACGCGTCGTATCACGCCGATACTGACGAGAAGCGGCGGGACCACTTCTACCAGGGGCTTAACCCACTCCTGAAGGACAAACTGGTGATGTTCAATCGTGGCAGCCTCAATGACATAATTGATGCTGCGATTGTTCAGGAGGACTCCGGTAAGAAGTTAGCGGCGGCGGAAAGAAAGCGAAGTGCACCGCAAAACAGCGGAGAAGGAGGCGGTCCTTCTCAGAAATTTCGGATGGTGAATCGCCCACCATCAGGTTCACGCCGGCAGCCACCACAGAGGTCGATGCCATTCCGCAATCGGCCCTATTCTTCCCGGCGTTCAGGCCGGCACTGCTAGCACCACCTCCGCAACAACAACAGCAACAGCGGGCGATGCCGCGTGCGTATGCACCTCAGCAGCGCATGCCGGGCTTTCGTCTCCCAAGCACCGGACAAGCAGCGGCCACATGCTACAAATGTGGTCGGCCAGGACACTTCGCCAGCAGTTGCCCGGAGAGGCAAGGCGGCGGAGTTGCACCACAACCTCCGGGGAGGAATCAACCCCGGAACCCCACTAATGCGTGGTGGGCAAACCCGAGGCCCGGCACTATCCACCAGCTTGCCATAGAGGACGTGCCGGAGGGTGAGCCAATCCTTGCGGGTATGTTCCAACTCCACCAGCATCCCGCTATAGTGTTGTTTGATTCAGACGCCACGCACAATTTTATTAGCCAAGCTTTTATTGCTAAACACAGCTTGCAAATACTACCCACCGATAGTCCATATTTGATTTGTTCACCGGGTGGGAAGATTTCAGCAAGCGTAATGGTTTCCAAAGCACCATTATGCTTAGAGGGTGGAGTATACCCTACGCCTCTCATAGTCTTAGAGGGACAAAAGGTCGATGTCATCTTAGGGATGTCGTGGTTAACCCGCCACGGCGCTGTTTTAGACACCGTCCTTCGAATCGTGCACTTGAACTCAGAAGTGCACGGATCTCACTCCTTATTTCTGGACAGTCCAGAAATAAAACTTCCAAGTGTCTATCAATCCACAAGTATCAGATTGGAAAATATTCTAGTGGTCCGAGAGTTCCCTGACGTGTTCCCGGATGATTTACCGGGGATGCCGCCCGACAGAGAGGTGGAGTTCAAGATTGAACTTGCACCTGGAACCATGCCAATATCCTGAAGGCCGTACAAGATGGCGCCCAAGGAGTTGGCTGAACTGAAGACCCAGCTAACGGACCTGCTGGAAAAGGGTTTTATTAGGCCGAGCTCCTCACCATGGGGCTGTTCGGCATTATTTGTGAAGAAGAAGGATGAGACGTTGCGGCTTTGCGTGGACTATCGTCCATTAAACGCCGTAACCATCAAGAACAAGTACCCGTTGCCACGGGTCGACATGTTGTTTGATCAGTTGGTCGAAGCAAAGATCTTTTCCAAGATGAACTTAAGATTCGGGTACCATCAGATTAAGATACGGGCTGAGGATATTCCGAAGACGGCTTTCTCGACAAGGTACGGGCTTTATGAGTACCTGGTCATGTCCTTCAGCCTCACCAACGCTCCAGCTCACTTCATGTATTTGATGAACTCGGTATTCATGCCGGAGCTGGACAAGTTTGTCGTAGTCTTCATCGACGACATCCTGGTATATTCCAAGTCGGAGGAAGAACACAAGTGCTGGATTGGAAATCCCCGAGAACTATTCACGAGGTACGGAGTTTCCTCGGACTCGCGGGATATTATCGGAGGTTCATCCCGAACTTCTCAAAGATTGCCAAGCCTATGAAGGAGCTGCTAAAGGATACCAAATATGTTTGGAGTCCAGCATGTGAAGCAGCGTTCAAGGTATTAGTGAAGCACCTGACATCAGCACCGGTTTTGGCGCAGCCAGACACAACAAAACCGTTCGATGTGTACTGCGATGCATCCGGCATTGGGCTCGGATGTGTGCTGATGCAAGACCGAAGGGTGGTCACGTATTGATCACGGCAGCTTAGAAACCATGAGCAGAATTATCTAATTCACGACTTGGAGCTTGCTACCGTGGTACTTGCACTGAAAATGTGGAGGCACTACCTACTCGGTAACCTCGTACATTTATATACCGACCACAAAAGCCTCAAGTACATATTCACTCAGAAGGAGCTAAACATGAGGCAGCGAAGATGGTTAGAATTGATAAAGGATTACGAAATAGAAATCCATTATCACCTCGGCAAGGCAAACGTAGTGGCGGATGCGCTGAGTCACAAGTCACACGTCAACAATCTGACCATCACACCGTTGGAATAGAGCTAACCACCACTGCATGTGATTCCACATGGAGCTCTCTACAACTTAGCTTTGATCCCCATCATCCGTGAAGAGATAGCGGCAGCTCAGAAACATGACAAGGGCATGTCGCATTTGCGGAGACGTGTAGACAGTGGGGAGCTGAAATGTTTCCGGAAAGATGGAGACGGCGTCCTATGGTTCAAGGACCGGATCGTCGTACCCTGTAACCCGGAGTTACGGAAGAAAATTTTTGATGAGGCTCACTTGTCAAAATTTTCTATTCACTCCGGCAGCAACAAAATGTATCAAGAACTCAGAAGCAAGTTTTGGTGGACACAGATGAAGCGGGAGATCGCAAAGTACGTGTCCGAGTGTGATACATGTCGAAGGGTGAAGGTGGATCATATGCGGAAACCAAGACTGCTACAACCACTGGGCGTTCCTGCCTGGAAGTGGGAGGATGTGAGCATGGACTTCATCGTCGGTTTTCCCACCACCTTTCAGAAACATGATTCTGTGTGGGTAATCGTCGACCATCTCACCAAAGTTACCCATTTCATCCCGGTCAACACCAACTACAACGCCAAGAAGTACGCTGAACTGTACATCTCACGGATCCTATGCTTGTACGGCGTACACTGTACCATGATATCGGATCGGGGCACTTTATTTGTGTCCCATTTTTGGGAGCAGCTACACGCTGCATTGGGGACGAAGCTAATCCGTAGTTCAGCATACCACCCGCAAACGGACGGGCAAACCGAGCGGGTAAACCAAATTCTGGAGGACATGCTACGAGCTTGCGCTATCAACCACGGCAAGAATTGGGATGATCACTTGCCGTTAGCCGAGTTCTCGTACAACAATGGGTACCAAGCCAGCATCAAGATGGCGCCTTACGAGGCGCTATACGGAAGAAAATGCCGCACACCATTGAATTGGTGTGAGAGTGGCGAAAGGGTTACCTTCGGGATTGATCTTGTCAACAACGTGGAGGAAAAGATTCGGCTGATTCAAGCGAACCAAAAAGCCGCCAAATCCCGACAAAAACAGTATGCAGACCGGAGAAGGCGCCCATTACAATTTGGGGTCGGGGATCACGTATACCTACGTGTGTCTCTAATGAAGGGCGTGAACAGATTCGGGGTGAGAGGAAAGTTGGCACCCCGATTCATCGGTCCATTTCAGATTACAGAAAGATGTGGATCGGTAGCATACCGGCTGAAATTACCAGAACCACTTTCCGGTGTGCATGACTTCTTTCATATTTCCCAGCTGAGGAAGTGTCTTAATCTATCAACTACCGTTCAGCTGGAGGACATTGAAGAACTGAAACCGGATCTCACGTATCCAGAGGAACTGGTTCAGATTGTAGATGAAAAGGCCCGAACCACACGCAACCGTACGTTGTGGTTTTACAAAGTTCTATGGAGTAATCACTCCATGGACAAAGCGACATGGTAGAGCGAAGGATTTCTTCGCGCTAACTACCCCGACTTTTTCACGTCGCATATCCGGTAATTTTCCACCGTCCTCTCTCTCGTTTTCACATTATAATCTCGGGACGAGATTCTTTTAAGGGGGGACGAATGTAAAGGCCTCAGTTTTTGACACATTCCAAAGTGTTCATCATCACACACACACACACCTCATTTGAAGAAAGTTGATGAATACATTTGAAGAGCAAGTAACCATTATCAACATGATCATTAGAGAACAAACTCACACAATGCAAAAGTGGCATTTCCCACATGCATCATCTAGGGGCTGGACATATGAAAAACTCCTACACTTTGCTAGTAATGTCCATGCTAAGTTTCACCCAAATTCAAAACCTTTTTGAGGTATTTTTGGGTATAGCTAGAAAGAGGGTAGTTTGAACTCAAATTCAAATTCAAACTGTTTTTACCCCATGAATTCAAAAATGGGAGGCATATTCTCACTCAACACATTTTTGTGAGCTCACACACCAATTTTCACTCCATTTGGAGTTGATCTTGACATGAGTTAGGTATAGCAAATTCAAATTTTATTTGAATTTCAAACTGAACATGTGCTGCAAATTTAGTCAAACCAAACCCAATTTTAATTCTAACCAATTCAGATGGCTCAGGGGTGAATAATTCAAATCACCATGGGCATTGTGGGGATTACTGTTTACAACAGTAATATGGAGTTAAGTTCAGAGGTTAAAAGGGGAGTGGGACCCACTTGTCAGCCAGTGAAGAGAACTCAGCCGACTGAACACTGCACTCGGGTTTTTGCGCTGAACCGAGCTGCCGCCATGGCGAAGAAACGGCGAGGCCACCAGCTGCTTGCAACTCCCAGCCACTGAACCGACTCTCGGGGCCTTTATCTACGCGCCCGAGCGGTCGCCGGTGCTCCCCACCATTGCCCCGACACGTTCTCGCCCAACAAACTGAAACTCCTCGCCGCCCAGTTGAGCTCTCAGTCCCTCATCGCCCGGCCGATCCAGTGATCCTCCCGGCGATCCGAGACCAGCACCAGGTGCGCCAAGCCATCCTCGACGCCCTCGCGCCGATTCCAGGCCCGGAGCAGTTCTCTCCGAGCTCCACTGTGACGATCTTTCCTCTGCCGCTTCAGCTCCAGCTGCCACCGCGGGAACAATCTGTGGTATCTCTGATACCAGCTGAGACAGCCAGGACCTCGTCGGTTGGTGCCGTGTTATGCGGCACCCAACAGCACACGGGTCGATGAACACACATCATATTACATAAATAGTTTAGCGGAAGCGTACAAGAATGTTTTACAAATAGTTATATCAGAGTAAACTACAGCGGAAGACTATCACTCTCACGACTCATATCTAAACTAGCAACAAAGAAACAGTCCAGCCCGTGGACGTTTCTTACTAGCAACACGAAGAACAATCTGCAGCGGCGAGAATGCTCTTTGAGTAAGCACTCGGAGGTTCCCGAGTCTCATCGGCATCCCTTCTCATAAGCATCGAGTCAATTACCTGCAAAACAACTCGGATAGCATCTGTGAGCATAACGCTCAGCAAGACTTAACCGTCACGCTAAACATGAAACTCTATGTGAGGTTATGAACCTAAAGTAGGATGGCATAAGCATAATTAAACTCGCCTAAAAGTGAATCCTTACTTTCAGGTATTAATTGCAGCATTTTAAGTAACCTTGGGCACGCCACATCGGGAGTCCACAATCAAACAAGAAACGCTTTCCCCTGATGTAAATTTCTCATGGCATAAAAGAATCGAGTTTGCACTAGCCTATTCATCAAGATCCAATACAAAGGTAGGATAATACTTCACATCAAAATGATTAGTTCCTTTCTCATGCAAGTTCTTACTACGTCACGACTGTGAGAACAAGTATGCTCCGTCCATTCCGCGAGCGACGGTGATTCAAATCAATAACACCCGGACTACACGACACGTACGCCCGTACTCGACGTTGCCTACAACAACCATCACTGACGTCGTACGTGGCAGCCTTTCCCCCGTTTCACCCCCGCTGAATCGATCAAGTTGCCCCGTACAGTAGCTACTCTCATGGTGCACCTTCCGACGTGAGATGTCATGATAATATTCCCCACATACTGCACACCGGCCGTCCGTCTGAGGCGACCCGAAAAGTCCCAACGACAGCTTCCCGAGGTACATTGGTTTACTGGGTCCCATATAGCCAGCATGAGTCCGGTACACAACTCAAATTTGTTCAACAGGGCCGCATACGGATCAGTCCTTGACTGACACGGACAGGTCTACAGCACCCAGGCCCCTATGTCCTACTGCCCCTACAACCTTCCGGTCTCAACTTTAACTTGCTACTTCATTTATGAACCAATCCCGTATGCCCCTGTTGTTCCTGAAACTGTGAGTAGCATCTCACCACTCGACTTCTACCGAACCGTACTTAAGCATGGAGTTCTACACGGTGAAAGACACCAACCCAATACTCCATGGGTCATTTGGGTTATGCAGGAGGAGTATCAAACACTAGACCTAATGCACAATTCATATCTTAACCGAAAGTGAATACAAAAGAAAAACTTAACAGCTGTTAAATGCAAACCGGAGCTTGCCTGTTTTGCAGGGCAGTCGTATATAACAGTTAGTGTCCTTGCAGATCCACCCTGGATTCTCCGGAGCTTGATCCACTTCGATGAATCGCTCCTTCGAATCCCCTTCGTTGTGGTTCCTATTGAAATGCATATGCACATGTTTTATAGAATGTAATGGAAAGAAGTTATAGAATTAATCTCTTAGGGACAGAGGTTGTGTGGAAAAGCCAAGCATGGCTTGGTTTGCCTCTGTTGTGCAAAGAACAGAAATAAACTAATTTGTCCTATAGGCTTTAGCTATACACTAATCATGTTCCCTAATGAACATAATAGATAAGCTGAATGGATTTGAGTGCAACTGAAGAACAAGAACTCCAATGGCCTCAAAACTTTTACAGCCGGTTCTATACTACCTAAGGATTTAGCTTGCCAAATTGCAGCTAATGTGGAGTCATATTGTGTTCTTCGTAATTCTCATAATGTCTCTTATGTATTATCACATATACATAAGTATGGAGAATAAGAACAGGAAGTTCAAGAACTCATATTGTGCTTGATAATTTAATGTGAGTTCTTGATCACATGAAAGTAATCTGGTCCAAAATTCAGCCCTTTTACTTGAGTAGTTCTCCCAGAACAATTCTTTAAGTATTTGTACTCAAAAGAATTAATTCTGTAATAATGTGCATTTTCATTCCCAATTAAGTGAACTACAATTTCAAGTATGTCCCAGAGAGCTTGCCTAAATTTTCCTATGATTTTTGTAGCTATGGATTGCTCAGAACAGATTTTTGAAGTGGGAAACATTTTCTGAAAATGTTTCTGGACTCTTTTGAACACAGTAGTTTGCATTTAGCAAATTCCTACTCAAATGATATTCAAATGAGCTGAAAATTCGCTGGTAGGTCAACAATATGTTAAAGAATATTCTTGCAGAATTTGGGGATTTTTGGATAAACCAAACTCCCTCAAAAATTCTTTTTCAGAAAACTTTCCAAGAATTTTCCAGAATATAATATTAACTTTCATACTAAGCTGAGTTCATATTTGGATAGAACTCGGAAAGATGAACCCAACCCAATTGGAATCACTCAAATTGGAGCTTTCTACAGGGAGATATGAATTTCTAAAGATTGAGCTAAGTCTGGAATTATTTTCCTATTGAAAATCTGGCTGGACCCACAGTTTTGAATTCCAGCCAATAGAAACGAAGCCCCACCGGGCCACAGCATCCCTGCGCGCCAACACACGGGATCCCGGCCACACCCGATCCCGGGTTTAAATTTTGAGCTGCTGACAGACGGGGCCCACACTTTATCTTCTTCCTCCGGCTTCCTCGCTCGCGCCCGCGCTGCCCCTCGCCGGCCCGACGCCGGAGCTCGCCGGCTCGCCGTTTCTGGCCACCGCCTGAGCTGAAACTCGCCGCCAGGGAGTTTGTGACACCGAGGAACACGACTGTGGTGTCTGCTTGGGCTGCCGGTGGCCGGAAACTGGCCGGCGACGTGCGGCAGCCACTGTGGAGGTTCGGTAGCGTTGCCTAGGGTTTCCAGCCCGCCAAAACCTGCACCGACGCGCCCTACAGCACCAGCGCACCTCTAGGAAGATCGGTACGGTCTCAAAGTAGCTCGGAAGTGGCAGGAACTAGGTTGTCATCGTGCGACCGAATGGGTCCGGCATGAACAACGCAAGAAGAGCTCGAAATTCACCGGTCTGAGGCGTTTTCATGCGCTGGATGCAAAAGGAAAAACGATCGCCGGCTAGTCTAGCTTATCTGTGCCAAACTTGGTGACTTAAGGAGAATAAGAGGGCAAGAATTCAAAGGAATCGTACCGGAAGCTCGGAATGGGGTTGCCGGAGCAAAACTTCGAAATTCACCGGCGATGCTTCACGGTATGGCCTGAGCTTGGGCTGAGAGCAGCACCGCACCCGTGCGCGTCCGTAGGTGTGATCGCTTGGCCGTGAAACCCGCTGTGGAGGGCTGTGCACGAGCGCCCGATCACGCTTTTGAGCTAGGTCGCCGTGGCGGCGGTCGTTCTCGGGCAACGGAGGCTGAAACTCGCTTGGTTTCAGGTCAGGGAGGTGGAGGCTGATCTCAGGGAGAGGTTTAGCAGCTCGGGGGAGGGGAGACACGATTGCTTCGCCGTTTCTTCGATCGACCGAGAGAGCGGCGGGGAGAAACAGCCGCTGTTCGTGCGCTCGCGAGGGGAGGAGAACAACTGGGTCTTCGCTCGGCTGAGGCACGATAACGTCGAAGGAACTGCCTTCGGTGGCCGTGCGTGGGGGAAAGAAGCAGCTGGTGGCGCTGCCGAGCGTCCCAGTGGCTCCACGGCGGGAGCTGCTCGTGGCCCACGTGCTGTTGGACGAATTTCCCCACTGGGGCTGAGACTTAGTGTGCAAGGCTCCTCCTTTAGCTCTATGACATGTGGGTCCCACTCCACATGTACCTCCCAAATATCTGTTCAAGCTGATCCTCACAATTCCCAGGATGCTGAGTTTAAAAAGGGTGGCTAGAATTTGAATTCTTTAAATTCAGTTTGAATTTGCAAGACAAAATCTGAATTTGGTTAGAATTTGCAAATGCTCCTCTTTAACTCCTTTTTGAGCCCACCCTACACATGCAAAGTTGGTGATCAAACTCCTACCAATAATTCCAACTATATGGCTGCATTCAAAGTCCTTGATCACCCCATGTGTGAACTTTGAATTTCAAATCTGAATTTTAAACTTACATGCAAAGAGTATTTAACTCCTTATTGGTTCAACACTTTTAAATAAAAAGGTGAGCCTCCAGTTGGATGTTCATCCATGTATTACCTTGCATGAAGAAAAGTTTTAGCAAGTCCCATTTTTCATGTCTTTGCCACACATATGAACTCAAACCTTGGTTTTTCTTCATACACATTTTTGGGACTTTTACACGATCCATCTGGCCACCACAGCCTACCGTTCGCCGAGCTGTGAACAGCAAAGAGGTTCGCCTTCAGTCCCTCTTCCATTTCCGCAAGCTCCGGCGGCATGACATAGACTGCTCACGCCAGAATTTCATGTTTTCGCGACGGTGTGCAAAAGTGGAGTCTGAACCAATCCGCAAAATTCGTAACCCACGCTGCACCACTCATCCTCTCGTGGAGGGGATCACTTCCAGGTACCCGTACGAGTCCATAGGAGCAGGAACCACGAAGAACCGTTGAGGGAAACCGCTGTTCTTCGAGTTTTAGGAGAAATCCCGATTTCTGGCCTAGGTCGCACGATGACAGCCCAACACAGCCCTTTCTGAGCTCCGTGGAGCTCATGTCGACCTTTCCTAAGCTCCACTGATGCTTCCCAACCGTTTGCTCGATCGAGTGGGTTGCTAGGGAGGTCGGCAGACACGGCCGAAGTTCTCCCGAAACTGCCGCTCGTCGCTGACCATGTGCCAGCTATTTTCATGACGAACTGAGCCCGGAATCAGGTTCCCCGAGTGGAAGTAGGCAGGGGCGGCCAGAATCGTGAAGTTTGGAGCACCACAGAGGCTACCGGCGAGCTCTCCAGCGAGGTGTCGCGGCGGCAGAGCGCGGGGAGGGCGGGAGGTAGACGAAGGGGGTGGGTCTCGGCTGTCAGCGGCTCGTATTTTAAATCGGGATCAGTATGCGGCTCGGATCTGGTGTGCTGGCGCGCAAAAACTCCATGGACCCCGGTGTGCCGTCGCTCCAGCGCCCGACACGTGTACTGTGGACCCACCGGCAGATTTAAACTTTTCCCCGATTTTTAGATTTCATTCAAACTTCAAATCCTCATAACTTGGGCTAGGAAACTCCAAATCGAGTGAACCTAATTTTGTTGGATTCAGCTCTCTGAGTACTTTCCAGCAAATCAAGTTTCACTTCATGGAAATCTTTTTCCTCCAGAATTAATTCCTCAAAGTTTAAACTGTTTGGAATTTTAACTAGAAAATCCTTTGGAGAAAATTCTGAAATTTTGCTGGGATGTTCACCAAAATATCCCTGAACTACCATAAAAATTTCAGATCCATTTGATCTCATTTGATCCACCTAATGGTGTGATTCATAAAACTGTTCCAGAGAAAATAGAAAATGTTCAGAAACATTTTTAGAAATTCTCTGAAATTGTTTAGCTCATATCTTTAGCTAGGAACCTTCAAATTAAGTGAGACCAACTCTATTAGAACCCTCTGAAAATCTAGTCTCAGAAAGTCATGGCTTGCTCCATGAAAATCCCTAGAACACCCTAAAGCCTCCAATTAAGGTCAAGTACATAATTAATTGTGGAGGGCTCAAATGAGCTTTGCTGCAACTAAAACTTGACCAAGTCTCTGTTTAGATTGTAACCAAGCCACAGTAAAAATTTCAGGGTCAGTGGGTCTGTCTAGTGAGACTTATAAGGTTCACAAGTTTAATTCAAATCAAATGCATTTAAATTAACACGTATACTTGTATCTCATGTAGTCGCTAAGGTCGAGGAGGAACCCGAAGTCCTAGACTTTGTTACTCCGGAAGAGCAGCTAGCCTACGACCAAGAGCAGCAAGGCAAGCTCCGGTGTGCATTAACCTTTTTACAAATTTTTCTTGTTTTGAGCACTTACTTGAGTATCACTATTTCTTGCATTGGAGTCTTGTTTGAAAACCCAATTGCATAGCCAAGAAAACAATGGGTGGGATTAGGATGGAAAACCCCGATTAGCTACTGTAATGCTAGGATAGTGTAGGATTCGGTACAACTCGAGTAGTTGGAACTACTCGCGAGCATAGGCTAGAGGCACTCGACTCGGGTAGAGATAGCAAATGAAACACATGGCAAGAAAAATGAGACTGAGCGGAGAGTAAGGGCAACAGGACTTGGGGCCTGGATGCTATAGCTCCGCTTGGGTCGATTGAGGATCGAGCCGTGTGCGGGCCTGTTGAACAAGCTAGAGTACCAAAGACCTACCGGCTATATGGGAACCGGGAAACTGATGTAACTCGGGTAGCTGGGTATTGAGGCATTGCCCGTCATTCAGAGGGTAGGTTGAGAGCTTGAGGTGTAAATCGGCTGGCGGCACTGAGATACGCATGCAGAGACCTCTTGCTCGGGACGATGGGACCGGTTCAATATTTGGCTGACGGGTGAAAGGTGGTTGCGTACGGCGTCAGTAATGGTTGTTGTAGGCAACATCGAGTACGGGCGTACCTGACGGGTTATTCGGGTAACCCTGCAGGTGTAAATCGATTATAATCGCCGTCCCTCGCGGTCAGTGAGTACCACTTGTTCACTGTACCATGACGTAGAAAGAACAGGTTAGATGCATGTTAAAATGTTGCTGATTGAAATATGGACTTTGATTGCTAATGATTTGCTGTAGCCTAGAGCTAACTAAAGTTCTTATCAACTTTGGGCAAAGTACATGAGAGAAATGTGTTTCTTGTTTGATTGCGGCTCTCTCATGTGCCTTAGCGTAAGGTTCTCCACAACCTGCTGCTAAAACTTGAAAGTAAGGTTCCACTAATTAGGTGGGTCCTTGCAACTTATTTTGCCTCATGTAACCCATCACCCTCCATGTAGAAGTTTCATGTTTAGGATAGACGGGTCAGTCTTGCTGAGCCTTCATGCTCACTGCTTGTGTTTGAAGCTTTTGCAGGGTTCTATGAGGAAGGGACTCTCGAGGAGGAGATGGAACCCCAGGAGGGGAACCCCGTCGAATGGGAGTCGTGCACGCCGCCGTGTTAGTGTGTGTGCGTGCTAGCGGGAACACTTTCACGGGCTGAACGTGAACTCGATGCGTAGTCTACGCCCGTGAGTGTAGACTGAACATATTTTGTTGTACAAATGTTCATAAACCTCTTTATGTAATAAACTTTGCTTCCGCTTTGTACCTTTGATGTGTGTTATCCGGTGCTGTGCAACGCAGCACCCCTCAGCGTGATCCTGGCTCGACAAGACCGTGGGGTCGTGTCAGCTAGGCACAAAACCGACGGCTATAGTAGATGTCTAAATAGATTATTTTCTGTCCCTCCCCGGCTGGGAAGCCTCCGTACCAGAGTTAAAATTCACATAAACCTGCATACATTGCACACAAACAACATTGCATACACTTCATCGCAATGTTCAGCACATAAACAACAAATTCACACAAACGTCACTTCATATTTACATGTCGAGTTAAAATGATAACTTCAAATAACATGTCCGAAACAACATTGCAAAGTTCATCATATGTTTGAATCTCCGCCACTCGCACCTCCACCGTTCAAATTGGGAATATCATCGCAATGTTCAGGCGTTCCGTGACGAGAACCCTACGAGAAACAAATACACGTTAAACTTTAATTGCTACTACTAGACTATGTCGACCACATCCAACAGCTCTCTAACAAAATCCACATCATTTCCATGACTTTTTTTGAAACACTCAACATATTTTGCCTGTGATTCATTAAATTCATGAATAAATGTATTAAAAGATATATATTGACCTCATTGATAGATGTAATAAACTCTCAACATACTTACCACTTTCTGTGTTGCCGCCTCATCACACAACTGCTCCGGCCCATTTGGGTCTGTACCTCTGTGCGTCTTGAGGTAAACCTCGAAGAAAGAAGGAGTGACACCAGTTTCAGCTGTCTGCAATACCAAAATCCACATTTCAATCAATGCAATTTTTTGAAGCAATTTAAAACTGATCATAATAATTCATATCATTCTTTGTTCCTTTCGCGTATGTCCATCTGATCCATAGTGATGCTTTCTAGGCTTGCTCTTTTGATTTTGCCGGTTTCTATTCGAAACATGTTTGAACTCATCCGACGCCTAGTAATCGCATAGCCATTCCCAAGCTTCCATATCCGCACAAAACCAATCGACACAGCTCTGCAAGTACTCCTTCTGCAAGTGAATACTCGCTGCTTCTTTATTGGTCATGGACAACAACAGCTTGGTCTTGTAGAACACGGTCACAACTTTGATCCGTGCATCAGAGAAGGAGTTTTTCATACATCTTCTCGCAGAATTCTAGAAAACTAACCTTGCATATGGTTTGCTTGCACCATCCTCCAAGCGAAATAAACTGTGCATATAAGCAAAAATTAATGTCAAGGAAAGAAAGATGCAACATAACCTAAAAAAATTGAAACAAACTTACCCAAAACATATCCCAAACTCTATTCTGACAAGTACCCGAATTGTCATAGGATTTAAGCGCATAGTGATCCCAATTATGCGTAGCAATTCGTTGCCCGACGGATAGAACCATCCAAGGGAAGCAAAATATGATGGTGTTTCCCAACTCCGTGTTAACTACACGTCGATGGCCCTTACCACTCCAACTAGGCTCGATCCAACACCTAGTACGCTTAGGCCTTCCAAGCCTTTACTTGGATTGCATAAAAGGTGCCTCCGCAACCTGTATAAAAATAATATTATTTAGTTAGTTGACAAGAAAACCAATATAGAAGATAACTTACCAAATAATCCAAAAGACTACCTGAAGGGGCATCGATCAGTCTGCCTCTGTCCTGTCACAGCTATCTCTGCCTCTCTTGCCAATCTTGCATATCGCGCAGGGTCATCGCCGCCATTGTCATCCGCCTCAGAACCACCCTCAGAGGAGGACCGCCCAAAAACCTCCTCCATCGTCCAGTCTCTCCTGCCTGCTCCTGAGGTTCCTCCGTGCTCTGGCGGCTGCCTGGTGGTCTCCGTCTCCTCGTGCGTCGCACAACAATCTGCCAGCTGTGCTGGTTGGCTCGATGTCTGCTCTACGACACACTCAAGGAGTTGCCTCTGTCTCTGCGCATTCCCGTAGTGGCCTGCAAATCTAAATAAACATGTTGCAAACATTATATAGCTAATATTATAACATTGAAATGTACATAAAAATAAACAAGTACCTAAAACAAAGTTGCGTGGTCCGAACCACTACTCGGCTGAGACGTGGAGGATGAACTACTACTGCGCCTCTCTCCCCTTCCAGTCATCTTACTTATTAGAATAGAATGCTTCCACATCTGCACAATTATGAAAATAATGATTAGTAAATGGTTAAAACTAAAAGTTATTTAAATAAGAATCATAATCTCAAAGAATGCATATAATAACATAATAAAAAATTATCAGCATGAGAAACTACTTCTGCCACACGGGCATGAAGATGTTCACGTATCTCTTGTTCTTCCATCTCTTCTCTAAACTCTTTTCCTCCACTCTCTTCCCCAAATCTTTCTTGATTTTCAATTATTCTTTTCCCGTTGTGACTGTCGAAGACGTTTTCTTGAAGGGCCTGCTTGTTCTTCAGACATTAGCTCTAGGGCACCACTAGCTGTTTCTGCGAGTCCTTCCCTACAAGATATCCTAAAATCTTCTACTTCGTCGACTTCATATTGATAGAAAGCACCACCATCATTTTCCTAATTCTCTATGTACTCATCATGACGATGAGTGTGTCCTTCCTGGTTAACTTTATATACAACCCACCAATTTTTCAAACTTGGGTGAGGATAACTCAAGTAGTACACTTGTTCGACTTGATGCGCAAGTACAACATTGTTGTTATCAGCATCAGAATCTATTTTTGCCACACGGGCATGAAGATGTTCACGTCTATCTTGTTCTTCCATCTCTTCTCCAAACTCTTTTCCTCCACTCTCTTCCCCAAATCTTTCTTGATTTTCAATAATTCTTTTCCCGTTGTGACTGTCGAAGACGTTTTCTTGAAGGGCCTGCTTATTCTTCAGACATTAGCTCTAGGGCACCACTAGCTATTTCTGCGAGTCCTTCCCTACAAGATATCCTAAAATCTTCTACTTTGTCGACTTCATCTCGATAGACAACACCATCATCATTTTCCTAATTCTCTATGTACTCATCATGATGATGAGTGTGTTCTTCCCGGTTAACTTTACATACAACCCACCAATTTTTCAAACTTGTGTGAGAATAACTCAAGTAGTACACTTGTTCGACTTGATGCGCAAGTACAACATTGTTGTTATGGGCTCTATACCATGAGTTGTGGTTGACCTCCACCATTCCAAAATTATCCACTCGCGTGCCTGATGTTGGATCAAACCATTGACAGTCGGAAAACACAAGTTTTAGTTCTTTCGGACCACCAAATGTGTACTCAATTATTTTATGAAGAACACTGTAGTATTCATTCACTTCTCCACTACCCTCCGTGGCCGTCAATAATACTCCACTATTTGATGTGGCTCCAAGTGGACGGTTCGCTTCTAAACTTGATGTTTGAAAACGGTATCCGTTGATATCGTAATGGTTAAATTGCCTTTCTTTCAATTGACCATGTGAAATCTGCCGTAAGTCATCAGAGATGTTGACATCCTTCATACACTACATATAAGGCAATATACAAAGTTATTAACTAAGTAATAACTATGTGAACTATAATTGAAGAACAATGGAAGGATAGAAAATTACATGTCCACGGAACCAGTTTACGAAGCTTGGGCCACCGTTTCTGCCTTGCTAATGTAGCTTATCCAATTGACTCTGCGTGGGTCTTCGAGAAGACGTCCAATACAACTTGTCAAACACTTCAAAAAATGGTAACACTTCCTCAATGTTGAAGTACATGTAAAACATGGTATAATTCCTCTCTTGCTCCAAAATATAATGAGAAGTGGCAGCCCTAACATCTTTACCTTTCCAATAAAAAATTCTAAGCTCAGTCGTAGGTTGCTCTTCTAAAACGTGATAACGTGTCATAGATGCATTCACGTTGTTCGCATGTGAGAAATATTTGCTAGAGAAGTTTGTAATCTCTTTAGCTGCAAATGCCTCTGCAATACATCCCTCAACTCTTGCCTTGTTGCGCACTGTAGCTCTAAGTTTTTTCAGTTCTCTTTCTTGACTATAAATCCATCTAAACTGTGCAGGTCCTGCCACCAATGCTTCATAAGATAGATGCACAAGTAAATATTGCATTACATTCATAAATCCAGGCGGAAAGACTTTTCTCATCTTACATACAAGCACAACGATTTCTTTCTCCCACTGCCGCATCATCTTCTTGGACACTTAGCACAAATCTGCCTATAAAAGTAGCTAAGTTTAGCAAATATCTTCCACAAATCGGGTTTGAAAGAGCCACAAAACATTACAGGTACAAGTCTTTCCATCATAATATGGTAATCATAACTCTTCAACCCATTGATTTTACCGTTGCTGAGATTAACACATCATCTTATGATTGCTGCATAGCGGTCAGGAAACTTCATTATTCTTAACCAACTAAGTATTTGCTTTCTTTCTTCTGGCTTGACACAGTATGGAGCTCATGGCTTATTTTCATACCCACTTGCATTTGTTCTAACCTCAAACCCAGGACGATCACAAAGATCAGCTAAGTCTTTCCTTGCATTCAAATTATCTTTCACTACTACAACAAGCTTCATCTCAAGCGGCTCTAAATGTATTATCACACGTGGTTTTCAAAACCGCCTAAAATGAAGAGCCTGTGATAATCAGCAATTTTCACAGGCGGAAACTTAAACCGCCTGTTAAAAAGGTTCTCAAAGGCGGTTCTATACCTACGACTAGACGTCTGTGAAGACTCTTTATCACAGGCAGTTTGTAACATAGGAGTATCTGCATGTGATAACTCCATTATCGCAGGCGGTTCAATACCTACGACTAGTCGTCTGTGAAGAATCTTTATCATAGGCAATTTGTAGCATAAAGAGTATTCGCCTGTGTAACTCTATTATCGCAGGCGGTTCTTTACCTACGACTAGCCACCTGTGAAGAATCTTTATCACAGACGGTTTGTAACATAAGATTATCTGCCTACATAACTCTATTATCGCATGCGGTTCTTTACATACGACTAGCCATCTGTGAATAATCTTTATCACAGGCGGTTTGTAACGTAAGATTAGCCGCTTGTGTAACTCTATTATCGCAGGTGGTTCATTACCTACGATAAGTCGTCTGTAAAATCATATTATCACAGGCGGTTTGTTAGGTCTGATTTCTAGATCAATTTCATATGCACATTCGCACATAGTAGAAACAATATATTCTGACAAGCATCATCGACACAATATGACCAAAAAGTCATCTCAATTCATAGTTTACAAGTTTTTCCCTAAAAACCAATCAGTATACTGGCAAAGTTCTGGTACATTAGCTATTACACCTGCATCATCGAAGAACTGTCCTTTTCGGTGGAAAATTTTGTGACGCATGAAGGTACACAGTTCATTTGCAATCTTCTCGGCTCCTCCCCCAGACATATCTCTAGAAATCGACCATTGTTCGTGTGCTGCAATGAAACATATAACAAGGTTTAGAATGTGTTGGTGATAACGATAACATAATAGTATTAAAATACACTAGTTATAATGAAAATGAAACTCAAAAGTAAGGAAAATATAATATTAACATTAAGAATAACTTACAGTCTCACGACTCTATATTCGCAGGCGGTCCGAAGATGCTCGCATACATAATACCCGCATAAGACGCTCCAAGAAGGCTGCTTGGGACAAGGATAATATGTTGATATATGCAATGCATCCTTAAGTAGGTCTTTGACCGCCATGTTTTTTCACGTAAAACCGCCAAGCGTTGTCATACAAGGAATGTCATATAAGAATTGTCAACCTATATATATATATATATATGTGTGTGTGTGTGTGTGTGTGTGTGTGTGTGTGTGTGTGTGTGTGTGTGTGTGTGTGTGTGTGTGTGTGTGTGTGTGTGTGTGTGTGTGTGTGTGTGTGTGTGTGTGTGTGTGTGTGTGTGTGTGTGTGTGTGTGTGTGTGTGTGTGTGTGTGTGTATGTGTGTGTGTGTGTGTTGAAAGTATCGAATAACAGTACCTTCTCAAAATGTCAAGGAAATCTATGTAAGTATCTTGTGAGTTATCAGCTGAGTCCAAGACCGTTGCCAAACCCTGCGTTGGCTTGATGAAGATCATTATGTAGTGTTTACTGCACATGTACAAACACACGTGTTAAGATAAAAATTAGCAATAATTGTTATTTCCATGCCAAGTGTCGAACTTACTCGAAGGGGTACAGAGTCTTTACGAGGTCCTTGCCATATCTGACAAAGTTAAACATGGCATGTCCTATGTAGGCTGCAACTTTGTCTTTTTATCCCCCTTTTGGCTTGCGATTGATTTTTCAAATTGTTTTTTTTTTGTCAAGAGCTTGTACTGTTCTGAGTCCCGTTGCACCTGAAAGTCGAAATTCGACTTTGCAATCACTATAGGGTCAAGGATACATGTCTTGGACTTCAGCTTTTTATTATCCATGTATTACATCCTATTGAATAAGTACGAAATTATTATAATCTCATGACATGTGTATGCGTGTAGTAAGAAAAACAAATACGAAATATTAGAGGCACTTACAAGCACTAGACGAGTAGAAGGTTGATTTTGAGCATGCCTCGATAGAAAAGGCTCCGCGGATCTTCAAGAGAAGGGCTTGTTTATCTTCTCCAACGCTCTAGAATGCTTCTTTTGGCACACGAAATGTGACGTAACAAATGTCATATTTTGTGCTGGCAATGATGTATCACTCGTGCATTCTTCTGAGCGAGAAATGTTGTTTGCTAAGTTGTGTTGATGTCATGAACGGCTTCCCATTCCCATATTCAGGAGGAACGTCCCGAATCTTGTATACCGGAACTTCTAGTTTAACTAAAGCCGCCTCACGAGTATATTTCACACCGTCTTCTTCCCACTCCTCAATATTTTCTGATGCTGGCTCATTTGAAGCACAAGATGCATTAGATTTTGTAATATCTTTCTTCATTTTTTTCCAAATATTCTGACACTTCTTTAGAAGGTTCCTTATTTTCGCATGAGCTAACTTTCACAGGTACTGACCGAGGAGTAGTCATCGAAAGTTCGACATTGGCCTGTTGTTGAACCTGTTGTTCAACTGATTGCTCTTTACTACCAGCAATTTGCTCTTGTACTGCTTCAATCTGTTCTTCAACTGGTTGCTCTTGGTTATCTTTACTAGCAAGGTTACTATCATCCTTGCTGGGACATAACAGGAGTGGATCTTCCTGGACTTTCGGCGAAGAAGACGGGGCTACAGTCTTTCAAGATGCGACGGGGCTACACCTCGGCTCATCGTTCAACAACATGATACCGCATCGGTGCCGAAGGATTAACTGGTTGACGTCCTGCCAGTCGTGATCCCCTCAGGTGTGATGTGGTCTATTTCATAATCATCATAATCATTATCAATGATCTGAAGAACAGGCACCACGGCATAATGCAACGGAAATGGATTGCCATTGAAGACAAGGTTTGTCTTTGCCATAGCAGTGGCAATCTGTTTTGTTTTGTTCCCTGCTCTGCCGATCGGGACAAGAAGACAACAAGATGTGTCCTTAACAATATCATCGACAAAGAACTTATGAGTTGACCCTGAGCCTGGCACAGAACCTACGCTGCTAGGGTAGGAAGTTGGATATATCAAATGCTCCATTGCCACAGGAACCGTCGCTCTATTATGTGGTATTAATTGTCGCGATTTTATAAGTTCATCTATTCTTTCTTTCATAGATGCCTTGACCTTTTGATCAATCGTATCTTCAATTGTCTTCTTAAACTTGTCGCGTCTGCTATATAACTCTTTATCGTTCGAGAAACCATCTCTCTAGGATATCTGAGGAGAGATTGCTCGAACCCATCCACCGTGTTCAGGGTTGCCTAGGATAGCGGTAAGTTGTTCATTCTCCCTCTTTGGCTTGAAGAGACCCTTCTGTTGCTTTTCAATTACTTCTTTCATTTTTTGCTCTACTTGGTTCAGAGAGTCAGTCTTTTCAAGTTTACTCTCGCTAGTCAAACCTGACCGAGCTAAGACCCACCACTTAGTTCTCTCATCGTAGCCTTGTAGCAGGTTAGGATTGCCCTTACTAACAGTTTCCTCTAATATTTTATTCCATTTCTCAACTTTGGGGGCATATCCGGTAGAATCCAAGCGATGATGGTATTTGTTCTTTTTGGCAAGCTCTGACCTAGATTCACTTAGGGCTTTAGCCTTAGGTGTCGTCTTTTAACGAACAAATTATTGCTAATGAGCTTGTGTGATTTTTTCCATCTTCTTCGGGCTAGGGACCTTATTGTCGTTAACATAAGCATTCATTTCACTCTTCCAGCCACGGAACTTCTTGCCGCAAGAGACCAATGTTGTTTCTTTACAGCTTCTTCCATGCCTTTTGGGAACTTGAATTGTTTCTTTAACTTCTCCCACAACCCATTCTTGTCCGCCTCAGGGAATTTTCTCCAATTCTTGGTTGTGATTGGCACGAGCTCTCTAACAAGACAACCGCATGCTTTTCGGTACTTTGTAACTAAATCCAGTGGTTCTTGGGGAACCCCACCTGGACCGACACTTGTTATGTATATGATGCGGTTCAATAGACCCTTATTGGGACCTTGTTGCCCTCGCTTTCGCTTGACTGAATTTACGGATTCAACCATTGGAGAACCTTCTGTGATTTCAGGAGCCAAAGTCACCTCGTCTTTGTCTTGGCAATTAAGCTAGGTAGAAAATAATTATAAGACTTCATATACTTGACAATCAACATTAACTTAAACTGTTGGAGTTAAGATTTGTGATCCATACCTCGCCGGCAGGATCATATTCTGGGTCGAGATCCTCTGAAGTCTTTTTAGTTTTTATATTTGGAAAAGGATCCATAGACTGTGATACGAGTCTAAACTACTGGAGTCACAAAACTCAACATCGTCGGCTTTATTGTTACTACCAGCACCAGTCTTCTTAGGGCTTTCACTAAAGAAAACACGTAACATTACGACGGCCACGTTACTTACGACGGCCGTGGGCCCTAGGCCGTCGTAAGTTAGCAGCCCATCGTAAATTATAATTAACTTATGACAGCCAGAACCCTAAGCCGTCGTATCTTAAAGGCCTATCGTAATTAAGGCGTAACTTACGACGGCCAGGCACATCGGTCGTCGTAAGTAACTAGGCCATCGTAAGTGGCGGTTTATATCTGTCGCCGCCGCGCCGGGCTTGGGCTATTCCGTCCGAGCCCCGCCGCCTCCGCCCTGCCGTCGCGCCCGACTCCCGCCGCCTCCACCCAGCCGCCAGCCACCTCGCCCCCCGCCGCCCAGCCCCGCCGCGCCGCCTGGCCTCTGTGCCGCCCAGCCCCAGCGCCGCCCGAGCACCGCCGCCTCCGCCCAGTCGACGCACCCCGGCGTCGCCGGCCCCGCCGCTTAGCCCCGACGCCGCCCCGCCGCGCCGTCTGACCTCGCGCGGCGCGTCGCTTCCGTCCGGCCTGCACCATCGCCGCCGCTCGGCCCTGAGCCTGCCCCGCTTTGCCGTCACATCGAGGTAAGTTTTATTAATCGTATAAATTATTTATTTAGTTCATTTATTAATTAATTTAGTTACTTTATTAATTAGTCTAGTTAATGATTAATTTGTTACTTAATTAGGTTAGTTTATTTTGGTTTAGTTGATTATTTGTTTAATTGATTAGTTAATTTGTTATTTTAATATTTATTTTATAATTTGGTTACTTAATTAATAGTGGAGATTATTTAGTTATTTAATTTGTTAACTCTATTACTTAGTGTAAATTTAGGTATAAATTTTAGTTTAGTTTTCTTATTTGAATATTAATATTTAATTTAGTTTTGCTATTTGAGTATTTAGGTGTAGATTTTCTATGTTTATTATTTAGTGTGTTTATTTGTTAATTATTTATTGTATTTGAAATTTGAGTTTAATTTAATTGCTTGAGTGCATAATTATTAAGGCGGTAAGGCGACCTACCCCCTTTTTACCTTTTAAGCGATAAGGCGTAAGGCGAGGCGACGCCTTAAAAATCTAGAAAAATATTATTAATAATATTATTTTATATTAACAAGTATATTGTAAAAAAATAAAATAGAAAAGACTTGCCCAACTAGACCCACTGGTTCTGGCCCAACTCCAGAGGTCCACTAAACCTGACCCAAGCTTCACACCCTAAACCCTTAGCCACCCACCCAATTCCAAGCGCCGCCGCCCGCCCTCCCCCCCTAGATACCTCGCGCCGCCGCCCTCTTCGCCTTCGATCACCTCCACCAGAGCGGCGCTCGGCCTCCAATCCTCTGCCTGGAACTGCCCTCCTCCCCGCCCCCACCCTTTCGACGGGTCCCTACGTGCTCCCACAGCAGCAGAACTGCCGGTGCTTGGCCTCCAATCCTCCGCGCGGAACTGCCGGCCCCCTGCGTGCTCCCACAGCGCGGATCTGCTGGCGCTCAGCCTCCCATGGGCGCTTCTTCCCCAGACGCAGGTTAGTGCGCCCGCCCCCCTCCGCCCCACCCATTGGCTTCCTCCACCGGCGGCGCCACCCCCACCCCTTCTTTCTCGAGAGGATCCCCCCTCCGGCATGTCGCCTTACGCCGGATTTTAAGGCGACAGGACGCCTTAGGGTCCATGGGCGCCTTAGCCTTAAGCGTCGCTTAAGAGATGCCTTAATAACTATGCTTGAGTGTATAATATCGATATGTAAATAAACGGGCTTTAACAAAGTATAGCACCGTCAAGAACCCTGGGGACCATTTTCTTCGCGGTTTCGATCGAGAAGCCCATAGCAGCGAACCTTGGCTAATACGTCATCACTGGCAGGACCCGATGGAGCATAACTTAGGACGGCTAACCCACTTTACTGTCTCTCCCTCGTTCTTTCCTCCTGTCTCTCGTTCTTACCTCTCTCTCGTAAATCACTCCAAAAAGTAAGATTCACGTAACCTATACAATATGTGTCACCCGTTTCGGACCGGCCCATCTCACATGCATTACGCATGTGAGGCGTGTGGGTTCGAAATTGTTCCTTTTTGGACAGCCTGGAAGTGACCGAGGGGGCGTGCTAATGAAAAGACGTGGGGTCTGGATTCGTACGAAATTTCGACTCTGTAACCCTAATGTTCTCCGCTGCACCATTATCGAGCGTGCAGTTAGAGAACAGCAGAGTTATGCTGCCGAAATTTCATCTGGATCCGGACCCGCATCTCGTTATAAGCACGCTCCTCTCGGTCACTCTTGGGTGGGTTTAGGACCTATCCCTTCCAATAGATGTAAAGTGAACGTAATTTCTCTAGCTTTATATTCCAGAGTAAAACATGGGTGAAAACCGCAGTTGGATGTATACTGGTTGGAAGAGCAGATCTGGTGGTCACTCAGATGAGTGGTTCGCCAAAACAGATGCTTTTGTAGATCGAGCATTCTCGTTGTCAAATACCGATAAGGTGTGGTGCCCATGTACAAAATGCCGGAATACAAAGTTTTTGGACAACGTGGAACTTTTGATACATTTGTGTCGAAACGGTTACACGCCATGTTATGAGGTTTGGACCTTTCATGGAAAGATAGCTTCTAAAGCTGTACAAGAAGTGGAAAAGGACATTGATGATAACATGGGGCATGATAGGATGGATGAGATAGAAGCTATACAACCAAACCTTACGGAGGATCCACCTACAACGGAGGTTGATGCGTTCTTCGAGCTTCTCAAAGCTTCAGAACAGCCGCTGCATGAACACATGGAAGTGACCCTCCTCCGCTGCGTGATGGCAAAAAGTTTAAGTATTTCTTTTCTAATAACTGTTACAACGACCTCAACAAATTGATCAGCGATAACCTTCCACGGCCCCATAAAGTGCCTATAGATATGTATCACGCGAAGGAATTGCTTTCTTGTCACGGTATGAAATATGAGAAGGTTGATGTGTGTCCAGATAATTGCATGCTTTTGTGGAAAAAACATTCAAAGAGAAGAAATGTTTGGAATGTAGTGAATCGAGATATTTTAAAGTCGTTAATGAAGATGGTGAAAATGCTATGACAGAAGTGGCACGTTAGCAGCTTCGATATTTACCCGTGACACCTCGCTTGAAGCATTTGTTTCTTTCAAAAAAACTGATAGACACATGAGATGGCACAAAGAAGGTGTACGTCAGAACAAAGAAGTTATGACGCACCCGTCCGATGGTGAGGCATGGAAGGAGCTGGACCGGTTTGATACGATTCATTTGTTCTTGCACACCAAGTGGAGCAAGTGTATTACCTACCTTATCCTTGCAAAAAACTCGATGCTTGGTGGGTGGTACATAAGGTAAATTCTCGTGAGCGGTTATACACTCCAGGAGACGATGGATACCATGATATTAATGAAGTTGATGAGGTTTACCAAGACGAAGAGTTGCCAGAGTTGTTCATCGTTGAGCTTGGTGTAGGACTCGATGACTCGGTTGGAGACGCTCAAGATGTCGAGACTTATGATATGCGGAAACGAAAACGAAAATGAAATCTAGTCCAGACTCTCACAATAGAAGATCGATGGTCCGGTTTACGGAGTAGGGTACATGTTCGTGACATTTATGAATTTTGAAATTGATGAAGTAATGTTTTGTTCACTAACTTATCATGAATTTAGTATATTATCTTAGTATATTTATCAATTACTCGTTGCATTAGGATGTCATCGTCAAGTGGAAAGGGGAAGGGGAGTAAAGGGGTGAGAGGGTTCCTCACCCAGCCCCAGGACATGGTATTCTCAGGTACCTCGTCAGGTGTGAGCAGACGCTCTGCACCTTCCAGACTTTTCGGGCCAAGTTTTGGCCTTACAGCGCATGGAGGTAAATTTCAGTTGCCAATCACGTTATTTAAAATTGCATTTATCAAATATTTTTTCTTATGAATCATTTATGTTTGCAGTCCGACTCAGAGTCTTTTGAGTCAGAGCCGGAGGTTGGGGCTACGCAGCCCTCGGAGCCAGCTACGCAGCCCTCGGAGCCAGCTACGCAGCCCTTGGAGCCAGCTACGCAGCCCTCGGAGCCGGCGAGCATGTATCTTATGGGCTCTAGTGGTGACCAGCCGTCCGAGTCACCGGACATGGTGCCGCCGACGAGGCGACGCACGAGGAGGACCCACTTTGTTGCTCCTCCTCCTGTTCCTCGTGAGCGGATCATCATTAGTCCACTTGGAAACAGGTAAACAAATTGTATACTATTAAATATTGGATGTTGTCTGCCGATACATAATAAGTTAACAAATTTTGCAAATTTTGGCACGACTGTTCGTTCGCAGGCCAGGGACACCACAGGCAGGTTAACGGTGTCATCGGGGCTTTAGTGCGGTTGCACTATCCCGGTCACATCGACGGTGTCCCTTCTTTGTCGTGGGATGACTACGCTCGTGTCCCTCACGAGGTCCACGGCACCCTTCAGGGGGTCGCATGGAACAGTTTTATGGTAAGTTTAAATGTTTCCATTTTTAACACTCAATTTAATTGTTAATGCGGATTAATCAATATTTTATTTTCTTAAAGTTGCGGTACCAGCTCGAGGACTCAAGCGAGAGCATGATGGAGCACGCGATTGCCGTGTTCCACAACAATGCTTGGAAGCTCGTGGTGCCAGGCGTTGTCGTACGCCCGCATCAAGGCGATCAACGAGTACAACAAGCGGCATCAGCAAGAGCAGGGAGGGGTCCGTTTAGGAAGGACTCCAACACCTACTTGATCGAGGATCAGTACGTGGAGGTAAGTTATTATTGTTAACTATTTCCAATAATTATTTATGTTAACAGGAGTTGATGAGATAATAAACATGTGAAGGTTAGTATTAGCTGGTTAGAGAGCCAGCCCGACGCGTACCAGGTTCTTTTTCAGTACTGGGCTATCCAGGACTTCATCAGTAAGTCCACGAGGGCTCGAGCCTGCAGAGGAACAGACGGCCAGCACAACTACGACGGTGATGGCTACGTGCGTATGCCTAAACGCATGGTAAGTATATTTTAATGTTTGTTCATGTGTTGATAATATATTTCTTCAACTAACACGTATTTACAGGAGCGAGAAATCGGTCAGGAGCCGACACAGACCGAGGTTTAGAAGAGAGGTCAGAGGGGAAGTGGCCCTTAGCAGACTGGGCAGTGTAGTCAGGTCGCGGCCAACCGACTAGTAAGTTTTCAAAATTCATCAATTTAATCATAAGTAATACTAGTACTGACACGCTTGCATCATTTCTTTGTTTTTTAGGTAAAGTACGTGCAGGAGGTGAAGAAGATACACGACGAAGGCTACAATAGGGAAAACACGCCAATCGAGCCTAGAGCCGTGTACGCAAGCGGCGACGAGAAGGCCCATGGACGGTGAGTTGGCCAACTGTTTCATTTTTTAAAACTTCCTTCTTCTACATATTATTTTTCTATCTTTCGTAGGTTTGCCATTTTCGATGGAGTTGTCGACTCGAGGGCGGCGTGGCCTTCGAGAGGCACTCCATCGTTGGAGGCTTCGTCCGTTGGGCCGTCGAGTGGCCGTCTGTCACAGAGGGACTTGGAGTTTCGTGCCATGGAGGATAGGCTTCCGCGGACCCAAGAGGAGCTCGACAGGACGAGGGCTGTTCAGAAGTACCAGGCAAACCTCATGGCCTAGATGAAGGCAGCAGAGGAGGTAAGTAATTTAAATTATTCTATTTTAAATTTTTAGCATCTCAGTAATATACATATGTTCTAATATGTTGCAATGACAGGCTTTAGCTCGACAAAGTGGCCAGGATCTCCCTTTTTTTCGTGGCTGCAGCAGCCACAGGCGCCCTCGTCACAGTCGCCCCCAGCACAGGTACAAATGGCGAGAGATAGAGAGAGAGAGAGAAGGGAGAGAGGGATGGGGAGAGGGACAACGAGAGCGAGAGAGAGAGAAGGGTGAGGGGATGGGGAGAGGGACAACAGGAGCGAGAGAGAGAGAAGGGAGAGGGGGATGGGGAGAGGGACAACGAGAGCAATAGAGAGAGAAGGGAGAGGGGGATGGGGAGAGGGACAACGAGAGCGAGAGAGAGAGAAGGGAGAGGGGGATGGGGAGTGGGACAACGAGAGAGAGAGAGAGAAGGGAGAGGGGGATGGGGAGAGGAACAACGAGAGAGAGAAAGAGGGAAGTGAGAGGGGGGTGGGGAAAGGGACAACGAGAGTGAGAGAGAGAGAAGTGAGAGGGGGTGGGGAGAGGGACAATGAGAGCGAGAGAGAGACAGAAGTGAGAGGGGGATGGGGAGAGGGACAACGAGAGCGAGAGAGAGAGAAGGGAAAGGGGGATGGGGAGAGGGACAACGAGAGCGAGAGAGAGAGAGAAGTGAGAGGGGGATGGGGAGAGGGACAATGAGAGCGAGAGAGAGAGAAGGGAGAGGGGGATGGGGAGAGGGACAACGAGAGCGAGAGAGAGAGAGAGAGAGAGAGAGAGAGTGAAAAAGGAGTACTGAGAGTGAAAGAGAGAGAGAGAGAGAGAATGAGGGGGAGAGAGTGAGACATATATAACTTTTATTTACTTTCTAGGGTTCACCAACGGAGGCGTAGACTCCATCTCCGCAGCTACCGGCACCGGGAGGGACGCGCGAAGACGACGTTCACGACCCGAAGGTATTCGTTAGGGGATTGTGTACCCGAGTGTTTTTAGATTTTTCTTGGACTTTATGAATGAACCTTCAAATCTGTGTATTGTATTGTTTATATGTGTGAATGTCTGTTTCATTTGTCTCAGCTAGCAACTATGCTAGGGCAGCTAGTTTCAGTTTTTTTTAAAAATAAAACCATAACTTATGACAGCTTGTATACAGGCAGTCGTAAGTTAGCCCATGTTACTTACGACGGTTGCTGTAGCCGTCGGAAGTAAGCCCAAATTACTTACGACGGCCTAAACCTAGCCGTCGTAAGTGACATGGTTACTTACGACGGCCGGGTTTCAGGCCAGCGTAAGTGGTATGGCCCAGCCCACCACGTGGCCCAGACACTTACATACGACAGCTACGGGCCGCCGTCGTAAGTTGCAGAACGTCGTCCTAAGTTCCCTAACTTACGATGGCGGCCGTCGTGAGTTACTTAACTTACGACCAAATCCTGACGACGGCTAAAAACAGTCGTAATTAGGCTTAAATCATCATAATTAAGCTAATTACGATGGTTTAGACCTTACTTACGACGGTTTTAGCCATCGTAAGTGAGTCGTATTGTTGTTTTCCATGTTAGAACTTGAAAACCAACATAAGGAATTTCTTGTTATAGTACTCACTGATTACAAAGACATCCTAATATGTAAAATCACATCCTAGTATATAAAATAGGGTGAACATGGTGGATTTACAAAGACAACATGTATCCCTGTTATAGTACTCAGTGATTACAAAGACAACATGGACTACCTGTTAGCATAACAAACTATCTTCTTTAACACAACTATTCTAAACAACTAATTGGTGCAGGTATGAACACACATAGAAAATGTAGAAGAAATAATTAAGCTAAATTTGCTTTGCTTTCTGATGTAAACAATTAATTTGCTCCCTAAACAATTTACTCTCTAGTCCACCTTCAAACAAAATCTAAACAATTAATCGAAGCAATTGGCAAGGTCTCTAAACAAGTAATCTAAACAATCCAAAAGGGGGGGCTCGGCGCAGTGGGAGAGCGTCGGCGGTGGGGGACGGTGGGGAGGGGGCAGCGCACGGTGGGTGTAGATGCCGGGAAGGAGGAGACGGCGCGGGGAGGATGAAGGCATGGGGGTGTGGGCGCCGATGTTGCCGTAGGGGGACAGAAAAAGGGGCAGGGAGGCTGCGGCGAGGGCGAGGACGACACTCGGCCGACGGCGAGGGCGAGGATGGAGGCGGCATGGGAAGGGGGGAGGGAAGGAGGCGGCACGGCGGACAGAGAAGGAAGGCAAGAGGCGGACATACATAGATGGCGATGACGACGACGACGAAGCTTGGCGGCGAGGGTTTTGGCGGCAAAGGAAAAATTTGGCAGCCTCACGGCGTCTAAGTGAAATCTCCAGGGTTGGGTTTTCTCGAGGAGACCGAGCGGCCTATTATAGGCGCAGATTTTCACAGGCAGGTCTTTGTTAAACAGCGCTTGTGAAGATGTATTACTGCATGCGGTTTGTAAATTGTAATTTAGAACCGCCTGAGCGGCCTAAAATAGGCGCGATTTCACAGGCAGCTCTTAGTTAAACATCGCCTGTGAAAATTGTTTAAATTATATTATTTCTAGGCGCCTTATATAGGCGCAGATTTCATAGGCGACTCTTAGTTAAACAGCGCCTGTGAAAATGTTTAAATTATGTCCTTTCTAGTATATTTGTCCGTTGCCACTTTGCGTGCAGAGATAATAAATGTGCATCATTGCCACAATGAACACATAGAACCACAATCACATTGCAAATTAGAGATAAACATTAACATTTCCTAGTTTATACACATTGCGTGTCATCTAAACTATATATTTCAGACTTGTATTTCTATGAACCTCCCATCAATCAATCTAAACTAACCCGTCGAGCTTGCTCCCAAACATGTCCCTTATATTCCTCTGGATTCTGAAAATAACATTTACATTCTTTAAAATTGACAAATGTCGAATGAGGAATGATATATAACCTAGGTTGCTCACTAACACAAAGTTACTAACCTTGATAAGTGGATTATAGCAATCATTTTATACATCGGGCGCATTTGGATGATGAAGCAAACGCTGAACTTCAAGTAGTAAAATTCTGACATTAATACTAGGACACCACCCCTACGAAATATCAATTTAAACAACATAAGAAACCACTTCAAATAAGTTCGGCAACAATTACTAATTACTTGAGCAAAATAAGGCTATCTTACAATCTCTTGATCAAGAACCCCAAGGCAGAGAAATCCTGAGTGATAGACATTCAAGTGGAAGAAACCAGGTGGAAAGGCGCATCTCGGAGGTACCAAGGGATAGTAATCCGAGAAAGAGATTGTCAGTGGGTAGTAACCACCTTCCCAGTCAATCTACAAAGCAAATTCATTAATAAGGGGATGATGGTTATACTGGATTGTGCTTATTCTTCATGACTTACCCTTTATTTACCGGGGACGATGCACTACCACTTCATTAAGTCTTCCGACTCAGGCTTCGTAGAGAAACCCTACGCAGAGAAATTGGACAACAAGTGAAACAAATGGTGACCCATGAAATTGAAAATACCAAAAACAAACAAGACAGAAAAGCAAAACTACAGAGCGACCTGTGTGCCATATGTACATACATGGGGGTGGTTCTTGCGCCACGCCAAATGCTCCTCCTTGAGTCGGCCACGCGCCTAGACAACTAAAAAGTTCCCAGCCATCAACGACGATGACGACGTAGAATAGGAAAGAGTAGTGACAGCGACGACGATGACGGTGATGGCAAACAGTGGACGGTAGGCGGCGGTCGCACTGGAGTTGGCCAATCGCTAAAGAGCTCAAAAAGAGAGCGATTGGAGTTGGACGGAAGGGAAATGCATGGACCAAGGAGGAGGAGGTGCGGAGAACTTAATTGCCACCGGTGGTGAAGAGGTGGGCGAGATAAAAGCGCGTCTTCCATTGTTGACACGGGGAGACGAGAGGCCTGAGGAGGAAGAGCTACGGAGAACTTAATTTTGGTCGGTACGGTGGTGCAGAGAGAGGTGCGACCGGCGTGCGAGACTCTCCTTCTTCCTCGATGATGAATTAAACACCGCTTGCAAAGATGTATTATCACAGGCGGTTTTAAAATATAGAATTGCCTGTGAGAAAAGTTTACTAAGTTTAGGATTAATGAAAAGTACGGGACAAACCAACGGTAACATCTAGTTAAAAGAGTAACAGGGAACAAACATATGGTAACATCGTGACTAGAGTAACACAGAACACATCAAGGGTAACATACATCGTCCACAAAAATTGAAGAATATAACTTCGAGTTCAGAACAGCATAACTACGAAAGAACGTCGAGGAATCGCATCTAGCCATGGTTCCTCGCCATTCAACGGTGCCGACTCTTGTTCTTATCACTATGTATTTTAGAATTGGAGATCCCAACTTCCACAACATGACGTTGGATGGAGTTGATGTCTTCCCATTTCCATTTGCGCTTCAAGTTGGGACAGACTGGGCATATCAGGTAGCCGCTGGGGTGCTCAACGACGCGTAGATCATCGCCGCGTGGGACTGGCAATTTATATAAATGATACCTGTCATCATCGGAGTTCATGCTGACGTACCCCGGCGAGGGGCACTACTCCCAGACCAGAGATGGCGAGGAAGCCTGACGGGAGAGCAGCAGCATGCAAATCTCGTAAGAGGTAAATGCATCGATGTAGACATACTCCACCTGCTATGGCGCCAGGATCACCTTATCCCACTAATCGCACTTGATGTCCTTCGCCTTGTCGATGTGCACATTCATCACCTCGAGCGCCAGGGTCTTGAGCGACGCTGACATGAGTTCCGACTGGTGCAGCACCTTCACGGCGAGGTCCCGGATCTCAACCACATTTGCTACGTCGAAGCCGTAGTCCTCGCGCAGTCGCTTTACGTCACTATTGATACCGATGCCGGATAATCTGTTGTGCAGATTAACGAAGAAGTTTTTCAGGGCACTCTCTGGGACATAGTCCGCATGAATGATCTGGAAGACGGGGCAGTGGCGGCCTACGCAGAGATGCAGGATCGCCGTCTTGTATGACTTGCACCCGTCCAGGTTCTTGACGTCGTACCACTCTTATCCAGGCCGACAATGAGGGGTCTCGGGTTGTTCCCACAAACCTGCAAAAGGAAGCGCTCTACATCGGCGCTGAAGGACGTGACGATGGTCTCGATCACGGTGCCATTCAACATGACCTCGATGGTATAGGTTGCCAACTGTGTTGGCGGAGCCGCCGGGATCAGAGACGACGATCGGGAGCGGTTCACGAGCGGGCCACCAGAATGTTGCAGCTTGGCTCCCTGGTTGTTCGCCGGCGAGCCACGAGAAGGTTGTCGCATGGCTCCAGCGCTTGACTCTGGGAGCGCCAGCAACTGCTGCTTGCGTTTTCCGCCTTAATGATCACAGCGGGAAGGCGAGAGGAGGATCCTGCAGACGCCATGGTTGTGAAGAGCGAGGAAGATGGAAGGGCGCTGCAAGGAAGATGAAGAAGGGCGCTGCGAGGAAGATGAGGAAGGGTGCGGCAACTGCTTATTATAAAGGCGTTTCAGATTCTAGCGGTTGCACCACTATCGACGAGGCGTCATAACTGAATGATGGATAATTTGAATTTTGACATGTTGGATTGCTTTACAAAATTTAACAAATATCATACATGTATAAATAAGACGATATGTTCATACAAACCAACTTTTAGTGGAAGATCCATTTTTTAGGTGATATGACAATCTGAATAATATGTGCATATAATGTAATGCTATAGTTATCAAAAAATAACAATGTTACCTATATAAGTTTTAAACTTTTTTCCATCTGGTATATATTATTTTTTGAAGAATATAGAAAAACATCATCGAGTTTAGACTTAATTTGAAGAATCTATACATGTTTGAGTATTTACAATGGAATCTAGATTAAAAAATGAAGCAAAGTAAGAAGAAACTGAAGAGTTGACCTATGTAGAGGCAATTATCACTAACGGTTTTTAATATACAACTGTCTGCGAAAAAAGTTTACTAAATCTAGTATTTATTAATATTCTTGATCAAAATAAGGGGACTTGGCAAAATCCAAATTCCAAATTCGTGTAATATGACTAAGTATTACAGGTGCCCATTAAATTTCACTTGGAAAAAATTTGAAATTGGTCAGAACATGAAAAACAAATAAATAGGTTATTTGTCATTTTGTATGTTGCATAATACATTGATTTTTTTTCAGATTTTTACAAAATTGTTTGAATCAATATGTGTTCAAAATTTGATGAATGACTCATATATATATATGAGAATTTCATTAGAATGATGGATAATTTGAATTTTGATATGTTGGATTGCTTTAAAAAATTAACAAAATTCATACATATATAAATAAGACAATATGTTCATACAAACTAACTTTCAGTGAAAGATCTATTTTTTAGGAGATATGACAATATGAATAATATGTGCATATAAATTAATGCTATATTTACCAAAACATAACAATGTTACCTATATAAGTCTTAAACTTTTTGTTCCCTCTGGTATATATTAATTTTTGAAGAATATAGAAAAAAGAATCATCGAGTTTGGACTTAATTTGTAGAATCTATACATGTTTGAGTATTTACATTGGAATATAAATAAAAAATGAAGCAAAAGAAGAAGAAACTGAAGAGCGGACCTATGGAGAGTCAATTATCTAAGGCGGTTTTGAATATAGAACCGCCTGTGAAAAAAGTTTACTAAGTTTAGGATTAATTAATATTTTTGATCAAAATAAAGGGGCTTGTAAAAGCCCAAATATCAAGTTCTTGTAATATGATTTAGTATTACAGATGCCCATTAAATTTCACTTGGAAAAACCTTTGAAATTGGTGAGAACATGGAAAACAAATAAATAGGATGTTTATCATTTTTGTATTTTGCATAATACATTGATTTTGTGAGTGCATTTTTCTATGGGACTTTTAGTCATAACACCAACCTCTATGATTTTTTTCAGATTTTTACAAAATTGTTTGAATCAATGTGTGTTCAAAATTTGAATAATGTCTTATATGTATATGAGCATTTCATTGGAATGAGGGATAATTTGAATTTTGACATGTTGGATTGTTTTAAAAAGTTAACAAAATTCATACATGTATAGATAAGACAATATGTTCATACAAACCAACTTTTAGTGGAAGATTCATTTTTTTAGTAGATATGACAATCTCAATAATATGTGCATATAAATTAATGCTATATTTACCAAAACATAACAACGTTACTAAAATAAGTTTTAAACTTTTAGTTCCATCTGGCATATATTAATTTTTGAAGAATATAGAAAAAAAGAATCATCGAGTTTGAACTTAATTTGCAGAATCTATATATGTTTGAGTATTTACATTAGAATCTAAATAAAAAACGAAGCAAAGGAAGAAGAAACTAAAGAGCAGACCTATGAAGAGGCAATATTGGCTTTGAGTTGCCCGTAGACTTCAACAGTGAAATACAGTGCGCTTGAAGCCATGGCCGGCAGAGTGCTGCTACATCTCTATGTGTACGTGTGAGCTCTGTTTTTACTCTGTTTGTGTGCGTATATAATTTTCCTCTTTTTTTCCTTCAAGTAAAGACCGTCTGTGAAAACATTTTGAATAACATGCACAAGGTGCGGCCCCTGGCCGGCGTGACAATCCTTGCCACGAGATCAGCACCACTTCCGAGACCTGTCATCACCAAGCTGCCAGTTGGAGGGGCTCTAGAGGCTCAAGCCAGGGGTGTGTCACTTCCTCCATCAAGCTCCACGTACATCAACCAGTCAGAAACAGATGCTGGTGGCAGCAGTGACTGAGAGCCGATCCATGAAACCGACTGATGGATACTAGAGCTTTTGGAGAGAAGGCAAGTCGTGCAGGAGATGCTGCATTTGCGCAACATGACATTTTGGGGCTCTATAGTGCATGCTAACATGTGAGACATATTTTGTTGCTAGAACTTTTGTGCATTGGTGCATGCTATAATTTTTACAGACGGTTATATACCTACTACTAGCCGCCTAATGAGTATCTGTCTGTGATAACTCCATTATCACAGGCGATTCTTTATCTACGGCTATCCGCCTGTGAAGAATGTTTATCACAGGTGGTTTGTAACGTAAGATTATCCGCCCGTGCAACTCTAAGGACGCATGTACTACGAGCGTTCCCCTCACGTGCGGTAACCGAAAAGGTAAGGCGCGCACGCCCGGTCAGTTCAGCCGCCTGTATTAATGGCCAATATTGCAAGCGGCTCCTACTCCACGGTCCGCCTGTATCGTGCGGTCATTGCCATTCGCGTGTAGTTCGAAGCGATCCGACCTCTCCTTCTCCGCACCATTATAACTTGCACCTTTGCCTTCTCTGCAGTCTGCACCATCATCACAGTATTCCTCTTCCCTCTAGTCTTTGTCTTCCTCGCCGCACCGTAGCCCTAGTCTCAATGGCACCACCAACGAAGCACTCGCGACCATGCTCTCCACTCGCCACGCCTCCGTCCCCGGCTCCAACCGCACCTCCGTCCCCGGCTCCAACCGCGCCTCCGTCCCCGGCTCCAACCGCACCTCCGCCGCCTTCCAGGGCGGAAGAGAGAGTGCACCTGCTTAGGAAAGTCACTTTCCTAGAGCAGAGTTTGGATGCCCTCAGGGCACAGGCGGACTACAACCTATCACCATTGCGCCGATTGATGGCGAAGGATGTATTTAACAGTACATCTGATGTCATGTTTCTTCTTCATCTTGGTCGCCTTCTAGAATGTGCTGGAATGGGCACCATAGCCCACTACCTCTTCGGGTTAAGCGCAGTGGCCGGTCGTCTTGACGCAACGCGGGAGACGATCGGTGAAGTGCTTGGGGTGGAAGGCAGCAGGAAGTTGGTGGAGGCAATCGCCGACAAGTGTGGAGTTCCTCCGTCACCAGAGGACTAGGCGATCGTCTGTTGCTTTCTTTTGTTGTTTGTAAAAATATAATTTTTAATGAATGTGTGTTTGATGATGAATGTTTTTTTATCGGTTATCGAATTGTTTGTTGTCTTTTTGTTTGATGCTAAATGTGGTTGATGTATACCAGGCCGCGACATTTGGTAACTTTGAATTGGTGTCGAAGGCCTGTTCCGATCCTCTTAATATTAATGGCCAATATTGCAGGCGGCTCCCTACTCCCGGTCGTTTCAGCCGCCTATATTAATGCAGTTTTGAAATTGAATTCAAAGGTGCGTTTTCCTCGGTATTAATGACCAATATTGCAGGTGGCTCCCACTCCCGGTCGCTTCAGCCGCCTGTATTAATGGCCAATATTGCAGGCGGCTTCTACTCCACGATCCGCCTGTGAAAATTGATATGTTTATACAGGCGATTTGCCGTTGCGATCCGTTTGTGATGTTTATTCATCACAGGCGGGTATTAATTCATTCGACATCATATGCAAATTTTTTACGGACCGCATGGGTGTTAAAAATGAGGCGCCTGTGATAATGGTTTTTGTAGTAGTGTTTGCTTAGACCAGTAAAATCAAAACACATGCTTATGATACTCTCAGCGACATTACGCAAAATCTAAGTTGTGTGGTAAAAGGAGCGCCTTTGCATATGGTAGCTCCCAAAGAAAAGAAATATAAGTCCAGTTGTGTTCTTTACCATAGCCTTCAAACCCACCTTCTACGGACTCTTTTAACTTTGCACGCCATGCCATTTTTTCTTCGCCTGTCAACCGACGAGGTTGTCCTTTTGTAACAGTTCTGCCTTTCTGGAATGATTGTGTATCGCTACTGAAAGGATAGTTTGAAGGAAGGAATCATCGATGACAATCAAAGAAATTGCCTTTTTTCATATTTCAACTTAATGGCATCAGTGTCAGCCATACATATGGGGTAACACAACTGTCCATGAACACACCAACCAGTCCATATGCCATATGCAAACAAATCATGAATTGACCATAGATATGCTGCACGTAAGGTAAATTCACATTTCATGTGACTGTCATATGCCTTTACCCCTTGCCATACCTCTTTCAGCTCTTCAATCAACGACTGCATAAACACATTGTTTTTCTTCCCTGGATGCTTATGACCAGGAATGATGGCTGTGAGGAATATGTATCCTTCTTTCAGGCACATGTTGGGAGGGAGATTGTAGGGCATGATAAAAACAGGACAACAAGAATATGAGCAGTTACTAGTGTTGAAAGGATTGAAACCATCTATTGGCAACCCAAGACGAACATTTCTGGGATCTCTTGCAAACTTCGGATCAAAACGGTATAGAGCTTGCCAAGCCGCACCTTCTGAAGGATGCACCATAACATCTTTGTCATCACTCTCACGTATCACTTCAGAATGCCACCTCATCCTTTGTGTTGTTTCTTGGGACAGAAACAACCGTTTAAGCCTTGACATGGTAGGCATATACCGAAGCTGTTTGATAGGTACTTTTGTAGTTATTTCCTCTCCATCATTGCACAAAACCTTCACATATCTGGATGTATTGCAATGCGTATATTGAGTATCGTTCTTGTGTTCCTTCCAAAATAGCATTCAATTATTCTCACACACATCAATCTTCTCATAATTCATGCCCAGATCGGCGAAAAGCTTCTTAGATTAGTAAAAGTCTTTTGGCAGTTTATGATTTGACGGAAGAAGGTAACTCATCAGCTGCAAGATACCATTGTAGCAATTGTTTCAAAAATTGTACATAGACTTCATCGCCATAAGTCATGTGACCGCCTGCAGAACAATCACATTGGTGCCATCATGCACCTTTTTATCTGAGGCGGCTAGAAGCCTGTAAAACTTCTGCACCTCTTCCAGCGGTGACTTCTCTTTGTACTCTCTACCAACATCCGCTATCATATCATCCATCTGATCTTCATCCTCATTTCCGACCGATTCACCAGCATCATTCATTTCCCCATGCTCGCGCCACACCAGATAGTCAGGCATAAATTTGTGCTTGCAAAGGTGCGGCTCCATTTCAGATCTATACAGACGTTGACGATTCCGACACTTGTTGCACGGACACTTCCCAACACGAGCACCACTAGCAAAGGCTTGGTTCACAAAAACATTTGCGATAGAAGCCCATTTCATAGTGTGCGCACCAATTGAACTCCATCCATCATACATCGCCTTACGGTCATCACCCATTTTCAAAATTATACAACAAATTGCAGGAATGAAGTTGATTATGAAACGATATTGAAAACTAATGTAACAAAAATCTAAAACCACATTATACATTGCAAAGCGTTAAACATAATCTAAACATAATTATCTACTCATGTTTCTACGAAATAAGCAAAATACACAGTTCAATTGCCCGCGTCGGGGGTGGGGTGGCCAGCGGCGTAGGGCGGCGGTTGGTCAGGGTGAGAAGGCGGCGGCAGGCCGGGGCGAGCGGGGCAGCGGCGTGGAGGCGGGGAGGCGCGCATGTGTGCACAAGTCAAGGCGGGGACGCCGGAACGCGTGCACGATTTGAGGCGGGGAGGTGGCGCGCGGCCATGCTGTGGTGTTAGAGCACCTAAAACCGTCGGTTTCGGAAGATAGGCCATCGACGCTGGCAGATAGGCCGACAGCTTTAGTTATAGCCGTTGGCATAAACTCTAGGGCCTACGGCTATAAGTTATACATTGTGAAGCGACAAACTACACACTTCATTTGCTTTAAAACATGTAAGTTATATACTTTGATTATCTAAAGTGTAAGTTATCTAAAGTGTAAGTTATGTACTTTAATTATCCACATGTCCTAATTATCTAAATATTCTCAATTTCATTCAAAACATGTAAGTTATGTACTATAATTATGAAATTAAAGACACAAGCTTTGAGCGTACCTTTAATCGGGGCGGCGGGCGGTCGACGCGGGGCGGCGGCAGCGGGCCGGCGTCGGGACAGCGGGGCGGCAGTAGCGAGGGTGCTGCAGCTGCGGGGCGGCGGCAGTTACGTGCACTACAGGAAAAAGACAAATTTACGGTGGCCAAAATTATTAACGATGGTACCATCGTTAATAAAAATGTTCACGATGGTGTACAACGGCCGTCGTAAATAATGTCCTTATTCATGACGGTTGACCTAGACCATCATGAATAATCACATTATTCACGACGGTAAGCCTTGACCGTCGTGAATAATTTGCTTATTCACGACAGGGCCAGTTAGCGTCGTAAATACCACCTTATTTACGACGGCCAGGTCCCTAGCTGTCTTAAATAAGGGGTATATACCCGCCCGTGTCGGGGTCGGCGCGGGCATTCACACCCGTGCCAACCCTGAGCAGTTCCACCGCCGCCGCCCTCGCGCGCCGCCACCACCCAACCGCGCCGCTGCCCCCCGGTCTCCCCGCGCGCCGCCTCCGCCTCCCCCGTGCCGCTGCCACCGCCCCATCCTCCCCGGCACGCGTGGCGCCGTGCCGGCCTCCCCCGACCCACGCCGAGCCGCCCCCGCGCGCCCCCGGCCCTCCTCGACTGTATTTGTGCCGTCCCCGACCTCCCCGTGTCGCCGCCATCTTCATCCGCGCCGCCCCCCGCTTCCCCGCGCCACACCACCTCCAAAAACGAGTAAGTTAGAAATTTAGTTTGTGAATTATTAGTTTAGCTATAAATTATTTAGTTTAGGTTTAAATTATGTAGTTATTTAATTAGTTTAGTTATTTAGTGTACTTAGTTATTTAGTTTAGGTTGTAATTAGTTTACTTTAAATAGTTTAATTTAGCTTGTAATTAGGTTAGTTTAATTAGTTTAGTTTAGTTTGTAATTAGTTTAAATTACATAGTTTAGTTTAGGTTATCATTATGTTTTAATTAGTTTAGTTTAATTAGTTTAATTTATGTGATTAATTTGTTAATTAATCACTTAGTTAGTTTGTAATTAGTTTCTTTAACTAGTTTGTAATTGTTTAATTAGTTTTTAATTGTTCAATTAGTTTCATAAGTTAATTAGTTTTGATTGTTTAATTTTATTTAGTTTTGAATTGTTCAATTAGTTTTAAATTAGTTAATTAATTGATTATGAGTGTTTAATAATTACACGTATATTAACGGGTTTCAGGCCGACACGGGACGACCTGGCACGGCCCGACCAGGCACGACCCGGCACGGCCCGACCTGGCACGACACGGCACGGCACGGCCCGAACCGGCACGGCCCAACCCGGCAGCACGACACGGCCCGACCCGACATGGTATGGCCTGACCCGGCATAGCATACCCGGCACGACACGGCCCAACCCAGCAGCACGGCACGGCCCAACCTGGCACACGGCCCGGCAGCACGGCACGGCTCGACCCGGCCTGACCCGGCACGGTACAGCACGACCCGGCATAGGCCCTTTGAACTTTCAACTCTTGACCATCTTACCCCCTCTTTCTCGTTCTTTCCTCTCACGTAAAAGAATGAAAAATAAAAATGAGTAACATAACCTATAGAAATTAATTACCCGTTTCGAATTTGCACGTCTCACATGCGATAGGCACGTGAGGCGTGCAGGTTCGGAATTATCCATTTTTGTATAGCCTGAGAGTGACCGAGAACGTGCTTTTGACGAGTTAGGTACGTGGTCTAGATCTGAACTTGATTTTGATAGCATAACCCTAATATTCTCTGCTGCACCATTTTTAGTGTGTAGTTGGAGAACTGCGGGGTAATGCTGCCGAAATTTTGTTCGGATTCGGACTTCATGTCTCGTCATAAGCATATTACCTCGGTCACTCTTGGGTGGGTTTAGTACCTATCTTCCTAGTTGTAGGGCTTCGTGACAAGATATAAAAATGTACTAATAATGATTTGTCCGCTTCGAAGGTATAACCTCAGACATCGCTGAAGACCGAACTTGATTGTATTCTGGTTGAAAAAAGAATGGGCTTCACTCAAAGGAGTGGTTCAATAAGACAAATGCTTTTATACAACAAGCTTTTTTTGTTGTCCAACAGCAGTAGGGTGCGGTGCCCATGTACCAAATGCCAGAATTTGAAATTTTTTGACAAGGTGACGTTAACGTTTCATTTGTATCAAAACGGTTTTATGCAAAAGTATGAGATATGGTACTTTCATGACGAGACACGTTCTGAAGCTCTAGAAGATGAAGTGGTGGATGATAGCACGAGAGTCGATAGGATGGACGAGATGCTTAAGCCATAGATCCTGAGTTGAAGGAGGATGCTCCTACAACAGAGTTTGAAATATTCTTTAAGCTTCTCAAACTTCCGAAGAGTCGCTGCATGAACACACAAAAGTGACTTCTTAATTTCATGACCATACTTATGGCAATAAAGTCTAACTATTTCTTCTCGAACAATTGTTACAACGATCTAATCAAATTGATCAGCGATATCCTTCCTCGACCGCATAAAGTGCCGAAAGATATGTACCAGTCCAAGAAATTGATTTCTGGTCTTGGTATGAAATATGAGAGGATTGATGTCTGCCCAGCCAACTGCATGCTTTTTTAGAAAGAGCACGCCAACGAAGAAGTGCTTACAATGTGGCAAATCGAGTTTTGTCGAGCTTGATAATGACGAAGGAGAGCATGTACAGACTGAAGTTGCACATAAGCAGCTTCGTTACTTTCCTGTCACACCTCGGTTTTAGCATTTTTTTCTCTCGAAAATAACTGCCAGACATATGAGATGGCACAAAGAAGGTGTACGTGAGAACATCGGAGTCATGGTGCACCCGTCAGACGGTGAGGCATGGAAGGTGTTGGACCACTTCGATCCATATTTTGTGAAAGATGCAAGAAATATTCGCATTGGGCTAGCGACAGATGGCTTCTCACCGTTCAGTACAAACGCCACACCATACTCATGTTGGCCCGTGTTCGCTATTCCGTACAACTTACCACCATCTCTCTGTATGAAGTATGAATTCATGTTCCTTTGCCTCATCGTTCCTGGACCAGATCATCCTGGTTTATGAATCAACGTGATGTTGAAGCAGTTGATTGAAGAGTTGAAATTGTTATGAAGAGGAATCGAAGCGTACGATTGTTACAAAAAATAGAAATTCATCCTTCGAGTTGCATACTTGTGGTCTGTTCATGATTTCCCAGCATACGATATTTTCCGGTTAGAGTACTCATGGTCGTTTAACATGTCCGATATGTGTTGTGGACACGAAATGTTTTCGTCTTAGTCATGGTGGCAAGATGTATTACTTCGATTGTCATCAACGTTGGCTACCTCTGAATCACGTGTTTAGACAACAAAAGAATGTCTTCAGAAAGAACACCGTTGCCACAATAGGACCTCCACAATGTTTGAACGGGTCAGAGATATGTGCCATGTTGGACAAGCTAGTGCAAGATGAAAATCGCTCTGGATATTTTGTTGGTTACGGAGGGAACCACAATTGGACTCACGTATGTGTATTATGGGAACTATCGTATGTGAAGTCCTTAATTCTAATGCATAATATTGATGTCATGACCAGGAGCGTAATATGAGCGAATGTATTATAAGCACAATCTTGGATGTGATGGGCAAAACAAAAGACAATATTAAGTCTCGAAAAGATTTGGCAGGGGTTTGTGACCGTCCAAGTCTTGAGCTCTCTGAAACCGGTGGCAAACCACGCGCTACTTTCTGTCTTAGACCTATAGAAAAGAAAGAAGTCTTACGGTGGTTAAAAAATTTAAAATTCCCACATGGTTATGCTGCTAGCCTGAGACGAGCTGTGAATGTGAAGAAGGGAAAGCTCACTAGGTTGAAAAGTCATGATTAGCACATAATCATCGAAATACTTTTGTCGGTCATGTTTCGGGGCTACCTTGATGATGCAGTGTGGAAGGTGTTAGCCAAGCAAGGCTACTTTTATAGACAGCTTTGTGCTAAAGAAATCACAAAGGAGATGATGGAGAAGTTGAAAAAGGAGATACCGGTTTTGGTATGTAAGATGGAAAAAAATTTCCCTTCAGTGTTCTTCAACCCATTGCAACACCTCCTATTCATCTTCCATATGAAGCTAAATTGGGTGACCCGGTTCAATATAGGTGGATGTACCACATTGAAAGAGCACTCAGGTATCTTAAACCAATGGTTCGGAATAGAGCAAGGGTTGAAGGATGCATCGTTGAAGCATTTAAATTTGAGGAGATAGGCTACTTCTCAAGTGTTTACTTTGCAGAGCAACATAATGTTAATGCTCCTAAGTTGCGTTAAAATGTCGATGAAGCACCCCTCTTAGCGACCTCTCCATTTTTCAAACGAGAGGCAACACCATTGGTAGTAACATGAGCTACGACGCCACAACACAAGAAAAGATGGCTGCTGATGAATTTTGAAACAGATTTCAAGTAACATTTCTTTTATGTCTTCTTTCGTCTTATATATTTTACTTCACATTCATTACCAACATTTTTTCTTTTCAATAGGATGTCGTCGAGCAGTGGTAGAAGAAAGGGAAAGGCGGGGAGTGTAGCTAGAGGTTTCCTGCGCAGGGCAGCTGACTTCTTTTAGGGCAGTATGTCTAGCAGGCTTTCGGCTAGATGGGCTGCTTTGACGAGTCAGCTACCGGAGCTGAGAGGCGTAGTAGTCGCCTTACAGCGGTCAGACGAGGTAAATATCATTTCTTGAATCTTATAATGTCAACAATTACATCATTCATCTACATTACTATTCTTTTAAATTATCAGAAGGACTCTATGTCCGAGGACTAAAAAACGAGAAGTCCTCTTCAGCCAACACAGGCTGATGACCACCCTTCGGGGTCTGGTAGCCAGCCTGTGGACCTGCCTGTGGACCCGCTTTTAGACTCTTCGGATGACCACTCCTCCAGGTCACCTGACGTCGAGCCAGCTCAGAGGCGTCGGACTAGGAGGAGTCACTATGTGGATCCTCCTCCAGCTCCTGCAAACCTAGATGACCGGATCGTTATTCGTCCGGTTGGTGATATGTAAGTAAATCTCTAACTCTTCAATTTAGATTATTTTAGTGTTATAGATGTATTGATTTATCATTCTCTATCACGTCTAGGTACGATGACTCGTTCACGGTTCAAGGACGCCACAAGCAGGTGATGTGTCCTCGGGCGGCTTATCCGTTTGCACTACCCCGGCGTAGTGTACGGTGTCCCTGCCACGTCGTGGGACGATTACGCCACCATCCAGCACGTTGCTCATGGCAACCACCAGGAGGTTGTGTGATCCGACTTCATGGTAAGCATTAAATATATATTTCTGTAATACAAGTCTATAATATGGTTAATACCAATGGTGTATATAAATATGTTTTCCAGGCACGGTGCTATTTGGAGGATGAGGGCGAGGTGGACTACGCCAGATTCGTGTTCCATAAGAACGCTCGGAAGCTCGTTACGCAGTCGCTATCAAACGCAAGAATTCAAGCGACGAGAGCATACATGAAGCTGCATCCGAAAGAGGGTGACCTAGGGACATTCAGGAACGCGGCTCCCAAGTATTTGACGGCGGAGCAGTACGCAAAGGTAAATTGTAAAATATTTTTTTAGAATGTGAAACAAACACAATAGGTTAAATGTTATATAACCTAATAATAAATGTATGTCGGTCGGTGTAGCCTGGTTAGACGGCCGCCCGGAGGACTACCGTGCCCTGTGTGCTCTGTGGGCAAGTCAAGGGTTCCAAGAACTCTCTTGGACCCGCCGACAGAGCAGAGGGACGGATGGGAAGCACATGTTTGGTGCGGACAGCTACTTACGTCTGGCTAAACGTATGGTAAGTGTGATTACTATTGTTTTCAAATACGTTTAAATTATTCATTATACTAACACATATATATAGGAGCGCGAGACCGGTCAGGAGCCGACTACGATTCAGGTCTGGAAGAGGGGTCACAGGGGAAGTGACCCATCACAGCCCGATCAACCGTGTTCTCAGGCGGCTTCAGAAGCGTTGGTGAGTTGTTTTGTATTTTATTGAGTTATTATCTTTTCATATTTGTAGGCAAGGTATGGGAAGGAAACGGAGCGACTTCATGGTGAAGGTTTCGATTGGCAGAACGCGCCAATCATCCCAGAAGCCGCGTATGCAACCGGAGGCGAGAAACCTCACGGATGGTGAGTTCTCTAATTTTTTTAATGTTAATGAATTTGAGGTACTAAAATTTAATAATCTTTCTTCTTTTGTAGGTTTGTCATCTTCGATGGAGTTGTCAACTCGAGGGAGGCACGGCCTTCCTCGAGTTGCTCTTCATCGCGATAGACTGGAGTGAGGTAGACTAGCTCCCTGTAGCTCCAGAGTGTCTAGGAGGAGCTCCGCGGGACACAGGAGGAGCTCCAGCTAGAAAGGGAGCGTCAAGCCGCGGATAAGAGGGCTCGGGACAAGTATCAAGCCTCGTTCATGCTACACATGCAAGCAACAATGCAGGTATGTATTGGTCCTTTGACTTAATATTTGTAACATATCAATGATGTGATAATGTTTTGAGTTCACAGGCTATGGCGGCAGGGCAGCCGGCCGTCTTCCCACAGTGGCAGTCCCCAAAGGAGCCACAGGTCCTGTTTACCAGAGCAGAGGTACAAATTTACTCAAACTTAAACAACATAGCCATATTTGATAAAGTTCACCAAATTTCTTAGAATATCACCAAACTTAGTCAAACATAGACAATTCTAGTTTAACTTGATCAATTATAGGTTATAGTAAGCTAACTTAGGCAAACTTGCATTTTTAAACTCATAACTTGTCTAACTATACTTATACATAACAGTGTTCCGCTACCGAGGCTCACACGCCATCGCCGCAGCTACCGGGAGGACGAAGGCTCGAGGACGAGTTCCCGGGTTCTAGAGGTAGCGGACTTGGTAGTGCGTAGGGGTGGTGTGTGTCTATAGTGTTCATGAACTATTATGTTTATAATGTTGTGACTGCCTGTGTGAGCTGGCCATCGAGCCAGGGCTGGCCTCGAAGCCAGGTTAGAATTTTTATCATTTTAAAAAATTACCAACCTTATTTACGATGGTTTTCTGGTCATGACCGTCGTAAATAGTACCAAACTTATTCACGACGGGGCTGTCGTGAATAAAGTGGAGTATTCACGACGGCCCCATCGTGAATAAATCCCCCGCGCCATGTGGCAGCCGGGGAGCTTATTCACGATGAGACTATTTAGCCATCGCGAATAAGCTTATTTACGACGGGAGCCGTTGTTAACAATCTTAGTAACGACTAGTTATTCACAACGGGGTAGCCTTATTCATGATAGTTTTCGGCCGTCGTTAATTGATTATATTCCTGTAGTGGTGCGGCGGCTGCGGGGTAGCGGGATGGTGGCAGCGGGTTGCGGGGCGTGCGGGCTGGCACAATAGGGCTGCAGCAGGCGTCAGGCGCCGGCGGGCCGGAAGTGCGGGCGGCGTCGGGCTCCGGCAGAGGGGCTGCAGCGGCGTCCGGGGAGGCGCGCGGGGCTGCAGCGGCGACAGGGGAGGCGCGCGCGGGGCTGCAGAGCCGACCGGTGGCGCCGCGTCGTCGGGTGGCGGGAGCGACACGCCGACGGTTTCGGGCGGTAGTCGATGGCGTCGGGCTGCCCCAGGCGGCGGCCGGTGGCGTCGGGCGGCCCCGGGCGGTGGCGTCGGGCGGCGGCAGCGTCGGGCGGCGTCGGCGGACGGCAGCCAGCGATGTCGGGCGCGCGGAATGTCGAGGCGGCGGAAACGAACGGCGGCTGCGCGAGTGGATCTGGCGGGGCTGGGAGGCGTCGCGCGCGGCTGGGTTAGGTTAGGGCTCCTAAGGTCGTCGGTTTAATCTAGCTCTGGCGTGTTGGCCGACAGCTTTAATTATAGCCGTCGGCTCTGGCATGTTGGTCGACAGCTTTAATTATAGCTGTCAGCCTACCTGTTGCAGCCGATGGCTATAAGTTATAGCCATTGGGTTGTCTGGAAAAAACGATGGCTATAGTGTTGGCCCCAACGCTTAAAAGAAAACTGACGGTCTGTTGCCTTTTCCTGTAGTGGTGAGTATATAGTTATAAGGGGGTTAGCGGACCTCTCTTGGTTACATAATCGATGTAGGACTATTTGTCTAACAAGAACGATAGTCCGCTTATTTGCTAACTACACCTTGTGATTTTTTTAAGCAAGACCGAAACCTCACTTGTGTATTTTGTGTTCACGTAGCAAGGACATTCCGGTAGTACAATGCCTCATCATCGTCTTTCCTTTGGTGAGAAAAGTTCACGAGAAGCGAAGAGTTAGATGCACTCCATGTGCCCCGATCCAGTTGCAGAAACCTTCAATAACATTTGTACACCCAATAAATCTCGTGAAAACAAACGTCCCTATATCATTAGAAGAATAAATTTCAGCAAATTAACTTGATCTGTTGCTAAACCTCAATCGACGGCGAAGGCTTTAACTTCTTAGTAGTACTTTTGGTGTATTCATTACATGCCTTCATCTCTCAATATTTGACAAATCCGAGTAACATTTGCAAGCTCAATGGCACTGATCGGATTAGCTTTTCTGACGGCATAAATCGGATTACGAAAATCCGTAGTGCAAATAAAATGCCGGCCCTGAGTTCAATGTGCCTTTGAATTGTTCCCTGTCTACTAATGAAAGCTGCTGACCGGGATCTGGGCAAGCCGTTGAGATTCACAGCAGGAGTGGAATTCCAGTGACCCGACAGTTTGTAAGTTAGCAGATTGAAAACTGTAAAACTGTTGCTTTCGTTAGACCTTCTAGCAGTAGGCATAGATCTTTCGAAGTCTGTACGTTTGTCCCTGAGTTCCACGCAGCATGGACCGCGTGTTTGTGACGTTTCGACACCATATGGATACGTCCCAGTTTTTTTTCACTATGTCCTATTTTTGAGTAACATAAAACAGGAACTTCATTGTGCAGGAGCAGGAGTATCCTTCGACTGGACACGGCTGCGGAATCGGCAGTCTGGATATTGATCATGATGTGCATGATAGCTGTTCCCTGTAAATCATACGTTGTTGGGGATTCTAGAAGCGGGGAGAGAAGTGACCAGAGCACTATTTGGGTATCAATGGGCTGTGCAGTGACAGGCTCAGCGGTAGATGCCGCACCAACCGTGGCTGGTGAACTCTACCCTCAAGGTCCAGCTCACACGAGCAGCCAAGCGAGGGACCGTTCCTCGTGTCCTGTCCGATCCGCGCGAAGGGACTTGGAAGATCTACCACCTCCTCGTCCGGTCGTCCCCTTCCAATTCTCCTCTGCTTCTTTTGTCTGGTGTAGTAGCGACCAAGACCCGCGTAGTGGTGTTTTTCTTGCACACATGCGCACCTATAAAGACTGACGATAAGACACGCCGCCCCCGCACCCCACCCCCCCCCCTCCCAAAAAAAAAGATCATTATGAACCTCGGTGCAACATGCTCGTCCGTTCGCATCAGGTTCAACGAGGAAGGAAACTGATAACACACGAGCTGGAACCAGGGCCCGTAACTCGTGGCCTTCTGAGGTCTTCACTTACCAAAGTAGGACCGGTTCAACTCATCAGCAGAAGAGCACGACGGACGGACGGATGGACGGTCGCAAATGAGCGGCTGACCCGACTTGCACGCGCAAGACGGCGAGAGCTTATAGAGAAAACACACCGATCCCTATTCCGGTGTTGCACACATGGCACTGGCATCAGGCTCGCGTCATTGCTGGGTCAGTCGTCGTTGCAGCGAAATGCGGGAAAAAGGACAGGACGCAAGCGGCGACGAGGACGGTTTAATTATTGGACATCAGGAAAGGCGCCAATTCCGCACGCCGAGATTTGTTTTTTTCTCGCGAGGGCCGGAAGCAATTGGGAAGTTGCGATAGGAGATGGACAGATTGGTGAATGGTGACTGGCGCGGGACCGCGTTTAGGCCACATATGTACCGGTAGTCGCAGTTCAGGATACAAATTTAGTTTCCTGTCACATCAAAGCTTGAACTCAGCGTGTAAGACCGGTACAGAGGTTTGGTAAACATCCACCCTCTCATCTCCTGCTCTCCTCGTCACCACCACCATCTTTCGATCGGTTTTCAGATACATCTCCATGGCACGCAGGTCGTAGCATAGCAGAGAGCACACCACGCATTAACAATCCAGATGCAGCCTGACAGAGTTTCACTGCCATCTCATGGTCTCGTCAGCAAGTCATAGGAACACGGCGCGTGATGTGTGAACACATAGCAATCAGCACGCAGATAGCAACGTTGTGTAGCTTTTGCAACCAGATCGTAGTTTGATCGAGTGTCCAGACGAGTACAGCGGGGTCAAAGCATCTGGCAAGAAAGCTAAAAGGTCTCCATCTCGTCACGAAAAAGCGACACGGAGCGACGGTAAAGAGTCTTGACGGTTTCAAAAAGCTCCGAGATTTCGAGTGAGCGAGTTGCGTGTGGAAGTCATCGCTTATGAGGAGACACGGTAAGATGCCACGAAGAAGTCTGGGTAACTAACTGAAAAAAAGGAAGATGGAAAATTCCGAAATATATGCAATACAGGAAACTAGTAAATTAACGAGGGGATAATTATTTATGATGATGCCGTCATTAATAAATATATTAATAATGGTGAAAAAACACCGTCGTTAATAAGATCATTATTTACGACGGTTGACCTAACCGACGTAAATAAGCTACTTATTTACGACGGTTAATGGGCACCGTCGTTAATAATGGCCTTATTAACGACGGTTGAGCTAACCGTTGTAAGTAGCTTATTTATGACGGTACCGGGAACCCTCGTAAATAAGCTTATAAATATACAGCCGCGCGCGCGGGAGGGGAGCGGTTTCACTCTCCTCCCGCGCGCGCGACCGCCGCCTCCGCCCCCGACGCCGCGTCGCCGGCCGCTCCAGGCCGGCCCCGGCCGCCCTCGACCACCCCCGACCAGCCCTGGCCACCCCCCCGCCGCCACCAGCTGCCCCACCCCCCCCCCCCCCCCCCCCGCCACCAGCCGCCCCGGTCGGCCCTCCGCCGCGCGCCCGGCCCCTGCCTATATATTAAGGTTAGTTTATCATTAGTTTTGGTTTAATTAGGTATTTAGTTTTGTTTGTAAAAAGTTTAAATTTAATAGTTTTGTCTAGTTTGTAATTGTGTAATTAGATTATAATTAGATTGTAATTAGTTTGTTGAATTAGATAAGATTTTATAAATAGTTTGTAATTGTTTACTTAGATTGTAATTGTTTAATTAAGTTATTTAATTAGTTTAAATTGGTTATTTAGTTATTTAGTTTAGTTTGTAATTAGTTTGTTTAACTATTATATAATTGTTTAATTATTTTTTATTATTCAATTAGTCTCATAAGTTTATTAGTTTGAAGTATTTACTTGTTTATTTAGTTTTAAAATGTTCAATTAGTTTTAAAGTTGTTAATTGATTGATTGTGAGTGTTTACTCATTATACGTATATTAACGGGTTTCTGGCCGACCCGGCACGGCCCGACCCGCCATAGCACGGCCCAACTCGGCACGGCCCAACCCGGCACGGCCAAACCCGGCAGCATGGCACGGCCCGACCCGACACATGACCCAACCTCCAGCATGGCACGGCCTAACTTATCACAGCCCAACGACCCGGCACGGCTTGACTAGGCACGGTCCGACCCTGCATGGCCCAACCCGGCACGGCCCAATCAGGCAGCACGGCCCGACCCGGCACACGGCCCAACCCCTAGCACGGCATGGCCCGACGACCCGACACGGCTCGACCCTGCATGGCCCAACCCGGCACGGCACGACACGCCCCGACCCGGCACGGCCCGACCCGGCAAGACCCGGCCTGACCCGGCACGACACGGCACGGTCCGACCCGGCATAGGCCCTTTGAACTTTCAACTCCGACCAACTTTCCTCCTCTTTCTCGTTCTTTCCTCTATCTTAAATGATTGGAAGATGGAAATGTTTAACGTAACCTATAGTAATTGATTACCCGCTTCGAATCTGCACGTTTCACATGCGATAGGTATGTGAAGCGTGCATGTTCAGAATTATCCCTTTTTGGACAGCCTGAGAGTGATCGAGGACGTGCTTATGACGAGCTAGGTACAGGGTCTGGGTTCGGATGAGATTTTGACAGCATAACCCTGTTGTTCTCCATTGCACCATTTTTGGGCGTGCAGTGGAGAACAACGGGGTTTTGTTGCCGAAATTTTGTTCGGATTCAGCCTTCGTGTCTCGTCATAAGCATGTTGCCTCGATCACTCTTAGGTGGGTTTAGGACCTATCAGCCTAGGTATAGGGGTCGTGATATTAAATAAAAAATGAACTTATAATGATGTGTCTGCTTTGAAGGTATAACCTGAATCATGGCTGAAGACCACACATGGATGTACTCGGGTTGGAAAAAGAACGGGCAACACTCAGATGAGTGGTTCACCAAGACTGATGCTTTTATACAACAAGCTTTCACCATGTATACTAAATAGATGGGATGGACAAATATTTTCAGTAAGTGTAGATGGGATGGACAAATACTAAAAAGACTGCGACATTGCTTTACATGCACGTAAATATAGATGGGATGGACAAATACTTTTAGTAAGTGTTTGTTCACCATGTATAATAAATAGCACGCATGTCTGAATTACTTATAGTGACCCTATTTTTTCTTTATTTAGTCTGTTTGACCGAGAAAATTGGAAGTCTAAGCATCAACCTACGAGCAAGGAAGTACTAACAATGCGACGTATTGGAGTAAATGGAGGGCCTAACTTCCAATCTTGGTAAGCATATCAAATGTAGTCTATAATACGTTAAATACAATTACTTATAAATTTGTCATGCAAGGCACGGTACCATTTGGAGGACGAGTGCGCGGTGGACCACGACCGGTTAGTCTTCCACCACAACGCCAGGAAGCTCATGACTCAGGCCCTTTTGAGCGCCTGGATTCAAACTACCAACAAATATTTCAAGCTACATCCGGGCGAGCAAGAGTTGGGCCACTCCAGGGCGGCGTCTTCCACTTACCTGACTACGGAGCAATACATGGAGGTAAATTATCAATTTTATTTTGTTCAATTATCTTATTCTATTTAAAGTGCTTTCAACTAATAAGACATTTGTGTAGGATCGTGGAGGAGTCTAGTGGCTAGAAGGCAGGCCGGAGGCGTACGAGTCCCTTTGCTTACGCTGGGGGAGTGAGGATTTCTAGGCCCTCTCCCGCAGTCGTCGAGAAAGCAGAGGGACGGACCCATCTCACTTTTTTGGTGCTGACGGGTATTTGCGGTCGAAGAAACATCTTGTAAGTGTAACTTACCAAGTATAATGTTTGTTTATGTTTCATATTTTCATTGTGCTGACACGTGCATCCATAGGAGCTCGCAACTGGTCAGGAGCCCCCACCGATTGAGGTGCGGAAGAGAGGTCACAGAGGAAGTGATACGTCACAGTCCGACCAGTTCTGCTCTCAGTCGGCGATAGAGGCACTGGTGAGTTGTCTCATCACATGTATTAAATTCTCTTAATCAAACTAGCTAATATTCTTTTGTTTTCTTATTTATAGACCAGGTATGGGCAGGAGGCACGGAGGCTTTGCGGCGAGGAGTATGATTGGCAGAACGCGCCAACAATCATCCCAGAAGCCGCTTACGCAAGTGGACGCGGAAAACCTCACGGTCGGTGAGTTTTCATCTTCTACAATTACTATGTACGACTTTATTGGAGTGGTTGATGAAAATCTAATAAATTTTATTTTTTATATAGGTTCGGAATCTTCCAATGAGTGGTCGACTCCAGGCAGGGACGACCCTCCAGGTCCTCTTCCTCTGAGCAGGCTGGCTCTTCCAGCCGGTCTAGCTTGCTAGAGCTCCAGAGTGTCCAGGACGAGCTCCGCCGGACACAGGAGGAGCTCCGGAGAGAGAGAGAGAGAGAGAGAGGACTCAGGAGGAGCTTCGACTAGAGCGAGAGCGACAGGCCGCAACCACTAGGGCCAGAGACGAGTATCTCAACTCGTACATGCTACAGTTTCAGGCGGCAATGGCGGTAAGTAATTATCGTTCAAATATGTATATGTTTCAAAATTATGAATGCAAAAATATGCTAATAGTTTGTATTCGCAGGCTATGACGGCTGGACAGCAGATTGAGATTCCACGGTGGGAGCCACCACCGGTGATCGAGCCAGAACAGCCACAGGTGCCAACTACAGGAGCTCAGGTAAAAACGAACCTCTCTTGAGTTTATTTAGACATACTTTGGTCAATTATAACTAAACTTACTCAAATATAACTAAACTTAGTTAACATTGCTCCATTATAGACAAGCATAGTTGAACTTTATCAAATATAACCAAAACACCTTGAACTTGCTCAAATATAGTCTTATATAGTTAAACTTGCTAAAATAAAGTCAAAACTAGTTCAACTTGCTAAATTCTAATAATATGTGCTAAAACATGACATGCATCAGGGATGGAGGCTCGCACTCCATCGGCGCACGTGCCAGGAGTGAGCAGACGGCTTGAGGATGATTTTGCGGGCTCCGGAGGTAGCGGCCGTGGTAGTAATGTGTAGCTTCATTTGTATCGTGTCATTTGATTGCTTGTGATGGACTTGTAATATACTTTCTATGATTGTGATCGTGCGATATTACACTTTCTATATGGACTTGTGACTATCTATGTTGCTGGCCATCGAGCCAGTGGACTGGCCATAGAGCCAGCGGTCAGCATTTTATGTTTTAAAAAAAACAAAAAAAACTTATTTATGACGGTTTTGTATACAGTACCGTCGTAAATAATGTTTCTGTTATTTACGACGGATGGTTGTACCGTCGTAAATAATGCCCCTGTTATTTACGACGGGGTGGCTGTACAGTCGTAAATAATGCCTATGTTATTTATGATGGTATAGCCACCCCGCCGTAAATAAGTTTTCTGCCGTTCCACGTGGCGCGTGGACTTATTCACGACGGCTAAAATTAGCCGTCGTAAATAAATTTATTTACGTCGGTAATCGTCGTAAATATACTTATTTACATCGACTTATTTTTGACGGCTAAAAACCTTCGTAAATAAGTGAACACCGTCGCAAATAGCTTATTTACGAGGGTAATGTGCTTATTTACGATGGTTTTTTACCCTCATTAGTTGTTATGTTTCCTGTAGTGATGAGCACCAGCGCTTGTTGGATGACATACGGCATCTAGAAGTATTATCTCAAGTAAATCTAGAATGTATCACAGATAAGGTTGTTAGATAAATAAAGTAGATGTTCACGTAAGTATTCTGTTGAGATTAGTTCAGATTCTTATAAACGCACATTATAAATAAACCCGACACTCCAACGAACGGAGTAGCCTTTCTCGCATGGTATCAGAGCCAAGAACTCGTTCAGAGATAATCATGGCGTCAGGCTCGACTTCGACAACATCAAATGTTGTTGCTACTCTTCTGTCGCATAATTCGGTGGACGTGGCAGTTTTGCTGGCAGAGGCCCCAATGGTGGTCATGGTGTAGGAGAACGACCTCGATGCCAATTATGCAAGAAAAATTGTCATCAAGTCAACAGGTGCTATAAAAGGTTTCAGAAGGATTATATGGGAGAGGGAAAATTTGTTGCAACAGGAGTCAATACAAACTCGTATGGAGTTTACACTAATTGGTATGTTGACTCCGAAGCCCCAATCATATCACTTGTGAGCTGGACAAGCTACAAGTGAAAGAGCGCTACCTTGGGAACGATCAAGTCCAGAGAACAAGTGGTACAGGTATGAGTATTAAACACATTGGTCATTTGGTACTTACTACCCCTAATTCTACATTCAATCTCAAAGATGTCCTTTATATACCTCAAGCAAAAAAGAATTTGTTATCTGCAAATTGCCTTACTTGTGATAATAATGTCTTTTTAGAACTTCACCCTCAATTTTTTTCTTGTCAAGGATCAGGAGCCGAAGAAAGTTCTACATCAAGGTAGAGTCGTTGGTGGCTTGTATCTGTTGGTTCTGAGTACCTTCTCCAAGAACAAAAATGCCCTCAATGTGGCGAAACCCACTCTCTTGAGACGGTGTAATCGTTTAGGACATCCCTCTCAAATAAAGGTCCAATGGATCATCAATAGGTTTAGTCTTCCCTGTTCAAAAGAAAATTTTGATCAGGTGTGTGATGCTTGTCAAAAGGCAAAAAACCATCAAATTCCCTATTCAAGATCATATAGTGTTTCCAAAGCTCCACTTGAGCTTATTTTTCAGATGTTTGGGGACCCACTATTGATTCTATTAATAAGAATAAGTATTATGTGTGTTTTATTGACGATTATAGCAAATTTGCATGGATCTACTTATTCAAGAAAAATATGATGTTTTTCAGATCTTCTCAAACTTTCAGGCCTATGTCGAGAGAATGTTTGTTAAGAAAATTCTCATGGTACAATCCGATTGGGGAGGAGAGTACCAAAAGCTTAACTCTTTTTCCAAAATCTTGACATCTCTCACCATGTTTCTTGCCCACATACGCATCAAAAAAATGGTTCCGCTGAACGGAAACATAACCATATAGCGGAAGTTGGTCTTGCCTTGCTTGCACAAGCGTCCATGTCTCTCAATTTTTGGGACGAGGCATTTATTGCTGCCACATTCCTGATTAATAGAATCCCTAACAAAACTATTGATCACGACACTCCTCTAGAACGGCTATTCCATGAGCAACCGAATTATTCTTTTCTTCGCAGATTTATATGTGCATGTTGATCCAATTTGTGGTAATATAGTCATCACAAATTAGAATTCCGTTCTAGACAATGTGTGTTTCTTGGGTATAGCAATATGCACAAGAGATATAAAGTGTCTGGATGTTGCTCATGGGCGAGTATACATATGTCGTGATGTTGTGTTTGATGAGAGCATCTTTCCATTATCATATATCACTCAGAAATAATGCTGGTGTCCCTTGGCGCCAACAAATCTTACTTCCTTCATCTGAAACATTGCATCCGTCCAAAGAATTAAGGGGTAATATGGTGGCTCTGGGTAATACTCTAACCAGTACTACTAATTTGCTTTCTGAGCATATTTGTGTGCAGCGAACAGGTGATGAAGGCAGCTCAAATAGCGCTAATAATTCTGCTGATCATGGTGGCATTAATGAGGGCGCTGAAATTGAAGAGGATTTCCTGCCACTACTGCAGCAGCGCCAGTCGTCACTGAAACCGAGATGGATTCTCCTCCACACGACACAGATCAGTTGGCGCCAGATTCAAGGGCGCCGTCGCTGCGACAGAATGAAGAAGGGATGCAGCGTTTACTTCGTTGTAGTGGGGTGTCTGAACAACTTGCACCACGTCTCCTGCCTCAGGATCGACATCAACATCATCACCCTGTGATTGTGCAGCTCCTTGTATAGGATCTTCTGCGGATCTGAATATGGAAGTCACACATTCATCACCACCACGACGTGTTGTTACTCGCTCACAACGTGGTATTACGAAGCCGAATCCCATGTTTCCTGGCTATATCAGGTATGAGTATTTCTGCTCCACTAGGGAGCCACAAAATCTGCAGAAAGCACTTTCAGATCCAAAATGGAGATGTGCTATGAAGCAGTGGCGAAGCTAGAGTAAAAATATCCTGGTGTACAAACTTAAAATACATGCACCAGGCTGCCCTTTTTTTACTATACTAATTAGGCTTGCACATTGATTTGTACATTTGTGCCAGTGCACTAGGCTAAGTCAACGTGGCTTCACCACTGCTATGAAGGATGAATTTGAAGCATTACGTAGGAATAACACATGGCAATTGGTTCCTCCATTACCGGGAAAAAATATTATTGATTGCCGATAGGTCTACAAGATGAAACAAAAATCAGATGGGCCAGTTGATTGATATAAGGCGAGGTTGGTTGCCAAGGGATTTAAACAATGGTATGGTATTGATTATGAAGATACATTCAGCCCGATAGTTAAAATAGCTATTGTCCGTCTTGTTCTATCTTGATGAGGACATCTCTCCTTTGCATACAATGCAAGGACCGATCACTAGAGCACGTGCACGACAATTGGATCTCCAGGTACGTTCTAACCTTGTCAATTGTTTTTCAGAACTTACGCTTGTTTCCATGCATGTTTTATTGATTAGGAACAATGGAGAGGACCAGCAAGGGTTGGGAGGAGTCCAAGGAGTCAAGGAGGAGGAGATAGGACGTGCACACCAAGGAGGAACCCAAGTACAACTCGACTTCGACTCCACCTCGGGTTCCAGGAGCTGCCTTCACCAAAACTGACGTCCCGAACACATACGGAGTCGGATTTGGACGTTCTATATATGGTTGGAACCGTGATTTCATAAAGCTTCCAACGGAACTAGCCCCACCTCAAAATTCCTTCTAAGTTGACGGGAATCAGCGAAACAATTGGGCGTCCAGAATCTGTCCGGTGCTGTGCCACCGCCTTTTGGGCTGCTGGCCCGTGTAACGTGTGGAAGCCCATTAGAGTTGCGTCCAGGGGTCTTGCACGCCCCTAAACTCCTTTTTATACAGCAGCCGTCACCACATTAGGGTGGGTTTTTGCTTAGTTACAATCTGTCATTGAACAGTGTCGCCGATCATCGGTTGTGAGACCCCAAATTCGTGATTAATTCAGTTTTAATTGCAACTTCTCTATTCTTGCTTGTGTTCTTGATTGCACTTGCAGGGATAAGCCTTCGTGGTGAGGTCATTCGTGTGACATGGGTGATAACCAACGGAGCAGTGGTGTAGTGATTGCGGGGTTTCGTTCGTTCGGAGCCTTGGATCATCAACGTCGAGATCTCCACCCAATCATGTTTACCCTACCTCTCGGAAGATCGGGACTCATCCTCCTATCAATTGGTATCAGATTTCTAGGTTCACCGTGAGGTATACTTGTGTGCCCTTTAGATTTATTTTGTTTCAGTCCTATCGTCCATAAAAAGCCACAAAAAAATTTTAGTTTTCCTGACCTACAACCCCCGCTCAACATTTTGCACAATTTAGTTTCGGAGTTCATAGTTCTGAGTTCATGTCCTAGGTTGAGTCTGGTTATTGGTTTAGATTTGTTTTTGTTCAGTTTTGTTTCTTCCATCCGCTGCCATCTACAAAAAACCAATCAACAAAAAAATTCCATCCACCGATTCGTTTCTGTTGCAGTTTCCACCACCACCAAAACCTGATTCGGGGTATCCTCCTTAAAACGGGCATAACTTTTCGCTCGTAACTCCGATTGAGGCACAATTTTTTTTCCCGGAAAGGTCTCGAAAAAGTCCATATACGGTACACTGGCTACGCTGGTCACGACGTTTTCAAAAAAATTAAAAAATTAAGAAGGCCCTCGTTTTGAACTCCAGAGTTCCAGCACCAGTTTTTCTAATCGCTCCTGAATTTGTGCCGATCTCATCTTTCATCGATTTGAGCTAATACTTGGTGTTGTTTCTATTCTTGTGCCCCTGGTTGAGAAAAAATATCAAAAAAATAAAGAGAATTTTTTTTGATTTCTACTAGTGCTTCAAGACAAAACAGGAGGCTAAGGGGTTTTCTAGTTGTGCTATTTCTGTGTGAGTGTTGCATACTTGCTGATATTATCCTTGTTGTTCATCATCATTCATCCTTGTCCTTGCTTGTTGCCACAACTGTTCTAATACATTCTTAGGCCAGCAACTAGGTGAAATTATTTGGACACTTATTCAGCATTGCTATCTGTTACTAACTTGTGTGCCACATACATATACTGCATTTGAGCCTTCCAAGCTCCATCACACCCACTCTATGCTTGCTTCACACCGGTCACCGTTGGCCACCTGCAGTGCTGGTAAGAAACTTGTAAGAGCGGGGTAAGACGCATCTTACTGACCGGTTTTCCACCCACTTCGTAGTAATAGGGTTCTTCACGATCTTTTTGTCTTCGTTTCTGTTTTGTACTAACAATGACAGGAAAGAAGCATATGGATAAGACCTCTGGTTCTACACCCCCGGATGATGATGAGTGTGTGTCCCATATGAAACTAAGGGACATGATGCGGGCAATGACCGAAGCTTTCAACAATTACCAGACCACTACAACAGCCACCTTTCAGAGGCTCCATACAAGTGTTGCTGGTCTGACCACATGGTTGGACGAGATGGAGACTCGTCTTCCCCAACAAGCTACACCCTCTATCATCATTGATGGTGATGCACATGCTCACTACGACACATAGGATGACTTTAATAACGATGAGGTTGATGCACAGCAGCGCCGTCGCCCTCGACGAAATCGTCAAGGTATGGGAGGTAGAACAAAAATTTAGCTCTCATCTTGTTCCTGAGCGACATAGAGTTAGACAAGCCACTAGTGAGTTTAAAGATTTTGCTATAATTTGGTGGAATGAACTTGTCAATACACGTAATGCACCACAGACATGGGTTGCGTTAAAAGAAGAGATGCGTGCTAGGTTTGTTCCTCCTTCATATAGACGTGATCTTCTTAAGAAATTGCAACACTTTGATCAGGGTGACATGACTGTCCAAGAGTACTACCAAGAGTTGCAGAAAGGTATGCTTCGTTGTGGGGTAGTTGAGAATCAGGAAGACCAAATTGTTAGGTTTTATGGGGGCTTGCGGCGTGAGATCCAGGACATAGTTGACTACAAGGAATATCGTTCTATTCAACGTTTATTTTAACTTGCTATGTTAGCAGAAAAAGAAGTGCAGGGTCGCCAACAGCAGCGGCGGAACAACACCTTCACGCCACGACAATTTCCGGTGCCATCCAAAGCAGCGCCCTCCTCGAGCGTACGTGCTTCTACACCACCCTTCACGGGTGTTGTACGCAGAAGCATCACACCTTCTACATCACGGGGACAAGATAACAGCAAGTCCCAGATGCCTCCAGGTGTTGCAGCAAAGGCGGTTGCGCCCAACACTTCGACAAGTCGCATCTCCGACATCAAGTGCCACCGCTGCCAGGGACTTGGCCATATGCAACGAGATTGCCCCAGCAAATGGGCGATCATTGCCACTGCTGATGGTGGGTATGTTAGTGCTTCTGATATTGAAGATGAAAATATTATTGCAACTAACATTTCAGGGTTCGGATGATGGTGCTGAGGAGGTTCTTGGTACATCTGCGACAAACAACTATAGGACTTTGATTGTGCAGCGAGCTTTGAGTGCCACGGTTCGAGAGGACGACAACCGCCACACAACCTTTTCAACATGTTTCTCGTCGTCAAGAACTGCTGTGTACATACCATCATTGATGGTGGTAGCTGCAACAATTTGGTGAATGTTGAGGTGGTCAAGAAGCTTGGCTTTACCACATGGGAGCATCCCCACACTTATCACATTCAATGGTTTAACAACAATGGTAAGGTAAAGGTAACACAAACAACAAGGATACATTTTTCTATTGGTTCTTATCATGATTTTGCTGATTTTTGATGTGGTACCTATGGATGCTTGTTCTCTTTTGTTGGGACATCCTTGAGAGTTTGATACTGATGCTATTCACCATGGTCGATCTAATAAGTATACTCTCATGCATAAGGGCAAGAAAATTGTGTTGCTTCCTATGAGTCCCACTGAAGTTGTACAATTTGAGCAGGAGAAAAAGAATAATGCTAAGCAAAATGGTGTTTTCAATTCTGAAATTCAGCAACCTATTAAGTTGAAAATCCTATTTTGCTTGCAACTAAATCTAATCTTGATGATTTATATGCCTCTAATGGAACTTGTTGTGCTTTAGTGTGCAAACATGCTTTATATTCCATTGAAGATACATCCATTGTCTTGCCACCTGCTGTTGCTAACCTTTTACAGGAACATATGGATGTTTTTCCATCAGAGATACCCCCTAGATTACCATCTGTGCGAGGCATTGAGCACAAGATTGATTTGGTTCCAGGGGCGAACTTGCCAAACCGTGCTGCCTACAGGACCAACCCCGACGAGACTAAGGAAATTCAGCGACAAGTCCAAGATCTTCTAGATCGCGGGTACATGCGTGAGAGCCTTAGTCCTTGTTCTGTTCCTGTTCTTTTGGTTCCAAAAAAAGATGGCACTTGGCGCATGTGTGTTGATTGTAGAGCCATCAATAGCATTACCATTCGTTATCGCTATCCTATTCCTAGATTGGATGACATGCTTGATGAGTTGAGTGGTTCTGTTATTTTCTCCAAGATTAATTTGCGTAGTGGGTATCATCAGATTCGTATGGCTTTAGGTGATGAATGGAAAACTGCTTTTAAAACTAAATTCGGACTTTATGAATGGTTAATCATGCCATTTGGTTTAACTAACGCGTCCAGCACTTTCATGAGGTTGATGAATGAGGTTTATGTGCTTTCATTGGTAAATCTGTGGTGGTTTACTTTGATGATATCCTTATTTACAACAAGTCATATGATGAGCATCTTGAACATTTGTGTGTTGTTTTTAATGTCTTGCGCGATGCACGTTTATATGGTAACCTTGAGAAGTGCACCTTTTGCACCGATTGTGTGTCTTTTCTTGGGTATGTTGTTACTTCGCAGGGCATTGAGGTGGACGAGGCAAAGATTGTTGCCATCACGAGCTGGCCACTTCCGACTACGGTCACACATGTTTGGAGTTTTCTTGGTCTCGCAGGTTTCTACCGGCGTTTCGTGCCGGGTTTCAGCACCATTGCGGCACCTCTCCACGAGTTGACAAAGCATGGAGTGTCGTTTCGATGGGGACCAGCACAACAACAAGCTTTTGATGTTCTCAAGTCGAAGCCCACACAAGCACCATTGCTGCAACTTCCTGATTTTGAGAAGACCTTCGAGCTTGAATGTGACGCGAGCGGCATTGGCATTGGAGGATGGCTAATTCAAGGAGGTAAACCTGTTGCCTTCTTTAGTGAAAAATTGCATGGGCCTTCGCTGAATTATTCTACATATGACAAAGAACTTTATGCTTTAGTGCATGTCTTGCAAACTTAGCAACATTACCTATGGTCTAAAGAATTTGTCATACATTCAGATCATGAGTCTTTGAAGTATCTTAAAGGACAAGCTAATCTGAACAAACGTCATGCTAAATGGATTGAGTTCATAGAATCATTTCCTTACATCATTAAACATAAGAAAGGGAAAGACAATGTGATTGTCGATGCTTTATCTAGACGTCATACCATGTTGTCCCAACTTTCTCATAAAATATTTGGTTTGGAAACCATAAAGAGGTTATATGCTACTGATTTGGACTTCAAAGATGCCTTTGAAAATTGTAGAGAGGGAAGAACGTGGCAAAATTTCCTGCTGCGTGAAGGCCTTCTCTACCGTGCTAACAAGCTGTGTGTTCCAGCTAGCTCCATTCATCTTTTATCGTTGCAGGAAGCGCATGGAGGTGGTTTGATGGGACATTTTGGTGTTAAAAAGACAGAGGATGTGCTGGCCGCTCACTTCTTTTGGCCACGAATGAGGCGTGATGTGGAGCGCTACGTTTCACGTTACACGACATGCAACAAAGTTAAGTCTCAACTTAACCCACATGGTCTTTATATGCCTCTTCCGGTTCCTAGTGCACCTTGGGAGGATATTTCTATTGACTTTGTTTTAGGATTGCCTAGAACAAAGAGGGGGAGGGATAGTGTCTTTGTGGTTGTTGATCGTTTGAAATTGCTCATTTTATACCCTGCCACAAGACTGATAATGCTTCACATGTTGCTGATTTGTTCTTTAATGAGGTTGTGCATTTGCATGGTGTTCCCAATACTATTGTTTCTGATAGAGATGCTAAGTTTTTTAGTCACTTTTGGAGAACTTTATGGTATAAATTGGGAACAAAGTTGTTGTTTTCTACTACTTGTCATCCACAAACTGATGGGCAAATGGAGGTAGTTAATCGTACCTTATCTACTACGTTGCGGACTGTTTTGAAAGACAATTTGAGGTTGTGGGAGGAGTGTTTGTCACATATTGAATTTGCTTATAACAGGTCTATTCACTCCACAACCAAGTTAAGTCCGTTTATGGTAGTCTATGGTTTCAATCCTCGTACTCCAATTGATTTGCTACCTTTACCACATACTAAAATTGTGAACTTAGATGATACACAACGTTCTGAATTTATTCTTAAGTTGCATGAAACTACTAAGTTATAAATTGAAAAAATGAATGAAAAGTATCGCATTGCTGCTAGTAAAGGTAGGAAGGAGGTAAAATTGGAACCCGGTGATTTGGTGTGGGTTCATTTGAGAAAAGATAGGTTCCCGAATTTGAGAAAGTCCAAACTCATGCCACGTGCTGCTGGACCTTTTAAGGTTCTTGAGAAGATAAATGACAATGCATATAAACTCGAGTTGCCTCCCGAGTTTGGGGTTAGTCCCACATTTAACATTTCAGATTTGAAGCCATACTTGGGTGAGGAAGATGAGCTTGAGTCGAGGACGACTCCAATTCAAGAGGGGGAGGATGATGTGGACATCTCTCCTTTGCATACAATGCAAGGACCGATCACTAGAGCACGTGCACGACAATTGGATCTCCAGGTACGTTCTAACCTTGTCAATTGTTTTTCAGAACTTATGCTTGTTTCCATGCATGTTTTATTAATTAGGAACAATGGAGAGGACCAGCAAGGGCTGGGAGGAGTCCAAGGAGTCAAGGAGGAGGAGATAGGACGTGCACACCAAGGAGGAACCCAAGTACAACTCGACTTCGACTCCACCTCGGGTTCCAGGAGCTGCCTTCACCAAAACTGACGTCCCGGACACATACGGAGTCGGATTTGGACATTCTATATATGGTTGGAACCGTGATTTCATAAAGCTTCCAATGGAACCAGCCCCACCTCAAAATTCCTTCTAAGTTGACGGGAATCAGCGAAACAAGTGGGCGTCCAGAATCTGTCCGGTGCTGCACCACCGCCTTTTGGGCTGCTGCCCCGTGTAACGTGTGGAAGCCCATTAGGGTTGCGTCCAGGGGTCTTGCACGCCCCTAAACTCCTTTTTATACAGCAGCCGTCACCACATTAGGGTGTATTTTTGCTTAGTTACAATCTGTCATTGAACAGTGTCACCGATCATCGGTTGTGAGACCCCAAATTCGTGATCAATTCAGTTTTGATTGCAACTTCTCTATTCTTGCTTGTGTTCTTGATTGCGCTTGCAGTGATAAGCCTTCGTGGCGAGGTCATTCATGTGACACGGGTGATAACCAACGGAGCAGTGGTGTAGTGATTGCGGGGTTTCGTTCGTTCGAAGCCTTGGATCATCAACGTCGAGATCTCCACCCAATCAAGTTTACCCTACCTCTCGGAAGATCGGGACTCATCCTCCTATCATAGCTATTGTTGTGTCAAAAGGCTGGCTGCTTAAACAGTTGGACACCAAAATTCCTTTCTTTATGGGTTTCTTGAGGAGGAGGTATATATAAATCAACCACCAGGATTTGTTGATAAGGAAAAGGCTGATTATGTGTGTAACTTGATAAAGCTAATTATGGCTTAAAACAAGCTCCCCGTGCGTGGTATTCTAAACTTAGCACAAGGTTACAAGAGCTTGGCCTCTCTCCTTCTAAATCTAACACTTCATTATTTATCTATCACAAGAGAGGTGTTACTATGTTTGTTCTCATTTACGTTGATGATATTCTAGTCACTGGGTCCTCTAATGAAGTTGTCTCCACATTATTGTAAGAATTGAGGAAAGCATTTGCTCTTAAAGACCTCGGGCGGCTCCATTATTTCCTTGGCCTTGAAGTGCATCACGGTGACGATGGTCTTGTGCTTTCTCAGTTAAAGTATGCTGGTGACATTGTGCACCGAGCTAATATTGGTAGCTACAAAAGTGTCAACACGCCGATGATTAGCACAGAAAAGCTATCCTCGGCAGAGGGAGAAGTCCTATGCTCGGATGATGCTACTACTTATCGCAGTATAGTTGGGACGCTCTAATATTTATCCATGACAAGGCCAGATATTTCTTTTGCAGTTAACAAAATATGTCAATTCTTACATGCACCTACAACTGAGCATTGAACGGCGGTAAAACACATATTGAGATATATTAAGGGTACACTTGATCTCAGCTTAAAATTCTTGAGATCTAATTCAACCCTTGTAAGTGTTTTTCAGATGCAGACTAGGCTAGTAATATTGATGATAGAAGATCAATTGGAGGGTTTGCAATCTTGTTTGGACATAATCTCATTTCATGGAGTGCTAAGAAGCAATCGACAGTATCAAGATCAAGCATAGAGGTTGAGTATAAGGCTTTAGCAAATGCTATGGCAAGTTATTTGGCTTCAATAAGTTCTTCAAGAATTAAGTATTGAACAACCTAAATCAGCATGTCTATGGTGTGACAATTTGGGTGCTATATATCTTTCGGCAAACCTCGTGTTTCATGCAAAGATGAAACATATAGAAGTGGACTACCACTTTGTTAGAGAACGAGTTGCTAACAAGATGCTTGAAATCCGGTTCATATCATCAGGTGATCAGTTGGCCGATGGTTTCACTAAGGCCTTGCCTTTGAATTTACTTGAGAAGTTTAAGAACAATCTTAATCTTGCACAGATAAGATATAGGGGAAGTGTTGGATGATATACGACATCTAGAAGGATTATCTTCAGGAAATCTAGAATGTATCACAGATAAGGTTTTGATAAAGTAGATGTTCACGTAAGCATTCTGTTGAGATTAATTCAGATTCTTGTAAAAGTATATTATAAATAAACCCGACACTCCAACAAGCGGGTAGCCTTTCTCGCCAAGTGCCGTTTATCTTCACAGCACCAACACTTATATAGTGGTGTACAATGAAATCATCCTCTAAGTGGCACCCCACAAATGTAACTAATTTACCGGTAATGTGCATTCACGATTCGGCCCTATTGCTTATGAGGAGACACTGACACGGTAAGAAGCCGCAAAGAAGTAACAAACTGAAAAAAAGATGGAAAATTCCGTGATGGATGAGCACCGGCTCTCACACTTATACGGTGGTGTATAAGTGTTGAAGCTCTGATTCTGACACGCATTGAGTAGCGTGCTGCATTTCGTAAATTTCAAATAAAATATTATTAATTAGAAAAATCCTCATGTGGAGGTCAAAGCCTCGCATCATTTTATCTAGCCGGCCCATATGACGCTACAGGCCTTCGCAGGCGCGGTGGCTGCCTCCACAACAATAGCAACGGAGAGTGCAAACGCACTTGGGCCGAGAGAAAAAAATATTTCTACTCTGGGCCTTCTGAACTCGCTCAAATCTTCTCAAACTTTGTAGCAACCAAATGCTAAATCGGTTTTCAGTTGACACGTCCCTGTAGCCCGCTTGTTCGCGGTCTGTACTCCGATTGTTTGTAGCAGGTCAACCGCCTCCGCCGTGATGAGTCGATGGATTGCCGCCTGCCTCGCGGCACGGTTCATACTAAACCGCCGCGGCATTCCGTCCGCTCGTTTCGTTTTTCAGCGCATCCCGGTGCCGGGCCTTTTCCCGATCCGAAGGGGCACGCCCCCCGAGGCAACCTCACGCGCTGGGGCCCACGCGCAGCGGCTCGCGCGGCACGGCAGCGCACAGGTCTCGGCGACCAACGCGAATGTACCGCTGCCGCTATCCGTCGGTGCAGCGAAGCTTTCAGTACCTCCTCTACGGTAGAAGCGGATTCATTCGTTACGGATTGCATAGTGTCTTTATCGTATTTATATTTTAAAATAAATACGCGCAGAGCCACCCGCCGTCTGCCCACACACCGGGACTGCGCGTCGTGATCCGCCCACCGCCTCACCCTCACTCGGCTTCTCACCCGGTCCCGCACCCGCCACTCCACTGGCGCTCGTGGCCCATCTCACTAGCGGACCCACACGTTAGCGAGGCTATATTCCGCTGCCGCCTCCAGATTTCCCCGGCCTATAATACCGTTCTGCCCCCACGCGCGCCCAACCCATCGTCGTCGCGAGGTCGAACCGAGCATTGGGGCGCAGGAAGGCCAAGCCCTCGGAAGCGAGCGCCGGCGGCGAGGGCGGCCAGAGGGAGCCAGGGAGGCGGGCGGGATGAAGCTCAACGTGAAGACCCTCAAGGGCACCAGCTTCGAGATCGAGGCGCCGGCGGAGGCGTCGGTACGGGCTCCTACTCCTCCTATCCCCCCCCCCCGCTCGCCTCGCTTCAATCCGAGCGGTTCCGTGCAATTCTCGGGCGATTCGGTGCGATTTTCGCGGTGTCTCGTGCGCGGGGGCTTGGCGACTGTGCTGTAGCGGCTCGGGTGGGCTTTGATCTGAATCTAGGGTTTCAGGGAGGGGGTGGTGGCGTTCTCCGCGCGGCGGGTGATTGGGGTTGACTGCCTTGCGGTGCTTTGATCGGAATCGGGAACTGTTTTGCTTATGGGACGTAGTCCCACCGTTCCTGTCGACTGGTAGGAGGTGTTATCTCGTCGTGATCATGTGGGCGAGCAGGAATGTGGGGCTGCTGTGGCCCAGTTGGATGATTGCTTCTATTGCAATGCTTGCTTTGTGTCTGGATAGTGGTACAGTCTACTCACTGCTCTGCTCTACCCTGTTGTGCAGGTTGCTGAGGTGAAGGGAATCATCGAGAATACTCGAGGTCCGAATGTCTACCCTGCGGACCAGCTCATGCTCATCTACCAAGGGAAGATTCTCAAGGATGACACCACGTTGGAAAGCAACAAGGTTGCTGAGAACAGCTTCATTGTTATAATGCTCTCTAAGGTATTTGATGCTCTGATTTGGTGCCATAGATAGTGTATTCAGTAATTATCTGGAAACTTGGATGGTATGCCACATTCTGAAGTTTTAGGCTGCTTACCTTAAGCCTGGTTCAGTGTCTTTCTTTACTGCTGCCGTCTGGCTTCATAGAACAATATATATATTTCGTTCACTGCTAGGTGGTGCTGGTGCATAAATTATGTATGGCAGTAACTGCTACTTAATCCCAATGGTGGAGTTGCTTGCCAGAAAATCTCAATGGTGCATAAATTATCTATGACAGTAAGTGCTAAGTTGCTAACCTTAAGTCTTGCTAACCTTAAGTGCTCAATGACTCAGGCCCCAGTCAATAAGAAAGGGAAAGGGTAGCCCGGTGCATGTAGCTCGCGCTTGCGCAGGGTCCAGGGAAGGGTCTGATCCACTCAGCAGAATTAATATCGGAGATATGTAACCCTAGCAGAATTAATAAAAGGGTCAGTACTAACAGGATAAAAGTTGACCCTAACATTTATCCTTGATTCGATCTATTTACTTCTAACCCTAAAACTATTACCTGTTAAGTGAATCACTTCAGTTCTTTGTACCCAGTTTCTTCCTGTCACCAAAACAGGAAGTGTCAGGAAATATATGAGGACTACTCTTTCCCTTATTTTCAGTATTCGGGTTTATCCTCAAGTTACTAAAAAAAAGGGCAGCCCGGTGCATGTAGCTCCCGCTTGCGCAGGGTCCGGGGAAGGGTCCGACCCATTTGGGTCTTTTGTACGCAGCCTTTCCCTGCATTTCTGCAAGAGGCTGTTTCCAGGACTCGAACCCATGACCTCATGGTCACAAGGCAACAGCCTTACCGCTGCGCCAAGGCCCCCCTTCTTTATCCTCAAGTTACTAATTGATTAATAATTATGAAATAAGCCTCCTTGCACTATTTGTTACGGAGTCTTGCCACTTGTGTCCCGGAGGTCCTGGGTTCGAATCATCCTCCTTGCAAAATAAGCAAGGGGAAAACGGCCTAGAAATGACCTTCTCTAGACCCCACAATGTGTGGGAGCTTTCAGCATTGGGGTACGCCCTTTACTAATTAATTAGTGAAATAGTATGGTCACATTTCCGAGCTCTGGATCGCACTTCAACTTTTAAAGCACGCTCTAATTGCTAGAATTTCCTTTAATTCTCATGGCAATGACAGTGATTCCAAACAGTGCGCTTTTGTTATGGGTGTTCGGGATTGATTCAGTGTGTAAATGTCCATAGTCTATTCTTATATTTTATTTTGGCTTTCATCGTTTATTAAACATGATCACAACTGCAGTCAGAAATCAGAATATTTCAAAGCTCTTTTAACTGTATATTATATTCCGTATTATCTGACACGCTTGACATTTTTTTGCCTAAGGCGTCATCAAGTGGGGCTTCTACTGCTGCAAAAACTCCAGCTCCTGTTGCATCGGTGAGGATGCTTATTTGATTCAGTCATTCTATATCAGTAGCGTTGTTTAGAGTTCCAATCTAGAAGATACTTGAGCATAAATGTTGATATATTTTTCAGCCTGGAAAAAAATTGATTCGTCTTCGGTGCAATATTTGGTACAAATTATGTCACTGCTCTGACATGCATTCTTTTTGTTCACTGCTGGTCTTTTCACCTAAGATAAATTCTACATTATGTTATCCGTTCTTCTCTCCACATAACTACATAAGACATGGCAATGTGCAAGTTACTGCTCTGACATGCACTCTATTTGTTCAATGCTGGCCACTTCACATAAATTCTACATTATACTCTTCTTTTTTCTCCCCACATATTCATGAGACATGATGATATGTAAATCACAGGCTTCTGAACACTTAGGATTGTCTTGAACAGAATCCCTTAGAACAAGAACATTTTTCTTTCTTATTTATTAATACTTTATTCAGGCCACTTTGGTCTTCAAAAAAACTCATCAACTAGGTATCAGATTATTAGAGTATTGTTATGCTGTCCATGTTAGATGTTTAAAGGCAGAGTAACTACAATTTCCTGTGTATTATAATTTGTATGAACTTACTCATGTATATATTTGTTTAGGTAACACTATTACTGAGTACTAAATCTTACATATGTGGATCTCTTAACTTTGCACTAGGCTCAACCTGTCGCTCTGGCAGCTCCTATTGCTCCAGTTGCAAGAACAGTGCCTTCACAAACACCAGCTCCTGAACCGTGAGTTCTCTTTTACACCACCTTTTATCATAAGCCTATGATTGTCCTTTATTGATACAATCATCTTCCATATGGCACCTCCAAGTGCACAAACTCCAGCACCTGCTGTTACTGCTACTGCTACTCCAGCTGCTACTGGAAGTGCACAAACTCCAGCACCTGCTGTTACTGCTACTGCTACTCCAGCTGCTACAGTTGCTCCATCGTAAGCCCCTTCCTAAATCAGCTAATTACATTGCTTTGGGAGAAGGCACTAAATTTATTTAAAATTAAAGGACAAACATAACTAGCAAGTAAATCAAATAGGGGTGGTCCTAAGGGTAACCTCCAACCTTCTTTTATTCTTTTTCTTTTTTCAACAGTGGGGCTGGAGGGTACCCTTGTTGCAAGGTCATTCTTTTCCACCCTAAGATCTAAAATTAATAAACCGTTTTGTTTATTTCTATCTTTAGTGATTTGTCATCAATAACAGTTGATTCATTTTTTGGACTTATTATCTACTGGATTGTTATCTATTTATACTTGATCCCAAAACTTGGCCCTTGAGATTTTTCTCCATCATTTTCTTTTAACTTTCTGTTAGGTTATTAAAATACTATCTCCATTTCATTTTAATGTTGTGCAGTAGTGATGCTGATGTGTACAGTCAGGCCGCGTCAAACCTTGTCTCAGGCAATAACCTAGAACAGACTATCCAACAAATTCTTGATATGGGTGGTGGCACCTGGGATCGTGATACTGTTGTTCGTGCTCTACGTGCTGCATATAACAATCCTGAGAGAGCTATTGACTACTTGTATTCTGTAAGTTCTATGTTTTTTAATCTTGCAATTAGTCTTTGCATTTTTTATGAAATGTTATTATTTATAATACCATGATTGAAGATGGAATTTGTCCCTTCAATAAAGAAATTTATAATACCTATGCTATGCCTTTCTAGGTATAGCCGGTCCCAAGCCCGGGTAAAGGAGGAGGGTTGTAATAGGCTTGGCGAGCCAGCATCAAAACCAGCCATTCTTGGGTTTCATATCTTGCCTACCTCAATATGCTTGAGACAAAGGCTTTGTTGTTTTTGTAGTAATAAAGAAATTTTGAACTTTTACTAGCAATGTCAAGTTTCTTCTACTGAATGGAAACCATATTTACTTAGCTACTGCATTATAAAAGAATGTGAAGTCGATGGTGCATCTTGCTTGCCTGCTAGGGAATTCCTGAGAATGTAGAGGTGCCACCTGTGGCTCGTGCACCTGCTTCTGACCAACAAACCAATCCGCAGTCCCCACCACAAGCTGAACCCGCACCTGCACCTGCAGCTGCAGTGCAGCCAGCTGCTGCCCCTGCAGGGCCTAATGCGAATCCTCTAAACCTTTTCCCCCAGGTATGTGCTTGCTATGTATCTTCTCCCAGTATTGTTCCTGAATCTCTCTGAAAAAGCATTGTTAGTGTAACATGTTCTTACAAGTCCTATTATGGCTACCTGTGTTTTCCATGTGAAACTAAGTAGTAAGTACTCTATAATAGGATTTTCCTTTGTATCTTCTGACTGTAAATTTCTGATGAAAAGGGCATTCCAAGTGGTGGGGCCAATCCAGTGGCTGCTGCTGGTGCTGGAGCTGGTGCCCTTGATGCTTTACAACAGCTTCCGCAGGTACAAATTGTGCAGCTTCTTCTGTGCCAAGTAGTTCTTGATGCATCTCGCTAACTGCTAGTAATTGTTCATTTCAGTTTCAAGCACTGCTTGCACTGGTCCAAGCGAATCCTCAAATCTTACAGGTGCTGATATAATTTATAAATTGGTTGTTGCTTTTAGTAATATTTGTGTCACTATTCTTGTTTGGACAACATTTGATGTGTTATTATAAACTAATTTATGATTTTGTCGATTGACAGCCAATGCTTCAAGAGCTAGGCAAACAGAACCCACAAGTCCTGCGGTTGATCCAGGAAAATCAAGCCGAGTTTCTTCGCCTTGTAAATGAATCACCTGATAGTGGTACTGGCGGGTAAGTGAAACTACCCAATTGTGACTTCTTTTAAACCTTTCATGCAAGTGACAGCAGTATTTACGTTTTATGCTGGTGAACCAGAAACATATTAGGTCAACTAGCAGCTGCAATGCCACAAGCCCAATTATGATTTCTGTTAAACTTTCCATGCAAGTGACAGCAATATTTACGTTTTATGCTGGTGAACCAGAAACATATTAGGCCAACTAGCAGCTGCAATGCCACAAGCTCTGACAGTTACTCCAGAGGAACGGGAGGCTATCCAGCGGGTACTTTATTTTGTCTATTCTCTGATAGAGTTCTTTACTTCTTTTGGACATCTGTTTAACTCAAGACTTGAATTTCTCTGTTATTTGCATGGCTTCTATTTACTGAGTAATGTGCATTTGTTGATTTTCATTTATAATGTGCAAGTAGGCCCAGTCTGCATCTATCATGTTTTCAGTAGTTCTGTTTGTGCCCCCAATCCTAAATTTTTTACTTAAACAATTTCTATAATTTCTGTATTCCAAATTTAGCCTACCCCAATGTGCTTGGGACAGAGGCTTTGTTGTTGTTGTTGTTTGTATTTTCCAAATTCAATGTTCCTGGCTTGTGCTGTTTTGCTATTAAAATGGTTTTGAAGTTGATGAGTCTAGATATGTATTTTGCACACTAATCTTTATCAGTGTTATCCTAAACAGTAAACGCTAAACAGTCGGTGACCCATGGTTTAGTGTTTAAACGGTCTACATGTGTTTAGACGGTCTAAATGGTTTGGTACTGCAACATACTAGTAGAGGAAGATAGAGGTTGGTAGGAGGAAAGAAAAAAGAAAAAAAGGAAAGAATAAAGAAAAAGGGAGGAATGGCATTCAACTCAGCAGAGTAGCTAGCCTGCAAGAGCTTCCCTAGGTCATATTACTGTGTGTTCATGTCACAAGCTCCCAGCAATCAATAGAATGCAACCGCCACCGCTGTGCAGTGATTCTTCAACCTCTCACCTCCCTTTCTTTCCGCTCACTTCATATTGCCACCAATCCACCTCATCCCTCTCACCTTCCTGCTGCTCTTTGTGCTCCCCAACAAATCGACTATCCCAGTGCTCTCTTAGCTCACCAGCGACCGTCCACAAGCGTCATATCCGATGAGGACAAAGAACATGCTCTTGCTGGTAGGATTCTCTCCCACTCTTCCTCTCTTATCCCTGCTTCCTTGCGTGACATTTGGATCGACGCCGCCACTTCGACTCGAGGACGTCACTGCCCCAAGGTCGCCGCCGCTTTGATGACTGCACACAGGCGGAATGAGGAACGTGGATGGAGGCGCCTCGACAGGTGCACATGGGAGGCGGCGGCTCCCACAAAGAGGTGAGGACGATAGAATAAGAGGTGACCGTCAAACCTAATTTTCCTTATGTACTCCTGGTCTCTATATCCCATCCCGTAAACAGTTCAGTAGACGGCTGAAACGGTGTCTAAAACTGTCTTGAAAATGTTCCGTTTAGTTTGTTTAGGCCGTTTAGACGGCTGGTTGACCGTTTAAATGGGTCAACTGTTTAGAGCACTGTTTAGAGCACTAAACGATGCAGTGGCCTTGCGTTTACTGTTTAAACGTGTTTAGACGGCTGTTTAATACCGTTTAGGATAACACTGATCTTTATTACTAGATAGAACCGATGCTCCTAAATCTTTAAATAGAAATTGCAATTGCCAGGTTGCTGTGGTACATAGCTGTGAGGACTATTTTGCTTGTGCTGCTTCTTCCTCTGAATGAACTGCTAGGTGTGCAATGCATGCGACAGATTCCTAACTTCTGCCTAGATCATGGTTGATTAGAACTGTTTGAGTTTTGCCATAGTGTTCTCATGTCTTGTCTAATTACATTGATATACTCCTCAACAGCTGGAGGGAATGGGTTTCGATCGGGAGCTTGTGCTGGAAGTCTTCTTTGCGTGCAACAAGGACGAGGAGCTCGCTGCCAACTACCTCTTGGATCATGGCCACGAGTTCGACGAGCGGCAGTAGCAGCAGGACATTTTTTAGGGATTTACCTTGCCGTGGCAGAACCCTGGCAGAATCAGAGTAGCTCATTGTCGTTCTTATTTTCGACTCTTGAGAAGTACCTGACCGTTTGTGCAAATGCTGTTGGCTATGTTTACTATTGTCGTATATGTATTGAGAATGCTTTATAAGTACATATTAATTTCATGAGGTATACCTAGGGGTGATAAGCTAATAATGTGAATGGCTGGATCGGATTAGAACCAGACTAAATTTATTTTCATTTTTAAACTAAAGTCGAAATAAATTATGAAAGGGCTCGTGGGTCAAGACTAATTACCATCCAATAGTAGTATACCATGCATTGTTCATCGTCTCTAGGCCCAAGGCCTGAACGAAGGTGCGCGCCGTTTGGCAGCTCACTGACGGCGCCTCTTGTCCTTGCTCCTTAGACCGACTTCAGCAAGGACTGATCGTCCTGCTTGTCTGCAGCAACGGACGGGTACGGGATGATGCACAGTAGCTGGGGATACAGGAGAGAAAATGGGAAAAAAGGAAAAATAAGGAGAAAAGAAAAAAGAGAGGAAAACTAAAAAAGAGTAAAAATGAAGGAGATAGAAAAAGGTAAGAAAAAAAGAATTCGGTGATTTCTAAACAGTTAATATATTATTGTTGAAGGGGGCCTTGGCGCAGCGGTAAAGCTGTTGCCTTTTGATCATGAGGGTTGGGTTCGAGTCCTGAAAACCTCTTGCAGAAATGCAGGAAAAATCTACGTACAAAAGACCCAAATAGATCAGACCCTTCTCTGGACCCTGCACAAGTGGAAGCTGTATGCACGGGACTGTCTTTTCTTTCTTCTCTTTTAATATATATTGTTAACATAAAAGTAATTTTATGATATAATATAAAATAAGAGATAGATATATAATATGAAATAAATAGTAGTTGATATTGAATATGGGTTTAGAGTATGATTGCCGCGATAAACAATATAATAGAGTAAGTAATCTTTTAAATGAAACTGTAAATATGTGAAAGTATTCTTTTAGAGACCAGATTTAGAGAACTGCTACTGTGAGTCTCTTACAACGCTGAGTTAAGCGGTTATGCTACACCACAATTGCTCCGTAGTCTAAGGTAGCTCTGCTGTCACCATCCCGCTCTGGTTTACAAAATTTCCTCTCCGTGCATAGTTTCTAAAGCAGCTGCACCAAGTTCAGGACCTCGTGTCTCGGAACTCCCAACATAAGTTGACCATCTTGACATCATGTTACAAGCGAACGATTAAATTGAACATCTTAGCTTCATATTTTGAAAGGGAGGGAGTAATATATGACTGCATCGTATGTCCATACGAGCTGACCATGACGAGGCTGATGGCTGACAGCTCGTGCGATGTCCCAACGCAGACTGGTTGTAGGTGATATGATCGGTCCAAACCTTAAGTAGGCTGTCACTCCTACGTACATTCACTGAACAGGCTAATCAACTTCGTCATACAGGTTCGAACAAGATGTGGTTTGCACTGAGGTTTCACGGCAACGAAAACAACAAAAAAATCAGGAAAAATTAAGTTCTCGGTTCTTATCATAATGCTTAAAGTAATGGTCAGTTTCCCTGTTTTGATCTAGTGCTACCTAGCCCAAGCATTAGTGACGCACATAACAGGCTTAGAGTAACGAGATCACGACTGGGACGTGTCTAGGACCAGCTTGGCGCTTGCATTTCAGCTACGCAAAGCCGAACTCTGCATTGAAAGTTTCACGTAGAAAACTTTGCTTGCTCTTTCCACGAACAGAAAAGCAGCAAACGTATTTACTCTCAGCATACGCCTTCTCAAACCATCACTCTCAGCACCCCGTACATGGCAAAGATTCCTGTCCTCGGCAGGCAGAACGCCGCCGAATCGTTCTTCGCGAGTGATCGGTCCAGCGTCACCGTGCCTTGTTAATTTAGTTGTCACCGTCTGCTGGGGCACGTTCTTGGCATGACCATTCACGTAGCACCGCGGATGATCATCCCGACCAAACGAACTCCTTTCGGCGCTCTGAACAGGACGGCTTCCCTTGTCAGGACTCGAGACAGCGGTGGCTACTACAGACATGCACGTGAGTAGTATAACGGAAGCTAGCTGCATGCGTATCGGCCTCTCTCTAGATGTAATAATAATACTGTAATAATGCAACAGATCTAGTGACATGTCGAGGGTGCAGGGCATGCATGCACGTGCGGGTCCTCCCCTTCTCCAACTGCGTTGCGCACTCTGTTTGCTCTTGCCTCTTGCGTCGACCGCGGCCTTTTCCCAGCCGTCAGCCATAACAAAGTAGAGAGATAAAAGCTGCAAGAAACGCAAAGGCCAAAGCCTGTGTGTATATCACAGTTTCGAAAAGCCTGTGTGTATCTCCATCTCATGTCCACTTCTTGAACACTCTTTGCTCGTCTGCTGGTCCAACACGGCTAGCTGGAGCCAGCCTACTGTTTGTTGTAGACTCCTTTGGTAAGCATTACAACGGAAAAGAAGGAAACTGCAGCCGAAAGTGGTTAGAAGTAGAGGGAGTTAGACTCCGTAATAGATTGCTAGCTATTTGAATTTGTTATTGAGATTGAGTCGGGTGAGGAGTTGTATTGGATATCCCGGTAGCTGACATAGATTCAATTTAAGAGTTATGTCGGTCCTAATCTAAGTAGAATTTGTAACTAGGTTACTCAGCTATATGAAGGAACATCTAGAATGCAAACATGCATTTGGTGCAATCGTGCAAAAATCACTTCTAAACCACACGATCTACATCCTGCGGTGAGTGTATTTTTACATCTAGACCTTCCCACTGCACACTTCAATTTTTTCAACTTATATTGCCAGGTGGGAGGGTTTAAGTGTAAAAATACACTCACCGCAGGATGTAGATCGTGTGGTTTAGAAGGGATTTTTGCACGATTACACCAAATGACTGTTTGCATTCTAGTCGTTCCCCTATATGAAGCAGATGATAGATGACATCTCATGCACCTCGATGACATCAAGAAAACAACATTTCGGAGGCACTACAGTCACTTCTGTAGACTGTACGTGTATTAGGGGCAGTTTAGTCTTTTGTATTAGGGTTACTTGGCCCTTAAGCTTTGTACCTCTATATATGTATCCCACTTGACAGTCTGTTGAGTTAATGAAATCATTTTCTCTAATCTAATTTGGTATCAGATTTTTCCTCTCTCTCTCTCCTCTCCCGATGCCAGGCCCTCCCGCATCTACGGGCGTCGCCGCCGTCGGCTCCCCTCCCCCTCCCCCCCTTCATTGCCAGCCTGGAGCCCCTCCCCGATGCCAGCCCGATCGCGGCCGCCGCCGGCCCCGTCGCCGCCTCCCCTGCGTGCGCCGCCACCGGATCTGGCGCCGCCGGCCACGCCGCCGCCTCCCCTGTGAGCGCCGCCGCCGGATCCGGAGCCGCCAGCCCCGCCGCCACATCTCCTGGGTGCGCCGCCACCGGGCTGCTCGGCCCCGGCTCGGGTGCCACCGACCACACCACCGCCGGGCTCTTCGGCCCCCTTTCGGGTGCCGCCAGCCACGCCGCCGCCTCCCTCGGTCTCCCCACCGCCGCCTGGCAGTCGGGCCTTACCGCCGGCCCAGCTGGACCTGCCTCCGGCCAGCTCCACCCCACTGCTGCCTGGCTGCCATACCCCGTCACCGGCGCCACTGGACTCGGCGGCCCTGCTGGGCTCGCCGCTGGCCTTGCTGGCCACGCCGTCGCTGCTGGATCCGTGGGACACCCCTCGTCGCACGTCTCCGACGTCGCGGCTGCCCTGGCCATCTCCCGTGAGCGGGAACGAGCGCTCGTCCTCGCCTTGGAGCAGGAACGTGCGTCTATGGCTTTTCTCACCCGTCAGCTCGAGGAGTCTCCGCCAGTACAGTGGAGTGACACCCAGGATTCCCCACGAGATGGTGCAGCCTATACTACCTACACGACCTCACTTGTCTCTGCCCTACATGCCCAGGCGGCTGGCATACAGAACATCCGAACTCTTGTCCCGATTGTTCTCAGCTCTGACTCCACTTCCTTCGCTCGTTGGCGCAGCCTGATTCTCCTGATGTTGCGACATTTTTGGCTGGACGACCACGTCCTGCGGGATGACTCCCCGCTGGATGACTCGTGGATCTGCATGGATAGTGTCGAAGTGTTCGGTCGACACTTCCCCCGGGCCTGCACTGGGCAGCCCGCGGAGGTTCTTTTTTTCGGTGGGGCTAGTCCCTTGCGGAGAGCTTGCGCGGATGGACGAGTTAGTAAGAGCTTGACGCGGTGAGTTTTACGTGGTTCAGGCCGCCGGAGCGTAAAACCCTACGTCCACGGCGAGCTATGGAGCTCGCTGTATTGCTTGCTGCTTAGGGCCGGAGTCCAGAGCTTGGGGGTGAGTTACAGCTTGGGAGTGCATGGCTAGCATATGAGTTGCAAAATGCGAACCCTTGCTATCGTCGCCTACTCGAGCCTTTTATAGTCCAAGACTCGGGTGGCTTACAAGGGGGCCCGGGACCCGACAGGTGGTCCCGGGGAGATTGACTGATATCTACCGTATCTGCAGTTATGCCGGTAGTTGTCCCTGCCGAAGGCTTCTGAGTCTTCGTCTTGTAGCTCTGCCCATGCCGCATGCTAGTCGTAGTGGGTGATGATGGCGGGGGCGGCATGGGATGTCTTGTCGCTACGTTTATTGGTTGGCAGCCTCTGACACTGCGCGCCAGTCTGTGATGCGACTGGGCGCAACGGCACCTGACAGAGGCGTGCTCCGCGTCTCCGCGTCTTGGGAAGGCGCGGGCCTTGAATACCTTGTACGGGCAAGGTATGGGGCGTCTTTATGCCCGCTGCCTATCGCTCGGGGGCAGGCAGCGCCGTTCTGCTGGCCACGTGGCGGGCCCGGAGCCCTCCTCAGAAGAGAGGGGGGTCCGGCCCCGCAGGACACGTGGAGCCTTCGGACCTCTCCCTGCGGAGGGGGAGGTTCGGCTTCTGTTGGCCACGCGGCGAACCCGGAGCTCCTCTCTGAAGAGAGGGAGGTCCGGCCTCTCCGGACACGCGACACCTTCAGACCTCTCTCCCGCGGAGGGGGGAGGTCCGGCTTCTGTATGCCACGTGGTGGGCCCGGACCTCTCCTCTGAGGAGAGGGAGGTCCGGCCCCGCTGGACGCGTGGCGCCTTCGGAGCTCTCCCTGCGGAGAAGGGCAAGATCCTTAGGCATTTTACCCTGTGCGCGGGGGTACCCCATATCGAGGGTACCGACAGTGGCCCCCGGGCCCATCTCGGGGGAGATAGCGAGCCCGAGGTGGGACCTTCGTCTCTTCTGATCCGCGCGCTTTCTTGTCTTGAGTACTCCCTGTGCTGGCAGGGTCTTGACGACTTCGGTGTTCAGCCTCTTAGGAGAGGGTAAAGCCTGGCATCGGAGCTCGGCCCGGCTGTGGGGGCGGAGGTCCGGAAGTCATCGGAGCTCAGGCCAGCGAAGGGCGTGAGGTCCGGCATCAGCGCTCGCCTCTGAAAGGAGGGCGAGGGCTGGCCTCGGAGCTCGGTCTGGCTGTGGAGGCGGAGTCCGGAAGTCATCGGAGCTCAGGCCAGTGAAGGGCGTGAGGTCCGGCGTCAGCGCTCGCCTCTGAAAGGAGGGCGAGGGCTGGCCTCGGAGCTCGGCCCAGCTATGGGGGCGGAGTCCGGAAGTCATCGGGGCTCAGGCTAGCGAAGGGCGTGAGGTCCGGAGGTCATCAGAGCTCAGGCCAGCGAAGGGCATGAGGTCCGGCATCAGCGCTCGCCTCTGAAAGGAGGGCGAGGGCTGGCCTCGGAGCTCGGCCCAGCTATGGGGGCGGAGTCCGGAAGTCATCGGAGCTCAGGCCAGCGAAGGGCGTGAGGTCCGGCATCAGCGCTCGCCTCTGAAAGGAGGGCGAAGGCTGGCCTCGGAGCTCGGCCTGGCTGTGGAGGCGGAGTCCGGAAGTCATTGGAGCTCAGGCCCAGCGAAGGGTGTGAGGTCCGACATCAGCGCTCGCCTCTGAAAGGAGGGCGAGGGCTGGCCTCGGAGCTCGGCCTGGCTGTGGAGGCGGAGTCCGGAAGTCATCGGAGCTCAGGCCAGCGAAGGGCGTGAGGTCCGGCATCAGCGCTCGCCTCTGAAAGGAGGGTGAGGGCTGGCCTCGGAGCTCGGCCCAGCTGTGGGGGCAGAGGTCCGGAACTGCTCAGTGGTCCCCCCTTTCCTATCCCTTAGTCTCATTTGGCTTACTGTCCCAGACCGGAATACGGGGCTTGGGTAATCCAGTGCACTTGGTCCCGGAGGTCTGGCCCCAGCCCCAGTCAGGGTGTAACCGCCCGGCCCCCTGGTACTCAGACTGTAGCGCCGGGAGGCAGAGTGCGCATGCTTTGGGTGCAAGACCGGGCAAAGCAAGGCTCCTGACCCCCCGTTCTAGCGTAGGTCTTTTCTCGGAGGAGACCAACTGGCGGTGCAGTACCCTTATAGGGGGAGATCCAAAAGGCCACCGGGCCTCTGGTAGGTACCCCAAGCACTACCGCCTTCGGCAGGACGGCAAATATCGACTGTGCATGAGAGCCAGAAAGAGGAGCCGAGTGTACAATGGACGCACACTGTCTAGAGCGTGGGGAGGTGTTCATATAAATTAATGCGTAATTTAAATAAACACCTAAGTAAGCATGGTGAACTTACTGGGTAGCGTCGTAGCGCCTGTCTTCACGCAGAGCGGGTCATGCGTGGCTTCGTCGTACGCCGGACACGGGGGGACCCCCATGGCTATATCAGGGGGAAGCATGGCTTCAGCCCCGCATACCATGTGGAAGATAGTTCTCGTGACCCGGCCCTGGGAAGTCCGGCTGGCCCTCGACATGGAGGAGCCGGTATCCCCTGACGGCTCTGGGTGCGCGTCTGCACCGGTTGTGTGGGTCTGCTTGGCGTGGACCTGGCACGCATTGCATCCCTAACCGGTTTGACGGCGTCCAGGTGGCTCTCGGTCAGTAGGAGCCATGCCGGGTGGCTTAACCGACCAACATGCGGGACGATGAGCGTTCCCAGCACTCGCCTCCTTGGACTACTGCGAGCTAATCGCAGCCTTCCTCCTGGGTTATGCACCGCAATAGGATGTCGTGGCGCCACGCCAGTAAAGATACCAGCGCGTAGCACTTAGCCATCCGCACCACCCGTTCAGCGGATGCACGTTCATCAGGAAGGATGTCCTTCAAGGAGTCCCGAGCCTCCGTGGTCCATGCATCGGGACTACTTGAGCTTCTGGATCTTGAGCGCTGGGTTGCACGGAGTCCCCAGTGACTCTTACGATCCTTTGGCGGCATCCAGGGCCGCCGGGACTGCCTAGCTTCGAGGCACTGGTTCAGCCCCCTTCGCCCGGCTCGGCGGGCCGGGCTGTGGACCGCAGCAATGTCCTCTCGAAGACTCCTTCATGCGCAGGGGCTCCGATGGAGGCTTTCGTTGAGAGGTCGTCAGCTGCGGCCGTGCAAGCGCGCGGTACATGGCGCAGGTCCAAGGCGAGGAATTCTTTCTCCAACATCCGCACGTGAAGCAGATAAGCAGCTAGCTGTGGGTCATTGCAGGGGCATTCACCCTTAACTTGCTTCATAACTAGCTGGGAGTCGCCCTGCGCCAACAACTGGCGAGCGCCCAGAGACAGGATTGTCTTTTAGGCCAAAGATGAGTGCTTCATACTCTGCCAAGTTGTTGGTTGCCTTGGAATTGAGACGCACCATGTACTCAAACTGCTCCCCCGATGGCATGAGAAGCAGTACGCCGGCACCGGCCCCCTGCTTTCGCGAGGAGCCATCGAAGAAGAGCGTCCAGTGAGGCCCGGTGAAGACCGGAGCTCGGTACTTTGGTTTACCGTCTTCGTGGCCCCCTGGGTCAGCCTTCGTTGGCATCCACTCAGCCACGAAGTCAGCCAGTGCTTGGCTCTTGGCTGTCTGACGTGGTCGGGAGCTCAGCTTGAACTCCGCCGTCTTCGGGCTGTCTTCCGGCTTCGGAAGCTGGCAGTGAGTGCCAACTCCGCCCTCCGGCTGCTCTGGCGCACTTGTCCACCAGGCTGAAGATCTCGGAGGCATCGCAGACCTCTCTGGTTGCAAGCCTCTCAAGCATCTTCTCGTCCCGGACACTGTCGAAGTGCCGCCACCACAGAAGCACTTTGAATATGCGAAATGGTGTTGCGTACCTGGGAGAACAGCTGGATGAAGGAGCACAGCGACTCCCCAGGTTGTTGCTTGATGGCGTGGAGGTCAGGCTCCGTGCCGGGACGGGTGTAGGAGCTGCCAAAGTTGGCGATGAACTGCCGGCAGAGCTCTCCCCAGGAAGTTATGGAACCCTGAGGGAGGTTCATTAGCCAAGACCGGGCTGGGCCGGTCAAGGCGACGGGGAAGTAGTTTGGCCATGATGGCCTCATCCCCTCCTGCGGCAAGCACGGCGGTGGAGTAGATCTGGAGGAACCCCGCCGGGTTGGCGCTGCCGTCGTACTTCTCGGGTAGGTGCGGCCGAAACTTGCGCGGCCACCTCGCGAAGCGGAGGTGGGGCTCCAGGGCCGTACATCCTGCCCCTGTTGCTGCAGGCGTTGGTGCCGCGAACGCTTGGTTTGCCATTGGCACAGTGTACCCCGGTATGGGCAAGGCTGCGCCATAGACCGGGGGCGCCGTTTGCAGGACATATGGCTGTGGCATATGCTGCGTGGCGTATGTCTGGGGCAGAGTTCGCGTGGCGAAAGTCGGCGCCTCAGGCAGGGTTGAGGCAGTCGTCATGCTGACGCCGGCCTCTTGGCTGCGACGCCTTTCTCGTCGCTGGTCGAGGAACACTCAGGCGTCTTGGCCCCGGTGGCATCGTTCCAGCTCAGTCCTCAGGTCCGTCGACGGAAGCCTGGTGGAGCTGGAATCCGCCGTCTGTCCGTCAACCGTCGGCGTGCGCGTCAGCGACACAGCCGGTTGGCCGGAGCGTCGTCCCCGCCGAAGTCAAGGGTTTGCGGCGGTGACGACAAGACGGTCTACCTCGCGAATCCACTGCTGGGTCGCTGCCTGAGGCGCGTCCCCAGCAGGCGGATTGTGCAGTAGCACTCTTGCTGCGGCTAGCGCACCCCCGCCGGGTACGTCCAGCGCTACTGAAGACCTGACGCTGGTTGGAGCCTGCATTGCCGGGGTCGGCGCTGCCAGAGCCGGCTGCTGGCTCCCAGTGCAGGTATTGGTGCCGCGAACGCTTGGTTGCGCCTGACACAGTGTACCCCGGTATGGGCAAGGTTGCGCCATAGGCCGGGGACGCCGCTTGCAGAGCACATGGTTGTGGCTTATGCTGCGCGGCGTACGCCTGGGGCAGAGCTCACGTGGCGAAGGTCTGCCCTTCAGGCTGGGTCGAGGCCGACGTCATGTTGTCGCCAACCTCTTGAGTGCGACGCCTTTCTCGACGTCGCTCGAGGTACACCCGGGCATTCTGGCCAAGTGACACCGTCCCAGCTCTGTCCTCAGATCCGTCGACTGGAGCCTGGTGGAGCTGGAATCTGCCGTCTGCTCATCAACCATTGGCGTGCGCATCAGCGACACTGCCGAATGGCCGGAGTGTCGTCCCCGCTGAAGTCGAGGGTTTGCGGCGGCGACGACGAGACGGTCTACCTCGCGAATCCACTGCTGGGTCGCTGCCTGAGGCGCGTCCCCAGCAGGTGGATTGTGCAGTAGCGCTCTTGCTGCAGCTAGCGCACCCCCACCGGGTACGTCCAGCGCTACTGAAGACCTGACGCTGGTTGGAGCCTGCATTGCCGGGGTCGGCGCTGCCAGAGCCAGTTGCTGGCTCCCAGCTTGTGCCGACACACTCTGTCCTGAGTGTGTTGACATGTACTCCCCCCTGGTCGCGGTTCGCCGCGGACGCGGGGGAAGAGAGTTTGCCGCTGAAGGAAGCTTGGTCATTTTTGTCAGCGGAAACTCGTCGCGCAAGGGGAAAAGCCCCCTACCTGGCGCGCCAAATGTCGAAGTGTTCGGTCGACACTTCCCCGGGCCTGCACTGGGCAGCCCGCGGAGGTTCTTTTTTCGGTGGGGCTAGTCCCTTGCGGAGAGCTTGCGCGGATGGACGAGTTAGTAAGAGCTTGATGCGGTGAGTTTTACGTGGTTCAGGCCGCCGGAGCGTAAAACCCTACGTCTACGGCGAGCTATGGAGCTCGCTGTATTGCTTGCTGCTCAGGGCCGGAGTCCTTAGCTTGGGGGTGAGTTACAGCTTGGGAGTGCATGGCTAGCGTATGAGTTGCAAAATGCGAACCCTTGCTATCGTCGCCTACCCGAGCCTTTTATAGTCCAAGACTCGGGTGGCTTACAAGGGGGGCCGGGACCCGATAGGTGGTCTCGGGGAGATTGACTGATATCTACCGTATCTGCAGTTATGTCGGTATTTGTCCCTGCCGAAGGCTTCTGAGTCTTCGTCTTGTAGCTCTGCCCATGCCGCATGCTAGTCGTAGTGGGTGATGACGGCGGGGGCGGCATGGGATGTCTTGTCGCTGCGTTTATTGGCTGGCAGCCTCTGGCACTGCGCGCCAGTCTGTGATGCGACTGGGCGAAACGGCACCTGACAGAGGCGTGCTCCGCGTCTCCGCGTCTTGGGAAGGCGCGGGCCTTGAATACCTTGTACGGGCAAGGTATGGGGCGTCTTTATGCCCGCTGCCTATCGCTCAGGGGCAGGCAGCGCCGTTCTGCTGGCCACGTGGCGGGCCCGGAGCCCTCCTCAGAAGAGAGGGGGGGTCCGGCCCCGCAGGACACGTGGAGCCTTCGGACCTCTCCCCGCGGAGGGGGAGGTTCGGCTTCTGTTGGCCACGCGGCGAGCCCGGGAGCTCCTCTCTGAAGAGAGGGAGGTCCGGCCTCTCCGGACACGCGGCACCTTCAGACCTCTCTCCCGCGGAGGGGGAGGTCCGGCTTCTGTATGCCACGTGGTGGGCCTGGACCTATCTTCTGAGGAGAGGGAGGTCCGGCCCCGCTGGACGCGTGGCGCCTTCGGAGCTCTCCTTGCGGAGAAGGGCGAGATCCTTAGGCATTTTCCCCTGTGCGCGGGGGTACCCCATATCGAGGGTACCGACAGATAATCTTGTCCTTGCATGGATCTTTGGCTCACTTTCTGAGGAGCTTCAGGATATCGTCGCCCAGCAGGGTGGCGGTACAGCTCGTCAGGCCTGGCAGGTCCTCGAGCTTCATTTCCAGGGGAACCAAGCAACCCGAGCTCTCCACATCCGGGCTCGCTTCGGTACTACTTTCCAGGGTGATCTCTCTATTACTGCATATTGTCGGCAGATGAAGGGTATGGCGAATGCCCTTCGTGACCATGGAGAGCCCATCTCGGACAGTACCCTCGCCCTTTAGGTCTTTCAGGGACCGAACAAGCGTTACACCCACGTTCGCTCATGGATTCTCCGTGAGAAGCCCTTCCCGACCTTTGAGAAAGTCTGGTCGGACCTCGAGCTCGAGGAGATCACCTAGGGCGGCTCCACTGCCTCCTCCCCCGCCTCGGCCTTCAACGGCTCTGGGTCGTCTTCACGCCTTCCTCCACCTGCTGGTTCTGGGGACCAGCCTCCGCGTCCACCTACCACACCAGGAGTCCCTGCTACCTCCGGTGGTGGTGGGAACCGCGCTCATGGCAGGCGCGGTGGAGGGACTGGTGGAGGTGGCACATCTAGTGCAGGCGGTGGCTTTGGCGGTGCCGGTGCTACTGGTGGCAGTAGTGGTGGTCAGGGTCAGGGTGGTGTGACCTGGCCCACACCCTACAACCCATGGACTGGCCAGATCTCAATGTGGCCTGGGCCGTCCCCGGGTCTCCCTGCACTTCGCCCACTGCGCCCTCAGCCGGTCTACGTGACCACTCCGGCTTACGGCGGGTCTGTCTACGCAGCTGGTAGATAGTGGACCCTGCCCCATGGTGGACTGGGCTACTCTGCAACCGGGCCTTCCTCTCTGGCTAACTGGGCTTCGGGAAACCCAGTTGGTTGGCCCGAGTCGTCGGCGCCACACCCTGACTCTGCTCAGGCCTGGGACCGCCAGTCACTCGCATCCTCCTTCAGCATAGTGAGTCTCACACCACCTGGCCCTGAGTGGGTTGTGGACTCTGGAGCTTCGTACCACACCACCCCGGATGCTGGTATACTTTCTTCTACCCACCCTTCTTTTCCTTCCTCTATCGTTGTTGGGAATGGGTCTGTTCTTCCGGTCACCTCAGTTGGTGACTCGGGTTCGTTGGGTTCTTTTTGTCTTCGTGATGTTCTTGTTGCTTCGGACATCATCCAACATCTTCTTTATGTTCGTCGGTTTACCACTGACAACCATGTTTCTATTGAGTTTGATCCTTTTGGTTTGTCTGTGAAGGATCTTACTACTCGACGTCTTCTTCTCCGCTGTGAGAGCTCAGGGCCCCTATACACGATGCGACTTTCTGCTTCCGCTTCATCCTCGCCTTTTTGCCTGGCTACGACAGCTCCTTCAACTACTTGGCATCGTCGGCTTGGCCACCCCGGTGTTGATGTTATGTCGAAGCTATCTAGTAGTTCAGTGATTTCGTGTACTAGGGGTTCCCATGAGTCTTTATGTCATGCTTGTCAGTTGGGTCGCCATTTTCGACTTCCTTTTCCACATTCTGTCACCCATGTCGAGCGGCTTTTTGATCTGATTCACTGTGATATGTGGACCTCACCTGTTCTCAGTGTTTCTGGCTATAAATATTATTTGGTGATTGTTGATGATTTTTCTCACTACTCGTGGACTTTTCCCTTGCGACAGAAGTCCGATATGTTCGCTACTCTTTCTCACTTCTTCGCTTGGGTTTCCACCCAGTTTGAGTGCACGATCAGAGATGTCCAGTGCGATAACGGGCGCGAGTTTGATAACTCCGCGTTTCTTCACTTCTTGCTTTCCCATGGGGTTCAGTTGCGCATGTCTTACCCTTACACTTCCCCCCAGAATGGCAAGGCTGAGCGCATGATTCGTACCACTAACGATGTCATGCGCTCCCTGATGTTTCAGGCTTCCACTCCTGCTTGCTACTAGGCAGAGGCGCTTCACACCGCTACCTTCCTCATTAATCGCCTTCCTACTAAGGCGATTAGTGCTCCCACCACTCACTTTGCTCTCTTTGGCACCACCCCTCTTTATGACCACCTTCGAGTTTTCGGGTGCGCGTGCTACCCTAATCTTTCTGCCACCGCCCCTCATAAGCTCGCGCCTCGTTCGACTCGGTGTGTCTTCTTTGGGTACTCCCCCGATCATAAGGGGTACCGGTGTCTGGACCTTACCACTCGCCGTATCTTGGTCTCCCGACACGTCGTGTTCGATGAGTCCTCCTGCCCTTTCGCTGGGTCCTCCTCTGACTCGGCCTCTGAGTTGGATTCTCTTTTTTCCACTGATTCTGAGGTTGCTCCTGTCCAGCGATCTTGTTTTTTTACCTCCTGCAGGTCCTCCTTTAGCTGCGCCGGACACGACCATGGTGTCTCAGACACCACCTGTCATGCCTCCCACGGCTCCGGCGTTCTTGCCGCCACTAGCCGTTCCTCCGACGGCCCCGACGTCGTCCGCTGCGCCACGCGCGGCCCCGGCGTCCCCGACGACGTCCGCTGCGCCACGCACGGCCCCGTTGTCCTCGACGTCGCCCGCCGTGCCACGCGCGGCCCCGACTTCCCCGACGTCAGCCACATCGCGCGCGGCCCCGGCGTCCCCGACATCGCCCGCCATGCCACGTGCGGCCCCGGTGTCCCAGACGGCGTCCCCGACGTCGTCCGTCACGCCTCGCGCGGCCCCGATGTCGTCAGCCGCACCACGCGCGGCCCCGGCGTCCCCGACGTTGCCCGCCGTGCCACGTGCGGCCCCGGTGTCCCCGACGTCGTCAGCTGCACCACCCGCGGCCCCTAGACTGCGATACGCCGATCCCATTCTCGTCTATCAGCGACGAGCGTGGGTTGGTGATCTGTCCTGTTCCCGTCCTGAGGATCTGGTGTACCACCCTCCGCTGCTCCACCGGGACCCTCGTCACGTTCACCCGATGGTGACTCGACGGGCCGCCGGCGTCCTTCGACCTGTGGAGCGCTTCTCCGGGGTCATTCTCTCGTCCTCGACCTCCCCGCTGCCTGCCTCATCACCCATCTCGCCTATCCCCTCTTCTTTCCATAGCGCCCTCGCCGATCCTCATTGGCGTCGCGCTATGGAAAAAGAGTATGCGGCCCTGCTAGTCAACCGGACCTGGGACCTGGTTCCCCGTCTTGGTCGTGGCAATGTTGTCACGGGCAAGTGGGTGTTCACGCATAAGATGAAGGCGGATGGGTCTCTTGAGAGGTACAAGGCACGGTGGGTGCTTCGCGGTTTCACGCAGCGTCCCGGCGTCGACTACGACGAGACTTAGAGCCCGGTGGTGAAGCCAGTGACGGTTCGCACCGTTCTGCCGCTGGCTCTTTCGTGTTCTTGGCCTGTCCACCAGCTGGACGTCAAGAATGCCTTCCTCCACGGGACATTGACAGAGACGGTGTACTGCAGTCAGTCGACAGGGTTCGTTGATTTAGCCCGTCTAGACATGGTCTGCCGGCTGAACAAGTCCCTGTACGGGCTGAAGCAGGCGACTCGGGCTTGGTACAGCCGGTTCGCATCCTTCCTGGCCTCGCTCGGCTTCGTCGAGGCCAAGTTGGACACTTCGCTCTTTGTCTACAGGCGTGAGGATGACACTATCTACCTCCTCCTGTACGTGGATGATATTGTCCTCACGGCGTCCAGCCCGGCTCTTCTTCAGCGCACGATCTCCGCCCTGCAGCGCGAGTTCGCGATGAAGGATCTCGGCCAGCTCCACCACTTCCTGGGCGTTGCGGTCGAGCACCGCCCGGGTGCTCTGTTCCTCCACCAACGCCAGTACTGCCTGGATATCCTCGAGCGAGCGGGCATGGCTGATTGCAAGCCGTGCTCCACTACCGTGGACACCCAGGCAAAGGTGTCTTCGGCCGATGGCGCCCCGGTCACCGACCCCACCACCTACAGGAGTCTTGCAGGTGCCCTGCAGTACCTCACCTTCACCAGGCCGGACATCTCCTACGCGGTTCAGCAGGTGTGTCTCCACATGCATGATCCGTGGGAGCCACATCTCACGGCGGTGAAGTGGATCCTTCGGTACCTGCATGACACCCACGACTATGGCCTTCTTCTGCGGCGTGACTCTGCCTCCGAGCTGGTTGTCTACACCGACACTGACTGGGCGGGTTGCCCGGACACCTGCTGGTCCACCTCCGGCTACACCGTCTTCCTGGGCAGCAACCTCGTCTCCTGGTCCTCGAAGCGATGACACGTGGTGTCCCGCTCGAGTGCCAAGGCGGAATACTGCGCCGTGGCCAACGGCGTGGCCGAGTCCTCCTGGCTTCAGCAGCTGCTTCAGGAGCTCCACTCCCCCCTCGCTCGGAGTACGTTGGTCTACTGCGACAACGTCAGCGCCGTCTATCTCTCCACCAACCTGGTACAGCATCAGCGCACGAAGCATGTAGAGATCGATCTTCACTTCGTTCGTGAGCGGGTGGCTCTCGGGGAGGTGTGAGTCCTGCACGTTCCGACGTTGTTGTAGTTCGCCGACATCTTCACGAAGGGGCTCCCTTCGACGGTGTTTACCGAGTTTCAGTCTAGTCTCAACATCTGCCGTGGCTAGATGTTGGGACTGCGGGGGGGGGGGGGGTGTTAGACTGTACGTGTATTAGGGGCAGTTTAGTCTTTTGTATTAGGGTTACTTGGCCCTTAAGCTTTGTACCCCTATATATGTATCCCCCTTGACAGCCTGTTGAGTTAATGAAATCATTTTCTCTAATCTAATTACTTCGACTTCTTGGTGATGCTCTTTGGTCTCACCAACGCCTCGACAACTTTCACGCATTGATCAACAACATCCTTCACGACTTCATTATTCGATGTTTTCTAGTACTATTTGATGACACCTAATTTTCGGTGACTCTTGGAGAAACCATTTGCGTCATATTTAGGCTGTATTTCAATGTTTGCAGAAACATCACATTTTTTTAGATAATGGAAAAAAATCCAGACTCTACATTATATGCATAAACATCACATGCCACTAAAATGTTCTAAGTGCCCCTTTGGCATGCACATCGTCAGTGGCATACTTGGATCATATAATCAGTGCCAAGAGTGTCTTCATGGATGTTGAAAAGATTGAGGTGTCAAGGCATGACCAATGCCAACATCATTCTAGGTCATCAGACGATTCTTATGTCTCACCAAATATTACTAGAAGTTCATTTGATCGTATGGTGAGATTGCAACACCACTAACCCTACTACTAAAGTGTAAACCTTTTAGACAACCCTTTGCAGCTGAGATGCTTTCAACCGGCTCAATACAACCCTCACAACAGCACCTGAGCCGCTATTACCTAACTTTGATGCCCCATTCATGGTGGATTACGACACATCAAGGTCTAGTTTTAGCACAGTATTACAACAAGCAGCAAGATCAATAACATTCTTCAGTTGAGCCATATCACCTCATCATGCCAAGTTGGCTGCTTATGAAAGGGAGCTCATCTGCTTGGTTAGGACAATTCCTCATTGGAGAGTATCTTGGTTAAATCATTTGTGGCGCACACGGATCACTATAACCTTGAGTATTTGTTTGACCAGTGGGTTAGAAAACTCTTCAGCTACCAATTTCTCTATAAAGTTTGAACTTAGCAACATGAATGGCGCGACAGGTACTCTCTCCAGGGAGGGTAATAGGGTTGTGGCAACTCGATTCATTTCTATTCTGAATTTAAATTTTTTGAGCAATTCAGAACATAAGCAAACAAATTCCTGAATTTAAATTCCTTGTCTGGTATTGTCAGCAGAAAGGAGACTATTGTGGCTAGAACAACACCACCAGGATGGAGTATCAACGTTAATATTGTTCTCTTCAACGATCGTGTCTTATTGCCCACCCATCTAATCTCTAGAACACAGTTTTTGAACAAACACATAGAATGGGACATGAGGGTGTCTCGAAGACTTTGTTATGACTTTGTACATCCTTCTTCACGCCACACAACAACAAGTTGGTACGTGAATTCATTCGCGGGTGTGTTGTGTGTCAGCGCAATAAAACGGAGCACTTGCATCTAGCAGGTCTGCTGCAGCCTCTTGATATTCCGATTATCAATGGACTTCATCGAAGGGTTTCTAAAGGTTGGTGGAAAATATGTGGTGCTAACTATGGTAGACAAATTCTCCAAATATATGCACTTCATCGTGCTTAGCCACCCTTACACAACAATGTCAGTTGCTCAATCTTTCTTTGATCAAATTGTGCGGATACATGACATTGCTTGTAAGAAAACAATGCACTTTATAAATAAAATTAATTTCTAAAATTGTTACCATACGCATGATGAATAATCCACAAGACATAAGCAGCAACATACATGTAAAACAAATTATGTCTATTAAATTCATGCGTAAGAGACTCATCCCTACTTACAGTGTTGATGTCTCCAGTTTAAAAAATGATAAGTCGTGTGTGTGAAAGAGACTGTAGAGGAAGCAGATCTTCTTTTTGAGCAGTCGCGCGAACGCTACCCAAAAACCTGATTCGCCTCAACCCGTGCAGGTTCTTCAACGAGGCGTGGTTTTAGAGACACTGCTCTCCCGCTCACCGGTGACACGCCAGTGAGTGGGATGGAAAGGCTAGTGTTAGCGCACAACAACGTGGATCAGAGTGTACTCGTTGATTGTTTCCAGAACGAAGTCAAGTTCTGTCCTAATGAACATGTATACATGTCATTTATATAGCAGCAACACCACTAGTAACTGACAGCAATTAGTGCAGGTTCTTCAGCGAGGCGTGGTTTCGGAGACACTGCTCTCCCGCTCATTGGTGACACGCGGGTGAGTGGGATGGAAAGGCTAGTGTTAGCGCACAACAACGTGGATCAGAGTGTAGTCGCTGATTCTTTCCAGAATGAAGTCAAGTTCTGACCTTCTGAACATGTATACATGTCCTTTATATAGCAACAACACCACTAGTAACTGACAGTAATTATTCACAATTATGCAAAATATTTCAGCTCATTTAACTGAATGCAATGAAGCACCAGTAACTGAAATATTATTAGCTGTTGTAACTGAGACATAATTGGTATTCAAAACTGTTTCGCAACACAGATAATTGCGAGCAGTCAAGTCGTGTTAGTGGCTATTTTAATAAAAAGAAAGATATTAGGATTATTGCGCCAGTCGCCACGTCTCACACCCGGTTTTCCATAAGGAACACTCGAGCGTATTCTCACATGTATGCTAGGATCAGTTGATTCATACATGTGCCGACAAGAGTGAAGTATCATTGTATTACAAGCCAAGTTTATCATACAACGTAATATTACATCATAAGACATAAAATATCAAATATGAATATAAGTACACTAATAACATGACAGCGGAAGACTCTAGCGTGGTGCTCCAGTTCCACGGGCGTTGCCCGGGGGTTTAGCCAACCTAGAACAATTCTTCGGGATCGAAGTCCTCCTCATCGAAGTCTATATCTTCATTTGCACCTGAGCATCATATGATATCCAACAAAAGCAAGTTTGAGTACCAAAGGTACTCAGCAAGTATAGGAAAGGATGTTATGAAGGCTAATAGCAAGGAAATGCTAACATGGTTAAGCACTATGCATTAATCCTAAGCCTTAGCTTTGATTAGCAACCTATCCTACTAAGTGATAATCCCACCAACTTCATAATTAAGTCATTAATGTTAGGTTACACCACCCAACAACCTCTTTCAACTCACATCCATGTTTCTCTAATCATGGACAAGTCCAAGCCGCTCTTGACCGTGAGCACGGCTGTCATGACAGTTTGGTTCTCTGCAGAGATTGTACCACTTTACCCACAAGTAGTGATTTCATCCCCTGTTGCTAGGTGGACTAAGAAACCTCCCTGATATCCGTGGTTGCAAGCCACGTTACACACTTCCTTTGGTGTGCGATCAGGAGATCACTACATGGCCTTTACAAAGGGTCTACCGGCAAGTACAAGCCCACTGAGGTTTCACCGCTGCAGTTCGTGGGAGTAAACCCTTCCCTGCAGAAGCCCCCTCTTGAGCCTTGCAGTTCCCAGGGCAGTCAAAAATGGACTCTCATTCCCCGCACCATCCAAACACTCATACTATACCAGGAAACTCCTAATTGATTGGTCAAGCTGCCCCATCTCAGGGTTGTGGTGGCACTGTAAAGCCGGGTTAACTGTTCCATGAACCGGTCCTTAGAATCTAAGACAGGCACTATCACTAACGCGAGTCTCGTGCACGAAGCACCATCCAAAACAACCAGCCTGTCTAGATTCCTAACACCATGACACACACTTGTGTCTTTCATATAATCCACAAGACTAACCACATTTATGTCTCATTCATTCTCTAAGTACTAAGCATGGCTAAGCACATAAAATGATAACCAACAAATCTTAATTAAATCCCTCCATGGTTTAACAAGGAATGATAAAGGAATAAAACTAGGTAAACAACCTATATTAGGTTTCACATTGATGACATCATGCAAGCATTCTAACTAATCATCCTAGAATAGGAACAAAGTGGTCAAGGAACACCTGCCTTTGAATGAAGGGGGATTCACTTCAAACTCTTGCTCTTGAAGATTATGAAATAATTCTTGGGTTGGTTCTATCCATACATATGCATACAAAACAATGCCAAACATGCCATAAGAATCTTAGCAATGCATTTCAATCATAGATGTTTGATTACACTCATGCACCTGTTGATTTCATGTCATTTCATGTGGTTTCAATTAAAAATAAGTTTCAAATGGGCATCTATATCCTTCTACTTTATCTTTGTTATAGCCAAAATACTCATTTTCTAACTTTATAGTGATATTAATAATTTCTAGAATTTTATGTGTATATATGTTAATTTTTATAATTAATTAAATCCTCAAAATCTTTTAAATTATTACTATAATCATTTTCAGAACTTATATTACTATTTTTATACTTTTCAGAACCTATTTGTATATTTGGGACAGTTTCCAAGATTTTTCTTTATTATATTATATTTTATCTATATTTCAGCATTTAGTTAATACCTAAAAAATGCATTTTCAGCCATTTAAATAATTATTATGGACTACTGAAATTACACATGTACAAGAATATGATAACAGAATACTCTTACACCTTTGACAAATTTCTACAATTTTTCTGGAATATATGTAATTTTTATTTTGATTTTCAGAATTAATTTGTCACTATATAAATAATTTCAGCCTTTGGAAACTATTATTTTTAATTTCAGAATTTTTATTCTGTTCAGAATGTTTTAACAGTGCTTTTAATAAATTTCTAACATTTTTCAGAAATCATTTAGCTTATTTTGATTAATTACAGAATTAAAAACAAACTTTTAAACTGATTTGGGCCAATTTGTAATATTTTCAAACTTTCTAGGGTTCAAACTGCATATACAGAACTATTTTACCAATTTCTAAAATGTACAGGGGCTAATTGGCTAATTCACAGCGAATTTCCAAATTTCTATAAGCCTAGGGTTGATTCTGTAAATCACAGGGGCTATTTCCTAGTTATTTAAATCTCCAGGGGCCCTTCTGTGAAAATCCCAACGGTTATAACTATATTGAATGTGGGCCGTTGGATCTGAGATCGACGGCCCAGATTTAATTATATCGAACCGGTATGCATTTTCTAATCTGAGCCGTTGGCTCAGATCCGACGCACCAGAAGCGGCCAAGTCGCCCCTAAGCCGTCTTCCTCGCGTCCGGCGGCCGCGAGATCGCCGGCGAGCGGCGGCGGTGGTCGGATTCTCTCTGTTTTCCCCGATCCTTCACCATTTCTTGTGTTCTTTGCATCAGAAGAAAGAGGAGAGGATGGGGAACTCACCTAGGGGGTCTTTGGAGACCGGAATTGGCCGGGGAGGCGTGATCGACGGCGACTGTGTGAAACTCCGGCGATCTTCGTCGAGAGTGATCTCCAGGCGCGTTTCTTCAGGGAATTCGATCGGGAACTCGTTCTGGAGGTCGAGGGAGGGTGTAGGGGCTGTTAGAACCGAGGATCTACGGGTGTTTTCGAGGAATTCGAATTTGGGGTGGTTTTCCAATCGGGAGGAGTGAGGGCGGTTCTCAGGGGGAAAATGGCCGGCGCTAGGGGGTATTTGTATAGGGGAGTGAGGCGGCGGTTGCTGGGGTGTCGGTTGGTGAAGAGGTGCGCGAAATTGGCCATGTGCCGGCGGTTTTCTCCCACATGCGATAATAGAACGGGAAAAGGAGGGAGAGAGAGAGAGGCGGCGGTTTTGGAGGGGAAGGGACTGACGGCTGGGCCCCGGTGGCATGGAGGGTAGGGAGGGAGAGGGGTTTGGCTCATTTTTTGTAGAATTCGAGTGTTACACCACGTCGCAAGTCACAAGTCACGCGATAATTCACGTGATAATTCCATCAAAAATACGCGAATATGCGCGCGCGTGTGTGTGACTTTGTGTGTGACTGTAACTCATCCTTCTCTCATATATCCCACATAAAGGAAATAACTTCCAGTATAAATGGGTGTTACTCCCCTCAGATAGTCAATGTGGGATTAATGCCTTCTTTAGCTTTTGGAATTTAATGAAGAATATTTGGGCCTAAAAGCCCAAATATTCCAACATTGCTTGCTTAATTTTGAGTGGCCGAGATACAATATTCACCAATAAGATATAGCAGGAGCTCTTTCATCTCTCTGAAATGAATTTGTACCTTAGTTCTGCCTTTCATCCAAAGAAGGACGGTCAATCTTTGGTAACTGACAGAATTTTAGTTGGATATTTGCGCTATCTTGTTGGTGATCGGCCCAAGAGTTGGTTGCGTTGGTTGCCTTGGGGAGAGTACTGTTTCAACACCCCATTTCAGTGAAGACTCAAGTCCCTCCATTCAAGGTGGTTTATGGCCTTGACCCACCCTCTTTGATTCCGTTCCAACCGCAAAAGTCAAAGCAATGCTTAAACTAAACAAGATCCTGCATGCTCGTCCTACACATGGCTCTTGAGACTTGTTGGTTTGCTGGGAAGGAAGAAGTGTTGCTGATGCCACATGGGTTGCTCTTGGAAATTTTAAATATGATTATCTAGAATTCTATCTTGATGACGAGTTGTTTTGCCAGGGCGGAAAGTATTGTAGACTCCTTCTTTGGTAAGCATTATGTCAAGGGCAGAGATCCCGAGTGCTGGAGGACCTCGGCTACGTAGTTCGTAGCCGCTATCCGTGGTGGCTGGCCGGGTTATACCCCCTTGCCACCGCTCTTCGCCGGAGGGTTATTCCCCCTGCCGCCGGCTTGGTAGAAGAGGAGAGGGAATAGATGGTAATACTTTTCTTATTCAGCAAGTGTTTGATTCCATGCCTATCTATAGCCTCCGGCGCAACCAAAAGGAGTAACAAACTCTACTAATTATTGATTACCAAAAATAGCTAAAGTATCTTCTACTTTCCCTCCTGGCCACGATCTCCAACCGTGGCCTGCGTGCTTGCCGCGCGCGCAGCAGCGCGTTCGTTGGCTCGGCGCACGTCACGGGCCCTATGGCGCCTGGTGTAAACTTGTTTGAACATGACATCTCCCTCCCCGTCGAGGGCCAGCTCGTCCTCGAGCTGGAATTGTGGAAACTTGGCGCGGAAAGGCGCGACGTCTTCCCAGGTCGCTGAAGCTGCCGACGTGCCTTTCCACTGGATGAGCACCTGATGTACGCCGCGAGCCAGTCGGTACCGCACCGCGCGTTCAGGTTATGGGCTAATGGCGCCATGATGCATGAGCGGCAATGGTGGAGGCGCTGTTGGTCGCGACCCTGGAACTTCTTGAGTAGTCCCACATGGAACACATTGTGAATGCGGGCGCGGGGTGGAAGCTCCAGCCGGACGGCGACCTCGTTGATGAGTTCGACGACGCGGTACGGCCCGACGAAGCGTGGCTTCAGTTTGCCGCCCACAGCCTGAGGAAGAGATGACGCCGCGCGCTGCCGTAGTCGAAGCAGCGCCCAATCACCGACCTGATAGGTGACCGCGCGGTGCGTACGGTCGTAGTGGCGCTTCTGGTACTCCTGTGCCTGCTCCAGGCGGTGACGGATGTCGGCCAGGAACTCCGCGCGCTCCTCCATGCTCTTGGCGACGGCCGGCACCCTGGTGTCCCCGGGTTCATAGGACCGGATGGAGGGAGGATCACACCCATAGACCACGCGGAAGGGGGTGTCCCGCAGGGACGTCTGGTACGCCGTGTTGAAGAGAAACTCCGCCCAGGGAATCCACCGGAGCCACTCGCGCGGCCTGTCTCCTGTCAAGCACTGCAGGTACATGAGGATGACGCGGTTGGCCAACTCGGACTGCCCGTCGGACTGGGGATGAAACGCCATGGTCATCTGCAGCTTGGTCCCCATCAGCCGCATCAACTCCTGCCAGAACGTCGACGTGAACACCGTGTCCCGGTCGGAGACCATGGACTGTGGAATCCCGTGGAGGCGGACGATGTCGTTGAAGAAGGCCTGAGCGACAGATTCAGCGGAGTACGGGTGTGCTAGTGGGATGAAATGGCAGTACTTGCTGAACCGATCCACCACAGTGAGGATCACTGACTTGCCGCGGACCCGTGGTAGCGCCTCCACAAAGTCTAGCGCGACATCAGTCCACACGCCCTGGGGCGTCGGCAGCGGAAGAAGGAGACCCGCCGGGTGCAGGTGCTCGGACTTGTAGCATTGGCAGACTTCACACGTACGCACGCGTTCCTGCACAACTTGTTTCATGTTATGAAAATGGAAGTCACGGCGCAGCCTGTGGAGCGTCCGCTGTACACCTTCGTGTCCGTCCTCATGGATGGCCCCTACGATCTCTTGGAGCAGCGGGAAGTCGGCTGGAATGTACAGCCGCCCGGAAAATTGAACCAGGCCGTCCACCAGCGCCCAGGGAGCCAGTCGGGTGCCCGCCGTGATCCCACCTCGGAGTGCGACAAGGGCTGGGTGGTCCAGCTGGGCCTGCCGGAGCTTGTCGATGAAGTCGAAGTGTGGAGCAGAGAGGGCAAGGAGCTCTCCCTCCACGGTGTCGCGCCGGGACAGCGCGTCAGCGATGGCGTTCGTCGCGCCCGGCTTGTACTCAACGGAGAAGTCGAAGCCCAGCAACTTGCCAACCCAGTGGTGCTGTGGAATGGTGGCCAAGTGCTGGTCCAGCAGATACTTCAAGCTGTAGTGATCCGTCTTGACGGTGAAGCGGCGCCCCCGAGGTATGGCCGCCAGTGGCGCACCGCCTGGACCAAGCCAATGAGCTCACGCTCGTAGGCTGCCAGGGCGTGATGTCGAGGCGCCAACGGCCGACTGAAGAAGGCGATCGGATGCCCCTCCTGGATGAGGACAGCACCAAACCCATGGGACGATGCGTCGCACTCGACGACAAAAGTCTTGTTGAAATCCGGCATAGCGAGCACCGGCGCCGAGGTGACCGCCTCCTTGAGGGCGAGGAAAGCCGAGGCGGCCTCAGGACCCCACGCGAAGCCCTCCTTCTTGAGCAGCACGGTGAGTGGCGCAGCGATGGAGCCGTAGTTGTGGATGAACTTGCGGTAGTAACCCGCGAGCCTGAGGAAGCCACGCACCGCCCGCGCCGAGCGGGGTTCCGGCCAGTCGTGAATGGCATGCACCTTGGCGGAGTCCATAGCCACCCCTGCCTCCGAGATCGTGTGGCCGAGGTAGGCGACTGAGGAGACCCCGAATGCGCACTTGGAGCGCTTGACGAAGAGGGTGTGTGGACGAAGCTCGCTAAGGACAGCTCGAAGGTGACGCAGGTGGTCGGCCCATGACTTGCTGTAGATCAAGATGTCGTCAAAGAAAACAAGTACAAACCGGCGAAGGAACGGGCGCAAGACGTCGTTCATGAGCGCCTGAAATGTGGCCGGGGCGCTGCAGAGTCCGAACGGCATCACCAGGAATTCATAGAGGCCGTCGTGTGTACGGAACACCGTCTTGTGAACATCCTCCGGTCTCATGCGCACTTGGTGGTACCCCGAGCGCAAGTCCAGTTTGGTGAAGTACTTGGCGCCATGGAGGTCATCCAAGAGCTCGTCGACGACGGGGATCGAGAACGCGTCCTTGACCGTCACCGCGTTGAGGGCACGGTAGTCGACGCAGAAACGCCACGAGGCATCCGGCTTCTTGACGAGAAGGACCGGCGAGGAGAATGCGGAGTCGCTGCGCCGGACGATGCCGTTCGCGAGCTTGTTCTCGCACTGCTTCTCCAGCTCCGTCTTGTGGGCGGCCGGATATCTGTAGGGCCACACTGCCACCGGCGCGGTGTCCGGCTTCAGGATGATGCGGTGCGTCCGACCACGCGCAGGCGGCAGGCCCGTCGGCTCAGCGAACACGTCGGCGAAGGATGCTAGCAGCTCGTCGAGGAGGGGTTCCGTCACCGATGCAGAGTGGATGTGCGGCGGTGTCGGCGACGCGACGCTGCGCCAGCGGACCTGCTGGTCCTCCATCGTGAACTCCATGGTCCCGGCGGCCACAATCCAGATAATCTTTCCCAATGTAGCCAGCCATTGTGTGCCGAGCACCAGGTCATAGCCGGCCAGCGGCATGATGTACAAGTCAACCACGAACCGCCAGTTGTCGATGACGACGGGCGCCTGGCGCAGAGCGTCTGGGCAGGTGATCCGTTCGCCGTTGGCCACGATCGCTGTTAGTCAAGGCCGAGGCGCAACGAGCAGGCCGGCCCGCTGTGCTGCCGCCTCGCCGATGAAGCAGTGGGTGGAGCCCGTGTCGATGAGGGCGATCAACGTGACCACACCCAATTGTACCTCAAGTTGGAGAGTACCGCACACTGGGACGCCGGCGACGGCGTGGAGGGAATAGACGGGTGCCTCCTCCACAGGCTCGTCCTCGGCCAGTTCGACGCCGGTGATGTAGAAGATGCGGCGGCAGACTCTGTTGTGGTCGCGTGAGTATGGATCGTTGCAATTATAGCAGAGGCCGAGGCGGCGCCGTTCCACCTGCTCCTCCGTCGAGAGGCGCTTGCTCCCGCCGCGTTGTGGTGGTGGCGCCGGCAGTGCCAGTGGTGGCGCCTGGGGTGCGGGCAGCGTCTGAACCGCAGGCGCCGGTTGAGCGGTTGTAGGGAGGACCGTCAGGATGCCTGGACGTGGCGCGAGCGGTGGTCCGAGCGCGCGTGGTGCAGCTCTACCGTGGGCGGAGTTGAGACGGTCCAGCTCGACCAGTTCCAACGCCCGTGCCAGGCTCATGGCCGCCTCGAGGGACTCCGGCCCGTGGATGCGCACCTGGTGGCTGAGCGGTGGCAACAACCCGCCGGTGTAGAGTTGCACCCGTTGGCCTTCCTGGAGCCGGCCAGCGCGAGGAAGAAGCGCCTGGAAGCGGTTGGAGTATTCCTCGACCGTCCCCGTGCGGCGGCACTCGGTGAGCTCGAACAGGGGGGCGGATCACAGCGCCGGACCGAAACGTAGGTTCAGAAGTTCCTTGAAACGCCCCCATGGAGGCATGCCCTCGTCCTCCTGGAGCTGGACGAACCAGAGTTGAGCCACATCTTCCAGGTTGTACGACGCCGTCCACACTTTCTCCTCCGGCATGGTGCGTTGCTGGCGGAAATACGATTCACACCGATTGATGAAAATCAGTGGGTCGGACTTGCCGTCATAGTGCGGAAAGTCCATCTTCTGGAACCGCGGGGGGTGATCCGTGTGGTGTTGGCCGTCGTGGTTGTTGCTGGAGTCGGTCGACGAGCCGACCTTTTCCTTCATGCCCGCCATGTCGGTCTGCATCTTTGACATCTCGGTGGTTAGAGACTTGAGCATCTTCATCATATTGGCCATGGTGGGTTGATCGTCATCGCCCATGACTGGCGGTGCGGGCGTTGCCGTGGCCGTCGAGAGGGGGGATGGAGGCGGCGGCTGGGATGGTGGTGGGGCTGCGGTGGAAGTCTGGATGGAGGTGGTGGAAGAGGATCGACGAGACTGAGATACCAGGTTGTCAAGGGCAGAGATCCCGAGGGCTGGAGGACCTCGGCTACGTAGTTCGTAGCCTCTATCCGTGGTGGCTGGCCGGGTTATACCCCCTTGCCGCCGCTCTTCGCCGGAGGGTTATTCCCCCTGCCGCCGGCTTGGTAGAAGAGGAGAGGGAATAGATGGTAATACTTTTCTTATTCAGCAAGTGTTTGATTTCATGCATATCTATAGCCTCCGGCTCAACCAAAAGGAGTAACAAACTCCACTAATTATTGATTACCAAAAATAGCTAAAGTATCTTCTACTTTCCCTCCTGGCCACGATCTCCAACCGTGGCCTGCGTGCTTGCCGCGCGCGCAGCAACGCGTTCGTTGGCTCGGCGCACGTCACGGGCCCTATGGCGCCTGGTGTAAACTTGTTTGAACATGACACATTACAGCTGAAATAAGAAGAAACTGTAGCCGAAAGTGGCTAGGTTAGAAGAGTTGGACTCTGTAATAGTGTAATAGATTGCTTGCTATTTAGATTAGTTATTGAGATTAAATCGGATAAGGACTAGATTAGGACTTCAATTCTAATTCGGAAAGGTGAGATAGAGTCAGTTTAGGAGTTTTGTTGAATTATTACTCCAGTTCTAATTCTAGTAGAATCTGAACTAGGTTACTGATCTATATAAAGCTAAAGAGAGATTGGAATAAAGTAAGCAGAATTGATCCTTAGAATCTCATGGTTACCTGCTGATCGGGGCCATAGCACCGTTACAGTATGAATAGTTGATGGCTTATTTTCTGTGCTTAAAGAGAACATTTAACAATGGTGTTTAGCAGGCTCTCAAACTCTTGACCGGCATATGCAGGGGCGCATCATTAGTTAGCGTGTTTTTGTTGTTTTGTTGAGTGTTTATGTTGTTGGTGTTCGTATTCTTACCTAGTCACCATTGTAATGTACCTCTGGTATATAATCGAATCTTTTTCTCTGCTTATAATTGATCACCGTATGACCTTTAAAAAAAACAGTACGAATGGTCGTCATCCATGCATTTGGCTCTAGTAACCCATCGATGCGATAAGAATCGATGTGATGCGAGGAAGCAGGGGGGGGGGGGGGGGGGGCTGGTCTACAAGTACTGACTAACTGCTGACCAGTCGATAGAGTGCACACGCATCGATCAATCATTCAATCATAGAGGGAGTGAGTTCAGGTAATCAGTCGTTTGAAGCTCGCTGGATCAATGATTTTTGGGAGCTAGGCACAAAGAATCACCAGATCTGGTTGGCTATTCTTTTGCTTTCTTGTCCACGTGAGAATGCTTTGGTGTGGCCTGTTTGTCCCAGAGCTTCGTGCATGCCCAGTCTAGCTCGTTTGGAAGGCCACAAACGAATAGGATATAGAGGAAACACTGAAAGCTGCTCACACCGTGATATGAGACACGCAGATGCCTCCAAGACAGCAGGTACATGTGTCCCTCCCCTCACCGCTTGCTACCGGATGGACACGGTCCCTCTATCGTCATCCAGCCACACAAACGGTAGCACACAAGCCAGCACTAGTGAGCAGTGTCGATACCACAAACGATGACTATTGTTTGATCCAAAGCTTCAAACTTCGTAACTGACTCGTCCTTTTTGATTTGGCTAGACAGTTCGCTTATGATCGCGCACAAAGTTACTTTTACTGTACTCTGAAATAATCGCAAGAACAACCGTGAAACAACGAAGACTTTTGGATGGAATTATGTACATACAGACGGTAAGTTGCTGTCACAATGGCACCATCACCATGGACAGCGAATTTTTTATGTGTTTTGCCGCCGTTAAAATGCTGAAGATGATTGCTCAATCGCGTAACATGGCACTACAGATTGAGCTACATAAATATGTGGAGATAGCCAAACCTACCACGCACACGGCACACTAGGCACACGCTGTTGTGGACTGTGACCGCGCGACACTGCACACGAGCGCGCGAGCGGTGCCTCCAACCACGGGGATGGGGACGACTACGACGACGGAGGCGGCCATGGCCGCGGAGGAGACGAAGAAGAAGACGGGCAGGAAGAAGGGTGGCCTAAGAACAATGCCCTTCATCTTCGGTAAGCAAGTTTCGTAACCGACGACAGCGTCGTCGATGGGATTATGTTTGTCGATTATTCTGTATTTTGCTGCGCAGCCAACGAGGTGGCGGAAAAGCTCGCCGTGGTTGGCTTCTCGACCAACATGCTGACGTACCTCACGCAGCAGCTGCACATGCCCCTCGCAAAGGCCGCCACCACGCTCACTAACTTCGGCGGCACCTCCGCCGCGACGCCTCTCATCGGCGCCTTCCTCGCCGACGCCTGCATCGGCCGCTTCTGGACCATCGCCGGCGCCTCCGTCGTCTACCAAGTCGTACGTGCCTGCCCGCTTCCGTCAATCCGTATTGCAAGCAATGCATATAAAAAAACCGAGACGTGACCGTCAGCTGGGGCTTCGACACTGACAACCGACGTTGGTGATCTGTGGCAGGGCATGGCGCTCCTGACGGTGTCGGCGGCGCTGCCGCAGTTCCGTCCGCCGCCGTGCAAGCAAGGCGGAGCGGTGGCCTGCCAGGAGGCGGCGCCGTGGCAGCTGGCGGTGCTGTATGTCTCGCTGCTCCTCAACGCCGTCGGCGCCGGCGGGTACCGCCCTTGCGTGGTGGCGTTCGGGGCCGACCAGTTCGACGAGTCGCGGGCGGCGGAGCGCGCCCGCAGCTGGGGCTTCTTCAACTGGTACTACTTCTGCAACGGTGCGTCCATGCTGCTGGCCGTCACCGCCGTGGTGTACGTGCAGGACAACGTGGGCTGGGGCTGGGGCCTCGGCGTGCCGGCCTTCTGCATGGGCGTCTCCGTCGCCGCCTTCGTCGCCGGGTACCCAATGTACCGGAGGCTCGAGCCGGTCGGCAGCCCGTTCACGCGGCTCGCGCAGGCGGTCGTGGCCGCATTCAAGAAGCGGGGCCTGCCGGCGGAGGACGCCGACCCCGGGAGGCTGTACGAGAACGACGAGGTGGACGCGCCCATCTCCATCTACGGCAAGCTCCTGCACACCGACCAGCTCAGGTGCGCGTTCCGCCCAGCGCTCTGCTTTCCGTCTCCGCTCTTTAGCTGCTGTGCATGGCAGTTATAGTAGTGAATTTCCTCCGTTTAAACATTGCACGAACTTGATTGCTTGAGCCAAAAAACGAAAAAAAAAACTCAGTGATTCTCGCGCGCCGAGACGTGCTGAACAAACACCAAACCAGCTTCTCTGACGATGTTTTTGGTTGTCCGAAGACGATGGATACGGTTGGATCTGTGGCATCTACTAGCAATCTTTATCCCGTCAATTTTTTTAAATCAATAAAATATTCAATAGGATCCTTTCACGTGACTTGAGCATTGATGAACAAGAAGCGGTAGGAAGAGACTTTTGTCCAATCCAATAGCATTGATGAACAAGAAGCGGTAGGAAGAGACTTGAGCCATGTCTCAAATGGCGCCAAAAACCGACACCGTCCCATGCTGCACAGTTCATGCTGCACCGGTCTCCACTATCGAGTCAGCGTACTGCACCTGCACTATCCTTTTTATTTCCCACTTTTATTTCCCTTTTTCTGGTTTCTATTTTTCATTTTTTTTATATTTCCTTTCCTCCTTTTTTATCTCTCTCTATCTGTTTTTTATCTCAGGCACAAAGTCCGAAGTCATCTTCTTTCAATCCCGCATGTGCCCTCCAACCCGTATACCTGTAGCGTGTTCCAGTAGTCCATCCAGTAAAAAAAATCAGGCGTAACGCCAGCCAGGACGGCCTGCACCTCGTCCCGTTCCCCGATGCGGTTAGTCTTAGCCGCCTCTGGATTATCTTTCTTGGTGTCCAATCCCCCGAAAAACAACCACACTGCAACCAAAATGTGTCTCGTGGTTGAATGCTCAAAGGGAAATACATTATTGATCTCGACAGGTGTCAAAGTGTGTTGTCGACACTTTCCCCGAGCCTGCTCTGGGCAGTCCGCGGAGGTTTTTTTTGGAGGGGCTAGTCACTCACGGAGAGCTCACGCGTTAGGGACGATGGAAGGAGAAGCTTGACACAGAGATTTTTTACGTGGTTCAGGCCGCCGGAGCGTAAAACCCTATGTCCACGGTGAGCAGAGGTGCTCGTTGTATTGCTTGGTGCTCAGAACCAAAGTTCTGAGCTTGAGGATGACCTGAGTGCTAGAATGTCTAGAGAGTAAGTGTGCAAAGAGTCGAACCCTTGCTAACGTCGCCTACCCGAGCCTTTTATAGTCCAAGGCTCGGGCGGCTTACAAGGTGGGCCCGAGACCCGACAGGTGGTCCCGGGGAGATTGCTTGCCATCTACCATATACTGCAGTTACACCGGTAGCTGTCTCTAGCGAAGGCTTCTGAGTCTTCGTCTTGCCGCCCTGCCCACGCCGCAAGCTAGGCGTAGTGGTTGATGATGGCAGGGGCGCAGTGGATGTCTTGTCGCTATGTTTATTGGCGTACAACCTCTGATGCGGCGTGCCAGTCTTCACTGCGATGTGACTGGGCGCAACGGCACCTGACAGAGGCGTGCTCCACGTCTCCTCGTCTTGGGAAGGCGTGGGTCTTGAACACCTTGTACGGGCAAGGTATGGAACGTCTTTACTCTTGCTGCCTACCGCGCGGGAGCAGGTAGCGCGACTCTGCTGGCCACGTGGCAGGCCCGGAGCTCTCCTCTAAGGAGATGGAGGTCCGGCCCCGCTGGACACATGGATCCTTCGGAGCTCTCCCCGCGGAGGGGGGAGGTCCGGCTCTGCTGGCCACGTGGTGGGCCCGGAGCTCTCCTATGAGGAGAGGGAGGTCCGAACCCGTTGGACACGTGGAGCCTTCGGAGCTCTCCCCGCGGAGGGGGAGGTCCGGCTCTGCTGGCCACGTGGCGGGCCCGGAGCTCTTCCTCTGAGGAGAGGGAGGTCCGGCCCCGCTGGACACGTGACACCCTCAGAGCTCTCCCCGCGGAGAGGGGCGAGGTCCTTAGGCAGTTTCCCTTGTGCGTGGGGGTACCCCATATTGAGGGTACCGACAGTGGCCCCCGAGCCCATCTAAGGGGAGATAATGAGTCCGAGGTGGGGCCCCCGTCTCTTCCACTCCGTGCACCTTCTCGAAGACCCGCTTTGACCGCTGCCGCAGCATGAACAGTTGCGGGATCGTGGGAGCGTGTGCCCTGCTTGATGGCTGCTTTTACTGCGGCGGTTCCCAAGGCTGCCACTTCTGCACGTCGCAGCGCTTCTTCGGGAACCGCCGAAGCGTCCCGCCGGATCGACTTATCGAGAGACTGACTTCTTGGCCCACCGCTTCTGCTGGACGACTCAGGTCCACTTGTCATTGATGCTTGGTCTTGGAGCTGAAGCGGTTGTCCAAGCAGTGCATTCGAAGAGTTTCAAATTGATTTGAATCGAGTATGGGGAGTTTAAAAGGGGATCTTATCTGCATCGCAGGCTTCCCTTCGCACTTCCCCGAGCTTGAACCCTCCAGAGTCCTCTAAGTTCTTGCGCCCTTGTCTTCCAAGTTCTTGAGCTTGTGTTGGCCATGGCTTCCAACCTGCCTCCGCCGCGCCTTACCCGATCGGCCGAGCTCGTGATAGTGCGCAAGCTGCTGGGCTGGCGCGCGGAGGAGCAGAAACACTGGCTGCGGCGGGGATCTCTCCCCCTGTTCCTGGTGAAGGGGGAGATAGTCTTCTTCACCGCCTACGCCTTGGCGGGGTTCGTCCCGCCGATTTCTTCCTTCTTCGTGACACTATTGGAGATGTACGGTCTCCAGCTTCATCATCTCTCCCCCAACTCCTTTGCGATGGCCGTCGTCTTCGTGCACTTCTGCGAGATGTTCGTGGGAGTGCGCGCTTCGGTGACGCTCTTCCGTTACTTCTTCGTGTTGCGGACGACTGGGCGCAACTCGAAGAATCAGCTGGGGGCGTACTACTTCCAGCATCGCTGCAAGGATCCGAAGGCCTCTGGGTACCTTCTACCTTTCGGCGCGGCGAGGTGAGAAAACTGGAGGGAGAACTGGGTGATCGTGCAGACTGACGAGCATGATCGCCTTCAGCTGTCAACTGCCGGCCCGACCACCGAGCGTCGCTTCTGGGAGGAGATCCCGGAGCTGGAGCCGGAGTACGCGCTGGTCTTGGAGCGGATCCGGTTTCTGGCCAACGAGGGGCTGACGGCCCTGACGGTGCTGATAGACTTCCTGTCACGCTGCATTGCTCCCTTGCAACAGCGCAACCGCCCGGCGTGGTACTACACCGGCGAGTACGACTGCACCAGGCTGGAGACGGGTCTCGGCTCCAACCCACCTGAGGAGATGTTGTACGAGATGGTGGCAAGGGTGAGCGGTGACTTCGTCAACGGCGCCGACCTCACCTTCCCGACCTCCTGCACTCCCCTCTTCTTGGAGCCGCAGAGGAGGACGGAGTTGCTGCGGAAGATGCCGAACCTGGACGACATCAAAATTGCCGTGCGTCAGGTTGGGGATGTCTTCCGGGGAATCTCGATCCCCGGGGTCGAACGCTCCGGAGCGGAGCACGAGGCGTCAGCTGATGCCCACCCCGCACCGAGGGTCGATAGAGCTCAGACCGTCGACAAGGGGAAGGGGAAGGAGCCGGCCTCCGGGCAGCCGGAGAAGAAGCGTGCCCGGTCCCCTCCAAGGGCGCCGTTTGCGCCGAGCCAGGGGATCGGGGTACCCTTGCGCCCATCTTCAGGAGGCGTCGGTTCGTCGGGTGGCGACCCCAAGAGGCCTCGGGTCTTCCACTCCGACGGGGCTCCTCTCGGACAGCGGCGGTCCGAGGGGCCCCGGGCGTCCCGCCCTCCTTCCTCAGGCGGAGGAGCTCTGAGGGGGGACGCCGGGGCAGCGATGCCCGGGGGTGAGCCGAGAGCTCAGGCGCCCCGGTTAATGAACGTCCCGGCCGTAGGCTCGGTGGGCGACAACGTCAGAGAGAGCAGCGCCAAGACTCAACCGGGGACGCAGGTGCCCCGGGCTTCAGGGACTGGATCGACGAGCTACGCCAGGGGCGCTGCCGGTAGGAGCCCTACTGCTCCGCCTCCCAAGGGGGCTCCGGGTGCGTCTCCTGCTCCGCCGGTCCGAGTACCTGCGGCGCAGGCGTCGGTGGTAGGCTCTGGTGGTCCTGCCCCGGCTCGGAAGCCGGGGCTCCATGCCCGTTGGAGCGTTCGCGTCCCTCGGTAAGCATTATTCTTTCTGGATTTCAGAACCAGTGTTCCTTTCTCCTTTTCTTAGCTTGAGTCCCATGTTGGCAGGGACTCATCGGCTGCCGGGGGTGAGTCTGTTCCCCGGCCATCTCTGGCTGGCGGAGGTTCTGCGCCGCAGCGTCCGGAAGCTGCAGCGGCTCCGATGGCCCCCAAGTCGGGGCAGGCTTCTTCTGTGCCGGCGGGATCATCCCCTGCGGTGGTGGCGGCAGCACCCGCTCGTCCACCTTCACCAGCTCGGAAGCCGGCAGTTGCGGAGGGCTCGGCGAAGCCGGCTGGCGGTGCCCGACCCTCCGAGGCAGCTGCAGGAGCAGCTGCAGGTCCTCCAGCTTCCCTAGATTGGCGCCTCATCTTGGTTGCCGAGACGCCAGCATCTCCTCCGGACGAGGACATGATGGAGGAGGTCGGGGGTGCGGCTTCGCCCTCTGCCGCCCCGCTGCCCCTGGCGGATGCCTTGGAGCTTGCCCAGGCAGGCGTCCGGCAGGTCCAAGCCGCCCTGGAGCGAGAGCGGGAGGTGCTGGCCGGGGAGAGGGACCGCCTCCTCAGCTGGGGGCATCTCCTAAAGCAGCGGACTCAGGAGGTCAGATTGGAGCTCGACTCGAGGCGGTCGAGGCTTGATGCCATGGAGGCGCTGCTCGACACTCAGAAGAGGGTTGTCGACCGCCTGGACTCCGAGACCCGGTGGCTCCACCAGGAGACCCGCGAGGCTCACGCCAGGGCCGAGGCGCGTTCCACTGCTGTGGAGGAGCTGCGGCTGCAGGTAGCTTGCTGCAAGTGCGCCGTCGCGGATCAGGAGCGCGCTGTGGCGGCCGAGGAGAAGAAGGTTGCCGCACGGCTGGAGGCCAGCGAGGGCGAGCTGAGGACCCGGGCCGAGGAGCTGGGGCTTCGGGAGTCGGCTGTTGCCGCGAGGGAGGAGCAGGTCTCCCGGGAGCGCCAAGCGGCGCTGGATCGTGAGCTGGCGGCCCGCCAAGAGGTGGAGAAGCTCCAGGCTTCGCGGTCTGTCGAGGCCCGAGCGGTCTGGAGCTTTGTCGGTCAGGCGGGGTTTGCCCTGGTTCCCCTCGGTTTCAGCCCGGTGAGGACGGAGGCTCCGGCGGAGGAGGTGGTTGAGGCAATCCCGGCGCTTGAGTCCATCGGCGCCAAGCTGGGCAGGCTCGAAGCGGTGATCGCCGACGAGCTTGAGGCGGAGGGACGGGGCCTGGCGAAGGAGGTCGCCACGCACGTTCTGGCGTGCTTCCGGAGTCAAGACCCTTCCTTCTCTCTAGAGCCGGTGAGACTAGGCCCCGTCGTCGAGCAGGAGGAAGCTGCCAGGTATGGAGTCGAGGACATGGTCGCCCTCGTGGCCTCTAGGTTCCAGAGGGGGTCCGGGGACTCCTAGGCAGTCGTCCCTGCGGCCAGAAGGCCCTGTATCTTTTCTTTTTCTTTGTTGAGTCTATAGCACAGCTCATGGAGCTTTGAATGAATGAATAGACTCTTTATTATTGTGTTTTTGTGTCTGTGCTCTTTGTCTTCTTCTTGGCTTGTCCTGCCCGAGTCCTTAGCTCCGCAAGGAGCTCGGAGGTCCTCACCAATCTTGAAGTCTTGCACAGACACCTGTCTTGGATCCGTGCTGTGCTAAGGGCCCAAGGGGTCTTCAGAGCTCGCTCGTGAGGACGGGGGGAGGTCCGGTTCTGCTGACCACGTGGCGGGCCCGGAGCTCCTCTGAGGAGAGGGAGGCCCGACCCCGCTGGACACGTGGAGCCTTCGGAGCTCTCCTTGTGGAGGGAGGAGGTCCGGCTTTGCTGGCCACATGGCGGGCCCGGAGCCCTCCTCTGAGGAAAGGGAGGCCCGGCCCCGCTGGACACGTGGAGCCTTCGGAGCTCGCCCCCACGGGGGGGGGGGAGGGGAGGTCCGGATCCTCCGGTCTTGCGTTGGAGTAGTCAGAAGCTCTGGTCTTTCTCCGCGCAGTCCCCGTAGCGGCCCCCTGGTAGGCGTGGTCACTGGTTTGGGCACACCTACCATACTCCTGCGGGGGAGCTAAGGCGAGAAGGTCCTGCACACAAGTAAGGGAACCGTAATTCTCCCTAGGGCTCTCCCTTCCCTTTCTCATAGTCTTGGCTTACGGTCCTGATCCGGTATACGGTACTTGGGCAATTCAGTGCGCCCGACGCGGGGGGTCCGGCCCCCTGCCATCAGTAGGTACCTCAAGCGCGACCGTCTTCGGTAGGATAGCAAATGCTGACTAGGGACAAGAGTGGGAACAGAGAGCTAAATGTACGGTGAGCATACATGGAAAGTGCGGTCATAAAAATTAATGCGTAATTTAAATGAGCACAAGGGTAAGAGCGTGTGAGGACAGGTTTCTTTCCATATAAATATCCATAGGAGGAAGTGAAAGTGTATCTAGGTAATCCCTGTGGGTTTTGGTTGATTGATGACGACAATTAAGATACTAATAAGTTTCTACTGAGTATGAGCACATGTGTTTATCAAAGAAATGGATGTGGAGTCTCTCAAGAAGCAAAAGGAAAAGAAGAAGACTTGAAAGAGTAGAAAATAGAATTCTCTATTAATTTTCACATTTTCTAGTTGTGTACACGGTCTTCTATTTTAGAGTGCTTGAGAATCATTAGAGAGATCAAACGAAGGGTAGAAAGTTAGAATCATGAGACAAAGTAGTCATAGATATAAAAAAAGGGGAGACCGGACTTGTCCGGACCATGGGTCGGACTAGTCCGTTCGGACCCGGACTAATCCGTTTTGGACCGGATAAAGAGTCTCTGAGTCAGTTCGGACTTGTCCGTTCAAGGCCGGACTAGTCCGTTGTTGTGTGAGTCTGAGCCGTTATGAGACTAAGTCTCAGAAGGCCGGACTAGTCCGCCCGAGAGGTCGGACTAGTCCGCTAAGCGGACTAAGCCGCTTAGGTCTCGAGAAGAAGTCTCTGAGTGATATCGTACTAGTCCGCTCCACAGGCCGGACTAGTCCGATCTTTTCAGACTAGTCCAACTTAGGACGGAACAAAGGTTCCTGTGTGAGCTCGGACTAGTCCGAAGTTGACTGGAGTAGTCCGCAGCTCTAGATTAGAGAGTTTTTAGACTAAGTCTGGTAAGACCGGACTAGTCCGCCCTTGGGGCCGGACTAGTCCGCCCTTACCAGACTAGTCCGTTCTCATACGGAACAAAGGTTCCTGACTGAGATCGGACTAGTCCGCTCTTGGCCGGACTAGTCCGGGGTTTTATGACCATTTGAGTCCAACGGTCACTAAACTTTAGTTGGTAACCTTGTGACGTGAGTGGTCCCTCAAGAACGGACTAGTCCGGGGTTGGGACCGGACTAGTCTGGACTTTAGTTGGTAACAGCTAGATGCCGGGATTTCTATAAAAGGAGACCCCCCGGCTGAGAATAAAAGAGACAACAACCGAAGCGCTGAAAACTCATTTCATAGAGCTCTTCTAAGCCTCTTTCCTCACCTTCTAGACCCCTAATATTGGATCTTAAGGAGTTAGTGGTTTTGTGAGAGGAAAGACGTGGTGATCGACGTTTGAGCTCTCGGTTTGATTCCCTTGCACTCTAACTGTTATTTTGAGTTCTTAACAGTTGTACTTTGAATTCTAGAACTACTTGGTTGGTGTAGGGAGCCTCAAGGTGTGAGTAGCCCCTAAGAGCATTGTATTCACATTTGATTGATAGTGAGAGAGCCCGGGCTTGATCTTGGTGATCGCTCGGTGAGGGAAGGGTTGGAAAAGACTCGGTCCTTGGTGGACTCCTCAACGAGGACGTAGATTCCTGTGTGGAATCGAACCTTGGGATAAATCGTGTCTCTTGGTTCCTCTACTATCTCACTTGCTCACTAGAATTACTTGCTAAACTTTCATTTGGTTAATATCTGCAAATTGTTCTACTATTTCGCAATCTAATCATTCACAACTAATTAGTGATATCATTTGACTACCATATATTTTCCGCTCAAACAAACTTAAAATGAAACCTAAAACGCAAATTTATACTTAGACCGGACTAGTCCGACCTCAAACCGGACTAGACTAGTCCGACCTCAAACCGGACTAGTCCGGCCTGCCTCAGGTTTTATCCGCTGTTTGCAATAGTTTCATGTTTTATTAGCCTCACCCCCCTCTAGGCAACTTTTAGGAAGGCAGGCTAAACATGGAGACAACGACCCGTCCCATTAAGAAGGGAAGCAAGACTCTACGCGCTTAGCGTCGAAACCAGGCCAAGCCGAAACGTAGTCCTGGACCGTCCCCTGGGACTTAGCCGCTCTGAGCGCTGTTCTTGGACTCTATGGAATTTATTACACAAAGAAAAAGAATTATCCTACTACTGCTCTAGGGATAGAACTTACGGAGGTGTTCTATGTTCCAAGGGTTCGAGAGCGGATCCCCATCCTCGGTGGAAAGGCGTACGCACCTGGAGCGGCAAACTTTCGTGACTCGGAAGGGACCTTCCCAGCTGGGGGAGAGTTTGTTGGTCCCTTCGCGGGAAAGTATGCACCGCAGTACCAGGTTGCCTTCTTGCAGCTCCCGGACACGTACGGACCTTTGGTGGTAGCGCCGGAGCGTCTGCCGGTACCGTGCGTTGCGGAGCGCTGCGTGTAATCAAGCCTCGTCGACGAGGTCGATCTCTTCACGCCGAAGGTTGTCCTGCGCGGCTTCGTCATAAGCTCGGACACGGAGAGCCCTCATGGTGATCTCTAGGGGAAGCACAACTTCGGCCCCGTACACCATAAAGAAGGGTGTCTCCCCGGTGGCCCGGCTTTGGGATGTCCGGTTAGCCCACAGTGTGCTCGGAAGCTCGTCCACCCACTTGGCACATGTTTCTTCAAGCCGTCATAGGCGCGAGTCTTAAGGCCCCGAAGGATCTCAGCGTTGGCCCTCTCGACTTGCCCATTGCTCTTTGGGTGAGCAACGGAGGCATAGCACACATGGATGCCAAGGTCTTCGCAGTAGTCTTGGAATGCTGCGCTGGTGAACTGGGTCCCGTTGTCGGTGATGATTCTTTTCGGGACCCCGAACCGGCAGACGATTGACTTGATGAACTTGACTGCAGATTGCTTGTTGATGGTGATGACGGGTGTAGCTTCCGGCCACTTGGTGAACTTGTCGATGGCGACGTAGAGGTACCGGAATCCCCTGACGGCTTTGGGGAATGGCCCCAGGATGTCCAACCCCCACACCGCGAACAGCCACGAGGGCGGGATCATCTGTACCGCCTGAGGCAGTGTGTGCATCTGCTTGGCGTGGAACTGGCACGCCTTGCAGCTCTTGACCAGCTTGACGGCATCCCGGAGTGCTGTCGGCCAGTAGAAGCCATGCCGGAAGGCTTTACCGACAAGCGTGCGTGAGGAAGAGTGACTCCCACATTCGCCTCCATGGATCTCAGCGAGCAAGTCGCAGCCTTCCCCCTGGGTTATGCACCGCAATAGGACGTGGTTGGCGCCACGCCGGTAGAGATCCCCTTCTACCAGCGCGTATCTTTAGCCATGCGCACGATCCGTTCAGCGGATACACGTTCATTAGGGAGGATATTGTCTTTCAAGTAGTCCCGGATCTCCGTGATCCATGCTTCGGGTCTGACTTGAGCTTCTGGATCTTGAGCGCTGGGTAGCACGGAGTCCCCAGTGACGCTTACGATCCTTGGCGGCATCCATGGTAGCAGGGCCGCCAGGACTGCCAGCTTCGAGGTGCTGGTCCAGCCCCCTTCGCCCGGCTCGGCAGGCCGGGCTGTGGGCTGCAGCAACGTCCTCTCGAAGACTCCCTCGAGCACAGGGGCTCCGGTGGAAGCCTTCGTTGAGAGGTCGCCAGCCGCGGCATTGCCAGCGCGCGGTACATGGCGCAGGTCCAAGGCGAGGAAGTCTTTTTCCAGCATCTGCATGTGGAGCAGATAAGTAGCTAGCTGTAGGTCATTGCAGGAGCATTCACCCTTAACTTGTTTGATGACTAGCTAGGAATCGCCCTGTGCCAACAACTGACGAGCGCCTAGAGACAGGGCTGTCTTTAGGCCAAAGATGAGTGCTTCATACTCTGCCATGTTGTTGGTTGCCTTGAAATTGAGACGCACCATGTACCCAAACTGCTCCCCTGATGACATGAGAAGCAGTACGCCGGCACCAGCCCCCTGCTTTCGCGAGGAGCCGTCGAAGAAGCGCGTCCAGTGAGGCCCGGTGAAGACCGGAGCTCGGGGCTTTGGTTCACCGTCTTCGTGGCCCCCTGGGTCGGTCGTTGTTGGCGTCCACTCGGCCACGAAGTCAGCTAGTGCTTGGCTCTTGACTGCGTGGCGAGGAAGGAAGTCCAGCTCGAACTCCGCCAGCTCCGTTGCCCATTTAGCGACATTGTCGGTCGCGTTGGGGCTGTGAAGAATGGCCTTCAGCGGGTAGGAGGTGACCACCGAGATCTGGTGGGCTTAAAAGCAGTGGTGGAGCTTCCTGGATGCCACGAGTACTGCATACAGCAGCTTGTGGACCTCCAGGTACCTCGTCTTGGCGTCATGGAGGACTTCGCTGATGTAGTAGACAAGACTCTAGATGGTCCGGACCCTCCCCCCTGGACCTAAGATGTCCTACTCCATTGGCTCAGGCCGACAGGAGGTAGACTGGTCCGGCGGAGCCTCCGGGAGCTGGGACCCGGGGGCTTCTAGGCCGTCTTGGACCTCCGGGAGGTCCCTTTGGACCTCCGAGGGGTTATCTTGGAGCTCCGGGAGGTCCCGTTGGACCTCCGAGAGGTTTCTTGGAACTCCGGGAGGTCCCGTTGGACCTCCGGGATGTCACCTTGGAGCTCTAGGAGGTCGTCTTGAGCCTCCGGGGTCTCCTGATGCTTGTCTTCTGCTACCGGAGCAGGTTGTGGTGATGAGGGGTCCGGCCGCTCTGCGACGAGGACCATGCTCACCACCTCTGTTGTTGCCGCGATGTAGAGCATCAAGTGCTCTTCGGGCTCGGGGGGCTACCATGATGGGTAGGGTCGTCAGGAGCTGCTTCAACTCCTGGAATGCTTCCTCTGCTTCATTGGATCCAAACAAAAGGACCAGATTTGCGCAGAAGCTTAAAGAAGGGAAGTGCCCGCTCTGCTAGCCTCGGTATAAACCGACTCAGCGCGGCTAGGCATCCCGTGAGTCTCTGGACATCCTTGATGCGGGCGGGGGGGGGGGGGGCGCATCAGGTCGATTGCCTTGATCTTCTCTAGGTTGGCTTCAATCCCTCGGTGTGAGACCAGGAATCCTAGGAGCTTCCCAGAGGATACGCCGAACACACATTTGTCGGGGTTCAGCTTAGTGCGCGTGGAGCGCAGTTTGTCAAAGACTAGAGCTAGGTTATCTAACAAGGATGAGCTCAGACTGACTTTGACAACGATGTCATCAACATATACCTCAACTAAGTCTCTTATTAGCTCTCCAAAAGTTTTGTGCATAGCACGTACAAAGGTGAGGAGAGCGTTCTTTAGACCATAAGGCATAGAGACGTAACAATACAGGCCATCTACTGTGATGAAAGAAGTGTGTTCTTCATCTTCTCTGGACATAGGGATTTGATGAAAGCCCGAGTAGGCGTCTAGGAAGCATAGCATATCACAGCCTGATGTAGAATCTACTATTTGATCTATTCCGGGGAGAGGGAATGGATCTTTGGGACATGCCTTATTGAGACTGGTGTAGTCGATGCACATCCGGAGCTTCCCGCCGGCCTTCAGGACGACGACGGGGTTCGCCAACCATCGGGGGTGGTGGACTTCCCGTATGAAGCCAGCGTCCATCAGATTCTTGATTTCTTCACGGATGAAGTTTTGCCGCTCGATGGACTTCTTGCGGGGCTTCTGTTGGACTGGTCGGGTGTCAGGGAAGATCTTCAGATGGTGCTCGATCACCTCCCTAGGGATCCCCGGCATCTGCGACGGTTGCCATGCAAACACGTCAACGTTGTGCCGGAGGAAGGTGATGAGCGCGCCTTCCTATTTGCTGTCCAGGCCTCCGGCTACCTGGGTGGTCTGGGCAGCATCGACGCTGACTTGGACGACCTTCAGGGGGACGTCGCCCTCGTCGAGGGGTTGCACGCGGGGTGCTGAGGTCGAGGCACGGTGATGTGCACTCGGGTGGAGCTGGCCCGGTTCTGCACCGCCAGGGGCTGGTGCTCGGGCTGCTGCAAGTGCTTGGAGCTTCTCCAAGGCTGACACTGCAGCCGTGCGGTCTCCACGAATCTTGAGAACGCCCGTTGGTGTAGGCATCTTCAAGACGAGGTAGTCGTAGTGGACTACTGCCATGAACCGGTACAGGGCTGGCCTGGCGATGATGGTGTTGAAGGGGAGGTCGATCTCCGCCACGTCGAATAGAATGTACTCTGTTCGATAGCTGTCCGGTGCCCCAAAGGTCACCGGAAGGCTGATGTTGCCGTAGGGGACGACTTGTCCCAGCCCTACCCCTGAGAACGGGCTCGATGGGGTGAGCTTGGCCATCGGGATCTGCAGCTTCTGGAAAGCTGCGCGGCTGATGAGGTTCAGCCCAGCCCCGCCATCTACCAGGACGTGGTACATCTTCACGTTGGCGATGGTGGGCGCTACCAAGAGTGGTAGCTGGCCGGCCCCAGCCATGTTCCTGGGGCAGTCGGTGGCGTCGAAGCTGATGGGAGTTCCCATCCACTTGAGGTGCGGCGCGGCACTTGGGAGAGGGGCCACCGACGCTACCGCTCTGCGCAGAGTCTTGACTGCGCTTCGGGATGAGGGGTCAGAGGACCCGCCGTAGATGACGTAGAGCGCCTTCCGGCGCTCATCGCCGCTGGAGCTGGAGTCCTCACGGTTATGCACCGCCTTCACGGCGCGCTGAGGCTCCTGAAATTTCGTCTGGTGGTCGACGTTGTCTTGGGCGTCGACTTTCTGCTTGCCCTCCCTTTGACGGAAGGAAGGGGCGTCAGCACGCGGCTGCTTCCCTCTGCGGAAGCGCTCCGTGAGCTTTTGGATCTCCCGGCACTCAGCAGCAGTATGGCTGCTGGTGTTGTGCACGGGGCATGGCTCGCCGTGGTCACTATCTGGAGCTGATGACTGTCGCGACCTCTTGTCGGGGCGTGGCCCCCGAGCTCCGGTGGGTGCTGCAGCTGCAGCAACTGGAGCTTCAGTCGGCAGCATGATCTTGCCGCTAGCCTTCTTGACCTTTTTGCCGCTCCCACGGGGAGCAGCACTTGGTCTGGGCTGTTCTCCGGCTTCGAAGACTTGCTGTGAGTGCCAGTTGCGCCCTTCTGCTGCCCTGGCGTACTTGTCCGCCAGGCTGAAGAGCTCTGAGACGTCGCGCACTTCTCTGGTCACGAGCTTCTCAAGCATCTTCTTGTCCCATACACCCTGTCGGAACTCCACCACCACAGAAGCATTCTGAATGTGGGGGATGGTGTTCCGCACCTGAGAGAACCGCTGGATGAAGGAGTGCAGCGTCTCTCCAGGTTGTTGTTGGATGGCGTGGAGGTCGAGCTCCGTGCCAGGCCGAGTGTAGGAGCTGCCGAAGTTTGCAGTAAACTGCCGGTAGAGCTCTCCCTAGGAGGTTATGGAACCCTGGAGGAGATTCATGAGCCAAGACCGACCTGGGCCGGTCAAGGCGATGGGGAAGTAGTTGGCCATGACGGCCTCATCCCCTCCTGCAGCAAGGATGGCGGTGGAGTAGATTTGGAGGAACTCCGTCGGGTTGACGCTGCCATCGTACTTCTCGGGCAGGTGCGGCCGGAACTTGCGCGGCCACTTCGCGAAGCGAAGGTGTGGCACCAGGGCCGCACATCCTGCTCCTGTTTCTGCAGGTGTTGGTGCCGCGAACGCTTGGTTCGCCGTCGGCACCGCGTACCCCGGTATGGGCAAGGCTGCGCCATAGACCGGGGGCGCCACTTGCAGGGCATATGGCTGAGGCATATGCTGCATCGCGTATGCCTGGGGCAGAGATCGCGTAGCGAACGTCTGCAAGCTAGGCTGAGTCGAGGCGGTCGACATGCTGTCGCTGACCTCGCGGTTGCGACGCCTCTCTCAGTGTCGCTTGATGGTCAAGCGGGCGTCTTCGCCCAGGTGACATCGTTCCAGCTCTGACCTCAGGTCCGCAGATGGGAGCCTGGTGGAGAGGGAGTCTGCCGTCTGCCCGTCAACCGCTGGCGTGCACGTCAGCGACATACCTGGTTGACCAGGACGTCGTCCCCACCGAAGTTGAGGGTTGGCGGCGGCGACGACCAGACGGTCTACGTCGCGAATCCACTGCTGGGTCGCTGACTGAGGCGCGTCCCCAGCAGGCGGATTGCGCAGTAGCGCTCGTGCTGCGGCTAGTGCACTCCCGTGGGAGACACTCAGCGCTGCAGCGGATCTTGGGCTTGCTGGAGTCGGCGCTGCCGGAGTCGGCCGCTGGCTTCCAGCTTGCACCGACACACTCCATCCTGAGTGTGTCGAGACGTAGTCCCCGCTGGTCACCGTTCGTCGTGAACGTGGGCGGGGAGAGCTTGCCGCTGAAGGAAGCTTCGTCATCTTCGTCGGCGTAGCTCGCCGCGCAAGGGAAAAGCCCCCCTACCTGGCGCGCTAAGTGTCGAAGTGTGTTGTCGACACTTCCCCCGGGCCTGCTCTGGGCAGCCCGCGGAGGTTCTTTTTCGGAGGGGCTAGTCACTCACGGAGAGCTCACGCGTTAGGGACGATGGAAGCAGAAGCTTGACACAGAGATTTTTTACGTGGTTCAGGCCGCCGGAGCGTAAAACCCTACGTCCACGGTGAGCAGAGGTGCTCGTTGTATTGCTTGGTGCTCAGAACCAGAGTTCTGAGCTTGAGGATGACCTGAGTGCTAGAATGTCTAGGGAGTAAGTGTGCAAAGAGTCGAACCCTTGCTAACTTCGCCTACCCGAGCCTTTTATAGTCCAAGGCTCGGGCGGCTTACAAGGTGGGCCCGGGACCCGACAGGTGGTCCCGGGGAGATTGCCTGCCATGTACCGTATATTGCAGTTACACCGGTAGCTGTCTCTGGCAAAGGCTTTTGAGTCTTCGTCTTGCCGCCCTGCCCACGCCGCAAGCTAGGCGTAGTGGTTGATGATGGCAGGGGCGGCAGGGGATGTCTTGTCGCTGTGTTTATTGGCATACAGCCTCTGACGCGGCGTGCCAATCTTCACTGCGATGTGACTGGGCGCAAAGGCACCTGACAGAGGCGTGCTCCGCGTCTCCGCGTCTTGGGAAGGCGCGGGTCTTGAATACCTTGTACGGGCAAGGTATGGCGCGTCTTTACTCTTGCTGCCTACCGCGGGGGCAGGTAGCGTGGCTCTGCTGGCCACGTGGCGGGCCCGGAGCTCTCCTCTGAGGAGAGGGAGGTCCGGCCCCGCTGCACACGTGGAGCCTTCGGAGCTCTCCCCGCGGAGGGGGGAGGTCCGGCTCTGCTGGTCACGTGGCGGGCCCGGAGCTCTCCTGTGAGGAGAGGGAGGTCCGGCCCCGTTGGACACGTGGAGCCTTCGGAGCTCTCCCCGCGGAGGGGGGAGGTCCGGCTCTGCTGGCCACGTGGCGGGCCCGAAGCTCTTCCTCTGAGGAGAGGGAGGTCCGGCCTCGCTGGACACGTGGTGCCCTCGATGCTCTCCCCGCGGAGAGGGGCGAGGTTCTTAGTCAGTTTTCCTTGTGCGCGGGGTACCCCATATTGAGGGTACCGACAACAGGATATGTGTTCCGGGAAAATATGTGTGTTTGTTGTTTGGATGGATGCACTGAGATCATTTGTTGACAGAGAAATAGAGAGATGCTCTGTTCCTGCCCCTTTGTTTGGAAGGGAACTAGATCCCTGAACGAACAGTTTGTGAATGGTAGAGAGCCGAGCTACAAAATGCCCTTGTGGGCCTTTCGAAAAAAGAATACAAAATGCCCTTCTACTTTGTAAAACCTATAAATTCCTATTTCCTACATTCAAGAGGATCTCTTTACATATTCGAATATTTAGTCAAATCTACACACTGTTAAAATGTTTTAGACCAAGTACTTTCTGGTCCCGCTTTTTATTGAAAGCAATTGTTCAGACCATCACAGTTCTGAAACCAACTCAAAACATTAACAAGAAAACAAGAACCAAAACATCAGCTCCCAATCACACTGTTAGACACTTAAACCAGGACAAACTAGCTAGGTAAAAGCAAAAGTTTGCATCACACCAGTACCCGAACCCATCTATAGACTCATTTCTTGACAGGGCTCCCCCTCTGATGTGATCTTCACTCTTGCTTATATTTTTCTCGATCTTCCTCCTTTGTTCAGATCTGGATAGCACGTTCCATCGCTGAATAAAAGATAAAATCTAACTCATTAGTGCATTTGGTGATAAAAACACCTGAAACAAACTCATTCCTGGTTAGCCGTAACACCCAGCAAACAACTCCAAGAAAATCATCCAGGAATTCATTTCTTTTCTTTTGTTGTGTTCCAGTTAAAGATCTTTTAAAGTCTTCAACCTTTCTTGGAAGGGTTTATTGTGTTTATACCTTGGTTGAAAGCCTAATTGTGATTTTACCCTCTAAAATTAAGGTTTGTGATTTTACCCCTGATTTTTCGGAAGGAAGCCAAAATATACCCCTACTCCGTTATGGGTTGTTAACAGTGTTCAATATAATGAAAAAAAGACAGAAATGCCCTTGTGATCTTACCCTATTTTGATCTATGCTTGTGATTTTACCACTATTTTGCATAAACACAAATTTATTTATGACTATAATAAAATAGGAGTAAAATCATAAACATATATTAAAAGCAGGGGTAAAATCAAAAGCGTATTTCTGTCTTTTTTCGTCATAATTTAACACCGTTAACAACAGTAGAGGTATACTTTGTCTTCCTTTCGAAAAAGTAGGGGTAAAATCACAAACTCTAATTTTAGAGGATAAAATCATAATTAAACTTTCAATGAAGGGTATAAACAAAATAGCCCCTTCTTGGAATGTCATCCCAACTAAAAACCTCTTTGAAAGTGCACGACACAAGGGTTGCAATGGGACATTGAAACATTATGCGATCTTTTGTTTCTGCTTTCCCACAGAATTTGCTTTCTTTTAGTTGAACTGCACACTATATTTCGTTTTTATATATAAGCCAAATGAGGATTTCTTTTTTACTTTCTACTGTCGGGAAGCCTCTCAAATACCTATCATGTTCAAATCTCCCACCCTTGGATTAATGCTATACTTGTATAGTGATGAAGTTGAGAATTTTTCCTTTTGGTTCTAACAACCATCTAACTTATCTTCACTCTCAGTAAGCTGGACAAAATCCATTAATTGCCCATGGGTTCTCCACTCAGATTCCTCTTCATGGCCTAAAGACCTTTTAAAGGTCAAATTCAGTTGATTATGTTTTAACATCTCATTCACAGAACCTCCTTTTTTGTTGCAAATTCTATACAATCTCCAGAAACTAACTCTCAAAGGACATTCATCTATCCAGCAGTCTTCCCAAAATCTTGTTTTCCTACCATGCCCCACAGTAAATTGAACTCCATTTCATCTCTTAACCTTGTGTGAACCTTTCCAGAATTGAGGTCCACCTCTACTCTTACTATTGAGGAAGCCATCAGTGCCAAGGTACTTCTTCCTCAGTAGCTAAACATGGATCCTGATCACCATTATCCAGCTTATAAATCCATTTTGTCAGTAGGCACTTATCCATAACTTTCATGTCAATGAAACCCAAACCACCTGATTCTTTTGGATTGTCCAGAGCATACGATTTGATCATATTGTATTTTTTTCTTCTGCCCAGTTCCATGCTAGAAGAAGCCAGCTCTTGTATCCATTTTGTGATGTATAAGTCGGGCAGCATGTACGTTCCCATAGTATAAATAAGGATGACACTCAAACAGGGTCAAATCAGAATTGCCTTGGCATCATAAGAAATATGTGAGCATTGCCAGATGGGGAACATCTCCTCCAATTTTTTGTGAACCCCTGCAAGTCAGTAGCATTCAGATGTCTATCGCTAACTGGTATGCCAAGGTATGTCATAGGAAGTGGCGCCAACTTGACAGTTAAACAGATTAGGAACTCCATTCTATTTTGTATCATCAACATCCATGACTACTATCTCATTTTTACTGTAGTTGATTTTAACCGACATATTTTCAAAACAAAAGCAAAAAAATTTGTATAAGCAATTGAGTCATTATCCAGCTCTAAACAAATAATGGTATCATTAGCATATTGAAGATGAGTGATTCCTCCTTTGAGGTTTGGAACCAACCCTTATAATATGTCCATGCATCTCATCTTTGAGCATGACTGACCCCTGTTCCATTTCTTGGATACCGCCGCAATATGCAGATTCTTCGACCGCGCGGCAGTTGTCACCGACGGTGACCTAGTCACGACGACGGACCCCTCCTCCGGAAAGCCCTCGCCGGCGCCCGCCCCGAACCCGTGGCGCCTGAGCACGGTGCACCGCGTGGAGGAGCTCAAGTCGGTGATCCGCATGGGCCCCATCTGGGCGGCGGGCATCCTGGTGATCACGGCGTCGTCGAACCAGCACACCTTCTCCCTGCAGCAGGCAAGCACCATGGACCGCCGCCTGGCGCCTGGCCGCTCCTCCTTCGAGATCCCCGCGGGCTCCATGACCGTCTTCACGCTGCTCGCCATGCTGGTCATGCTCTTCGCCTACGACCGCGCGCTCGTCCCGCTGGCGCGTCGCTACACGGGGCTGGACCGCGGCATCTCCTACCTCCACCGCATGGGCGTCGGCTTCACCATATCCGTGGCCGCCACGCTCGTGGCGGGCTTCGTGGAGCGGCACCGCCGGGAGGCCGCGGCGGCGGCGGGCACCACCGACGTCGGGACCGCGCCGCTGTCGGCGTACTGGCTGGTGCCTCAGTACGCGCTGCACGGGTTGGCGGAGGCGTTCACCTCCGTGGGGCATCTCGAGTTCATGTACGACCAGGCGCCCGAGAGCATGCGCAGCACGGCGACGGCGCTCTTCTGGCTGTCCATCTCGCTGGGGAGCTACGCGAGCACGATGCTCGTCGGCGCCGTGCACCGGTGGAGCGCGGGGCCCGGCGGCTCCAACTGGCTGCCGGACAACATCAACCACGGCAGGCTAGACTACTTCTACTGGGTCGTCACGCTGCTGCAGGTGCTCAACCTGGTGTACTACGTGATATGCGCCAAGCGCTTCACGTTCAAGCCGGTGCAGCTGCACAAGAAAGAGGACGGGGGAGGCTGCGGCAAGTCACTGGTGGAGCTGCAAGAAAAGGTTTGAGCAGCAAGGCACCGATGTAGGTGAGCCTCTGTAATTCTGGGTGCGTAGCAAGGAAAAACAGAGGTGATTGTTCAGGCAAGCAATCCCTTCATTTCTGTCTGGACAGCAAGATCAGGACATTTGCCAGTGCCAGAAACTACTATCTCAGGCACTACGGGAGCTGCAAGAAAAAAAAAGGTTTGAGCAGCCTGCAGGTACAGGTAAACAGGTCTAGCTAGAAAAGCAGATAAGGTAGATGTTGAACCTCTAGTAAAGCTGATGCTTATATGTATATCAGCATCTGTATGTACCATCAGGGACAAACAGATATCATTCAGTCAAGCAATCTCTGAGGGATTTATCGGTTCTCTGGGGAAATCATGTACACAACTGGCGGGGCCTGAAAATATCAATCTCGGGTCTTGGCACAGACCATAAATTAAAATTAACAGCAGGTAAAGCTATCGAAAACAACGTGTATTTCATAGTGCGAGGCAACACAAATGTTCAGAGTTCTGATTTTCACACAAAAAAGCACAAGCTTAGACACGAATACGGAACACGTGATCATTATTCGCGATCGGTGCTTTAGTTTAATACAAGCATGGATTCATCACAGAACCATCGTCATATGCGTTCGCCAAGGATTAGCAGTATTCGATCCCCAACCATTTACCAAGAAGCAAGCAGAGATTTTGAGCCAGAGCGGCAGCGGTGACGTCGGCCGCGAGGGGACCCACGGGGAGGCGGGGGGGGGGGGGGGGGGGGGGGGGGGGGAACCATCTCATCGACGATGGCGGGGTCTCCGGAGAGGAGCGCCTCCACGGTGCCGTAGTGGCGGTTGCGGACCCATCCACGGCGCCGTCGTCAGTAACACCAAAATTACTGCAAGGTCACACACAGGTCAAGAAACCGCATTCCTGCTCCTGCACACGACTCTTATTCTCCTGTTGCTAATACATCTGTCAAAGTTGCACACAGCATTCGAATTCCACACTTAACACCATGAGTATCTTCGAGCCAAAATTACCAAATCGAAAACGTGGCGTCCAGCGCAAAGATCAACAGAGAACAGAGACCGAGTTACCACGCGCGCCGCTAAGGAGGCACGGAAGAAGGACCAGGGATCCTGAATATGCAGGAATATGGTAAGGTCTTTAAGCTAAAACTGTCTTATCTTAGGGCGTGTTTGGCATCGCTTCACTCCACGACAGAGCAACTCTTCTTTAAAATTCTAGGGTGGAGCAACTCTGCTGAAGAGCTAGAGCTGTTGAAGGTGATGTTTGGCTAGATAATTATTCTCAGCTCTAGTAAATAGAGTTTTGAGGATGTAATATCATCCTACCCCTGTTATGCTGATTGTATATATTTTGAGAATAATAAAGTATGTGTTATTTAAAAAATGATTTAAATTTATATTATTTAGTTAAAAAATATTTTCTCATGCAACAATAACAAAGTGTATGTACCTATTTTTAACTATTTTTTATTGAAACACTTGCTTGAACTATAATGATGTGGGAGCAACTAATTTTTATTCAAACACAAGTTCTAATCATATATGAATAATAAAGTGATAGTATAGTACATGACCATACTCCTGTGATATATATGGATCAATAACACAAGGATTACAGAAGAGAATTAACATATGATAACACAGAATCAAGAAACCACAACTATACATATCCTTGAAGTTTTTTATAAACATCTGTTAAGTTTTCCTTCTGAGCTCTAACGATGATTATACCCCCTGAACTGTGCAAGAATCAGTGCCTGTAATCTGAACAACTACCCTATGCATTAGAAAAAGGAGGTTCCTAGTCAATCTAAGACGACGAGTTGTCCTCATCGGAGGAGCTTAGCTCTCTTCTACTTGGATGAGCTCTTGTACAACGAAATGGAGCAGGGTTGTTTTTCCATCTGATGATTTGATGTCTGCAAGCTTCGGAAGAGTGTCAAGTCTCAAGGCCCTTGCCTCTCCTCTATTTGTTCCATCATTCATGAGGTTCTCAGTCTTCAGAACTGCATCCAACAGCTTCAGGAATAGCTTGCTGCTTCTTAAATATGCACAAGCTGCCTCAAAAGGTTTGAAGAAATATTACATTCTGATAATCGGCCTAAATGTGTTCAATGCCTCCTTCACAGTTCATCAAATTTATAAAGGAATTGACATGGAATCCACAAAAAGGTCAATAATACAGATTAAGAACTATGCACAGTTACAAAGTTGCCTAGCTTTGTCTTTTTTATTTTGAGGGCAGCAGCCTACTTTAAACCGGGTTCAACTATCCTTTCTCAACCTCGGTCAACAAGAATTAATAATACTATTACTTCTTACATGGTCTGAACACTCGCCTTCAATCAGGCGCGTGGAGTTGAGGAACTAGCGGCTCCAGAAGATGAACTCGCGGCGTGAGGTTTGTGCCGTTGGTGTGTGCGGCGGAAGCCGACAAGCGATCGAGGTACGGGCAGGTGGCACTGGTGGTGCAAGGTGGGCGGCGGCCCTGCTGTGAATCCTGCGCGCACATGGCAAAATCAATGATTCGAAGAACTCGAGGCGCGGGGTGGTCGAGGGTGGCGCTGGGATGAGATTCGAGCGGTCGGCCGGTGCGTCTCGACGAAGGCAACACGAGCTCTAGGCGTCGAGGCTGGTCGGAGGCGGAAGGGAGCAGGCGCCGCCCCTAGGGTTCAACCGCACGGAGGGAGGGGTCCAGCCGGGTGGAGGAAAAAGAAAAGGTCGAATCGTTTTCTGTAACCAGTGCCAATTGCGGATAAATACCCCCAACTACTTTCATATTGACTAGTTTTGGAGCAAGAAACGAGGTACTCTGAAAAAAAGAATTGTAGCTCCTTCAACTCCGTGGAGTTGGGCTGCTCTATCAATTTTGGAGTTGAGGTGTTTGGCATAATTTTTTTAGCTCTGAAGTGGAGTTGGACTTTGTAGTCATGTCAAACTTACCCTTAATGCAGCAAACTTTAGATTCTACTGAATGGACTCTAGAGTTTTATTGGAGCACGAGTTAAATTTTGCACACGTAACTCGGGACTCCAGAGTCTTATCATACTATTACCAAAAGACAAAAAACTGAATTGGTCCCGTATTTATCCGCGAAAGGGTAGTATCATTTGCCTCTAAAGCTAGAGACCGCGTTCCATACTCTTTTGGACTATTTACCTTCCTGATGACTAAATGGAATTCAGAAACAAAAGTTTCAGATAGAGTACTGAAGTCCAACGAGCTTACTACAGCGTGTCCAAATCCTTACCTGGACACCAAGGCCACTATAAATTCAGGGCCATCCACCCGTCGTCCTCCACAGAAATCAACCACGAAACCATACAACAGTAGTGCTAGCATCCTAGACCTCCCGTCGTTTCAACGAGAAAGATGGCGTCCTCGAGGCTCGCCGCCCTGTCCTTCCTCGCCTTCGCCGTGGCGGCGGCGATCCTGCAGCCGTCCGATGCGAGGCCCCAGCTTCTCAAGCCTGATTGCGCAGACCAAGGTGGACGAGCAGCGCGCCCCGCGCCAGCTTTGCAGGGAGGCACACCCTCGCCGCCACCGCCGGCACAACCGACGGAGTGCCTATCACCATTGCTGGGCATGATGCCGTGCATGGACTACCTCACCAACCTCACCGTGCTGACACCTGCGAGCACATGCTGCGACGGCTTGAAATCGGTCATCAGGGACGCTCCCATCTGCCTCTGCCACGGCATGAACGGCGACATGAACAGCTTCATGCCCAAGCCCATTGATCAGGTCCGCATGATGGTGCTTCCGCTCGTTTGCGGCACCACGCTGCCGCTGCAGACGATCTTCTCGTGCAACAGTAAGTTACTGATGCTTCACATATATGTAAACGATTATTATTACTTGCGTAGATTACGTATGCATGGAGATTGACATGGAGTTTGTGTACATAACAGCACTAACGGTTCCGCCAATAATGCCCTCCGTCGCTTCCGTTTCACCAACATCGTCTCCATGATCTTCTGGTAATTTCTGTGGGGCACCTTGTTTGAACAACCGTCCCAATTTGTGTTCTACTTGCCATCTAATAAATATTTTTTTTCTTGTTCTTTGTGCAGATCTTTCACCGTATTATGAAGTAGATGGATGGTGTCGTCAATGCAACTTTAGCTGTTGATTCATTAGGATGTCGGTCTTCTTAGTTCTATGATGGTATTCTAATATTGTAAGCACGATCATCGTGTAACATTAGTCGTTTAGATGAGTAATATATGAAAATCTCTGTTTAATACTTTTGTCGTCTCTATGGATTTCAAGAGCGATATGTTTCAGAGTTTAACAACAACAACAACAACAGCAACAACCAAGCCTTTATCCCAAGCATGTTGGGGTAGGCTAGACATGAAACCTAATATAAATGAAGTAAAAGAGAGGAAGAGATATAAAAATAAAAAAAAAGAAAAAGGAAAAAAGAAAAAGAAAAAAAAAAGAAAAAAAGAAAAAAGGAAAAAAGGAAAAGAAAAAAAAGAAAAGAAGAGAAAAAAAAGAAAACAAGAAAAGAAAAAGAAATAAGACTAAGGTTCTGGCACATGAATTGCTACTTTCCATGCGGTCCTATCATGAGCTAAGTCTCTGGATACATTCCAATCTCTCAAATCTCGTTTTACCGCCTCCTCCTAGGTCAGCCTTGGTCGTCTTCTACCCCTCCTAATATTTTCTCTACCTTTTAAAATCTCACTGTTAACCGGTGCTTCTGGAGGACTCCGCTATATGTCCAAACTACCTAAGTCGATGTTGGACTAACTTCTCTTCAATCGGCGCCACCCCTACCTTATCACGAATCGCCTCATTCCTTATTCGGTCTCTTCTCGTGTGCCCGCACATCCACCGTAGCATGCGCATCTCTGCGACACTCATTTGTTGGACATGTTGTCGTTTAGTTGGCCAACATTCCGCCTCATAGAGCATCGCGGGTCTGATCACCGTCCTATAGAACTTCCCTTTTAGCTTTTGTGGGACTTTCCTATCACATAGGATTCCAGAGGCTTGTCGCCATTTCATCCACCCTACCTTGATCCTGTGGCAAACATCCTCATCAATATCGCCATTGCTTTGTAACATTGATCCTAAGTATCGGAAAGAGTCCCTTCTAGGTACTATTTGTCCTTGTAGACTAACATTTCCCTCTTCACGAGCAACACCACTAAAGTCACATCTCATATACTCGGTCTTGGTCCTACTAAGTCTAAACCTCTTGGACTCTAAGGTTTGTCAACATAACTCTAATTTCTTATCAACACCATCCCTAATTTCATCTACCAGCACTACATCATCGGCAAAGAGCATGCACCAAGGGATATCCCCTTGTATATCCTTCGACATCTCATCCATCACCAAGGAAAAGATGTATGGGCTCAAAGCTGATCCTTGATGTAGGCCTACCGTGATAGGAAATGCATCAGTCTCACTATCACTTACGCGCACACTTGTCCTAACATTATTGTACATATCCTTGATAAGGGTAATGTACTTTGTTGGCACTTTATGTTTCTCTAATGCCCACCACATGACTGACCTTGGTATCTTATCGTACGCCTTCTCCAAGTCAATGAACACCATATGCAAGTCCTTCTTCTGCTCCCTATATCTCTCCATAAGGTGACGAAGCAAGAAAATCGCCTCCATTGTAGACCTCCCAGGCATAAAACCAAACTAGTTTTTAGTGACATTGGTCACTTTCCTCAGGCGGTGTTCAATCACTCTCTCCCAAAGCTTCACGTATGACTCATAAGCTTAACCCCTCGATAATTTATCTCCTTTATTTTTGAAGATAGGTACTAATATACTTTTCCTCCATTCTTCAGGCATCTTGTTTGACTGAAAAATGTGGTTGAATAGCTTTGTGAGCCATACTATTGCCACGTCCCCAAGGCATATCCACACCTCAATAGGGACATCATCAAGGCCGAGAGCTTTTCCTCCTTTCATCCTTTTTAAGGCCTCCTTAACCTCAAACTCTTGTATCCTCCGCACGAACTGCCTGTTGGAGTCATCCAACTCAACTGTAGTGCTCCCATTCCCATCATTGAATAGCCCATTAAAGTAATCCTGCCATCTATTCTTAATCTCTTCATCCTTCAGTAGAATGCGGTTAGTCTCATCTTTGATGCATTTGACTTGATTGAAATCCCTCATCTTTCTCTCGTTGATTTTTGCTATCTTGTATATGTCCTTTTCACCTTCTTTTGTCTCTAGTCTCTCATATAACTCATCATAGGCCTGTCCTCTTGCCTTACTCACAACCCGCCTTGCATTTTTCTTGGCCTATTTGTACTTAAGCATGTTCCTTGCGCTTCTATCATTATGCCAACTCTTGAAACACTCCTTCTTCTCCTTAATGGCTTTTTGTACATCCTCATTCCACCACCAAGTGTCTTTATCTACAAGTTTCCTTCCTTTTGTCACACTGAACACCTCACCAGCTACCTTCCTAATGCAAGTTGCCATCTTCACCCACATACTATCTGCATTTCCATTTTCTGTCCAGGGTCCTTCTGTGATCACCCTATTTTTAAAGGATTCTTGTGATTCTCCTTTCAGCTTCCACCATTTTGTTCTTGTGATTTTGACACCTTTGTCCCACAAAGAACATGTATGGAAGCGAAAGTCAACTACCACAAGCTTATGTTGTGTCACAACACACTCCCCGGGGATCACCTTACAATCTAGACACCCCCGTATATCCCTTCTCCTAGTGTGGACAAAGTCAATCTGGCTAGAGTGTTGGGCATTACTAAAGGTCACTAGGTGAGATTGCCTCTTCCTAAAGAGGGTGTTAGCTACCAACAGATCATAGGCTACGACAAAGTCTAGGATGTCCTTACCCTCTTGATTTCTATCGCCGCATCCAAAGCCTCCATGTACTCCCTCAAATCCTAGGCTAGTTGCACCCACATGACCATTGAGATCTCCTCCTATGAGGAGTTTCTCGGTTATCGGTACACTACTAACCATATCCTCCAAGTCCTCCCAAAATTGCCTCTTAGCACTCATGTTGAGCGCAACTTGTGGGGAATAAGCACTAATGACATTCAAGACAATGTCCCCAATTACTATCTTGATTAAGATGATCCTATCCCCTCGTCTTCGAACATCCACTACTCCATCCTTAAGACTCTTATCTATTAGAACACCTACGCCATTTCTAGTCCCAGCCGATCCAGAATAACAAAGCTTGAAACCGGTATTCTCGACTTCTCTCGCCTTTTGACCCACCCATCTAGTCTCTTGTACACAAAGGATATTTGCTCGTCTCCTAATGGCAACATCTACTAACTCACGTAGCTTTCCCGTCAAGGATCCTACATTCCAACTACCCACCAGAAATCTATGTTCCTCGGCTAGCTTCCTTACGCTTTGCACCCATCAAGTAAGATGCAAAGACCCTTGCTCACTTATCACTACATCCGAGCGATGATGTAGCGTGCCACTAAGGTGGTGGCGATCCTGCCCTTGCTCATTTAACACCATATCCGGGTTCCGATATGGCGCGCCACTAAGGCGGTGGCGATCCGGCCCTTGCCCACTTAACACCATACCCGGGTTCCGATATGGCGCGTCGCTAAGAGGGTTACGCCCCAACGAATTTTTATTGGGTTTCATTTCCATGAGTGGCTAAGTGTTGTTGTTGGCTCGCCAAGCCTATCACAACCCCTCCTCCTTTACCCGGGCTTGGGACCGGCTATGTTATTACAACATAGGCGGAGTTGTTTCAGAGTTTAACAAATTAAACAAAACCTTCTTGAACTTAATGAAAACGAATTTGTGACACTTAGGAACCGCTTTGCTGAGTCAAGCAATGCATTTGGTTCCTTTGCTGTAACTGCCGATGTCACACACGTTCCTTGACCCTTATCACAAAGCTTGCTCACTGAGGTGACCGGATCTGTCTCTCCTTTGGTGACAAGGTTTCCCTTGCTCTGACTATCTAGGTTGCTTAGGTAAATTAGATTTTTCCCTGGCATCCACCACTCTGTTAGAAGAGAACCGTAAGAGTTCTCGCGTGAGATATTCTAGCCCTGATCTAACAGAAGGGATGAGGGGGGTTCACATTCTCAAAACAGTGTCAATATTCCCATAAGGCTTTGCACAACACAAAGAAAAAGTTCAGTTCACAAATATGATGAATGAAAACTGACGACTCTATCCAGTAACCTCAAAATTCAACATGCCAAAGCCAGCATCTTTTTACCTGACCAGGAGGCTCTGAATCTCTATGTAAAGTATCATACCATGAAGCTTCATACAGTTAACAAAAACAGGTACTGGACCTAGTGGTTGATCTCTGGAGAAACATGACGAATGTTGACACGATCACGTCGTTATCCATAAGCCAGGCACAGATGCATTGTAGTTTGCTTGTGTTAGTTGCATTGCTGTTTCTGTTTTCCTAAAGACGTGGGTGCAAAGACTACGTGTGAAGTCTACATGCACAAGCGTCCCGAGCTTTTCTCAGGTTGTTGCATCAAGGGCGCGGGTAGCGCGCTGTAGTGGAGTTAATCGGTGTGTGATCATGCATTTGTAAGTCAATCAACCAGGAGAAAAAGGGGCACCAGAGAAGGCAGTTCTCGAGTGCAAAAATTCTCTCGGCGTGTACACTCTTCAGCTCGCGTGTGTGTGTGTGTGCGAAGCACAAGTCTGTGCTCACCAGATTCGGGTGTTGATCCAACAATTGGCATCAGAGCCGGTTGTGCTTCTGGCGATCATGGTGGGCGGCAGTTCATGCACTCCGACCAGCGAGGAACGTCGCGGGAGATCCCCGTCGCACAGGCCACGGGGAGGACGCGGCGGCGGCGAGCGCCTGGTGGTAGAGCGGGTGGTGGAGAAGGTGGCTTCGGCAGGTCCGGCGAGCTACCCACTGCTGACAAAAACAAACTACAACGACTGGGCGCTGTTGATGAAGATCAAACTTGAAGCTCGTCTGCTCTGGGCGGCGATCGAGTCCGACGACGTGGATTTTCGGATGGACCGCATGGCCCTTGACGCCATATGCAGCGCGGTTCCACCTGAGATGATATCCATACTTGCAACCAAACCATCGGCCAAGGAGGCGTGGGAAAGCTTAAAGATCATGAGAGTTGGGGTCGATCGTGTCCGGAAGGCGAGCACGCAGAAACTTCGTCGAGAATATGAGCAACTTGCACTTCGCGAGGGGGAGTCCGTCGAAGACTTCGCTATGCGCCTGACGAGTATGACACATCAGTTGGAAAATCTGGGCGATCCCGAACCAAATGACAAAGTGGTCGCCAAGTATCTGCGTGCTGCGCGTCCGAGGTATCGGCAACTAGTTGTGTCCATCGAAACTTTGCTTGACATCACAACTTTGTCTGTTGAGGAAGTAACAGCAAGACTCAAAGCTGTTGAAGAATATGGAGGGCAAGGTGGAGACGGGAGAGACAAACTTTATCTCACCGAGGAAGAGTGGCTCGAACGGTATAAACAAAAGGAGTCGGAGGGCACTCGCCGTAGTGGAGCTTCCGGTGGCAGTCTTGCAAGGCGCGGCAAAAATCGTGGCGGGAAAAGAGGCACGGCATTTGATTCAAACAGAGACCGTGCTGTGCCGCCAAGTCGAGGTAAAGACAAATGCCGTAGCTGCGGCAAGATAGGTCACTGGGCCAGAGAATGTCGCAGCCGACCCAGGCGGGAGGAGCAGGCACATGTGGCCGAGGAAGAAGAGCCCACCCTTATGTTCACTGAAACTGAGATCACCCTCGGCAACTTTGCTCAGCCACCAACAGAGGAGAAAGGTGTCTCTCTGCAGCAGGTTGAGCAGAAAAGAGCAGAAGTGTTTGCGGTCTTGAAGGATCAAAGTGAGGAAACCTCTGAAAAGAAGAGGTGGATCTTTGATACCGGGGCCTCAAATCATATGACCGGCCTAAAGGAGGCCTTTGCCGAACTTGACACCGGCGTTGTTGGCACGGTACGGTTTGGTGATGGATCCACAGTTCGGATTGAAGGGTGCGGTACCATTCTTCTCGAGTGAAAGAACGGTGAACACAAGCCGTTGCTCAACGTGTACTATATTCCACGACTAACAGCCAACATAATCAGCTGTGGTCAGCTTGATGAAGGGGGATTTCAGATTCAGATCAAGGATGGGGAAATGAGGGTACGTGATGAGCAACAAAGACTGCTAGCAAAAATACAACGAAGTGCTGGGAGGCTGTACGTGCTAGACATAGCTGTGGCACGGCCAGTCTGCTTAGCAGCACTTGCTGGGGAAGATGCTTGGAGATGGCACGCGAGGTTTGCACATGTTAACTTTGGGACGCTGCGGAAGATGGGAAAGGAAGGACTTGTGCGAGGTCTTCCGGTCCTGACACAGGTTGAGAAAATGTGTGATGCATGTCTCGCCGACAAGCATCGAAGGACATTATTCTCTCAGCAGGCACTACGTCGAGCAACCGAACCGTTGGAGCTGGTACATGGAGACCTTTGCGGTCCGATCACGCCGGAAACACCAAGTGGTAATCGCTATTTCCTGTTGTTAGTAGATGATTACAGCAGATACATGTGGATTGTACTTCTTCCCACCAAAGACGGCGCTCCAGAGGCCATCAAGAACATCCAGGCGGCGGCAGAACGGAAAAGTGGAAAGAAACTCCGCGCACTACGCACCGATCGTGGTGGCGAATTCATGGCGGCTCACTTCAACAACTACTTTGAAGAACTGGGGGTGCAGCGACAAATCACAGCCCCCTACTCCCCTCCACAAAATGGTGTTGTTGAAAGGCGAAATCAAATGGTGGTAGCCGCAGCACGCTGCATGTTGAAGGCCAAGGAACTTCCGGGCACGTTCTGGGGGGAGGCAGTCATAACGGCAGTCTATGTCCTCAACAGGTTGTCATCAAAGGGAGCTGGAGGAAGGACACCGTATGAACTTTGGACTGGTCGCACGCCGGCAGTTCAACACCTACGTACGTTTGGGTGCGTGGCTCACGTCAAAGACACTCGACCACACCTGCGCAAGCTGGACAACAGAAGCAAGCCAATGATTTTCGTGGGCTATGAGCCAGGATCAATGGCGTATCGAACATTTGACCCTACTACACGGCGTCTTCACATCACTCGAGATGTGATCTTTGAAGAAGACAGGAAGTGGGATTGGAAAGAAGAAGGTGTGAACAGCGAGTTCATAGTCGAAGATGTCGTGACATACTGTCCCGAAGTGGTGATCACACATCGTGAAGAACAAGCAATCTCGCCTATGGTCGTAACTCCTGCAGGGTCGCCAGCTGCCACCCCACATGGTGCATCACCTACTCCAGGGCAGGTCATACAAGGGCCGACAGTGACATATGCAACGCCTCCGACAAGAAACAACGCACAATTGGATGCAGATCATGATAATGGTGCACCATTGCGGTTTCGTACCCTGCAGAATATCAATGAGGCAGGGCCAGCGTTCAGGGTAGAACAACAAGAACCCAGAGCAGACTTGCTGATGGTGGACACGGAGGAACCAGCTTCATTTCAGGAGGCACAGTTGCATGAATGTTGGCGTAAGGCCATGCTTGATGAGCTGACTGCGATTGAAGAGAATGGAACGTGGCAACTGACAGAAGCACCTGCTGATCGACGTCCGATCAGTTTGAAGTGGATCTTCAAGACTAAGAAAGATGCGGCCGGCAATGTCGTAAAATACAAAGCTAGACTGGTGGCCAGAGGCTATGTGCAACAGCAGGGAGTAGACTTTGATGAAGTCTTTGCTCCGGTGGCCCGGTTAGAGTCAGTGCGCCTTCTGTTGGCCTATGCAGCGGGAAAGGGCTGGCCAGTGCACCACATGGACGTAAAGTCCACATTCCTTAATGGAGAATTGCATGAAGAAGTGTTTGTTTCACAGCCTCCAGGTTTTGTTGTGACTGGTGAGGAAGACAAGGTGCTGAAGTTGTCGAAAGCTTTGTATGGGCTTCGCCAAGCTCCACGTGCATGGTATGCAAAGTTGGACACTGTTCTCATGTCGCTCGGTTTTCATCGTAGCGAGGTTGAGCATGCAATCTATATTCGAGAAGGAAGTCCCGAACGCAAGCACAAGATCATAGTCGGGGTATATGTAGATGATCTTGTCATCACTGGTGAAAGTGTCAAAGAACTCAAGCAGTTCAAAGAAGAGATGAAAAGCTCCTTTCAGATGTCTGATCTTGGCCTTTTGCACTACTATCTTGGTATTGAAGTGAGGCAAGATGAAAATGGGATTACTGTGAGCCAGAGATCATATGCATTAAAGGTCTTGACAGCAGCAAACATGGAAGAATGCAACCCAAGTCATACTCCAATGGAAACTCGTCTGAAACTGAGTAAGTCAAGCACTGCACCTCTTGTTGATTCTACTCATTACAGAAGGATTGTGGGTGCGTTGCGCTACCTGGTCAATACCAGACCGGACTTAACTTACGCAGTGGGCTATGTAAGTCGATATATGGAAAGTCCTACCGTTGAACACTTGATGGCTGTCAAGAGGGTACTTCGGTATGTGGCAGGGACTGTAGACTTTGGCTGCCACTATGCAAGAGATGAAGGAACTGTGAAACTGGTCGGCTATAGTGATAGCGATCTAGCAGGCGACGTTGATACACGCAAGAGCACAAGTGGTATTCTATTCTTCCTCAACAACAGTTTGATAACTTGGCAGTCTCAGAAACAGAAAATCGTTGCACTCTCAAGTTGTGAAGCTGAGTACGTAGCAGCTGCCACGGCAACGTGCCAAGGTGTCTGGTTAAGTAACCTGTTGAACGGGCTTGAAGGAGAAGCAAAGCCTAAAGGTTTCACTCTAAAGATCGACAATCAGTCGGCCATTCAGCTGAGTCGAAACCCAGTGTTTCATGATCGCAGCAAACACATCGATACCAGGTATCACTTCATCAGGCAATGTGTTGAAGAAGGTCAGGTGATAGTGGAGCACGTTGACACCAGCAACCAGCTCGCTGACATACTGACGAAGGCCCTTGGTTGAGATCGGTTCGTCGAGCTACGAACCAGGTTGGGACTCATCAAGGTCGAAGACATGCGCCAGGCTTAGGGGGAGGATTGTTGACATGATCACGTCGTTATCCATAAGCCAGGCGCAGATGCATTGTAGTTTGCTTGTGTTAGTTGCATTGCTGTTTCTGTTTTCCTAAAGACGTGGGTGCAAAGACTACGTGTGAAGTCTACATGCACAAGCGTCCCGAGCTTTTCTCGGGTTGTTGCATCAAGGGCGCGGGTAGCGCGCTGTAGTGGAGTTAATCGGTGTGTGATCATGCATTTGTAAGTCAATCAACCAGGAGAAAAAGGGGCACCAGAGAAGGCAGTTCTCGAGTGCAAAAATTCTCTCGGCGTGTACACTCTTCAGCTCGCGTGTGTGTGTGTGTGCGAAGCACAAGTCTGTGCTCACCAGATTCGGGTGTTGATCCAACAACGAACAGAGATCTGAAACTTCAGTCTCGATTATTATTGTTGTACAGAAGTTCACCAATAGTTGTGTCGCGTGGAGCTTGTTAGTTCTTTTGTTTTTTTCAACCTTCAATCATGAACTCTTGAGTGCGGCATAGGTGAGTGGAAAAGCCCATGAATCGCCCACTTAGTGCTTGAAACCTATTATATTGTAAGGCAATTCATTAAGGTATTCCTGCCCTGAAAAAGAAAAAGCTTCACATTTGAAATACCAAGCTTCTGCAAGCCTTCTTTTCTTACGCCTTTTCTGCTGCTAACCACAAGTGATTTAGACTAGTACAATTCAGAATGTCCTATTCATGAGGCATGCAGTGGTGAAGAATTTTTACTACACTCATTTTTTAGAAGGTCCGGCTTCCGCCAGAGCATATATATTAAGATCGAAAGGAAACATCAGTTAATTTTTACACATAGAGCCCAGAAGTTTCAGCACTCACACATCACCTTACTAGCATGATTTCGCTCTACGTAATCAGCATGCCTTATCGGTTAGCAGCTGAGAGATGTTTTGCCCCTGCCAATCGCCCAAAGTTTTGGTGTATCTTTTATATTGTTGATGAGTTTGTCTGTTCCTTCCCCTAAAAAATTCGAGCATTGCACTCCTTCCAAACTGACCAAATTGCCAAGATTACCAATGTTTGGAGTCCTTTGGTTGTTGTGACAGTAGCAGCAAGAGTCAGGAAGTAATACCATGAGGCAACATCTCCTAGGCCTCTCCATGTAGCAGGGTGCAGTCCCGTCTTACCAATCCAATTTGCAACCATGATCCATAAGTTGCACACAACTGGACAATCACTAAACAGGTGGGCTGCTGTTTCAAAACTTCGGTTGCATATGCTGCAAAAATAATTGTTAGGCCTACCTCGAAACTGAAGTCGGGATGCCATCCACACTCTATCTTGACGTATCAGTGATGGGCTAACGGATCTCGGGTACCCGAAGAGTGGCGGAACAAACTTATAAAGCTGCGCAACCCCGTCACGACGACCAAGCCACTTGAAGGATGCTTGCACCAGGCCCCGGCTCAGGGCCCGGGCGCGGGGTTCCTCAACAATATACCCCAACTCCGAGGTCGGGACAAGACAGCCAACCCCCACTAGCAGGGGGCCGGAAGGGAAGACCAACCCCCGAGGTCGGACGTGTGATGTCAGCCTGTAAAAGAGGGAAGACTTCAATACAGACGTGAGAGGACGAAGGAAGGGCTTCAAGACGATGTGGGCGGCCACACGCGAAGAGACAGGCACGACGCCTGCCACTGCCCTCATCTGACCCGTCCCATCCTGTGCAGAGGTGCAGTGGCAAAAGCGTACATCGATCATGGACGAGATCGGAGCGAGCGTATTCATGACCCATGTATCGCGGCTAGGTAGACTAGGCTCCGGTGCCTTTATGTAAACTCCCGCCCCATCCCTACAGGAAAATATAAAATTAACGACGGCCATAATTATTAACGAGGGTACCGTGGTAATAAAAAAATATTCACGATGGTGTATATTGACCGTCGTGAATAATGCCCTTATTCACGACGGTCTAGGTCTCACAACGGTTGACCTAGACCATCATGAACAGTGTCCTTATTCACAACGGTGAACCCTTACTGTCGTGAATACTTAGCATATTCATGAAGGGGGCAACCACCGTCGCAAATATCACTTTATTGACGACGGTCCGGGACTGGCCGTCCTAAATAAGGGATATATACCCGCCCGTGCCAGGGTCGGCGCGGGCATTCACACCCGCGCCGACCCCGAGCAGATGCGCCGCCGCCGCCCTCTCGCACGCCGCCGCTGCCGCCCAAACAAGCCACCGCCTCCTCCCAAGCGCGCTGCCGCCGCCACACCCTGACCTACCCGCGTGCCACCGCTGCCGCCCCCGGCCTACCCGCGCGCCGCCGCTGCCACCCCTAGCCTATCCGCGCGCCACCGCTGCCGCCCCGCGCCCCGCCGCCGCCCCGTCCTCCCCCGGCACGCGCACCGCCGCGCCGGCCTCCCATGGCCCGCGTCGACCCGCCCCCGCGTGCCCCGGCCCCCCGCATCGCCGCCATCTTCATCCGCGCCGTCCCCAACTTCCCCGCGCCACGCCACCTCCAAAAACGAGTAAGTTAGAAATTTAGTTTGTGAATTATTAGTGTACCTTTAAATTATTTAGTTTAGGTTTAAATTATATAGTTATTTGATTAGTTCAGTTATTTAGTTTGTTTAGTTTATTTAGTTATTTAGTTTAGTTTGTAATTAGTTTAGTTTAGTTTATAATTAGGTTAGTTTAATTAGTTTAGTTTAATTTGTAATTAGTTTAAATTAATTAGTTTAGTTTCATTTGTAATTATAATTTATTTAGTTTAATTTAGGTGATTAATTTGTTAATTAATCACATGTTAGTTTGTAATTAGTTTGTTTTTTGTTTTTAATTAGTTTGTTTAACTAGTTTGTAATTGATTAATTAGTTTTTAATTGATCAATTAGTTTCATAAGTTATTTAGTTTTAATTTTTAATTGTTTATTTAGTTTCGAATTGTTCAGTTAGTTTTAAATTAGTTAATTAATTGATTGTGAGTGTTTAATAGTTACACGTATATTAGCGGGTTTCGGGCCAACCCGGCACGACACGGCACGACCCGACACGTCCCGACCCGGCACGACCCTACTCAGCACGGCACGACGTGACCCGGCATGGCCCGACCCGACCCGACACGACACGACCCGACCCGGCACGGCCCAACCCGACATTTATGAGAAGTGGGGAGTAGGTGGAGGCGAAGGGAGTATAAAAGGGAGAGCCAAGGCACATCCTTGTGAGGAAGGGGGGGGGGACGGGAGAACACAATATAATAGAACCCCCGAGAAAGGCGGACAGTTGGTGCGCCAAGAAGGGGGCACCCTACGTTTCTTCGTTCCTCTGTGATGGCTTTCGCAAGCTCAAGCTTCATCGCCGACGGGAAGTTCCGTCTCGGTAGCCCCGAGTTTGCCGTCGCCCCCAACAGCGAACTCGAGACCAAAGCCGCCTTCACGCTACATCATGTTTCCCTTCCTGAAATACGGGAATCAGCCGCCAGCGACAACGATGTCCCCCGTTGGACGGATAACACGACCACCGACGCCGACGACCACTCCCTTGAAGAGCACTTCATGGGCGCAGTAGATCAACCGTCACATTCTCTTCTCTCGCTTCTAGAGGACACAATCGCATGCCACTACAGCACCAACACAGAATCCGATGAGGACCGTCGCCGTCCCCACAAGCGCAACATCGCAAGGGCCGACAGCGCTTCTTCGACTGTTCTTCCCACTAACGCCTCGCCTCCACCAACATTTGTGCAGTGGGAAGCGCCGCAACGAAGCCACGACAAGCAGCCAACATCCACGCAAAAACTGGCCAGGCAACTTGAGGCGCGCCACGTCGCGCTCAAGGCAGAAAAGGTGCAGTTAGAGGCGGACAGGGCCGCACTTAAGGCCCTACGAAACCCCCACCCCAACTCTGACAGAGCGTGGACGCGCAGCCGCCAAGCACGGGCAAGCGTCGTCGTCGATGCACACAGCCCGTCACGCTCCAAGCAATTGAGCCAGCCCTGACCCGAACCGACCACTTCGAGAGGCTGCTCAAAAAGCTGTGCACCAATCACACCTTTCAGGGAAACACGCCCTCAGCGGCCCCCCCCCCCCCCCACCCAAGCGACAGAGGCTGACAGGCCCGCGTTCGCCCCAGCGGAACTCGCGCCAGAGGAATCCACCGGCGACGGAAGCTGGCGGCCCAGGAGGTTAACGTCGTCAAGCCAGTCGGACTGGGATGCCGGACGGCGAGCACTGGCAGGATATGCACCTCCGAAGAAGTCGAGGCCTACGCCAAGCAAGACCGTGGGACGCGTGGCTGCTTCGCTCCAAGACAACCGACGACACCGCCAAACACAAGGCAAACAGCAATTGAGTGCAGCGTCTGACAGCCCCGCGCACGAGGAGCCCGAGCCCGGCCATACTTCCGGAGGAGCATCAAGGCAGCGAACGTCCCAGACAAAGCGACCAGCCGATGGGCGACTCCTCCCATCGCTGCCTTCACCAAAGGGGAAGGTACACACGAGCCTCCTGCTTGAGTTGAATGACCCCCAACCGAGGAAAGCAGAGACCGCACCCTCTAGCGAAGGTCGACAATATTCTGCCCGGCACGCACAAAACCTCCAGACCATCCCACCAGGAAGCTTCTCGTCGACCAGGGACTCGACCTCCTCGACTCCTCCTCAACAGGACGCCCGGGGGCTCTTTCATCTCCCTTGCGATCAGCGACAAGCTGACAAGGCAAAAAAGAAGTGAAACAACCGAAAACCTAAAACCGAAACCGCTCCCTCTCCCTTCCTTCGTTCCCAAGCGTGAACCACGTGTCCAATGGCCTCTTCTTCCCGGAGCAACCGCCACCCTCCTCTCTCTCTCCCTCTATTATCACATGTGGCAAAAACACTTCGGCCGCGCTCAATTTCTCATGCCCCTCCGCAACCGGCGCCCTCACAACCGCCGCCTCTTCACCCTCTACAAATACCGCTCAACCCCGGTCATTTTACCCCACAGAAACCGCCCTCACTCCCCCGATCGGAAAAACCACCACAAACTCAAATTCTTCGAATACACTCGGAGATCCTCGGTTCTAGCAGTCCCTACACCCTTCCACGGCCTCCAGACCGAGTTCCCGACGAAATTCTTTGAAGAAGCGAGGCTGGGAAGCGCTGCCGACGAAGATCGCCGGAATTCCTTCACTGCCGCCGTCGATCACCCCTCTCCGGCTGTTTCTGATCCCCGAGAACCCCCTAGGTGAGTTCCCCATCATCCCCTCTCTCTCTTGATGCAAAGAGATCGAGAAATAGTGAAAAAATGGCAAAAACCGATAGTTTCCGGCGAGGCCGCCGCCGCTCGCCGGCGCGCGAAGCCGCCGGCCGTGAGGGAGAAGGGTTGGAGGCAACGTGGCCGCTTCTGAACCCTCGAATCCGAAGTGAACTGTTAGGATTAAAAGAACCGATACCGGTTCGATTCTTTTAATCTGGACCGTTGATCTCAGATCCAATGGCCCACATTTAAAACAGGCCGTAACCGTTGGAAATTTCATAGAGGGATCCCTAGAGATTTAAATAACTAGGAAATAGCCCCTGTGATTTACAGAATCAACCCTAGGCTTATAGAAAATTGGAAATTCACTGTGAAATAGCCAATTAGCCCCTGTGCATTTTAGAAATTGATAAAAATAGTTCTGTAAATTCAATTTGAACCCTAGAAAGTTTGAAAATATTACAAATTGGCCCAAATCGGTTTAAAAGTTTGTTTTTAATTTTGTAATTAATCAAAATAGGCTAAATGATTTCTGAAAAATGTGAGAAATTTATTAAAAGCACTGTTGAAACATTCTGAACAGAAAACAAATTCTGAAGTTAAAAATAATAATTATCAGAAACTGAAATTATTTATTTGGTGTCAAATTAATTCTGAAAAATCAAAATAAAAACAGTATAGGTATTAGAAAATTTTAGAAATTTATTAAATAACATAAGATTATCCTGTTTTTATACTTTTATGTATTTGAAGTTTCTGTAGTCCAGAATAATTATTTAAATGGCTGAAGATGCATTTTTAAGTATTAAATAAATACTGAAATATAGATAAAATATTATATAATGAAGGAAAATTATGGAAACTGTTCCGAATACATAAATAGGTTCTGAAATGTAGAAAATAGTAAAATGAATTCTGAAAATGATTATAGTAATTATTTAAATGACTTTTAGGATTTAATTAATTATAAAAATTAACATATGTACACATAAAATCCAAGAAATTATTAATATCACTACAAAACTAGAAAATGAATGTTTTGGCTACAACAAAGATAAAGTAGAAGGATATAGATGCCCATTTGAAACTTATTTTATTTCAAATCACTTGAAATGACATGAAATCAATAGGTGCATGTGTATAATCAAATATATATGATTGAGATACATTGCTAAGATTCTTATGGCATATTTGGCATTGTTTTGTGTGCATATGTATGGATAGAACCAACCCAAGAACTGTTTCATAATCTTCAGGAGCAAGAGTTTGAAGTGAATCACCCTTCATTCAAAGGCAAGTGCTCCTTGACCACTTTGTTCCTATTCTAGAATGATTAGTTAGAATGCTTGCATGATGTCATTAACAAGAAACCTAATTAGGTTGTTTCCTTAGTTATATTCCTTTATCATTCCTTGTTGAACCATGGAGGGACTTAGTTGATAATTGTTGGTTATCATTTTATGTGCTTAGCCATGCTTAGTACTTAGAGAATGAATGAAACATAAATATGGTTAGTCTTGTGGAATTATATGAAAGACACAAGTGTGTGTCATGTTGTTATGAATCTAGACAAGCTGACTGTTTTGGTTGGTGCTTCATGCACGAGACTCGGGAATGAGTTAGTGCCTGTCTTAGATTCTAAGGACCGGTTCATGGAACAGTTAACCAGCTTTACAGTGCCACCACAAGACTGAGATGGGGCAGCTTGGCCAATTAATTAGGAGTTTGCCGGTATAGTATGAGTGTTTGGATGGTGCGGGGAATGGGAGTCCATTTTTGACTGCCCTAGGAACTGCAAGGCTCAAGAGGGGGCTTCTGCAGGGGATGGTTTACTCCCAGGAACTGCAACGGTGAAACCCCAGTGGGCTTGTACTTGCCGGTAGATCCTTTGTAAAGGCCATGTAGTGATCTCCTGATCGCACACCAAAGGAAGTGTGTAATGTGTCTTGCAACCACGGATATCAGGGAGGTTTTCTTAGTCCACCTGGCAATAGGGGATGAAATCACTACTTGTGGGTAAAGTGGTACAATCTCTGTAGAGAACCAAACTGTCATGACAGCCGTGCTCATGGTCAAGAGCGGCTTGGACTTGTCCATGATTAGAGAAACATGGATATGGGTTGGAAAGGTTATTGGGTGGTGTAACCTAACATTAATGACTTAATTATGAGGCTGGTGGGATTATCACTTAGTAAGATAGGTTGCTAATAAAAGCTAAGGCTTAGGATTAATGCATAGTGCTTAACCATGTTAACCTTCCCTTGCTATTGGTCTTCATAACATTTTTTCCTACACTTGCTGAGTACCTTTGGTACTCAAACTTGCTTTTGTTGGATATCATATTGCTGCTCAGGTGCAAATGAAGATGTAGACTTCGATGAGGAGGACTTCGATCCCGAGGAGTTATTCTAGGTTGGCGAAACCCCCGGGCAATGCCTGTGAAACGAGAGCACCACGCTAGAATCTTCCGCTGTTATGATATTAGTGTACTTATACTCATATTTGATATTTTATATCTTATGATGTAATATTACGTTGTATGATAAACTTGGCTTGTAATATAATGATATTTCACTCTTGTCGACACATGTATGAATCAACTGATCCTGGCATACATGTGAGAATACGCTCGGGTGTTCCTTATGGAAAACCGGGCGTGACAAAGTGGTATCAGAGCCAGGTTCCCCGTAGGACGCAAACCTAGTTAGAAATGGACGGGATAGACATCACTATTTTATTAAAAACTATTTTACTAAATATTTTGTTAGAAGGAGGATTATTTAAATTATATATATGTTGTCTAACCTCATCTATACTCAAAATTTTATTATTGTTTATTTTCAAACACATTTTAAATTTTTCTTGAAACAGATGGCACACACACGTCTTACGGCCCGTAAGTCCACCGGAGGACGAGTTCCCCGACAGCAGCTGGCTGAACGCACTGTCGAGGAGGTGGACAACCCCGCCACCTACCAGACCCACGGAGAGTCCACTAGAGGCATGGTGGATCGCCTTAGACACACACCTCCTTCGCTGTGCTGGTTACATCGGCAAGTTAGAGGTGCAGTACGACACCACTCGAGTTTCTCGCACAGAACGTGAGGAGTGGAAGTCGCAGGCGAGGATCTACTATGAGAACAAGCTGCTCAAGATCCACAATTCGCCAGCATGGAGGTCTACCATGGCAGAAGCTGAGAAGGACGCCACTTGGGAGGCGATCACTTGCCAGAGCTACACCAACCGTGGCCGCCTTGAGGGGACTCAATACATGTACACCCCTCGGCGACAAAGTGGAAGTGCGGTGTTCAACTACGAGCCAATCCATGAAGGTTGCAACATAGTGCAGATGGAGATGAGCCTCAAGGTAGGAGTTGACGTCATCACCAGGCTACAGAACTGCCAACAGGAGCTTCAAGACGTACGTGACCTTTTGAAGAAGACGGAGGCCATAATGCGTGGACTGATAAGGATGAGGGATGGAGAAGTGAGTGATCTCTATGCTTCAGATGGAGACACTTGGACTCCGGACTCTCCAGACCGTAGAGCAGCCAAACGCCCTCATGCTTCTCCAGCACCTGAGGCCTCCACAGCTGAGTCAGAGGCTAGCACTCCTGATGGTGATGGCGGGAACGCATAGGAGGATGCACAGAACCTAGGGGACAACTGGGAATAGGTGTCCTTGCTCATGTAGTGGCTCGTGTAGTACGTACGTATGGTATTGTATTGACTAGTGTGTAATGGTTGATTAGTGCACTTGTTTAGGTTGATGATGTAATATATTGTTAGTGTATAAACGTGAGTTGTGAAAGTCGTAGGCTTATGTTCACAACCGCGTTAGTGTATGTACATATCTATTAAGGAATATAAATGCTTAGTTTGCTTCAACCATGATCATTTAATAAACGAAGTAGAAACTTTTGTAACTCTTGTGTAGAACTGATGAAGTAAATACACAACGTAATACACTTAAGAGAACATTTATATATTAAGTTTAAACATAGTCTTTCACAATAGATGGCAGGAAGAAGGAGACACAACGAAGGGAACAACAACAATGAGGCTGCAGAGTTTCCTTTACCTGGATGGCAGCCACGAGTTGCACGCAAAGCTGATGGAGAGGTGATACAACAGATGATGAACATGCAAAACCAACTCATTCAAAACTTGACACAAGTGGTGGCCAACATGCAACAACCTCAACCACAAATTCAGAATGCACCACGTCAACCAAAGTTGAATGAGTTCCTAAGCACCCAACCACCAAGGTTTGACAATGCTATAGAGCCATTAGAAGCTGATGATTGGCTCAAGAATATTGAGAACAAGTTGCAGATCATACAATGCCCAGGGCGTGAGAGGGTACTCTTTGCTTCTCACCAACTATATGTATCTACAGCGGACTGGTGGACGGCATACAAAGAAGCTCATGAGGATCCAGAAAGTATCTCATGGAATGAGTTCAAACTCGCCTTCCGCAATCACTATGTTACAGCAGGAGAAATAAAGAACAAGCGGAAGGAGTTCCTCAACCTGAAGCAAGGTAGCATGTCCGTGTGAGAATACCTTACTAAGTTCACACAGTTATCTCGCTATGCTCCGGGAGACATAGACACGGATGAAAAGAAACAAGACTGTTTCATTGAGGGCTTGAACTCAGAAATACAGTATGCCATGTCTTCAAGTGACTATAAAAGTTTTCAAAAGCTCATCAACAAGGCTTTCATAGTGGAAAGAAAAAGACAAAAGTTAGTTGAGGAGCGACAGAGAAAAATGAATTGGCAAGGACAGTCTTCTAGCAGCAACAGTCGGCCCCGTTTCTCATCACCGCCGACGGGAGCAATGAATCGACCTATAGCTCCCAATCAGTTTCAAAGGAGCTACAACCCTGCTGCTAGGAATCCAATTTTTCAACCACAACAGCAGCGACAACAAGTGCAGCAACAACGTCCTGCCTTTCAACCTCGTCCTGTAGGGCCAAACCCTCCAAATGCACAACAAGGCAATAAGGCTCCACTAAACAAGGTCACAGGACAATGCTACAACTGTGGAGAAACGGGACACTATGCCAACCGGTGCCCCAACAAGAAGCCACCTCAACCACAGAATCTTGTGCGTGGCAAGGTGAATCATGTGACCATGGAGGAAGCACAAGAGGCACCAGATGTGGTGATTGGTATGTTCTCTGCCAATACTTATCCTGCTACAATTTTGTTTGACTCTGGTGCAACACAATCATTCAAAGCCAAGGAATTCATAACCAAGCACAAATTATCAATTGTATCTATGAATCGAGTGTTAGTAGTGAATTCTCCGGGAGGAGAAATAAAGACAAAGCAAGTATGTCCCAAGGTAAAGCTAGGAGTTAATGGAGTAGAATTCCTTGCAAACCTCATTGTGATAGAATCACAAGGGATAGATATCATCTTGGGAATGGACTGGTTAACCAAATATAAAGGAGTTATACATTGTTCAACGAGAACAGTGGAACTAACACATACGGATGGAACAAAGGTTGAGTTCACATCTATTCAAGTACCTTCTGGAAACGTTCAACTCAACAAGACCGAAGTAGTCATTGAAGATATAAAGATTGTCAATAAATTTCCAGATGTGTTTCCCGAGGAGTTACCAGGTATGCCACCGGATCGAGAAGTAGAATTCATTATAGAATTAGTACCTGGTACTGCTCCCATATAGAAAAGACCATATCGGATGGATACCCAACAGTTAGCAGAACTCAAGGATCATATCCGAGAGTTATCGGAAAAAGGGTATATCCGTCCTAGTTCCTCACCATGGGGAGCTCCAGTCATATTTGTACCAAAAAAAGATGGGACCAAGAGGTTGTGTGTAGATTACCGTGCCCTCAATGAGGTGACGATAAAAAAACAAGTACCCTTTACCTCGTATTGAGGACTTATTTGATCAATTAAGAGGTGCATGTGTATTCTCCAAGTTTGACCTCCGTTCCGGATATCATCAACTAAAGATAAGAGAATCGGATATACCAAAGACATCATTTGTTTCTAGGTATGGACTGTATGAGTATACAGTTATGCCTTTTGGACTAACAAATGCTCCGGCATATTTCATGTACCTTATGAATAAGGTGTTCATGAAATACTTGGACAAGTTTGTAGTAGTGTTCATTGATGATATCCTCATATACTCAAAGAATGAGAAAGAACATGAAGAGCACCTGAGGATAGTATTGCAAAAGCTAAGAGAAAACCAACTTTATGCCAAATTCAGTAAGTGTGAATTTTGGCTTAAGAAAGTTTCTTTTCTGGGACATATTATCTCCGAAGGAGGAATCTCAGTAGACCCAGAAAAGATATCTGGTGTTCAAAAGTGGAAGACACCAGAGAATGTCGGTGAAATCCGAAGCTTCTTAGGATTGGCAGGCTATTACCGAAGGTTCATCGAAGGATTTTCAAAAATAGCCAAGCCACTCACAAGGATGTTGGAAAAAGGAGCTGCTTTTGTATGGTCTCAAGAGTGCGAATCAAGCTTTCAAGAATTAAAGAAGAAGTTAACAACTGCCCCAGTCTTGGTTATGCCCGATATGGAGAAATCATTCTCTGTATATTGTGATGCTTCAGGACAAGGGTTAGGATGTGTGCTTATGCAAGAAGGGCATGTTATTGCCTATGCTTCCCGACAACTTCGGAAGCATGAGAAGAACTATCCTACCCATGATCTAGAGTTGGCAGAAGTTGTACATGCATTAAAGTTATGGAGACATTACCTAATGGGTAAAAGAACTGAGATCTATACTGATCATAAGAGTTTGAAGTATGTCTTCACTCAGCCAGGTCTCAACCTTCGGCAAAGAAGATGGTTGGAGTTCATTAACGATTTTGATGTGGGAATCAATTATCATCCTGGAAAAGCTAATGTGGTTGCAGATGCCTTGAGCAGAAAGACACATGTTAACATGTTAACAATGAGAGATCTACAACCCCAACTTTGTGAAGAGTTCGCAAGACTCAACTTATGCTTAGTGAATCATACAGAAGCCATAGCAATGTAAGTTGACTCAACTCTAGAACAAGATATACGAAATGGTCAAAAGAATGATGAAAAGATCAAAGAAATCAAGGAGTTGATCAAAGAAAACAAAGCCCCGGGATTTAGAGAAGATAAGAATGGTATCATATGGCATGGTAAAAGAATATGTGTGCCAGATATCAAGGAAATAAAGAAGTTAATTTTAAAAGAGGCTGATGATTCTGATTATTCTATCCATCCTGGAAGTACATAGATGTATCATGACCTTAAGACAAGATATTGGTGGTACGGAATGAAAAGAGATGTTGCAGAGCATGTGGCATTGTGTGACACATGTCAGCTAGTCAAAGCAGAACACCAAAGGCCTGCAGGGCTGTTACAACCACTAAAGATACCTGAATGGAAGTGGGAAGAAATTGGGATGGACTTCATAGTGGGTTTGCCTAGGACACAAACGGGGTATGACTCAATATGGGTGATAGTGGATAGATTGACCAAAGTTGCTCACTTCATTCCAGTGAAGGAAAATTATAACGGAAAGGACCAATCAAATTCTTGAAGATATGCTCAGAGCTTGTGCTCTCAAAAATAGTAGGAGTTGGGATAAGAATTTGCCATATGCAGAATTCTCCTACAATAATAGCTACCAAGCAAGTATGAAGATGTCCCCATTTGAGGCTCTATATGGAAGAAGATGTAGAACTCCATTATTTTGGGATCAAATAGGTGAGAATAAGGTGTTTGGACCTGAAGTATTAAAGAATGCAGAAAAGAAAGTAAGAGAAATTCACAACAATCTAAAGATAGCTCAAACAAGACAAAAGAGTTATGCGGACACAAGGCGAAGAGAACTAGTATTCGAAGTGGGAGACTATGTGTATCTCAAAGTGTCACCTATGCATGGACTAAAGAGATTTAAAGTAAGAGGGAAGCTAGCGCCTCGGTATATCGGACCATTCAAGATAATGGAACGCAAAGGAGAGGTAGCATATCAGTTGAAGTTACCCTCCCGATTGTCGGATGTACACGATGTGTTCCACGTATCACTACTCAAGAAGTGTTTGAGAACACTAGAAGAACAACTACCATTGGATGAATTGGATGTACAAGAAGATCTTTCATATACCGAGTACCCTATAAAAATTCTTGACACAATGGAAAAGGTTACAAGAAACAAAATAATCCGTATGTGCAAGGTTCAATGGAAATATCATTCTGAGGCAGAAGCTACATGGGAAAGAGAAGATGAACTCAAGTCACAATTTCCCAATCTGTTTCCTTTATAATTACAAACCTCGAGGACGAGATTTTTCTTAAGGGGGGTAGAATTGAAACAACCGAAAACCTAAAACCAAAACCGCTCCCTCTCCCTTCCTTCGTTCCCAAGCGTGAACCACGTGTCCAATGGCCTCTTCTTCCCCGAGCAACCGCCACCCTCCTCCTCTCTCTCTCCCTCTATTATCACATGTGGCAAAAACACTTCGGCCACACTCAATTTCTCACGCCCCTCCGCAACCGGCGCCCTCACAACCGCCGCCTCTTCACCCTCTACAAATACCGCTCAACCCCGACCATTTTACCCCACAGAAACCGTCCTTACTCCCCCGATCAGAAAAACCACCAAAAACTCAAATTCTTCGAATACACTCGGAGATCCTCGGTTCTAGCAGTCCCTACACCCTTCCACGGCCTCCAGACCGAGTTCCTGACGAAATTCTTTGAAGAAGCGAGGCTGGGAAGCGCTGCCGATGAAGATCGCCGGAATTCCTTCACTGCCGCCATCGATCACCCCTCTCCGGCCGTTTCTGATCCCCGAGAACCCCCTAGGTGAGTTCCCCATCACCCCCTCTCTCTTCTGATGCAAAGAGATCGAGAAATAGTGAAGAAATGGCAAAAACCGATAGTTTACGGTGAGGCCACCGCCGCTCGCCGGCGCGCGCAGCCGCCGGCCGTGAGGGAGAAGGGTTGGAGGCGACGTGGCCGCTTCTGAACCCTCACATCCGAAGTGAACGGTTAGAATTAAAAGAACCGATACCGGTTCGATTCTTTTAATCTGGGCGTTGATCTCAGATTCAACGGCCCACATTTAAAACAGGGCGTAACCGTTGGAAATTTCACAGACGGACCCCCGGAGATTTAAATAACTAGGAAATAGCCCTAGTGATTTACAGAATCAACCCTAGGCTTATAGAAAATTGGAAATTCACTGTGAAATAGCCAATTAGCCCCTGTGCATTTTAGAAATTGGTAAAAACAGTTCTGTAAATTCAATTTGAACCCTAGAAAGTTTGAAAATATTACAAATTGGCCCAAATCAGTTTAAAAGTTTATTTTTAATTCTGTAATTAATAAAAATAGGCTAAATGATTTCTGAAAATGTAAGAAATTTATTAAAAGCACTGTTGAAACATTCTGAACAGAAAATAAATTCTGAAGTTAAAAATAATAATTGTCAGAAACTGAAATTATTTATTTGGTGTCAAATTAATTCTGAAAAATCAAAATAAAAACAGTATAGGTATTAGAAAATTGTAGAAATTTATTAAATAACATAAGATTATCCTGTTTTTATACTTTTATGTATTTTAAGTTTCTGTAGTCCAGAATAATTATTTAAATGGCCGAAAATGCATTTTTAAGTATTAAATAAATACTGAAATATAGATAAAATATTGTATAATGAAGGAAAATTATGGAAACTGTTCCAAATACATAAATAGGTTCTGAAATGTAGAAAATAGTAAAATGAATTCTGAAAATGATTATAGTAATTATTTAAATGACTTTTATGATTTAATTTATTATAAAATTTAATATATATACACATAAAATCCTAGAAATTATTAATATCACTACAAAACTAGAAAATGAGTGTTTTGGCTACAACAAAGATAAAGTAGAAGGATATAGATGCCCATTTGAAACTTATTTTATTTCAAATCACATGAAATGACATGAAATCAACAGGTGCATGTGTGTAATCAAATATATATGATTGAGATACATTGCTAAGATTCTTATGGCATGTTTGGCATTGTTTTGTGTGTATATGATGGATAGAACCAACCCAAGAACCGTTTCATAATATTCAAAAGCAAGAGTTTGAAGTGAATCACCCTTCATTCAAAGGCAAGTGCTCCTTGACCACTTTGTTCCTATTCTAGGATGATTAGTTAGAATGCTTGCATGATGTCATTAACATGAAACCTAATTTAGGTTTTTCCTTAGTTATATTCCTTTATCATTCCTTGTTGAACCATGGAGGGACTTAGTTGATAATTGTTGGTTATCTTTTCCTTTTTTTCTTATTTCTTTTCTCTTTTTCCTTTTTCTTTTTTTTTTCTTTTTTTTCTTTTTTTTTTCTCTTTTTTCTTTTTTCCTTGTTCTTATATCTCTTCCTCTCTTTTACTTTATTGATATTGGGTTTCATGTCTAGCCGACCCCAACAGGCTTGGGATAAAGGCTTGGTTGTTGTTGTTGTTGTTGTTGTTGTAGCCATGCTTAGTACTTAGAAAATGAATGAAACATAAATGTGGTTAGTCTTGTGGAATTATATCAAAGACACAAGTGTGTGTCATGTTGTTATGAATCTAGACAGGCTGGTTGTTTTGGTTGGTGCTTCGTGCACGAGACTCGGGAATGAGTTAGTGCCTATCTTAGATTCTAAGGACCGGTTCATGGAACAGTTAACCGACTTTACAGTGCCACCACAAGACTGAGATGGGGCAGCTTGGCCAATTAATTAGGAGTTTGCCGGTATAGTATGAGTGTTTAGATGGTGCGGGGAATGGGAGTCCATTTTTGACTGCCCTGGGAACTGCAAGGCTCAAGAGGGGGCTTCTGCAGGGGATGGTTTACTCCCAGGAACTGCAACGGTGAAACCCCAGTGGGCTTGTACTTGCCGGTAGATCCTTTGTAAAGGCCATGTAGTGATCTCCTGATCGCACACCAAAGGAAGTGTGTAATGTGTCTTGCAACCACGGATATCAGGGAGGTTTTCTTAGTCCACCTGGCAACAGGGGATGAAATCACTACTTGTGGGTAAAGTGGTACATACTCTGCAGAGAACCAAACTGTCATGACAGCCGTGCTCACGGTCAAGAGCGGCTTGGACTTGTCCATGATTAGAGAAACATGGATATGGGTTGGAAAGGTTGTTGGGTGGTGTAACCTAACATTAATGAATTAATTATGAGGCTGGTGGGATTATCAGTTAGTAAGATAGGCTGCTAATAAAAGCTAAGGCTTAGGATTAATGCATAGTGCTTAACCATATTAACCTTTTGCTATTGGCCTTCATAACATTTTTTCCTACACTTGCTGAGTACTTTTGGTACTCAAACTTGCTTTTGTTGGATATCATATTGCTGCTCAGGTGCAAATGACGATGTAGACTTCAATGAGGAGGACTTCGATCCCGAGAAGTTATTCTAGGTTGGCGAAACCCCCGGGCAACTCCTGTGGAACGGGAGCACCACGCTAGAATCTTCCGCTGTTGTGATATTAGTGTACTTATACTCATATTTGATATTTTATATCTTATGATGTAATATTACGTTGTATGATAAACTTGGCTTGTAATACAATGATATTTCACTTTTGTCGACACATGTATGAATCAACTGATCCTGGCATACATGTGAGAATACGCTCGGGTGTTCCTTATGGAAAACCGGTTGTGACAAGAAGCCCCCGCCGCCACCCTCCCGGAAGCAGAAGGTGACTAGCAAGCACTCGGCTGATCACGATGACCCCGACCTCACGCTTTTGAGGTCAGCACCCCTGCTACGTGAAAAACCTAGACCAATGAGGACGGACGCAAACCGCCCTCCTCACGGGAAGGCTCGTACGCAGCAGCAGACGCTCTACGACCTGGGGCGCGCCAACAGAAGACGCCGGAGGGAACATCTTCTTCGACAATGGAGACGTCGAACATTCCAGAGCTCCGCACGCTGGACAAAATCTATTAATTGCCCATGGGTTCTCCACTCAGTAAGCTGGACAACATCTTCGCTCTCAGTAAGCTGGACAAAATCCATTAATTGCCCATGGGTTTTCCACTCAAGTTCCTCTTCAGGGCCTAAAGACCTTTTAAAGCTCAAATTCAGTTGATTATGCCTTAACATCTCATTCACAGAACCTCCTTTTTTGTTGCAAATTCTATACAATCTCCAGAAACTAACTCTCAGAGGACATGGTAATACAATGGCTCAGAAATGGTTCTAAATTAGGGTTCACCGTGCACCCGAACCTTTCCGCCATAGCCGCCGTTGCAAAGACTAGAAATACGTAGTGCACAGTGTGTTTCATGTGGGGTTTCAAAAGCAAACAGGTGCGTCCTTACGTCTAGCCCTCGTGTGCGAAGTTTCGGGCTATCTAGACCATAATCAACTGGGAATTTCTCGGAAACGTACCGGAAGGTCGGTTTGCATCGATCGGGAGAAATTCTCGAAATTCCCTGCCGACGATCCACGGTTAATCCTGAGCTTGGGGGGTGAGTTGCCTGGACGTCGCGCGCACCTAGAGATGGCCTAGCTTGGTCGTGACGCCCTTTTTGTATTAATGTTATAGACTGTTTTATCCTCAAGATCAAGAACATATAATCCATTCACTAATGAACATTGAGCATAGAAAATATTATTCTAATAAATAGAACAACATTTGTTTTTTATTATAATCTCATAACCATTAACTTCTTCCAAACATGAAGAAGATATAATGTTCTTGCTCAAACAAGGAATGCAATAACAATTATTTGATTCCAAAACTAATCCTGAGGGTAATGACAAGTGATAAGTTCCGACAGCTATGACAGCAATCTTTGCTCCATTGCTGACCCGAACATCCAACTCTCCTTTTGTAAATCTTCTAGTCTCACTTAGACCCTGCAACGATTTGCAAGTGTGAATCTTTGATCCAATATCAAATACCCATGATTCACTAGAAGATGTAGCAATATTGATTTCTATAACATTTATACCTGAAGTGGAAGTCTCACTCCCTTTCTTCTTCTTATCCTCCAAGTACTTCTTGCAGTTCCTAGACCAATGCCCCTTAGCATGACAGTGGAAGCATTCATCATTAGGAGAAGGGCCTGATTTACCCTTTGGCTTTGAGCTTGAAGGCTCATTGGGAACCTTTCCCTTGCCTTTATGATGCATCACACGCCTCATCTTTTTATTCTCCTTTTGAACCATCATCACATGAGTGATGTTTTTCTTAATGCTTTCCTCGGCTGTTTTAAGCATCCCATGCAATTCAGCCAACGTTTTCTCCATGCCATTCATTTGATAATTCAATATAAATGGCTCATAGCACGGTGGGAGTGACTGAAGAATAACGTCAATAGCCAGGTCATTCTTGAGTTCAGAACCAAGTTTGTCCAAAGTCTCAATGTAACCAATCATCTTGATTACATGGGGACTGACCGGGCTACCTTCTGCCAGCTTGCATGAGAACAAGGACTTTGAGATGTTGTACCTCTCAGCCCTTGCTTGGTTCTCAAACATTCCACGTAGTCCCTGAATCATAGAATAAGCATTTGCATGCTCATATTGTTTCTGTAGATCAGGGGACATTGTGGCAAGCATGAGGCAGCTTGCATTAAGCGCATCATCGTAGTGCTTCTCATAAATCCTGCGAGTTGTGGCATTTGCATCATCGGGGAGGTCATTGGGGTATGGTTGCTCAAGAACATACTCAATTTTCTCTTGCCTGAGAACAATTCTCAGGTTGCGGTACCAATCAATAAAGTTAGCTCCATTGAGCTTTTCTTTCTCAAGCACAAATCGCAAATTGAAACCGGAATTGTTACTAGCAGACATGATCTACAATAGAAAATAAATATGCAAGGTTTTAGCACTATGTTATGTACCAATCTTTTATTAACAGTTTAATAAAAGACACCACCACTATATGAGCATCGTCCTCCCTCTAACGACGTATAGTCGTCCAAGATCCATATTCGCTAATTTCTAGTGAGCTTTGGCTTCACTGCTAGAAAATTAGTGACATAGGTAAACAACCATTGTTAATCATATCTCTATATGATTCTTGTTTGTTGGGTGACATCCAATGTCCCGGCTCCCAACACTATGCCATAAAGCCCAAAACCGTTTTGATAGCTTTGTTGAGTAAACCAATACTATGCATGTGAATGTCCAACATTCACCCTATTCATTATGATAGATGACAATATTTTTCTTTGACAAACCTACCATACAACGATCAAAACAACATAGGTGCAGCTATAGGTAAATGGCATCAAATACTCAACTTTTCCGAGGGAAGCTATTCTATTATGACAAAACATCTACTATATGAAAAACATGAAAAGAATAGTAAAACATCACAGGCATACGGTCATATCATATCTGTGAATAGTATGGCCTTTAGGATCATAGTGGTCTCCATCACCATGGTTCCATCATGATCTACACTGCCATGTCTCCCTTCTTATGGTGATCACCATCACCATCATGCTTGAGGTTTCTCAATGAATATAAAAGAAGCTAATACATCTAATAGATATAAAATAAATTACATGAGAGATCATGCATCACAGGGCGATACGCAGGTTGTTATACAATTACGTGACAACCTCAACCCGGTTGTGTTAAATTTGCAACACGCAGGCTGCACGTTTAGGCCATACCATTCACATCATTCCCTGCAAAAACAAGTTAAGCGTATAACGATGTCTATCGCGAAACAACTTAATGATGTCACTATGAAAATCTCATCGAATTGATCAAATCAACCCGAATCTGAGCCATTCAGAATGCCTCAATTTTCATTGTGACTGGTTATCCACGAGAAGATCGCGACACATGACCGTGATCTGTTGGCTCAATCTGTTAGCTATGTACACTATTAGTCCCGATGGTGATTCTAGCTGGTAGGGACAGGTTGCGCACACAACAGAGAAGGAGCACAAACTAATCCTTTTGTCATATGATGGCAATCTACTCTAACCAATTCCAAACCCCAAAAGCCGAACTATAAAAATTCATCATATGAACTTGTCTGCAGTAGATCACATCTAAGATCCAGACCAAAAACTATGCAAGTCGGCTCTGGTACCACTGTAGGGAAATAGGCGATGCGCTACTCTAACAATTCGACCGTATCACCCAGGAAACATGCGAGTAAGAAGGTCATGGATCGTTACCACTAGACGCGCAGCGCAGCGGATCGTAGATGCGCGTCATAGCCGATCAGCGCAGCAGTAACAGCAGCGCCTCCACGGAGTCCACACGTACAATGAGGAACACCGTGCGTCGGTGTGCTAGCACCGCACGCGCGACAGGGGTTTTGGCGGCTGGCCTGTGAGGGGCGGCGGCTGGGGCTGTTATGTGGTGGAGTGGTCTGCCCCTAACCCTACCCCTCATATTTATAGGCGTGCTAATGGGCTTTTAGGTCACAGGCTCATTAGTACCCTAATTTCTTATGGATCAAATATCCATCAGGCCTTTATCTGAATTGTTATGATTGCCTCTTGGGCATATCACCAACAACATCTTCACGTTGGCGATGGTGGGGGCTACCAAGAGTGGTAGCTGGCCGGCCCCAGCCATGTTCCTGGGGCGGTGTGTGGCGCCAAAGCTGATGGGGGTTCCCATACACTTGAGGTGCGCGCAACACTTGGGAGAGGAGCCACCGATGCTACTGCTCTGCGCAGAGTCTTGACTGCTCTTTGGGACGAGGGGTCAGAGGACCCGCCGTAGATGACGTAGAGCGCCTTCCGGCGTTCGTCGTCGCTGGAGCTGGAGTCCTCACGGTTGTGCACCGCCTTCACGGCGCGTTGAGGCTCCTGGAACTCCGTCTGATGGTCGACGTTGTCTTGGGCGTCGACCTTCTGCTTGCCCTCCCTTTGACGGAAGGGAGGGGCGTCAGCACGCGACTGCTTCCCCCTGCGGAAGCGCTCCGCAAGCTTCTGGATCTCCCGGCACTCAGCAGCAGTATGGCTACTGGTGTTGTGCACGGGGCACGGCTCGCCTTGGTCACCGTCCGGGGCTGGTGACTGTCGGGGCCTCTTGTCGGGGCGTGGCCCCCGGGCTCTGGTGGGTGCTGCAGCTGCAGCAACTGGAGCTTCAGTCAGCAGCATGATCTTGCCGCTGGTCTTCTTGACCTTTCTGCCGCTTCCACGGGGAGCAGCACTTGGTCTGGGCTGTTCTCCGGCTTTGGAGACTGGCTGTGAGTGCCAGCTGCGCCCTTCTGCTGCCCTGGCGCACTTGTCCGCCAGGCTGAAGAGCTCTGAGACGTCGCACACTTCTTTGGTCGCGAGCTTCTCAAGCATCTTCTTGTCTCGTACACCCTGCCGGAACGCCACCACCACAGAAGCATTCCGAATGTGGGGGATAGTGTTCCGTACCTGGGAGTACCGCTGGATGAAGGAGCGCAGCGACTCTCCAGGTTGTTGTTGGATGGCGTGGAGGTCGAGCTCCATGCCAGGCCAGGTGTAGGAGCTGCCGAAGTTCGAGTAAACTGCCGGCAGAGCTCTCCCCAGGAGGTTATGGAACCCTGGGGGAGATTCATGAGCCAAGACCGGGCTGGGCCGGTCAAGGCGATGGGGAAGTAGTTGGCCATGACGGCCTAATCCCCTCCTGCAGCAAGGATGGCGGTGGAGTAGATTTGGAGGAACTCCGCCGGGTTGACGCTGCCATCGTACTTCTCGGGCAGGTGCGGCCGGAACTTGCGCGGCCACTTCACGAAGCGAAGGTGTGGCGCGAGGGCCGCACATCCTGCTCCTGTTGCTGCAGGTGTTGGTGCCACGAACACTTGGTTCGCCGTCAGCACCGCGTACCCCGGTATGGGTAAGACTGCGCCATAGACTGGGGGTGCCACTTGCAGGGCATATGGCTGAGGCATATGCTGCGTGGCGTATGCCCGGGGCAGAGACCACGTAGCGTACGTCTGCAGGCCAGGCTGAGTCGAGGCGGTCGATATACTGTCGCCGATCTCACGGTTGCGACGCCTCTCTCGGCGTCGCTCGATGATCAGGCGGGCGTCTTCGCCCACGTGACATCGCTCCAGCTCCGACCTCAGGTCCGCAGATGGGAGCCTGGTGGAGCGAGAGTCTGCCGTCTGCCCGTCAACCATTGGCGTGCGCGTCAGCGACACACCTGGTTGACCGGGACGTCGTCCTCGCCAAAGTTGAGGGTTGGCGGTGGTGACGACGAGACGGTCTATGTCGCGAATCCACTGCTGGGTCGCTGACTGAGGCGCGTCCCCAGCAGGTGGATTGCGGAGTAGCGCTCGTGCTGCAGCTAGTGCACTCCCGTGGGAGACACTCAGCGCTGCAGTGGGTCTTGGGCTTGCTGGAGTCGGCGCTGCCGGAGTCGGCTGCTGGCTTCCAGCTTGCACCGACACACTCCGTCCTGAGTGTGTCGAGACGTAGTCCCCGCTGGTCACCATTCGTCGTGAACATGGGCGGGGAGAGCTTGCCACTGAAGGAAGCTTCGTCATCTTCGCCGGCGAAAGCTCGTCGCGCAAGGGAAAAGCCCCCCTACCTGGCGCGCCAAATGTCGAAGTGTGTTGTCGACACTTCCCCCGGGCCTGCTCTGGGCAGCCCGCGGAGGTTCTTTTTCGGAGGGGCTAGTAACTCATTGAGAGCTTACGCGTTAGGTACGATGGAAGGAGAAGCTTGACACAGAGATTTTTTACGTGGTTCAGGCCGCCGGAGCGTAAAACCCTACGTCCACGGTGAGCAGAGGTGCTCGTTGTATTGCTTGGAGCTCAGAGCCGGAGTCCTGAGCTTGAGGATGACCTGAGTGCTAGAATATCTAGGGAACAAGTGCGCAAAGAGTCGAACCCTCAGGTGCGAATGGCTGAGGAGCGAACCCCTGCTAACGTCGCCTACCCGAGCCCTTTATAGTCCAAGGCTCGGGCGGCTTACAAGGTGGGCCCGGGACCCGACAGGTGGTCCCGGGGAGATTGCCTGCCATCTACCGTATATTGCAGTTACGCCAGTAGTTGTCTCTGGCGAAGGCTTCTAAGTCTTTGTTCTGCCACCCTGCCCATGCCGCAAGCTAGTCGTAGTGGTTGATGATGGCAGGGGCGGCAAGGGTGTCTTGTTGTTGTGTTTATTGGCGCACAACCTCTGACGCGGCGTGCTAGTCTTTACTGCGACGTGACTGGGCGCAACGGCACCTGACAGAGGCGTGCTCCGCGTCTCCGTGCCTTGGGAAGGCGCGGGTCTTGAATACCTTGTACGGGCAAGGTATGGCGCGTCTTTACTCTTGCTGCCTACCGCGCGGGGCAGGTAGCGCGGCTCTGCTGGCCACGTGGCGGGCCCGAAGCTCTCCTCTGAGGAGAGGGTGGTCCGGCCCCGCTGTACACATTGAGCCTTCAGAGCTCTCCCCGCGGAGGGGGGAGGTACGGCTCTGCTGGCCACGTGGCGGGCCCGTAGCTCTCCTCTGAGGAGAGGGAGGTCCGGCCCCGATGGACACGTGGAGCCTTCGGAGCCCTCCCCGCGGAGGGGGGAGGTCCGGCTCTGCTGGCCACGTGGCGGGCCCGGAGCTTTCCTCTAAGGAGAGGGAGGTCCGGCCCCGCGGGACATGTGGCGCCTTCGGAGCTGGCCCTGCAGAGAAGGGCGAGGTCCTTAGGCAGTTGCCCCTGTGCGCGGGGGTACCCCATATTGAGGGTACCGACAAAAGGCCATATCTCTAGCTAGACATCCTTTTTGACTCTGAAATTTTTACTTTGGTTTGGTGAGGACCTAACTAAAGACTTGACCAAATTTCATTTGAAACAAAGCTCATTTGGGCCCTGCACAAATAAATGTCTGGATGGATATTACTAGAGCTTGTAAGGATTTCTATTATTTTCATGGAGCAAGCCATTACTTTCTAGAAACTAGAGCTTGATATGGTTCTAATTTTTGTAGCAGAAACTGGTGATTTTGCTTTCTTCTGGACCATAGAATTTCGCGAAATGATATTGTAGCAGGGGGAAATCCCTTCTGTAAAGTCTATCCAAGAACACACTACATAATAAGAAACTAGAATTAGATCTTGGAAATGATCGACTCCAATAGATGCTCATCATAAGCTTTTTTTTCCTCCTATTCCTATTGATCAGAAGTATCCAGCAGCGCCACGTCAGAGTGACTTCCGAAGTGCTACGGACGGGACGAAATCCGAGTTTGAGATTGATCACCCACAAGACAAGAGTTTGACCATGGGGTAAGGTTACCATTCCCAAAGAAAAGACCAGTTACGGACTCTACAACATCAAAAAAGAGAACAGAATCGGCGATCCTTCGAATAGTTTACTCGACCTTCAAAGTCTTGTTCATCGCCAAGTAGGCTTCCTGAAAGGCGGACAGGGCAAGCAAAGTAAAGAAGTTAGTACTTCGCTACTGGACAAGGCTATTATTACAAGTCCAAAAAATATATTACTCACTGGAGTGATGATTGATTCGAATTTGCCTAAAGATCGTGGATTTACATAGGCGGCTCACAAGGGAAAAACAAGGTTAAGTGCCCCAGGGATGGAATGCTGAAGAGAAGAGCGAGATAGAAAGCTACGGCTTATCAAGCTGAACCTTGAGGTTTATACCATGGATCTCAGTCTCGGTGAAGTTAGCAAGAAAAGATAATTATAGAGATGATGGGAAGATCAAGTCAGCCATTCCGGTGGACAAACATGGACTCAGTCATTACTTCACCTTAGAAGAGAGCACTTGGAATTCATTCTTCGGCTTTCCAAATCCTGCTGACTACTCTTTCCTACCTGAAGAAAAAGAGGGAGGGGGCGAAGATACTCTTACTAGTGCCCACAGCCTGGAGTAGAGGTGGAAGAAGACCCCAGCTCTTCTCAAAGATATAAGAGATTATGACAAGAGCCAATTTTTCATCTTCTCCTCTTAAGATTTTCTATTTTCGAATTTGATGAATCTGTTAGGGGTATTAACCCAACTCGAACTAATAGACGGATTGAAGATCAATTACTAAATTATGAATTGAATGGTTTTGAGTCAACCCCAACCCAACTTGCTCTGGCCCTGGGTCCTCCCGCATCTCTTCCTCGGTAAGCGGACCGTGGAAGCTGGGGGGTATCCGCTTGGGACTGATAGGAAATAGCATATCTTTTTTTCCCTCCTGACTCCTAAAAAAATATTGTTGCAGTCCACCGAGACAAAGACCGTTCAGTCAGACTTTAGTGACCACAAGATTGGCAAGCGATAGACTTTTCTAGGAATCCACCTTGTTTTTTTTCTAAAAAATTGCACCGACATGGATACCAGCTCCTTGAACCCTTAAATGGACTCTAGGGAAGACAATTATGGAACACTGCTCTCCTTTAATCATAAAACCCGCTAGCTTACTGTTTACTAACGATAGACAGACTTTGAGCTTACTGTTTCTGAGGAGACCCACGTACGAGATTCTGATTATGAGGAACCGGAGTTCATAGCGCTCATCTTTGGAATCTAGAAGGTCATTTAGTCAGTTAATAGAGCAGGACTTTTGTGAAACTTATTGGAGCTGCACTTCCTCCGCTTGCCCCTCAGTGGATAGCACTTTCTTTCGAAAAATTGGCAGGGGCCAACACGGAATAGAGACTTGCACTTGAGAACTTTTAGGAGTGGTTCTAATGTTAGTCAGATTGACTTCTTCCTAACGCGACGAGCAGATCAGAAGGATTTCGAGTATTGTAAGGTATACCTAGAGAGAGTGTAACAACCCAACATAGATTTTGAGTACTCTATCTTAGTATTAAGAGATGGAAGAGAAGGAGCAAGGTAATGTTTACTTTAGAAAATCATTCTTACTCCTTGGTTACCCTTGATGAAACGAGCCTATTCATTTGAGCTTCCCAACAATGAGAATGAGACGTAAAAGAGAGAACGGAAAGAATGAGGTGCCCCAAAAACCTCTGAACTTTTCCACCCTAAAAAAGAATAGCCTGAGATGGTTTTCTTTCCGTATCAATGAGATGGCTTTCTTTCTGTATCAATAGGTAGCCTTCCTTGCCTATGGCTTCAAAGGTAAAAAAACTTGATGTAATAGGCTCACTTCATTAATGCTTTCAAACTCGATTGGAGCTCATAAGAAAAGAGTATGCTTTGCTTTGAAAATGCTCTTTTTGGGCTAGATAAAATAGAAACTGCATACTTTGAATGAGAAGTTGGCTATTCTTGAGGCAGCCCTGCACTTAAAGTTGTTTGTGTTTGTTCTACGGAATTCAATAAAGCATGAGTTCGGAGTTCCTAAGTTCGTAGAACCTAGTGGAATGAATCAAGCGAGAGTACCTAGACCTGTTGATCAAACTAGAGCTAGTATTTCAAAAAAAAATAAAATCGTATAGAAAGTAAAGTGAAGTTCAGTTCCATGTCGGTATCTTCGTCGGTATCTTCCAGAATTAAAGAAAGTAGGACTATCTCCAGATAAAGTTGTTAGAAGGGGTTATTTTGACCTTTATCGCGGCCTATATTGCTAATTTAATTTCTGGGATTAAAAACTGGCAGAGGAATCCCTAAAACAGTGATAAAACTTCAATTTGGGGCCAATCTGACAGGTTTAAATAATCTTAGGGTGATCCAGTGAACCCATATTCGTTGACCCAGCTAGTTGAGGCATTCAAATATCTTAGGACCAGCCTTGATAGTTGATCAGCTCCGCAATACTAAGTTTGGCCCCATTTCCCAGGCTAGTTGTTGCCCATGTAGAATAGCCAAAAGTGAAGTGCATAAAGTGCTATTGTAGCCAATCTTTTCTACAAATGGCACCACCCGTCTCGCAAACTTCACGTAGAAGCTTCCTTTCCCGGGTTATAGAGCAAATCCTTGTTCAAAAGCTTAATCTACCACTATGGTGATCACCAGAAGGAAGACCCTCATTCTAAACAGAATCCGATAGACAAGAAAGAATCGAAAGCAGCCATTAGACCAAAGTGAAGCCCTTTTTTGCTCAGTCTATCTGGACCCTTTTGTATAATAGGAATTAATTCGAATATAATAGGTATTCCGTTTCGTCTAGGAACAGAACGTAAAAATATTCCTTGACTTGACTTATTCGACAGCCAGGCCAACTATACACCGAACCAAGCCGGCTCTGTCCATTACCCTTCGCGAGCCAAGCTTTTTCCGTTGCCTGATCTTATCAAGATACGTACCTTGAATATCATTACTGTTAGTTAGTATGAACAGGCCAGGCACTGCAATCCAGAAAGCTCCCCACAATTTCTTGATTTGAAGCAGTTTGGAGGTAGTCTCCTTCTTCTAGTTACGATTCGCCCTCGTCTGTCACTATAGATGTTCTAGCTTGGCCAACCTTTCCTTTCTCATAGGAATGGAGAGAGCAGAGCAACTAAGATCAGCACCTCAACCAGCCCTTTACATATTCAAAAAAGCAGGAGCAACTTTCCACCTCGACTCCTTCCTTCCCCTCATTCTAAGCCCGGCCACCTTTTCTTGTTTCAGTAGTTCTCCCCCCGCAATGCCAACTGCAGCGTCAGCAGCCCTCACAACAAACTCAGACTACTCCTCAACAGCAAGAGCCGAATTATTGTCAAACCTCCCACAATGTTGAGGTCAATAATGACCAGTGCCGCCCTCAGGGCCAATTGACCTCTTGAAAGCTGCCATTAAGTCTGATTTGGCCTATGTTGCCTTGCTCGAGCATGGCTTGGTCCAGCTTCTCTAACCTCGTCCTAGCCCAGCCCAACTCCCGCCCGCTTCTTCCATAAACCCGATCATTGGTAACCAGTCTTTCACTTCCGCCTCTCCACTCTTCTTGTGTCGAGGCTAAGGTTTTATTACTATTCATGTCCCATCACACCAATCTACGCCAAGATAAAGAATGCTGGGTTGCCCCTTGTTAAATAACTTAGCTCAAAGGTCCAAAGTCAGATGCTTAACCCATGCCATCCCTTTCAACCTTAGAAAGTCTTATCAAAGAATCTATCATTCTCCAAAATTCCCTAAAGGCCCCCCCGGGCTTGACAAGTTCAGCAAAACCGTAGAGAAAGCGGGCCGTTTTGGTATATCGCCTGAATGCACTATGAGCGTTATAGTCAGTCATGAAGAAGCTAAAAAATTAGCCCAGGATGGATTTATCGATAGTGAACCATTCTGTTTCATTGTGAATGAAAGACGTTTTCGACCAACAACATCTACTCATATCCAGCTTCGTGTCATTTTTTAACACTGCGATCAGCAAGCAGCAAGCGGGGGAGAGTCAAGTCAAGTACAACACAGGTCTGACGGGGTGGGGCGCGCCAAAGCAACCCGGGACCCCGGAGGGGTCACTACAAAAGCGCTGGCGCCTTCTTTTGAAGGTGAAAAACTATGCTTCAAACAATACACGAAAGCAAGAATCATCATTTATACTGGGAATGCCTTCCTCTACCAAAAGAGAAAGAGTTGAAGATAACGAAGGAAAGTGGGTGGATACAAAACCAGTTCATATCACTTGTCTTTCTGGTCTTTCAGAATCTCATCGAATACTAGTAAATGCTTTCGAAGAGGAAATAGAAGCACTAGAGAGCTCAAGTTCACTTCATTAATCACAAGATGCAAATGATAAGAAAAATGGAGCTAATGAGGAAGAAATCACTTCTACTTAAATAGTGAAATACCAACCAACACATCAAGCAATAACCACATAGATAGAATGAGAACAGGTACTACGAAGATATCAACACAGCCGGAGTCACGAGGCTCGATAATGACCAATGGGTTAGGATCTGAGGAAGCTTAGTTTGGATGATGGTATATACCGTCACACCCAAAGTCAGGAAGAAAACTGAGAAACACTGGCTTCGAGACTTAATCTGGCTGTGATGCGTACTTCGACACTTACCGAGTTGTTTCTGGTATGAGTTGGTTAAAGCTCATCTGACCCAGGAGACAAAGGTCAAACTAGTGATCCTCGTAAAGAGGTACAGATTTGTTGGTATATCCATCCCCTTCTGGATCCTGAAATAGTAAGAGGGGTTCGATTCCCCAAAAGAAGGGGCATATCAAACAGTTTGTTCCTCAAAGCCTGGACCGGCAGAAGTTCACGAGAAATTCAACTCCTTTGACTGCACTAGTGAACTCTCGAGTTCTCATATAAAAATAAAAAACAAATTCATTCAGTGATTTAGAGACAATGACAAATCATTTGTTGGTTGCGGATCATCTCACTCAACCACACTTCAGTGATTGAACATGGGTCGGTCCCTATTTGACAAGGGAACTTCACCCATTTCATTGACCTTCGAACCGCTCTTGCCCTCCCCTTTCACTTCCATAGTGGTCTGGCCGGCCCACTCATTTCACTCTCAAGCTCTCTGAGAAGAGAGAATCCGATTCAAGATGTTTAGAATTCTGCCTTTCATTCATCTTACCATACTTCTTATTTCCTCTGACTGTAACCTGAACCAGCCAGAGTTCAAATTCCGATCGGAAAAGTGAAACGTATCTTCCTTAGTAAAGTAGAGCGTTTCAAAAATTCCGTGCATCGCCGGCTCTCACCAGTCCTGATGCAGGTAGAGTAGGACATGTGCGTTACCAAGCATGGCTTAAAAGGCTTTTCTTGGTGCGTTCACTACTCGAAACAGGTCCTTCCTCTATCGAATATCCCTAACTAGCTTTCCAAGCCAGACGCGTTATTTCCAAGTTTCCTTGGGTAAGTGAAGAGATGAAGTCCTCTTCTTCACAGTGAAAGTAGCTCAAGCGGAAAGCAAGCAACTACACAGGATCACCAAAACGTTGTTTTTGTGCCTATGTTCACACTTCGTTCCTGCTCAACTGTGCTTTTTAGTTAAAACAAGCTTCAAGCAAGCATGGATTTCATATGTCCAGCTTGCAACGTATCCGACGAAGTAAAGAAACCTCCTAGCAAATAGGTCTTTTTCGTGTTAAGCTTAGAACTTTTCCAACTGAAGATTCAATGTTTACGAGTGAGATTGAATAGGCTACGGCAACGCTCCGCCCCGCCTACTCAGGTCTTGTATGGATATGCAGGAAGGGGTGCTCCTAGGTGTGTGTAGGGGGTGTGTTTGTTCGCGAGAATGGGTTCCTCGTCAAGTCAGGGGGGGTGGGGTTGACATCATTCGTCGTGATTGGATCAATCAGACTCCCACACAGGAAATGCCAAGGGGCGCCCTTTCTCATTATCATCTACCGCCCATTTCTTCATCATCTGCTGCTAGCACAGTCGAGTCCTTACCTCATGACTACCACATGCCGGATCGGATACCCATGATCCAGTGTTTGTGCATGCTCTTACCTACCGTAGGACCTCCGTCCCCGAAGCGAAGAAGGAGGAGCAAGGAGATTACTAAACCCTCTCTTTTTTTCAATAAGCATTCTACCACTAACTATGCGCCAGAGTATGGTTTCTCTACTCTTTCCTTTTGGTACGAGAATTTCAACATCTGTTTGCATAAGAGAAGTAGAAAGGCGAGTCGACCAGAGCAATGGTTGAGGGGTCTTCCGCGCTAGCAATCAATCTGACTTTCTCTTTGGGAATGAAATTCCTTATATCAATAT